>JAUMJK010000760.1:2400000-3067109 GCA_033558105.1 Coccyzus lansbergi | reverse complement strand
GGCCCCGCCCCCGGGGCGCGCGGCGCGGGGCCGATTGGCGGGCGCGGGGCGATCCTCCGCTTCTATTGGAGGGCGGGGCTGCCCGTCAAGCCCAGCGCGAACTTCTCGTTGGCCGCCGGGGACCTCATTCAATGGAGCCCGGGGAAGAGGAGGAAGGGGCGCGGCTTGGCGCTTCATTGGCCGCCGCGGCGCGGTGGGCGGGGCTCGTCGGCCGCCTCGCGCCCCCATTGGCGGGAGAAGGAGCCGGCGGCGCGCGGGGCCGCTCGTTGGCGGGAGCGAACGCCTGTCACGGGGCGCGGGGGAAGATGGCGGGGGCGGGTGGGAGGGGCGGGCTGCGGGAGGCGGAGGGAAGAGGAGAGCAAAGGGTAGGAGGTGTGAGGGATGAGGGGCGTCGTGGAAGGCCCAGAGGCACAAACCGGGCGCAGGGTGGAAAGGAGAGGAATGGAATCAATGTTTAACATGTCCCCAATCCATAATTTCTCTTCCTGCGCAGTTGCTGCTCTGTGGGAATCTGTCCCCTGGGTAGTAATCTAACGAAAACCGCCAGGTTTTAATGCATTGCATGTATGATTTTACTTTTTTACTTTGTTTTTTCTTTTTGGGAAGGCGAGTCTTTTGCAAAAAGAGGAATCTGCGAGAAGGAAAAGTAGGAGCAACTGGCCAGAAGGAGGCAAGAGTAATCCTAAGGCATAAGGGGTTTTGTGCTTTCTGGTGCTATTGCCAGGCAGGTTATTCCATTTTCTGAAAAGTAACAGGTAAAATGTGTAAGGCGTCCTTTAAAAATAAAGTGTTCCTTTCATTTCATGCTATTGGTAGACTTCAGTTGCTTCCAGCCATGTATTTACGGTAGAACCATAGAATCATAAAATAGTTTGCATCAGGAGGGACCTTAAGCATCATCTAGTTCCAACCTTCTGCCACCTCTCACTAGAGCACCTATAAACCATGAGACCAGGGAGGGGGAGACAGTGATAAACCTCCTGAAAGTGGGTGCTAAACCTCAGGTTGACAGGTAGATGATTTACAAAAAACACGCGTGACAAACTAATGAGATTTTTTTGTAGGAGGTATGGGGGGTGTAGGAAAAGAAGTCGGATTTACGGCCTGGTACTATAGTTGGCTTTTATTCTCTTTGTTCTAGGACAAGTGAGTTATATGTAGTTAACGGACTACAGAAACGCAAAACATTGTTTTTAGTAATAGTAAATGGAATAAGTACTGTTCTGTAACAGCAAAAAAAAAAGCCATTTATAACTATGCAAGTAAAGCATGATCTTACAAGCTGCTAGCTAAAGGATTTTACTAAGTGATACAGACATGATGTTGTCCTAATCAAAGTGGTTTGACTTCCGGAAGGGTCATAAAGACTCTTCCTGTTGTATCTTACAGTGGTTTGCTTTGCTTTGCATGGTGAGTGTTCCATTATTGATAGGGTAAAGCACGTCAGGAACACATGGAAACATCAGGAAGATCAGCTAGATGCACTTGTAGGTAAATGCATTTTCTGAAGGTAAAACACTTATTAAATGTTAGTGTGTTTTACCATAATATCTGTAAAATCAAAGGTTTGTTGGTAGTGTGGGTGGGTAGAATAGAATGTGTTTATTGGAGGAAGGAGTAGTAGATACTGAATTACAATTTTTTTTTCCAGCCATGCTTGCAGCTTTGTCAGCCTGTATCACAGAGAAACAGCAGATGGATTCCACATATCATCTGTGGCTTAAAAGAAATCAGATTTGGTAAGCTTTCCCCAAACTACCTACTATTAATATTATTTCCTAAAAAAATTTTCAAATAACTTTGTTAGATCATATTTGTAAAAGATGTGTATTCCATAACCAGAAGCCATAATGCTTTGAAAGATGGCAGCTGTCTGTGAGCCCCTAAGGCTGAGTATGCTCTTTGCCAGAATTCTAGAGAATAATGAGAAAATTTGTGTTGCTACCGAGTTACCATATTTTAAAGCAATCCCTGTGTAAGAATTTCAGTTTCCATTCAGATCTGAGATTTCAGGTGTTTCTGTATCTTTTACCAAGGGGAATGCAATAGTGGCTGTGGAAGGTTCACCAGAGTTGCAAATAGTTCTTACAGGGTTCTTACCTTGAAGAAAGCTGATATAAAAGAACTGGTCATAAGAGTGGAAGGACTCTGCTGTTCTTTCCTCTTATTATTTTTGTTCTATGCAATTGTGACAACTTATGACGTGTAGAAAATGAAGAATTGTTCCCCAGAAACTTTCTGCCTCTCTCAGATGAGTCCTAGGACGAATTAAAGAAACATATTGATGAAGATAGCTCATATGTAACACCAGAGTTGTTCTTGCATTGCTCTCCTACGCACGAGTTTCCTTGTACTTGGAGGTACTCCAACTGTATTTCAACAGCAGACCATGCACAGGACTGTTCTGCATGTTAGAGGTTGGATCATCTGTTAGAATGCTGGTTTCTTTATTACTGCCTTGAACTAGTAGTAACCTATTTGTTCGTTGTGAGGAGAAGGCATCACATTAGGTAGAAGGACTGGTGGGGTACACGGATATGTATTGCCATGTATCCTGTTGGGTTTTGGTTTTTATTTTTTACGTATTTTCTACTCGGCAAACCTAGTACTTAAGATCACTTGCACTCCGAAATCTGCAAAATTCCCAGCCGACTTTCTTGCAGGGGAGGCGAGAACCGTCATGGTCCTTACTATAAAACAGCATGGCGTGTGAAGGTACTTTGTACGGCTGGTGAATTTAATTGTGCTAGCCGGTCATTTCAGTTAGCCACAGTTCATTTCTCTGGTGCTGCTGTGCCGTGGCATAGAAGGATGGCAGTAAATTCTGAGCCTACAAGAAATTACCAACTAACACAAAGAGATACTCAGCCCTTGAGCCGATGGAACATTGAGATCCAATAGCTCAGCCCAGCAGGCTTTTTGTTATGTTAAATTCAGGCTTATATGGAGGCCCGGCGTAAAATGGAAGATTTCCTCTCGCAAAACTGCGGCAATGTTAATGCTTGTTGAAATCCACCTTGCTTTTCAGCAGGTGTTCCTTATGGCAGACAGTTACCATTAAAATGCTAACTGTCATCTTTTACAGCTGCTGGAGTCCCCAGCAATCCTTATGCTAAGCTGGGAGACAAACCTGAGTGTATGGCTTGTTAACAGTCCGAATGGCTTCATTGCAGGAACAGAGCAGATTATGTGCTTGACCCAAGCAGTTTAAACTACCGGGGGCGTCTTAAAGTAGAATGTAAACAGCTCTTTTGCAGTGTCATTTGCATGTTCAGAGGTGCTGCAAGTGCTTTTAAAAAGCGGTAAATGAGAACATTATAATTCCACTAAAATGGCCAACAGAAATATCGTTCTGTAGGTAACTCTTAAATGAAAGTATACTAACAGTAGGCACGTAGATGCAGGATGAAACCTGTGAGTTTAACAAAAAAGTGCTCACTATATAATATTTTTTTCATCTCAAATTCCTTTGATCATAATTTAATTTCTGTTTATTTTAAATCTAATCTGCAATCTCATTAGGATAGGTTTTGTGTTCTTGCGGTTGGTTTATGTAGTGATTAGCATTGTTGGGGCCTTGTTTCTATCTTGGAATCTTTTAGAAACTGCCAAAATGAAATTAATTAAGTTAATGAAACAAATTGCACTAACACACTTTATGTAAATTAAAATTATTCTCTGTGTTCAGCAAGTGGCAGAAAGGACAGAGGTAAAAAGAAGAAACTCTGAATTCAAGAGAGGAATTAACCCAATTGGAAGGAATAAAATTATTAATTTGAAGGCAGGAAAAATGCAAAAGTTTATGAAAATAACGTTAAGAGCATATTAACATGCTGGGTAGCTGAAGAAGTTGTAAGTTTGGTTCAGTGAGTGAAAGGATGTGATGTGGTTACGTGATGCCTGTAAGAAGAAAATACAATTGATAGAGGCAGGGGTAGACATTGGTGAGAGAATTGTTTCTGTGTGTGTAAGCTAGGATGTGATAAGGATCAGGTCTGGCAGGCCTGACTGTTTAAAGGCACGTGCTGCTTTGTACTGGTGAGACTGATTTGTACTGGTGAGACTGATTTGTTCTGTCATGACCAAAATGTGCTATTGCACTGACCTGGCTACAGATAGCAAATCTTGAAGTCTGTTAATAGCCACAGCCTGTATATGTTTCAGTTAAGTGCATTGGGTTAGGGTCTGTGATATTTAAGATCAGGTATAATGGCAACAACTTTCTCTGGGCATCAGATGCTGTAAAAGTGCAACACCATGAAATAGCTAACACAGAATACATGGTTGTAATGCAACGAGATACATAAATGGAGTATAATCAGGGTTGCAGCAAAGCCAAAGTGTGTGACTGCAGTGTATCTACAGATGCTCAGCTTCTTTAAGCTAGTTTAGCTACCAATAACAGTGGAATTGTGATGGCAGTCTCCAGAATGGGGTGCGCCCAGTTAGTTGCCTAGTAGCTGCAACTTATGGTGTTACTGGTATCCACGCTAGCAGAGCACATGTGAGTTCACACTATGCCTGCTCATGCTGCATTTAATCTGTTTTAGGATAAGCCTACGAAAGCTCTGAAGAAGTGTGTGGATTCATAGGGAGTGGTTCTAGTGTCTTGGTACAACAGTAGACATTTTTCCTAATATCTAGACTGAGGTGTAAGAATTTTAAATTGGAGGTTTACAGCTAGAAGTTCTAGCAGCCTTGCTGAGACTTTGTGACTCTGTGCATTAAAGGGATTGTGGTTTATATACATTCGGTAGATCCAGTCTCTGTTGGCTCTTCAGCAATAACATGGCAAAATAGTGTACGACAGGGAACATCATATTTTTCTCCCCATGTCATTCTGCATCATAATGGTGATGGCTTCTTTTGCTGTTGTGACCCTGAGGAAGGTCTGAGGGTCCTACAGAAACTCCTGCGAGTCAGGGTTTAGGGACCACAGTTCTATACAGTGTTAATAATCCATTTTAACACTATTCAGTGTTGTTTGCAAGTTGTGATCTCCTATTGTAATGACATTTTCAAGGCTCTTCTATTTAAAAATCAAATAAAAAGTGTAAGCAGTGAAAGCTGATTTATATAAGCAACACAAAGGAATATAAAGAAAGCAAAGATTGATTCTTGCTTGTTCTGCAGACTTACTGCTTCTATAACAAGTTAGAGTAGTAGTGGTCTTAAAACAATTGTTAATTATAGTTAAGCACTTTTGAAACGTCATTGATTTATTAGAGAAAACTGGTATGGGTGGAGGAAACAATCAGTCATTCCTGTTATGTTTGGTAAGTGATTTTTGTAGCCACACGGTAGTTCAGTTTAGGAATGATCATTAAAGGATTTGTAAAATCTCGCTACATGCACACATGCCCTACAAGTCTACCCTTCAATTTGAAAAGTTAATTATATGCTAAATTTCTTGAGAACAAGAGATGAAGTCAACAATTGGGGTTTTAACTAATGTCCATATGGAGAACTGATTTAAATGAATTGCCATAGTTGGGGTTGCTTAAAAAAACTGATGCTGAAGTGAGCCCTTGGGGCAAGGCTTTAGCTCACTGCTGACACGTCTCACACTTACGTTAGAATTTTGAAGAAATATGAGTCTTAGTCTACTGCCTGTCTTGTCTTGTAATCTGACTGCTTTCTGCTATCTTCTGGAATTTGTGCATCTGTAGGTAGTCGTGCTATCCACATTGGTTCTCCAAATATTTTTTTCTTCAGATAAAACAATTTTGAAGATGTAAAAATGCTAATATTGTTTACTATTTTGGCATCTAAAACCTTATCTCAAGTTTGCATGCATACATTATTATTGTATTTTTATTAAAAGATCTTCTGTTATTTTTATAAAAAAAATTCATCATGTACTGAAAAAGATGATCTGTGGTGTCTCTCAAATCATGACTGTTGTTATTAAGTGATTAACTTGTTGATTGTAACTAATTCTTAGCAGATCAAGTGCTGGTCCTTTTCCCACCCACATATGCTAATTCTCTTCAACAGTTACTTATTGTCAGTATTGAAAGTTGTGGGTGTAAAATGAGTTCATTCATTTATATGATAATTTTTTTTAGTTCCCAACTAGATCAATAACTTATCGAGTCTTAGAGACTCGGTAAATCAAAATGAATCTTAAAATGTGAGTGAGATATCAAAGAGCAGGGCTTGCAGGGTATCCTTGTGAAAAGTATTGTTAGGACAACTAAGCCTTCACAGTGCCGTGGGCCAGAAATGTGTTGGTACCCACAAGGGGTGTGCAAGTCACCACTCTCTCAGCATGTGAGCTGCAACGTATCTGAGTCAGGCATGAAATAATCCAGTTCATCCTTGCTAGAGCTACACACCTCATGATGGGCTGGCAGTCCATCCGGCCACCTCTTCATCAAGCATGGCAGGCAGGGAATTACTTCCATTGCACTGCTCTGATAGGCCAGGAGGATTCAGTCTGGGTGATGCTGGTTTGTTAATGTGTAACTAAATGACTAAGAAAAAACATTTTCAATGGCAGATTTTATATAGAGGGAGGTATTTACATGACCTAATTTATGTGCCTAGATTAAATGGCTGGCTTAGGATCTCTGTTAGTAAATAAAGGCATCATGGTCAGGACAGCGGTTCAGAAAGGGATATCTGCTAAGCTAGCTCTGGAAGGGATCTCGGAAGACCATCTGTCCTCTTAATTATACGAGTACACTAGTTTCACAATTTAAATGTTGCAATTGTGATCAGCACTTGTGCTGCCATCTTAAGAGGTAAGGAAGGTTCTACAAATGCTAACAACTGTCTGGGCAGTAAGTCTGTTGAGGCATCTAGCTTAATTTTGTCTTAATTTTTATTGCTGAGGCTGATTTTTTAAAGCATAAAGGGCTTAGAATCGGAATAATTTTGTGGCTAAAATAGTGACTTATGTTTTCAGAACTTACATGAAAAATAAAATAAGCAACCTATATGAATCCACTGCAAGGGTGAGGTAGAACACCATTACTTCGAATGTTTCTCCTCTTCAAGCGGAAGTCCTACAAGTCCTCACAAGGGGGTGTATATTACTACTGTGCAAGCTACTATTATTACTTTTCATAGAATCATAGAATCACAGAACAACCAGGTTGGAAGAGACCCATCGGATCATCGAGTCCAACCATAATTTTGTGATGTCAGTTTTGTAATAGAGCAGGACAGAGTTCCAGTGTCTCATACAGTGGTTCAGCTGACCAGCTGGAGTCTGTTAAGCTGCTGGAAGCTGTGTTTGATCATAGCTGGTTTTAGATCATAGAATCACCAGGTTGGAAGAGACCCACCAGATCACCAAGTCCAACCATTCCTATCAAACACTAAACCATTCCCCTCAGGACCTTGTCCACCTGTGTTCTTGTTTAGAAGGGACCAAACTGCATGAAGTACAAGTCATGCTGAAAAGTTTCTCAGGATTTTCCATGCCATTCCTAAGCATTTTTCCCAAATTATTCTTGGCATTGAACACTTGCATCTCTGTGTAGTAGATGTAGTTAGTGTAAAATACATGAACATTTAAATTCCATGCAGCATGCTTGTTTGCCTAGTGAAACGGGGTATACCTTTCTTTAAACATGAGTATTGAGTGTTTTGTTATATGAAATGGCAAATGAATACATTCTCTAATTATTTCCCCTTCATCAATGTTGGTGCATCGAGTACACAGCAGATGAAGATTTTTATGTCCTTATGCTAAAGCAGTGACATCAAAATATGTTCTAGCGCGTGATGAACGCCTCCTTCCTTTAGGGCAAGAATTGAACCCATTTACTAGAATGTCTTCATAGACAATTGGGGCCTTTAAAAACAGACCTGAAATCATTTGGTGAAAATCCTCAATCTCCAAACCAAATTTTGAAAATTTAGAACTTCTTTCTCCATAGTCACATGGTTAATCATTGACAGTGGTATAAAGACCACCAGTTTCTGTGGCTGCTGAAGGCAGCTGCTCTGCAGGCCCAAATAAAGAGGAGCTCTTTTAGATTGATAACTTCCCTTCCAAGTTTGCTGAGCATTAAAACCCCAGTTTGTTTCTGAGAATTAAATGGAATTCTTTTGTTTCTGCAGTTGAACCTCTTTCTCATTAATGGCACTTTTTTTTACTTACGCTTTTGTTCTGTTTTGCTCCTTTTGTAATAAATATTTCTCTTGGCCGTATATGAATTATAGAGTGGAAAATCATTAGATGAGATGATCTTTTTCTAAATGAAAATATTTGACCCAGGTCTCCCAATTATATTTAGCTCTCTTATTTAATTCTTGAGCTATTTATTCTCACTGTCCATTTTATATAATTATTTTTAATTTTTAGTGCTATTAGTCATTATCTTTCCTCCTTTAAGTGTTATGTTTAACTGGCACTTAAATTGCTCGTTACAGTCACTGGCTCTTAAAGTACTTCACAGAATACTGACTTACATAATCTACATTCTTTAAAAGAGAGAGTAACAGAAGGAAATGCAGCATGATTGCTGCATTGCTGTCCACTGTCACTCCCAAGTGGCAGGGGACAGGACAAGAGAGAATGGCCTCAAGCTCTGCCAGAGGAAATTTACGCTGGACATTGGGAAAAAATTTTTCACAGAAATGGTCATTGGTCACTGGAACAGGCTGCCCAGGGAGGGGGTTGATTATCCTTCCCTGGAGGTGTTTAAGGGATGGGTGGATGAGGTGCTGAGGGACATGGTTTAGTGTTTGATAGGAATGGTTGGACTCGATGATCTGGTGGGTCTTTTCCAGCCTGGTTATTCTATGAACTCGGCACCTTTTCCTGCAGTACCAGAAAGACCGTTTGTATCACATATAAGCACATTGCATTTTATCCTTCATCCTGTATCATTACTGCAATGTTGTTCCTACCCATATCCTTGCCTACTTACACATGAAAATATTCACCTCAAATCGATGGCAGTATCATCCAAGAATTAGTTGGTTTGATGTATGCTGCAGGTGTATGCTACTGACATACCTGTACTGCTTTTGTGACGTTATCCCTGGAGCTAGGTTAAATTGGGAGGCCTAAACTCAAGTATAGGTAAATCAGCATGGTTATTAATTTAGAAATTCTCATAGAAGTCTTCTGATCAAATTGCAAAAGTCTAGTTTTGCCTCAAATAATATGTCAATGTAACTCTTCTGTTCTTTGGTTGTGGTAGTGTTTCTGAGCTCATTCCACATCCGTAGACAAGCTCTGTTGACCCCAAGATCAAGAGAAGTTACAGCTGTTGAGGTATGGCTTTTCCTTACTTGTGGTCCCTGGGGATAAATCTCAGTCAAAGAGAAGTAACAGAGATGGTAAAATATTTGTCTTAATTACTTATATAAAAAGGAATCCTATGTAGTTTGTTGTCATTTAGGTTTTTGTGCTGACAGAGCTTAAGAAGACATGACAATAGAGGAAATAGAATTGACTGGTAACCTTTTGGAACAATTGTAATTTCCAAGCAGCTACCAACACATCTCCGAGACTGCGTCCTTCTCTTTGTCACTTATTTGTAGCTTTAGCTTTGCTGGCTGTGAAATATGGACAATAACTCTTAATTCACAGAAGTGTAATGTGGCTTAATTGTAGTGAATGTTTAAAAAAACTTGAGCATGAGAAGTGCTGTGTAAGTGCTAAATGTTATCCTTGACAAAGACACAGTAATAAGATAATTAGTCTTTCAGATGCATCTAGTTACTTCATAAATTACAAATTAATTTCTCACCTTAAGAGCTGTTGACACATTCAGCCTTTTTGCTATTGTTTTACATAGCTCATCAGATGTATTTCAGTAAAATGGCTGGTGAAGGCAAATGTATTTTCTAGCTAGACATTTCAAAAATGCAGCATTTAAATGCGGATTGGCTACACATCAGATATAAGCACTGCAGTAAGTCAACAAACTTCCACTGGTATTTTCTAGGTAAGATTTTAATTGTCAGTTCCTTTTGAAGTCACCTTGACTTCACACTTTACCTGAGTAACAGTGAGTAACTTTTGTCTCACATCCTTATTTTATTGTCTGCATCCCATTCATAATTCACAGTTGCTTTGGCTTTACTATCTATTATGTGTCTGATGGTTTGAAAGCTATAAAATGGGGGCACTGTGGAGTCTGGGATTCTGCACTAGCTTGGTTCTTTATGCCTCTTCTGTGACATAGTTTTGAAACTGTTCAAAGGGGAGGGGTGTGGCATAAATGACAACTTATCCATGGTTTTCAAACCTTTTCCCCTCACTGGAAAAGACCAGTCAAAAGTGTTGAAAGCTCTAATGTACTGCTGAGCCATGCCATCTAGGTAAATGATCAGTAAAAACCCAACCAAACAGCAACAACAAAAAATCCAGCTGGTACTGAGGTTCTGTATTTCTCACATGAGGGGAGGAAAAAGTCACTGATCTGGAATTTTCCCATACCATGTAATCACATCAATATAAAGGTATTCAGGGTAATGTTCATTTCTGAATATAATTCCACTTACTTCTTAATCCAGTTACACAGAGGATTAATTTGTGCCTCGTGATGTCTGCAGGAACACATACACAAAAGCACTGACAACAGTTGGAGGGGTCATGGCCCATTTGTGTATGCTAATGTCTCTGTGCCTGATGTGCACATTTCATCTTTTTATTGGGTGCTCTGTTCTCTGACTAAAATTAGAATAGAAACTTCCAGTTAGCAATTTTTGATGCAAGGCTTTTTTTTCTTTTTTTTTTTCCTGGAGGACTTGGGGTTCTTTTTGATAACTTTTATCAAGAGGATTGGTTCTTATTCCTTCTTTGTCTATCTATTTCACTTTTCTTTCTGTCTTTCCACAGAGTTCCCTTTTACCCACCCTCTTACTTCCTCGGGCCTTATCTGACGTGCATGGTTTACCAAGTCAAGAAATGCTATCATCACAGACGGGCTCTTTGAGCTTGAAATGTACCTCAGACTATACATGTCCCTGCCTACTCTGTGTGGTATGCATTCTTGATAAAAATAATGAATGGTCCTTAGTGTTTAATAAGAATTACAAGTTTATCAAATTGAAAAGATCACAGGTATCAAGAGGGGATATGTACAGAAATAAACTACAGATATGACTCTCTGCCTTTTGGGGAGGGTAATTGAAGAGGAGGAGAGCTGTGTCCTTATGTCCTTTCTTTCTTTGGAAGACAGTACAAATTTTTAGCTATTCAAATTAAGATCCATGTTTGCCTTTCGCCTCCTCCCCCAAAATGAAGACTAGCTGAGGATGTTGTTGCCATCTTGTCGGTTGCCTCAGGGCATGCATATAGCATTCAGCAGCTGGAACTGAGTGCTGTCATCCCACCTCATCTTTAACAGTGAAGTTAATTCTGCAAAATCTCTTCATTTTACTGCCATGTGCTGAACAGCTTTTCATTTGGATTCAGAAATGTGTGGTATTTGGTGTTTCAGGTGGGAAATACCTTCCCTCACCTACTAGAAGATAGCTGTGCTATAACACTATGTTGTCACGTGCCTTAATTCCATCAGCAATTTTGTATTTGTGTCACTATCTAGCCAAACTTGGTTAGCCTAAAGTTGTAGAGACCTTTCTTTGCTAAAACCCCATGAGCATTAAGTATGCAAGAGAGAAAAGGCTGTACTGCTTTCAGGGCACAAATATTCTCCCTTGCATTGACAGTAAAATATGCTTGGCATGCAGTGACTTTCAGTGCTCCCTGATAACAGGAGCACTTAAAAGACAGTCTGACCGCAAGACTGCAGAGTTACTTATTAACACAGTGAAATGACAACATGAACATTATTTCATGATCACTAAGATACCTCCACTTCTGAACACTGTAATTCTTCCTAGATCTTGAACTGTTTTGCTCTTTTCAGTATGTGTGTTCTCTTGCCTGTCAAGTGTCTCATGTTCTGTTTTCTTGTGGACTTAAAGTTGTTGAACCTGTTGTGCTAGGTGTATCTCCTGTATTTTATGCATATCTTATATGCGTGTTTTCTTACCGTCTCCTAATGAAATTACAGGTAGGATTTGATAAAGTTAGGTCACTTTTTAATTGTTCTTCATGTTATCTTGTAAATTGTAACTCTGAGAAAACACTACCTGCAGTTGGTTTGCACATCAAGAGAAAGAATCCTTCAAGCTAAGAACTTGCTCTGTAATCTTTCAAGAATGTGCTTGATTGTCAGTGGTTGAGAAATAGCGTTTCCCTCATTTGGAGACTCCATTTGACTCAAGCCTTATAACCATAGAAAAAAAACATTCGATCATCCCCAAACCAAAATAGGCTGTGGTTCTGCTACTGCAATCAATAAACCACTGTGGTTTGTTATGTCAGGGTAAGTGCTTGGCAGCTAGTCCATGAAACCATGTCAGAGGTGATTAACGTAAGAGACTTGATTTTCCTGTTGATGATAAGGACATGTGGTGATCACTGGAAGAATTTGCACGATGGTAAATGTTGCTTTGTCCAAAAGTTCTGGAAGTGTAGAGTTGGAGTGATGCAGTTCAAGAGGATAATCTAGCCAGTGCTTCTCCTTGGTCATGTCACAGACAAGACCATAAAATTAAAAATGCCAAGGTGTAATAACATCTCTGTCCCTGTGTCATTCTGCCTGTGTTTAGCCATGACTTCTTCATACCTGTCTGCTGGCAATTCTAAACAGGAAATGAATGTCATTAGTTCTAATCTTGATAATTTGCAAAACATTGTTTGTCCCTTTTAACTGCGCTCTGTAAGATAAAGAGTGGCTGGATCTCCCATTTGAGCTTCTGCATTTGTTGTTTGTCATGGTTATTGTCTGTATTCTACTTGACATTTGAAGTGAATGGAAGTGTTGCCAAAGCATAATGTACAGACCAGGATTCTTCAAGTTCAGAGAAGGTTGGTTTTTTAGCAGGAATGCATAAAGATTTTTGACAGGTGATTTTGGGTAGTTTAGCCGGGGGTGGGGTGGGGGTTGTGGGGGGTTTAGGGCATTTCAAAGAGGTCTGAATTGTTGCATTACAGGAGTGTGCATTATAACGACACAACAGGAAGGTTGTGTTATCTCACAGAATGTTTTTACCCACATCACACACTTCTCCAGAGCTGTGCCTAGTCCATGGAGTCTGTCAGCCAGGCCAAATTCAGGAGTATGAGTTGTCAGCTTTGCAGTTCTTCTGTTGGTCAAGTGATTTGTAAAGCTGCAAAAGCCCAGTTTTTATATTGTTGAGGTTATCAGAAACGCTTGAGGTTTTGGCATGATTCTATGTACCGAAGTCTTGTTTCTGTCTGGCTAATATGGACTCTTGGTCTGGAATCTACTGAGGCTGTGTGGTACTTTCTACAAAGTATCTTGTGCTATCTGTGGGCCCCCAGTTCCAGTGCTCTAATTAAAGCACCTAACTTTGTATTTTCTAGGCAAAAGCTCAATGTCACCACATTTTTTTGTGCAGTTGGTTTTTGTTACTGGCTAATTTAAGTATTTAAGTTGTGAAGTAAGCTAACATGCCTGCCTTAGGGAAGGAAACTCGAATAGTGGTGCTCAGTAGGATCTGCAGATCCTGAAGTGATAGTAGGATGCATAACAATAGTGCAGAATGTTTAAACGCTGTTATTTCACTAGAGTAATAGCAGTAAGGCCTGATTTTGAATTGCATATGAAAGATGATGCAGTATTAGTGTCTTTTATAACACAAATTCTTTTATTTGTAGAAAAAGCCCAACTGAAACTCTTCCCTCTCGCCCCAGAGCAAATAATAAAAAGGAAAATGAAAACCTCCAACAACTGTTTCATCATCCTTGTGAGGAAAAGCGTTGGTGTAACTATGCTGCATTTCTCTATAGCTATACTAATCTAATTCCCCACGTGGAGGCTTATCGCAGAATAAGGGCCAAGTCTGCAGTACTGAGGATATGCTGATGTAGCTGTGTAGCAGTTTATTTTAACAGATTAAGTTCCTTCCCCACTACAGCTAAAACCACAATGCTGAATAGTACATATTCTACTAGGAAAAGATACCTTTGCCAGCCTAAATTTACTGAAATGGTTGGTTAGAAGTGTAGTTGTTTTTCTTCATGCTTCTAGTAGGCATAGTTAGGCTGCAAAACCAATAAGAACTGATTTAAAAATGCTTTTTTTCCCAACATAGTTTATATTAATTTGAAGATTAAACTGCAATAGAGATTCTTCATTCTGAAAAGGAAGGGCGTATTAATGACTGCTTTTTTTTTTTTTTCAAGATTACAGGATTCTTCTATTTAGGCTCAGCCTAACTAATGGAATAAAAAGAGAGGCCAAACTATAAGAAAAACAAATTAACTGTACCATGTAGTTATTATAGGGGAAAGACTGAGAGTGATTTAAAACTGCCACATTGCTTCCAAGCAATCTGCACTTCACACAAGCTTTATTCTTTGTTTTTGAGGTCTGTAGTCTAGGTAATTAATGTTGGAGCACCACTGGCCTTTGGTATTACTTTTATTTGTCATTTATTAGTATGTGGGTCAGATGCTGTATTCACTGAATGTTCTATCACCAGTTTTTGTACTTCAATCCAGTGTATGTCTGGGGGTGGTTGGTTTGTTCTGCTTTGGCATCCATTTGAATGACAAAAATGTACTGAAATGCAGCTTGAATTTCATGATGTTTCCTGTCAAGTTGCACATTTCTGTAGTAAATAAGGTATGGTGAAGCAATGCAAGGGGTTGTGTCCCAAAAGAATTACCATAATGAAATCACGCTTTCTCTTAATGGAGAAATTGTGGTTAGGATTCTGCATAAAAGCTAAAGCAGCCAAATATCTTAGCAAAGCAGAGGAAGGAACAGAAGGAAAGAGAAAATATCTTCTCTGAGATGTAGAATCAAAGATACAAAAATCAGTGTTGTTTAAAATTTAATATGTGGAAAAAATCAGTCATCACAAATCATCGTTCATACCTTTGAACAAGAAGCATTGAGGGGCAACTTCTGTTTTGATATATTTTTATTATAATGTGACTGATGTAATGATTCAGTTGCTTTGCACTATCAAAGTACTTTTACTGAGGCTCTCTGAAAAAAAGACAAATAGCTATAGGGGGGTTTTTAGGTTGGTTATCTAAAGTACTGATGGCCCCAGAAGAGAAACTACCTAAACTTCATTACTCTGAATATCTTCTTTTTTAACCAGAGGGTTCACCTCATCCAAAAAATTAGGAAGTTCTTGAGGTCCTTAAAATGAGTAAAGATAGCAGTCATTTGCCATTGATGCCTTTAGCTGATGAGGTGCTGTGATCAAATTGTAGACAGATAAAATTCAGTTCCTTTAGGATTTGCATGCTACTTATTTCCCAAACCTAAATTCAATCCATTGCATCTTATTATTTTTATTCTTTAATAGAGAAACATTGATATCTCACACACAGTAGTGGCTTCTTATTAGATGTTGAATGGGATGAAACTAATCAGAAAAGAACTGAACGCGTTCTTTTCTTTTGCACGTCTCACTAATTACATAATGATGAATATTACATTTGACTTGAATATTGTGTCATTTTGGGTTTTTTAATAATCCAACCTTTTGTAATTTTTTTTCTGTTTGATTGCCTGGTTTTGAGTAGTATGTTCTTCAATCTCTGCTCAGGCAAATTCCTATTGATTTCAACAGGAGTTAGTCCAGTAAAGAATTACAGAAGTACGCAGTAAAGCCTTTGGATTTTTTTGTGCAAGCCGCTCTAAACAAAATAGTATTTTATAGTTCAGAACACTGATGTCTATTTTAACACATTGTAATTGGGGGCATTTTATAGCATTACTCTAGTTTTTCATATGGGTTTGTATAAACTGTGAATGGGTTTCTTAAAATTTTATATGAAATTTTTGTAATGTAAGGGGTTTTTCCTTTATGGCATAAACTTAATACGAAAGGTTCAACTTCATGATAAGTTGTCTGATTGATGCAAATTTGGACTTGTAATAGACCAGGTAAATACTGCTTCTGCATTCAGGCTGGAGGCCAGGAATTCTTCATCACATCAGTAGAGAGGCTGTAGCTACAATTTGACTGTAGTTTTGCTTTTTCTAAACCAATCTCAATTTGATTTTGATTTCTGAAGTCACCCAGGGTGAGTCAGATCTGGTCAAGCCAAATGAAGCTCTTGAATCGTTCCCGAATGATGGAAAAAATGAGTCAATTTGGAAAGCTAAGTAAGTAAAGACAGTTGTCATAGGCATAAAGCAACCACAAAGCTTTATATGGCTCGTTGAGAGAGAGAAGGTCCCACCCAGTGTGTCAGGAGTGTGAGTACGAATGGATTTCAGGTCTCTTATGTAAGCAGAGCTGGTGAATGGGCAGAAGAGAAGTACATATGAGTGAATGAAGAGGAAAAATGGACTAGTGCTTACGTTGTATGATTGGTTTGGGATTAATGTAAAGCAGTACACCCAAAGTGGAAGAGGTTTGAGCTGTGTCTTGGACTTGAATGTTCTTTTGAATGGGGGTTAAAGCAGTGGACTTAAAACTCTGAAGGTGGGTGATGAGCCTGTGACATGTCTTGCACAATAAGAATGCAGTTCCTTGCACTCATTAGCATTTTGGTTGCCAGATGTATTGGCCCAGATATCGCAATAACTGTGCTTTCTCAATAGTTCTGAGAAAACCCGTGCTACTGTCAGATACCACAGGGAATAGTTACCATTTTGCACAAACTATTGTTATCTGTGGGAAAACATCTCATACAGAGACCTAGAAAACAGGAGGACTGGATATAATACAGAAATGCATCAGAATTCATGTGTAAATATGCTTTACTTTTTGATGGTGCTTCTTGGCTGTTAATGATTGTAGACAAAATGCAGTGCATATGCTGAGTCAAGAGTCAAGAAGAGTTACCATAATGCAGTCGGCTCTGTGAGTGTGGCTGCAAAATTTGGTGAAAATTCCTTATAGAAAGGCAGGACCTTGGTCATAATTTTAATTTACAGTCAGGTATGTACCAAGACAAAACCCCTTTCTTTTAGCTCTTTCCTACTCGTTTGTAGCCTATTGCTGCCACCTCATTACTACGCTGTTCGTTGCTAGTGCAGTAAATCTGGCGACCTAATGGTGCACAAGCCCCTTTGAGGACAGCAGTGACTTTTAAAATATTCATTTCTATGCGGATCAGGGATATCCCAGTCTGGCTGTAATCAGAGGAAGAAGGAAGGAGACAAATAATCTGTGAACATGACTGTTTAGGGAGCAATTTCTGTCAAAAGAACAATCGGCAGCAAAGGTGGATGTGAGCTGGCCTTGCACCCCCAAGCACAAGTAAGAGTGATGTGGGCTTGTTTGATAGCCCTAATAGTATAATTGCTTCTTTGTATTCCTTATCCTCTAGCCAGCTGCTTCTCCTTCACCATGCTGAAATGCCTGTTGTTCCTCTCTGCTAACTGCTGAGTAATGTAGGGCCCCTGAAAGGTGCCAGACTGCCAGCAGTGGGATCTGCGCTCCTTTGTTTACACTGGGAATGCAGGTATGTCACCAGCCCTGACCGTGCCCCTTGTTGTATTTGTGGGACACAGTCCTGACCTGCAGGGACAAATAGCAAAACAGAGGATCCTTCAGGGCAGTTAAGTTCTTGATTATTTTGTTTGTCAAAATGGTGCCAGTTTTAGGAGTGAGCTGCATGTTCTGCAACAGCAGCAACTCTGTTTCCAGCCAGCAATCCAGACAGATCAGTTCCTAGCTTGAGGTATTCCAAATGGAATAGACCTTTGTGCTGTGAAATCAGTTAGCAGCAAGTCTCCAGGCACTGGGAGGTGAACTGACTACCAAATTTATCTCACCCAGGCTTAATGAACAGTCATCAGGTAGTAATGATCCTACTGGTCGTATTTTAAATGTAAGTTATAGCAGGGGTTGGATTCCATATCCCTAGAGTAATTTCTTGTGCCATCCAAACCTCATCAAAGTGTCTTAGTGGAAATGATTTAAGCTAACATGTTGTACTGCATGTTGGCAGGCAGCTAAGGAACCTGTTTATCGGCTACTGTGGCTCAGTGGTAACATGTTAACTTATAATAACTTAATCATGTGTCTCAGTCCTGTGTTTTATTCAGACTGAGGCATAATACTAGCAAGGGTGTCCATCAATGCCACCCTCAGTGGGTAAACTCTGGTTTTTTGGGTTTTTTTTTTTTTGAGAGAGATATTTAAACATTCACTATAATAGTGAGGAAAAAAAAAACCCAACCAGACATAAATTACATAAACTCATAGCTGACCCTGCATGAAAATATAATACAGAGGCCACAGCAACTCCTATGCTGGCTCAACCAAGCAATAGCACTTAAAGCTCTCTTTCTCTTTAATTTTTTATTTGGATCATGTCTGTATGTAGGTCACAATGACTTAAAAGATCAGGAACTGACCAGAAAAAAAAACCCTTTCAAAAAAATGCCATTATTGTCAGAGAAGGATTCTTTCTCAAACAGAAGAAAATTAGTACTGAAAGGATTTCACTGTTCACTGCTATTTCGGTTGGTTGTGATTCCAGTTACCCATGACTGAGCAGAGGGAGGACCTGCAGTGGTTGTGTTCTCAGCTTGCCTGTCTCCTGTTTGTAAGCTTATCCAGCTTAGGCAGCAAGATGCTGTGACACTGGTTCAAACCATTTCTCTTCCTGGCTTTTTGCACTGTGTTGACCCCATGTAAATCAATTCTAGCTTGATCATCCTTCCTCAGGAACAAAGAAGAGAGATGAAACCTCTCACCACAGCTCCCCATACTGATCTCCATTTCTGCTTTCCTCCAGTCTCCAATGGAAGGATCTGGACAAAAACCTCTCCTGCCACTTTTACCCATGCAAACAACTCAGTGGCCAATAGCCACCCTGTAATTCTGAGCTACTCTGCAAGAATTAACCCTTTATGCAGGGACCTGCACAGCCCATACCTCTTTTCTGAGCAAGCTGCTTTTCAGCTTAAAGCCTGAAGAGGGTAGGGAAAGCAGATCTGTCTTGCCCTCTGGTCAGCCTTTGTGCAAGCACAGTCTGTAACAGTAGTCTAATAAGCATTTCTTCTACAAGAGGAAGGTGGAGGCAGTGATGCAGCTGTGAAGAGTTAGGGCACAGAAGATCTAAATGCCTCTTGCCAAAGAGCTCGTAATGACATTTGAGTTACAACTAGTGAAACTGTGTGGCAACAGGGCAGGTAAAATACCCCACAAAACCAAGGTATAAGCTGGGCCTGAGAGTACGAATCACTTGTAGAAAAGCTGTATGGAAGTGCAGATTGATGTTTTTGCAATCAACCCTGGAAATGTATAGATTCTCCTTGGCTCTAGAATCTATAGTGGGCACCCAGATTGTGTATCACAGTCCATACATGTGTGATTAGCAAAACTTTTTTTTTCCCTATGCCTGTCCTTGAAGATAGCAATAACTTCAAGGCACTATCCAGCAGTGGAGGGGTATTTTTAGTGAATCATCTTTTCACGAAGCTTAGGACTTCTGAGACAAATCTGCTCTCGGAAGATGTATCCCTGCAGGAAAACATTTTTTATTTCGAATGAGAGCGGTCTTTTTGGTGTTGCACAGTATTTTTTTAAAAAAGTATTGATTTTATAACTTTACAAAAATTACTGGCATAAAGCCATTATTTATTATAAATACCACATTTTGTAATAAATAAGCTAAGAGTTTTGGTAAACTAACTTTGTAAAAATTTATTTGCATAGAGTAGTAAATGTCATAATCAAGTTGATCAACACTGTTTTGAATCCTCAGTGAAGGAATTGACTTTCTAATTGCGTTAAAACATTGGAAAATTATTTTCTAGGTTTGTGCCAAATATAGTTATTGAGAGAGATGGGACAAAGAAACAGAATCTATTTTGTGTTTGTATTTTCCTCCTGTATTGTGAGTTTTGTTTGTGAACAAAGGACATCTTTCATTTGGCTCCATGGCTAAGGTAGAAATACTTGATTATTTTGTCATAGACCTTTCATTTGGCTCCATGGCTAAGGTAGAAATACTTGATTATTTTGTCATAGACTCATAGTTTACATTGGAAGAGATCTAGTCTAACCCCTCCAACTCCAAAACATACATAGTTAAAGGCAAATGCCTTAAAGTTTAGATGGTCAGGACCATCTCTTCTTGAGTCCTGGCCAGTGCAAAGGATGGAGATTCTACACCCTCTTTGGGCTACCTGTTCCAGTATTTCACCAGCCTCGTTATCTTAAAAAAAAAAAAAAAATCCAATATAATTTTTTGTATTCACAGTTGTATCTGTTCTTCCTCCTCTTACCCTCTGGCCTCTGAGAAGTGTATGACTCCATCTTCTCTCTTTCCTCTTGTGAGGTAGTCGTAGAATGCAATAAGGTCCCCCCTTTGTCTTCCTTTATCGAAGCTGAAGAGACCCAGTTCTCAAGAGGAAAGCTAGGCATAAAAACGTAGGTAAACCAGAGTTTTAATGCCTTAGTTGCGCTTAATTGTGAAGTGGTTTATTGCTGATTCCAGTATTAATGGAGACCTGCTCCCATTTTGTATTAGCTCTGTTTTCACCATATGTTAGTGTTCTTTCACAGCTTGCTTTCTCTGTTTCAGCATTTTTTTTATTGTTGCCCATCCAAGTCTGCCAAAATGAAAGTCATGAAGTAGTTAATATCAGTATGTGAAGCATCACAGACTTTGCCTGAGTCTGACATTTAAAGGGGATGAATAAAGCAGAATATAAATTTTATTTTTCTTCAAATAATTGTCTCAGCTTGCCTGTTGTACAGGCTCCAGAATCTAGTAGGATAGTGCTTTATCCAATTACTCTGTGGCCTTGAGAATTAATTGTCACAGAGTGCTGAAGACACTTTTATTTCCTTCCTCAGAGACAGACCTTGCAGTTCAAATCAATATCAGAATGTCCTCCTCATGCTTCTCTTGGTGTTAGCAACTTGAGAGGGTTTTTTATAATAAAGGCTGATCTTGCCAGCATTCCAGCATTCTGTTTTTGCATTCAGGAGTCATTACTGTGGTTTATTCTGCATGAAGGATTCTGCATTCTACCAAGAAGCAAAGTGAAAAAAAACACGCCTAATGAAAGCAAAAGGTTAGCCCACCTTGAACCAAAGCAACATTGTGTTGCAAGGCAGCCCTTAGCAACCTGACGCCAGAGTCCCTTTGTGTTAACAGAGAGTAAACTCAAGCAAAGGTGATAGTGGCTTGTTTTCAGAAGCTCATCAGGCTGCTTCTAGTGCTTTGAAACCTGATGGTAGACTTGCTGTTAAACACAGTGTAGCATTTTCAGTCAATACATTTAATAATCTGCCTATAACTCAAATTTTGTAAACACCACAAAATATCCAGTATTGTGCAGGAAGCATTTATGTATTTTGGTTTCTTTAAATCTTCTGGTTTTTAGGACACAAGCTGCAACTAGCCTTAGGATCCACAGATTTTTGACACAAGTCCGTCTGAGGCGAATGGGAATGGAATCCTTGTCAGTAGATGGCAGTGTGGCTCACGGCTCAGCATGTTCCTGCTCCGGAGAAACAGTCACGGAAATTGGGACTATTTTTAGCACCACGCCAGCATGTTCACCAGGGCACTCACAAGGATAATCCGTGTACTAGAATCCTGCACTCGTGGTGGGTGCAACTGGTTTTCAAACTTTGTGCAAATTTTGTCAAAGCATTTTCTGTCTGAGGAGCCAGGATATTGGAACTGAATTGAACAGCCAAGATTCTAGGCATTCTGAGAACAAGTGATCTGTATAATGTTACCAAACTGAGCCATTCAAAAATGCAAGTTTAGGTTAAGAATGAAGTTTAAAAAATAAACAGTTGTTTAGTTTTTTTGTTCCCTACTGCTTTCTCATAGCTTAGGATGAAACCAGCTATTGTTTGGTACTATAAAGTTAAGAAACTTCCAAGTGGAAGTTCAGATTTCAACATGTTTTCCACATTTCCCCTCTGATTCCAGAAGGACTCTTTAAGGGAAATATAGCTTATTCTAGAGTCTTAAGATAAAATCACAGCTGTCAACCACATAGATTCATTTTCCCAGTTTTACATCAGTGTTGTTTGATTAATAAGAAATTTATTGTTGACTGACTCACAAATAAATAAAACCATTGAAAGAGGGACACTATAGGCTAGATGTAACAGAAGCAGTTAATAGAACAAGAAGATGCAAAGATCTGCTTGTTTTAGAGATGGTTGAGAAATGGCATGCAAGATATATTTCTTTGCTACAAAAGTATATTTATTTCTCCTCTGAAATGTATCGAAGGCAATACAAATCATTTCAGATTGTTATAATCATGCATATCAATGTATAGCCAAAGCCCAAAGAAGTATTTACATGCGAAGATAACTCATGTTTTTCTGTATTTAAGCAAAAGAAATGCATCCTGCTCTATACCACACATTTTCAAACTCTTTCTGTCCATGCACAATTAACTGCATCAGTATTTTCAATATGGCACCCTGTAAACACTGCACCAGCATAAGAAGAAACTATTCAAATACTGGTTTCTCATGTCTGCCTTTGAGATTCTCTGCAAGAAAATCCTTGTTTGGCTTACTGGAGTAGCAGATAGCTTGTCACCATCGGTACGTAGCCATCTTTTCCATCTAATAGAGGAAAATCTTGAGAGAGTGAAGGAGGTGGGAGGGAAGCAGTAAGCATGATTTTAACACATAAGAAAAAAGTCAACAGGAAAACAGATGTGCCTTGAAAAAAGAAAAAAAAAGTAGCATCTAAATTAAACGTTTCCCTTAACAGAGATTCAAGAACTGCATTTGAAGGAATCCTTTGGAATAGTACAATTTAACTGTGCATGGGGTTTATGTGAACTAATAAAGCAGCAGGCTTTACAAGTGCAATAGATGAAGGCTAATGCACTTCAGGAAAATCAGTAGAGGTACAGCACAATTTGCTGGAGAAAGCATTAGATGGAGGGATGTCTAGTGTTTTAACAGACAGCAGTGAAGCAGGATTTCTGGCTATTAATCCCATCTCATATGACCTGGGGCAAACTATATAATCTGTATTTAAAATACAGTACTATTGCTTTAATGATGGAGGGCTCGGGAGCAGCAGTCTGGAAAGCAGGATGCATAATCAAGCACACTGTGTTTATTCCATGCATACTGAACTCTGAGTAACCCTTGCAGTAGAAGGAGTTTCCCTGGCAGGCCAAGTGGGGAATTTGGCCTTTCTGTAGCTCTGCAACTTTGTGTATTTGCTTCTGTAACCATTGATGATCCAGAAGCAGAGATGTTGACATTACGGAAGTAAAGATGCATGAAAATAAGGACATTGTGAAATTGCAGCATCTTAAGGCAAAAAAAAAAAACAGCCCCAAAAACTGTTGTGTTGGCATTTTCAGTAGAAACAATCTGCTTTAAAATCAAACATTTCAGTTTATTACAGTGACCTAGAAAGCTTTGTTTTGAAACATACAAAATGCATATCTGTATTTCTAAATGGAGAATTGTCTTACTGAAGCTGAAAGTTAACCCCTTGCTCAGCACTCCTTGCTAGGCTGCATTTTTCATCATATAGGTCATGAAATATCTCTGAAATATGTTAAAGAAAATACTCCAAATATCCCCAGCTAAAGGGAAGAAGTGAAGGGAGTAGGGCTGAAGGCAAACTCTGTGCAGCATTTCTCCAAGAAAGCCGAAATCAACATGTTCACTAAATCATCAGTTGCTTTGTTTCTTGGATGAAGCCAAGCATTCTGTGATTATTACAGTGAAGTGAACGCTGCCAACTAGGATGCAGCGTAGGGCACTGCAGAAGAGGTATGTGAGAAGTAGGGACAACACTAAAATGTGCACATCAGTTCAGTCCATGTGAAAATGCAAGCTCTAGGACTAGTTTCAGCAAGTTGTCCAGGTATCAGGAGAGGGATGCTGTTACCAACATCCATCCAGAACTCCTGTGCATGCTGTAGAAGCTGTATAAGTTCTTGAAACACCAGAGTCCTGGTTTCATCCTGCTGCCTTCTAAGTCTAATTTGAATAAATTACCATTCAAATTTTGTAAGCAGCTGTACAGAGGAGGCTGATACCTTCCGAATACATTTTAGCTAAGAAATAATTTGCTGAGACCGATGGCATGAGGTTTAACAAGGCCAAATGTTGGGTCCTGCACTTGGGGCACAACAACCCTATCCAGTGCTACAGACTAGGAGAAGTCTGGCTAGAAAGTTGCCAGGAGGAGAAGGACCTGGGGGTGTTGGTTGACAGCTGACTGAACATGAACCAGCAGTGTACCCAGGTGACCAAGAAGGCCGAAGGCATCTTGACTTGGTCACAGTGTGACCAACAGGTCCAGGGAGGTTATTCTCCCTCTGTACTTGACACTGGTGAGACTGCTCCTTGAATCCTGTGTTCAGGTGCTGGTGTGTGGTGGTGACAGCCTATTACATTCACTTACTATTCACTGTTATTAGTTCCCATTAATTTGAAATGCAGGTAGAGCGCACATTTTTTTTATATTGGTATGCATCTTTTTTCCTCCCCATTTGGTGGTACCTGAGGATTCCTTAGAAGCCCATGTGACAGAGATCTCCAAATTAGACTTGATTACCTTGAAAATAAGCTCCCATTTGGAGCTATGTTGTCCTGATGTGTCAGCAAGTACAGTCATATAGATAGTATCAGGTAATAAAATCTTTACAAGGCACCACATGAACTGTATAGATAAAGGGAAGTAACTATGGTTTGGGTTAGAAAAGTCCCAAAGAGTAGTTGTAATAATACCTGTCTTTAGAGATGTCAGTAACTAACTTTATTAGAATTACAGTTTCTTTTTATTAGGGACTTCTAGTATAAATATATGGAACAAAAAAACCACATAGAGGTATCATCTTTAACTCAGTTAGCTTTTACCAGAAGACTCTCCAGATAAAGTTGAACTGTGTCTTTGATTTTAGTAGCTTTTTAAAAGTTGTCTGTATTAGACTAAAACCGTTGTGGTTCAGATGTTGTGTAGTGGCTTTTAATAGAAACTTGGTATTTCAAACAAATCCTAATAGTTTTGTGAGAGCCAAATTGATAGTAGCCGAAATTAGTTTTACCCTTTGTTTTTGGAATACATGAGTCAAAATTGGTATAACAAAAATCTTTAAGTCTTCTGTTGTAGTTGTTAACAAATTTTAAAAATCAAGATAGCTTCCTGTTTCTGCCACCAGACCCTTTACCAGTGAATTGGAAGCAATTGGTAGCATTTAGTAAAAGATAAGTAGTTAAAGAGAAGAATCCTGAAGAAAGAAAAGAACAATTAAATTGAAGTTGCTGTATGTCTTTTAAGGATCTCAGTTTAAAAGGTGGGATGTGTAGCAATGAAACTTCTTGTTGATCTGGAAAATGTTATAGGTCCAAGTCACCTTGAGTCCAGAAAGTTTATGTGAAATTGGAGCAAATGAAGAGGAATACTTGGTTAATAAGAGGAAGAAGTCAGTCACTTCAGAAGTGTCTAACAGAGTTTGGCGTGGCTTAGCCCAATTTTTTTACATTAGCAAAAATGAGAATGTAACTACTTTCTAAAGCACTTTGGGGTAAACTCAGAGGAAGGAATTCTGCTTAAGAGAAGAGACGATGCTGGCACAAGTACAAAAAGGCTTAAATTAGCCATGCTTTAATTTAAACTAGAAATTAAAAGAAGAATTTTGCATACTAGGGGGTAAATTGCCTGCCACAGTAACAAAGAAGAAATTATATAGAGTGCTATCAGTTCTAAAAGAGACTGAAACAGAGATTACCCTCCCTTTTTTTTTTTTGTTTTAGTGCTTCTGAGTCCAGGAGTGCTGATTTGATTTACTTGGGTGTTGAACTCTGAAGAGACAATAGGAAGTAATGAGTTCAGAGGATTTGTACTGAGCCTTCAACTTGCAGAAAATTTGTTCAATGAACCTGAGCTAGGTACCACCAGCTAAGATAGCACGAGTAAATGTCTGCTTTTACTCTCCAGAACTTTATTTACAATTATCAGCTGAGTCTGTTTTGTTCTTTTAATACAGATAATAAAGTATAACTCAGACTATGATTACAGTGAGCGTTTTTCAGTGCCACAGACACCTTGCACCAGTAGTCCACCAGCTGCATGTTCCTTTTCCATGCCAATACTTGCAAGCTGTTTGTGTGACCATGGGAAGAACTGGATCCAAGCACTGGTCCAGCTGAAAAATACCTTTTAGCTTTATCTTTGGTATTTTTAATTCCAATCAGGCCCTTGTTGTGGTTGCTACACTACTGCTTAAATGGCTGTGCTGGCACAAAGCAGGAGGTGGCTCCAGGAGAGCTGGGAATCACTTGAGCAATTTAGGCAACACTGTCATATCCTCAGGCTGCTCTCCTGGAAGGATTACTTGTTGTGGTGATGATGGTGTGGTTCATCATCTCCTCCTCTCTCTTGTAACCCCTGTTGCACTGGCAGAGCCGGACCTCAGCAGTGCCATCACAGTAGCACTGGAGATCAGGGACAGCACTAGGTGGCCACAGAACCAAGTACTTCTTACAGGAGCTGTACTTACAGAGCTCGTACAGCTAGAATGAATCATTTAGTTATCTTGCTCTCTGGAAACTACTCTTTGGAGATCCAAACAGGCCTGAAGTTTTCCTTGTAGAATGTGTTGGCAGGAAACAAATTTCCTTTCAGGGATTCCCAAAAATACTGGATTTTTGGAAGATCTGTGCCTTCTGGCCTTGCAGATGTTTCTGTGTCTCAGCTTCTGGTAGGATCCTTTCTTGCATATTTTTGTTAGGCAGATTCTACCCATCAGAATGTGACATATGGAGAAAGGACAGAGCCTGTCACCATCAGAAGTCCTGGAGAGGTAGTTGGTACATTTCTGTAAAATATTTGGATTCTGTACCAGCATTGTTTTTTTAATAATTCAACCACGTCTTGTTGCACTTTTCTACTGCTTGTGAGTTAGAATAGTAACACCTACTACTCTACTAAATGGATACTTAGTAAGGCAACATTATAATAGGACTCCCATGGAATTGCACATTACATTAACACCAAATGAGTTCATTCTGAATTCACTGTGAATGATTAGTCTGAATACCAAAGGAATTCATGATCATTAGCCATTTACTATGGAGGGTTGCTGAATAATTGCCAGATACAGCTGTATTAAGAATTTACAAGCTTTTCTGATCAAGTTCTGTAATGAAAGAATCATTAAGCGTAACTTCCTTTTCACTAGAGTGTTCCTACTTTTATTCTGAATCTGTATGTCTTGTTCAATTGCATTCTAATTCTAAAAGCACTTCAAAGATAGTCAGTGTGGTTCATTCACTAATAGAATTACTTCCCTTATCTCCATTTTGTCTTTGAGTATATCTCAGTTGGCTTTATACAACACATCTGAAAGGTTAATAAACTTTAAAGCATGCTGGGAGACATTCAAGGGTAGGGTGACTCTGACATGACAAAAAGAATGCAAAAGTGTTATATTTATGACTTTGTGGCAAGTAAATTCTGAAAGTAAGGATATCCAAGGCCTTTGATTTGGTTCCTGAAATTTCCCTCTGTTCCTACTAGCATTTGAAGACTCAGCTGTTTTGCATATCAGAGGTAGCTGACTTGGGATGCAGAGGGAATTAGCCGCTTGCTTTAGATGAACTTTTCCTTTGGGTATAAGCTTCCACAGAAGTTCTACTTCTTTGACAACTTACTCATGCTGACTGTCTACAACAGCCACACAGTTACTGGTCATGTCACCCTGACAAATTCAAGTAGGGTGTTGAGCCTCTTTGCAGAACTTCTCCTTGTAGCCAACAGCAGTTTGATTCCTGCTTGTAGTCCTGACAATATGCATTCAAATTTGATATTTGCTATGTGTTGGTGTTAGATCAGTGGCTCAGGTTTCAAAGTTAGATAAGTACAACCGTAAATGTGGGGATTGTTTTGGATTTTTCCCCAACTTGGTAAGACAAATTCAGTGTAAAAAGCCTGTGCATCTCAGACCTCACAGAATAAGGTTATGCCTTTTCCTTACATTCTCTCTGCAAAATGATGCCCACCCCGCTTGGGTTTCTCTGCAGTCCCTGAACCTGCTCAGTGGGTTTCACAAATGCCAGTCTGACACAAATAGCGTTTGCAAATAAAGTTAGATTGATTAAATTATGTTGAAGTGTTAGTGTAGATGTTTCCACTGAATTCAGGGGAGCCAGCATTTGGCTTCTCGTGTTTAATATTGTTTAACAAAATCCGTATGAAGCAGTCCTGTGTCCTGTTGATTGCCAGGATAGCAATACAAACTTATTTGAGTTTGGCAAAGGCTAATATTATACGATATTTCAGTGATGCTGCAAACCAGTGCTTAGGAAATCATCTTTTTTTAGAACTTTGACCCAAAATGAAACCTCTGAGCAGTGGCACAGGGTGGGCCTGCAAGCCCTGCCATTCCCTGGGTGAACTCAGGGTTCTGGCAGGACTGAGGTGGGCTCAGTGCCGGAGGCTCTGCCTGGTCTGGGCCCTGGCAGTTGGCCACCAGATGGCAGGCACAGTCTCCTCCACAATAATGAGATTTTCTTTGACCTACATAGAGAGCAGCTGCATCTTTCTTCTCTGAAAATGAGAGATACTGCCAAGTATGCTGGACATAGTGACCATTTGCTGAAAGCTGTTTTCGCTAAACTAGTTCTGATCCTGAGCAGCCAGGCAGAGCCAGCATGTTTCTGAACGCTTCATGGTTTGGATGGATGTTTGTAACCTACTCTAGAACTATTATGCACAGCATGACGTACAACACCTTGGGAGTGAAAAACTCATGCTTAGTGTGTGGTGAGAGTGACTCACCCAGTCAAGTAGTTATTCATTGATAATTTACTGTACTACACACTGGCTCTATGCCCACCTTCTTACTGCAGTCAAGCTCCAAGTATTGCACAGTGTCAGCATTTTTATATCTGATCACAAGGAAGTTATCAATATAATCTGATCTTTAGAGAGAGAACGTAAAATCTCAAGTACTGTCTATATAATCTGATTATCTTTTTCCTGTTTCACAGAACTGTGTCATTTTTCTTATCCAGTTTGATCTGTCTTCCAAGGTCTATGTAGTGTTACTATGCCAGTGCCATTGTCCCACAATTAGTTTTATATAAATGGAAGAATTTATGGCTTGAGTTCATTTACCTTCTTCACAGGGTTGTGTGTGCCTCTTTGGTACACTGAGCACAGTGCAATACAAAGGCCTTCAGTGCTCAGCTAACCTGAGGACAGTTCCACGGGTCACTCATTCCCAAAAACCACAGTTGGATCTGGATGCTAATTATTTTTCAGTATACACCAAGCTGCAGAGAAATGACAACAATCTTAATGAGGGACTTGCTCAACCAGTTGTGCTGAGCATCTGTAAAGATTCTTGCAGCCCGTTGGTGGGCAAGTGTGAAACTCCCTTAGATGACTGAAAGCAAATGGTTTCTCAGAGCTCTCGTTGTTTGCTTCTACGGGTTTGTTTATTGTAAGACTGTTTAAATTAATGTGCTGTCCTGTGGACACTGGGTTAATGCCTGGACTTAGAATTTCTTACTGGCTGCATCATCCATTCACTATATCAACTGACAGGTCATTTTTCCTCAGTATTTCAGCTTCCTCACATATGAAATAGACTTGATACATTTCTCTAAATGGAATTTTTGAATCGGTGTACGACTGAAATTACTAGGAGTTGTGCCTCTACTAATGGCGTAGAGGTTACACTGTTGTAGGAGCTTCACTGATACCCACTTAGCTTTACCACAGAAATGAGAACTTAGGCTTCTGTGTGTGTATAACCACTTCATTGTTTTCTGTGCTAATGCTGTTTATACAGCTAGGGCCTAAGCATCTGGGACCAGCTGATAAAGTTTCATTTTTAGTTGTCTGCTCCTGCACAATTGGTCCCAAGTTCAGAAATCTTGAGATTAAGCTAAAGGAGTTTTATTTTAAAAACTGTCAGATATGGTTGTGGGACAGTCAGAATCGGTTCACAAGCACTTTAAAATCAAAAGGGCAAAGGAAACACTGGTGGTGAAAGAAGTTTTCTCTGTTCCTTCCCTGAACCTCATGCATTTGTAACTGATACAGAACCCCCCAGTTTCATACTTCTCTCCCACAGACTTGTATTTTGAATGCTAATGATGGGACAAGTTGAATCTTCACAGAGGGAGGGTGCACTGCTCTCTTCTGTTTCAAGTGTGAAGACATCCTTTTAATTGCATGTAGACAGCAGATGGTGTGGCTTTTGTGGCGTCATGAACTCAAGCACAATAGAGTCAGCCACTGCACAGAATGGTAGAATTTAGAGCTGAGTAAATATGGGGAGACTGAAGGGTTAGGGGTTGGAAGGCAGTAATTCCTAGGGCATTTGTCCCATTTGTATTTTACAAGTTGACCATGATTTTGTTATGCTTCACTCTTGTTCACTTTGCATCTGTTCTAGAAAACTGCATTCCTGCCAGGGACATAGACTCAAACAAACAGTCATCAGTCAGTGTGTTGTTCTGGAATCCCTCTCTTTTTTTCCCCGTAAGGAAAAGTTTTGAAACTGCAAAAATTTTCCTAAGGCAGGAAATGTTTTCCTATGCAAACCTCACATGCTTAGTGTATTCTGTCTTTGTTTTAAAGGCTGTATAGCCTTTAAAGCAGTGGCTTTGCATAATACAAAGCAGCTTAGTAAGTCAAAGAAAAAAATAATACAAATTAGAAAGGATATTTAAATTGAGTTGCAACATATACTGACAAGTAATATGCCATTAAATATATAGGTGTATATAAGAAATATATTTATGTTTGATAAAACTAACCCTCCCTCCCCGCAAGAGATACTAATTTAAGGAATTAGCGTGCACACTGGCGTACAGTGACAAAACAGTTTGGTACAGGCTGTGTTATTCCTAGATCTTCTTGGTATGACATAATCTACATCCAGTCCCAAATCTGTGAGCCTACCTCAAGACTACCTCACCCAGACTTTGTTCCTGTTCTTCTTCTGGTCATTTTCTTGACTCTAAGTAGATATGTTCTTGTGTTAGCACGTGACATTAAAACTCACTTTGCATTCAGCAAAACTTGTTGAACACTCTTCTGTGTTTCTCCCAAATATGTTACTTTAATAAAATAAAATTGCCGTCTGTTGCACCATATTCATGTAAATCTTGGGAATGTTTTTGTTCAGATTAAAAATTATCAGCCTTTGTCCTCAGCCAGTGGAGCTATGCCAGTGCAGAGCAGTTGGGAATTTCCTACCCTGCTGTCTGTGAGGCAATGGATGAACTGGACATAGGACCCCTCCAGCATGCATTCTAAATTACCCAGCAGACTCCCTGACTTTTAACATATGCTTATCTTACACAAATTAGAACTCTGCTTTTCCAAATATTTATAATTTTTTTTGAACTTTGTGGAAACATTTGCTAAGCAATACAAAGCACTATTTGTTTGATATTAAATAAGGGAACAGGGTTACATGGACTAATCTAATGTACCATTATGACATCCTGAATGCAAAATTAGTGGAATTTTGAAAGTAAAAAGTTATCACTTTATTTAAATATGCACTAAAATGAAACGTGAGCTTTGTCCTTGATTTCTGCTGATCTCTAGTTTATTGTCAAGGATGTATAATTGAGTTACAACCTTGGTTTTTGTACAGGTCAATGGCATCCATGCTAGTGACTCACATATATCGTAAAAGTATAATTCCCAGGGGGTGTTGGTATAGGTGGGCTGAGCAGTTTGGGCTGGTGTATAAAAAAGGAGAGCCTCAAGCCATCTGCATTTACCCTTTCTTCTTTGTTTCAGCTGCTGTTCTGCTTTACCAGACTCATCACCAGGGCAACATGGCATTTGCAGGCAAATACGAATTCGAATGTGATGAGAACTACGATGAGTTTGTGAAGAAGATTGGTATGTCTGGGGTGTAAGTCTTAAAGACTATGAATTAGTTAAAAATACTTGTATCAGAAGAGGGTTTTTTTATTGAAATGTGCTAAGATCAACGGGGGCTAAAACTGGTAGGAGTGCTCTGCACTTCAGCAAGGAGATTCAGTTTTCATTCTTGCAAGCTCTGTCAGCCACAGGAAATAGTCCTGTTCTACAGAAGCAGTGTTATTGCTCAGTGGCAGCAGAATGAAGGGCCAAGGTGTTTGCAGCATAATGATCATGAAAGTCACTTTTTCTGTCCTTAGAATTCATTGATGGGAGTATAAATGAAAATGCTTGTCAAAATCTTACACAGGAACAGGGATGCTAAAATCTATATGTCTAAGTTCAGTGCTTGTATTAATTTATTTGAAAAGCAATACCAATGTGAGGCTCTAGAGTGAAGGCAGAAATTCATATACATTAAATTCCATGCATCCGTATGTGTAGATTCTATGCTTTGCATCTGTACATGCATTCTGTGTATCATTTCTCAGGGAAAAGAACGCAAAACCAAAACATTATTTTAGCAAACATATTGATACACCTGTATCTTCCTTTATATGAGTAGTTAAACTCAAGAGCTTTGATACTGCTGTAAAAAAAGAAAAATACCCAAACCAGATGCTCAGATATTGATGTCTGAGATCAAGTGTACCATTAGCCTGCTTCAATTCAAATACAGTGCTAGGCTATTAGGTTTGATAAACTGTATGTTTCTGTTGATTAAGGTCTCCCCAGTGAGAAGATTGAGTTGGGAAGGAATTGCAAAATAATCACTGAGGTGGTGCAGAATGGAAATGACTTCATCTGGACACAACACTACCCGGGAGGCCGCAACATGTCCAATTCATTCACAATTGGCAAGGAAGCAGACATGGAGACAATGGGTGGTAAAAAGTTCAAGGTAAATTAGTTTAGCTCTTAAATTCCATGCTGTCTTAGTTTTTTTGTTTTTTTTTTTTTTTTAATTTAGGATGAAAGTCAAACCTATCTCAGGGACATCTTCTTTAAATTGTTTTAGTTTTTTTAATCTGTCCTGGCTTAGAAACATACTTTTTTCACATTTCTTGATATCCCTAGTTAAATATCTAAATCTGATTTTAAAGACAGCTGGAGCTTCAGAACTGTATTTACTAATAAAGAACAAGGGTAGATCGTTAAGCACCTACTGGTGTCAGAGCTCAAGCAAATATAAGACTCATCAAAACTCTGAAGAGTTGGTTGTCAGCTGTGTTGTTGCCCAACACTGCACAGCAACTGCAGAGCTGAGGGGTATCCTGTGATCCCTGGCTCTGCCCATGCCTGTTGGCAGCACTCACCTTTTGAAGTCACCTGTGCCTGAGTCTGAAACAAAAGACTGTAAAGTGAAGGGGGAAAAAATACCTCTGTATGCTCCTTCCTATTGGAAGTAAAGAGCAACTTGCAGCTTAAGCAGCCCCTAGCAAGAAGGAAGATGGCACAATATTGATCTGCTCCTGTCATGGAGAAAATCTTGATACAAAGCCTACTATAAAATGATTACTTTACTTAGCTTATTCTTTTCTCATCTACTTGAAGGGATAAGATAGCTAAACTGTGCATGTGTTAGGTGTCTGGAACCCTACCACAGATAATTGGATTAACACCTTATGCATATTGAAGTGATGGGAGGACAAGTGATTACATCAGGGTGCGATGCCAGAGAACGGCAATAGCATTGCATGATTTTTAGAATGCTTTAGTTGCCTTTCTTTATTATGAAAGGAAAAATATCCCATGTATTTGGCTTTGAGAAATCTTTGTGAAACCTAACTGATAGAAGAAGACACAATTTTACATGGTCAATTTATTGCAAACTTAATTTTTAAATATTAAAAAGTCCATTCTCTCCTTTTTGACCCTGGACCCTTCTGCAGTCCCAAGCCTATTAAATAGCCAAAGATTGAGGCAGAGTAAATGACTCAGCAGATAAACTGCTGCCTTTAATTATAGCATCACTATAAATACATAAACTAGTAAGATTGTGTCCTTGTAGCTGGTAAAAAATATCCACTTGTCTCTTCATTTTGCATATAATTGAGAATACTACTTCAAAATCAACTCATGCAATCATGCCTTTGACTTCACTGTCAAGAGAACTACATGAAAGGGACTGAATGAGAAGTACAGTTTGTAGTTAGGTCATTTCTAGAATTATGAAAGAATATCTGTGTAGATACAGAACTTGTATGGTCAACATCTTTTTGTTTAAATTGTGAACATTTAAGAACTAAAGCACAAAGATTTTAGTCTTGTTCATTGAACTGCGTGTGTAACACACAAGATCTACTCTTAAAACTAAAAACTTTAAGCATCAGGTGTACAGCTATTTACAGTGTATGTGACAATATAAATGCCAGTAACCCCAGGGAACATTAATATTTAATTTATTACAGGCAACTGCTAGAATGGAAGATGGGAAAATTGTAGCTGATTTTCCAAACTATCATCATACTGCAGAAATTTGTGGAGATAAGCTGATAGAGGTAAGTTCTTAATTACCCTGGCTAGTTTATAAAAAACAAAATACAAAAATAAACCTTCTAGAGCTGCGAGCTTAAAATTTTCAGTTTAGAAAAAATCTTTAGGTAAAGTAAAACTATTAAAATACTTTCTCCTTCACGCTAGATGCTACAGCTTTGTGCAGGTTTAATAAAAAAAATTAAGTGAACAAACTTTTCATCATATATTTTCAAAAACTTGAAATGTAGATCTTGCCTCTCGGGGATAGATACACAGCTTTAGAGCTGTGAGACTGGAATGTTCAGATGGAAATATTCCTACGCTGCCTTGTCTTTGAGCTTATACCTCAAGAAGAGAAAATAATGTATCTAAAACTTTTCACCTGCTACTTACGTGTTTGTATAATGTTATTAACTTTGTTTCATTCTTACAAAACTTCCTAGCTGCAATTCCTTACAGGATTTCTGTAGAGTCCTGTTTCCTTAGTCCTACCAAAGGGAAAGTAACCACCAAAACAAAACACAAAAGTGCTTGCATTTCAAGTAGTATCCTATTCTATCAACCATATCACAACATAGCTTTGGAAGATTACTGGAACTACACTACTTACTCTCAACTTACAAAATAGACAGGATTGTCAAATACAGCTATTTTCCTGAACTGAGTCATGTCTATGCTAGTTATGTACATCAGAATGCATTTTCAACAGAGACTAACCAGAAGTTACTCTATGGATCAAGAAAGGACACTTTCCCTCCCTGAAAGTAATGGTGTTGGTCATCTATTGCTTTTGGAAAGTGATTATCTCACTTGTCTGATAACTTGGAGATGGCAAAGTCACGTTTAACATAGGATACATTTAAGCTATCCCTAAGTACTTCTTTATAATTTGTGCAAGAATATTTTTGCATTGTGTATTTCGGGTTTGACAAGGACATTCAGCTCACTTTCTAGATTATGTATTCTACCAAAGGGTAAATTTAGCTTCAGAAAAGGACAGGTTCTGCATGCCAGGTCTTTTCATTTGTGACACTGAGGCTGTTGAAACAAATTTCTGGTTTGTTCTGTATTCCAGATTTCTAATGTTTGTGGTGTGGTCTACAAAAGGACCAGCAAAAGGATTGCCTGAGGCTGTAGAACCTGTCTCTCTTCCAGAGCACTGACAACCAAACAACAATTCAAATAAATAAACTAAAGTTCTGATTGTCTTTCCTGCTCTCTTTCTTTGTATTACAAACATGTTCTTCAGGGGAATGTTAATGCTTACACCATTCCTAAAGTGCTGACAAATCCTCAGAAAACCAGAATACAAAAATCAGAAGATGCAATAAAGCATTGAACGAGAGGGAATGGCCTCAAACTCCGCCAGGGGAGATTTAGGCTGGAGATTAGGAGGAGGTTTTTCACAGAAAGGGTCATTGGGCATTGGAATAGGCTGCCCAGGGAGGTGGTTGATTCCCCATCCCTGGAGGTGTTTAAGGCACGGGTGGATGAGGTCTTGAGGGACTTGGTTTAGTGTTAGATAGGAATGGTTGGATGAGAAGATCCGATGGGTCCCTTCCAACCTGGTTGTTCTGTGATTCTGTGATGCTACTTGAGTCTTAAGTATTTCAGGATACAGTACATACTTGGCATAGTCCAGCATTGTCTACTACCTACTTAATACATTCAGCTTCTGTCTAGAGAACAGATGCAGACAACAATGCTTTGAAAGGAAGGATGAGATTTCTTGTCCAGGCTCTCTAGAAAGCATAGAAGGGGTACTTTCACACAGAAAAAAAAATAAAACAAAACACTTTTTCAACTGGAGGATGTTTTTTGGGCTGGGCTGGACATGGCAGCGCAGTGAGCACAGTAAATACCCCTTGTAAAAATAAACGCAGCAAAACAAGTGCAGAGTTATCACTAAGAATCCAGCAGTTTGCCCCACATCTGCTGGTATCTAGACTTCTCAGTAAAAAATACCTTAACAAAATTTAGTTTAGTGCAACACCTGACACGTTATTGTATCAAAGTTTAAATTGTTCTCCATAGTGCGTAAAACCTGCTAAAACAAAAGGATCAAACTGCAGCTATGGCAGCTTTGCAAAAAACAAGTTGTGGCTTTATCAGGAATAGGGAGATGGTAGCATTTTCCCTTTCCTGTTTAAAAAGCAGCAAACTAGCTCTAAGACTTTTTTCCACCCATATTGCTGCTGCAGGTCTTGTCAGGACTCACTGGTAGAGTTATTTTAATTTTACTGGCTGCTTTCTCGTTTGTTTGGTTACATCTGCAACATCCTCCTATGTACAGGGCGTAACTCATGCCACACCCATTTTGCATTCCCAGCCACGTTTCACTGCATTTGCTTTTGCAGCAGCTTTTCTTACTTCAAAGTCTGCCAGGGATGTACAAGTTAATCAGCATGTAAAATCTCTGATCTGCAACTGTGCTGCAGCTGACAGTATCCAAAGCACAAGCACAAGGTGGGAAGATTTTATATCTCCACACATTTAACTTCCAAGTAAATACTTTCTCATGCAATACAATTTTTTTCTTTCAGGAGAGAACATAGGAGAGTTCAGCCACCTAAAAGAGACTTTTCTCAAGACTTTTGCCACAGTTCCTTTTGGAAGGAGCTGCAGGGGTGAATACAAAGCTAAGTTAATTTTTAAACCAGTAGCTACAAAATCAGCCGCCAAAATCCGTTGCAAACTGAACAGTGAAGGTGTGTGCTTCTGCCTTTCCCTGCCTCCCAGCCCTGGCACACTGGATGTACTGGAGGGACTTAGTTGTGCCAAAAGAGCAAAGAGCAGCCCTAAGACTTGTAATAAAGGGTGATGCTGTGGCATAACATGTCTTTCATGAGGGCAGCAGGTACGGACAGTATTTCACTCAGCCAGGCTGTTCCTCCTTATTTTCTGATAGCATCTGCCCTTGTGCTCACCCGTTTGCCACCATTCCCAGCTCTTCTCCCACTGCACCAGAGATGCAGGCAGCTGTCTGGGCTGGGGCAAGCAGCCTACGTGGGAGCGGTGCTCTCTTGAGACAGTTTGGCTATGAAAACTAGAGCTCTTTATTTGGTGTTTTTTTCAGAAATATTGTGCTGCTGGAATAAAGAGACCTTATGTTAACCTCCATTTTAAAAATCAAAGCAAATAACTGCTTGGCTGGAGGACAATGGCAGCACAAACCAAAAATGCTCCTGCATCTTCAGGCTGTGAACCAGAATGTGTTATTTTAAAAATTCTCCATAGTCTGAGCTAGTCATTTTGAGTTTTGTGTGGACTTCTCCCACCCCTTTATATTTGTGAGATTGGCTCTGCAGTGACCCAGGCATGCTTGTATCTTGCCTGCTGCCTTTCCCTCCCTCCTCTCTTGGGTGAGGCTGGAGGAGGGGAGCCCACTGCTGCTTGGTGTGTGTCTTCTTGCAGAATTAGGCTTAGTAGAGACATGTTGTTCAGCATGTAAGCTGATCTTAAGGCATCATAAGATGAAATTAATCTTTTCCAGAGGAACCTGCGTAAGAGGTGGATGGGAGCAGCCTGGAACAAAGGGGTCCTGTGCTCCTCCTGAAGGATGGACCTTGTAGCCCCAAACTCAGTGGGGATTAGTGGTTATATCTGTAACTTGCATTTTGATATTCCAGACATAAAAGACTCATGTAGGTTTTCATTTTCAGTAGAATAAAAAGCATGTTTCGCTAGACAGTTAATAACTTCCACTGTGTCTCATCTGAGGAAACCAGTTTGTGTCCCCTGAGAGGGCTGACACTGGGAAGAAAAGCTCCCTGCTGGGGCCTTCTCTGGTGATAACAAGGGAAGACTGAGCCACTGAGCTAATCTAAATGCTCACTGCTGCTTCCCCTCCACCCACCTCTTCTCTGGTTTATCCCTTCCCTGTGGTGCTCCTGTAGCCCTGGTATCTGCCTTGTGCCAAGTCGGTGCAGCTCATGGAATCACTGGAGACTAACTTGGCTACCAATAATAAGCATAAAAAACCCTCAAATATCCATTTTGGGGGATAGGTAATGCATAGAATTGAAGGGAAGTACTGGGAAAGAAAGCAAGGTCTCTGTCTCTTGGCTGCAGTGGGCTGTGAGCTCTACTGGACTAAATAAAGTGCTATGTAATTTCCTTCTTGGGTGCAGCACAGCTAGGTGGTGGTGTCGTGACGCAACATCCTCCCCTGTGTCCCAGCACCTCCCCTGAGCTGCCCCTAAGTTCACGGGTGCTGGGGGACCTACGCTGTGGTAAAGAGCTGTATGCAGCCCAGCCAAAAAGTGGTCATTGCCCTGCAAGGCTCCTGGTCTGTCAGTGTGGGAGCGCAGGGCTGGGCATCGAAGGAGAACCAGTTATTGAAGTGCTGCTGCCTTTTGGGAAGCTGCCTGCAAAATGCACCCCAGGACACACTAAACAGGGGAACTTTGGAATGAGGAATATATTATCTGAGCAAATGCTGTCAGGGGAAGGACACCCATTGAGTAGCTTCTGGGGAACAGACAGCTGCTATTCTTCCACCTTGCAGATTTTTTTGCATAGAAAACAAAAGTCTGTGCACCTAGCTAGCTAGGTTTTGGGGGAATACTGTTGCACCTGCCCCTGCAAAATCCATCACTAAACCACTAGTGTCTGTGGAATCTGTAACACAGTTTTGAAATACATTCTGAGACACCACTTTTATAAATCTCAAGGCTGTTCCAGCTTTATTTCAGCTTCATTTTATAAAATGTATTTTAAAAAAATTGTGTAAGATATCACACAATTACTGTAGTTCATAAAACTCATGCAAATGTTTCGACCTATAAAAGTAAGGTTAAAAAAAAATCTTTGTTCTTATGGGATATCCCTTCAATATTGAAATATGAAGATAAGAAGAACTGAAAGTTCATGAGAGTTTTGGCCAAGGGATGAAAGAGATAAAAAATATGACTGGATACCAAGAAGGCACATCTGATAGTGAGGATTCCTTCCTTCCTTCTGGCTACTGAGGCAGAGACCTCAGTGTTACAGGAATGTTGGACATCCAGGGGCAAGGCAGCCAGACAGAGCGGCTTTATAGCAGAATTCTTTGCTGTGCTAATAGTGAACCATTTTTGAGTGTGTCTGTGTTAGTTGATACAAAGGAGGGTAGAAATGCTTGGCAAAATTTCAGCTTTTGTCACTTCTGGGGTTTCTTCCATACAGATTAGAACCAAAACATTGATTTTGGAGCAGCTGTATTATTTGACATACAACATAAAAAGGCAAAGCAGCAGTACAGTAGACCCTATCTGTAGCATAAGCCCTTAAGGAGGATCTCAGCAGCACCACAAGTATCTCCTTCTGGTAAAGACTGGCAGGGATGAAGGAAGGGGGTTATTAGTGAGTCTGTTTCTGTAGTGAAGGTTCATACTGTCTTTGATGGCTGAGTCTTATCTGCAAAGTTCATTCTCCACTGTGACTCCAAGACCTGTGGGTATTTTGCTTGCACAGTCCAGCTTTGGCTCTGGTCACAGCTTACCAATACTTCTCTTAAACTAGATGCTGGACTCCCATGCTGGTATACTGGGGCTGAAACCTGAGAAATGCCAGCGACGCTCAGTGCGAACAGCTTGTGTCTTAAAGGAGTCTTACCTTTAACCCTAAAACTGAGCTCTCATCTTTGTGTCACTTCCTATTTAGACCAGATATCTTTGCTCATTAGTTTGGTTTCGATGATGCTGAGAGTTAATCTTATTTTTATAACTTCAGCTGACAATTTCCTGACTCTTAAATAGCTGGTAGAGAGTAACTATTAATGAGGATTGTTATTGTTCTGGAATGTAGAGGGAGGAGGCGCAGTGGTATGATCTTCAGCATCAACGGCATTTCTGAGCTCAGCTTTCAGAAAATGGCTGTTGATTTCCATGCTTTATAATAATGATGATAATAATATAATCCAAGTGTTCTGCACCAGTATCTGAGTTATGTGTCCATGGTGTGTTGGAAGCATCATGGAAAACATAAAGAGTGGCTTTGAGACTTAGAGATTCGTGAGGCTGCTTAAGGTTGAGTCCTGGTATCCTGTTTGATGAGGTCAAGTAAGTAGCTACATGGCCAAAATAGGCTGTTACTGCCAAGAACATGAAATCCCTGACATGTCCATGAATAGGCTACACTTTGCTGGACTGAGGTCTCATGCATTTCCTGTGTTTTCCCCATAGGCTAGTTTCTCATCCTATATTTCATTGAGATAATCTTGATCAGGATATATCAGGAAGCCAGTAAATAAGCTGTCTGTCCAGTAGGGATCATAAAAGAGCCCATTTTGTTCTGAGTAAAAGATCTGCAGCCATACCTCATCATCCTGCTTCAGAGAAAGAATGGTTGATCCTGAGGCAACATCATGGTTCCCAGTGTTGGCATCGAAAGTCTTGATCCGGTATTGCCCATTGTGGACCAAGCCAATGGCCAAGTGTTTGTTGGCCAAAGTGATATCATAAGTGAAGTAGTAAATACCTGGGATGCTGCATATAAATTTCCCACTGGAAGCATTGTAATGTCCTCCCTCATTCATCAAAATCCTGTCAAATTTGATGGGCAGTCTTTCTCTTGGGTAGCTCTTTGAGACAGCCACAGAGAAGGCAGATCTGGCTTTGTTGGCACTACAGGTGCAGGGTCCTGGCATCCCGGTCTCGCCCTTGCTCCCTTTGGGCCCTTTCTTTCCTGGTGCGCCGTTTTTTCCAGGATTACCCTTTAAACCCTTGGGTCCTCGGGGGCCTGCCTTGCCAATAGCTCCTGCTTTCCCCTTTGGTCCTGGCTTGCCAGGGTTTCCTGTTTTGCCTTGTGGACCTAGAAGACAAATAACCTTGTCAATTTTTTAGTGAAAGGGGTGATACAGTGAGTGGAAAGGGGTTAGGTTGTTACTGCAGTGTCTGTTCATTCAGGAGCAAAACTTTGCTGATGAGAATCCCGATGAGATACCACCAGGGGCTGGACGTGTATCAGGGCTGACTAACCATGTTAGGTAGGTGGCTGACATAACAGGATGTAGGAGCAGGACAGGCTGTTCCTTTGTAGGACCGAAAAGCTGGTTGAATTATCTGAATCACTTGAGAAAAACAGGTAATTAGTTATGACATTATCCAGGAGCAAGCTTTAAACCATTGGGTTTTAAAGGAGTGGCATAGGTTTGTGAAGCTTTTGGAACCTAGTTTTGAGCAGATAGAGTATTTTTAATCTCCTATCTCAGTCTTTCATTTTTTTTCATATTTATAATGAAAATTCGTTGTTTTGGAAAAAAAATGGAGGGGGGGGACAACGACAAAAGGTATTAGGTATAGTAAAATCCCAGCTTAGTTGGGACCTGGACCAGTAATAAACCAGAAGATGCCTGGTTCAGGGATTGCCATGAGATAGGAAGTAGGTTGGCCACTGTCACAGTGCTGCTGATACTGCTGATTAGTGCTGATTGTAGTAATGTCTGCTATGAGACAAATCCATGAGGATTTGTACCATATATCTTGACCTGCTGTAGCACAACTAAGTTTAAAAGCAGCTGTGGGTGGGCACCTGTTCTCCAGGTTGCCTGATTTGAGGGTGGGAGAAGAGAATAAGGTGCAGCTTTGGCATGCTGATGTTATCCTGAATCAGGAGTGCACTCTAGTGTGGCAATGGGAAATCGCCGTTTTCTTGCTAAGCTGGTCCTGATGCTCATTGAGTCTGAGGCTGGATCTAAAGGAGACACCCAGGGTTAAAGTAGCATTATTGTTGTTTGCTTTGATTTAGATTGATTATGCTCAGACCAGTGCCTTTTATCCAGCTAGACTGTTCCAGGCAGCAAGTATTTAATTTTTTTCACGTGACTTCATTTCCCTTGAGAGCAGGAGTCAGAGACCACTACTTTGTCCTGTCTTGAAGCATATGTCAGAACAGGGAAGATCTCACTTCACAACAAAGTGAAGCCAGTAGCAAATCACATGCAACATAAAAATACTACCAGCAAATATTATGAGTCTGAACACCTTGGCATGAGCTGGCAAGTTGGGGAAAGTGAAAATTTCTAGAGGTGTTTCCCAGATGTCAGCTGTCAGGGCTCAGTTTTGGGATGTTCCTCACAGCTGGGCTATCACACTATTACTTTTACATTTTATCCTTGTTGTGTTAAGAAGCACTTCTCTCTTACCTTCATCACCATGCTCGCCTTTATCCCCATCCTTGCCATCTTTGCCGTCTTTGCCTGGGAAGCCCATCCTGCCAACTGTCCCTGGAGTCCCAGGTGCCCCAGGTGGGCCGGGTGGGCCAGGGGGTCCCGGCAGGCTGCATGCCAGCTGGGGACCTTCCTGCAGTGCTTCCTTGGCAAAGCCCCCGAGGATGTGGTTTGCCACGCAGGGCACGGTCCACAGGAGGAGGACAGCAGAGATCATGGCACAGCCTGTAAAAAGGAGATGGGATGTGGCTGTTATGTGTAGTAGTCCGCATGTGTGGGTACAGTGATGTTCCCCTGGGATGATGTATTGTATAAACTTGCATTACAGTGGGGGATAGTTGGTCAAATTTGTTTCTTTCAGCCTTTGTAGCTGGAGTAGTCCTTGGAAAAATGAGACACAAAGTCTAAAACTGCCCCATACAACTCTGTGGCTGGTTCACCGTTTGTTTGGTAGCTCTTTGATGAAGAGATCAAGCTAAAGCCAAAGCATTTTTTTTCCTTTAAAAAAAAGGAATTAGCCATCTATCACTTTGATACAACTCCTACCCTCAGGCTATGAGATGCAAACTCTTATCTGATGGAAAATACTCGTATGAAATTTTGTCTTTTCCCTTATTAACAACTACCTCTGATGGTAGGGGATTAAATATCTGACAAGAATCATCCGTTTGCATGGGCTTTCTTATCATATCCCAAAGTCCTGCTAATGAAATGCAGAATATAAGTAAGGATTAAAAAGCAAACAATCTGCCTTTCACATATTTCTTAAAGCTTTGGTGCTGAAACAAATTTGTAGTTAAATGCAGATGCAATAGAGACAACCTGGGATATTCCAGACCTTTTGATCTGCCAGTGGCCCTTTGGCCAAGCAAGGTCTTGCTTGGCATGAAGTCAGATTCCGGGAGGCCTTAGCATCTCCCCAGTAGTGTTATGTTTAACTCTTGCACTGGAAATAACATGTTAAAAACATTGTCTGAATTTCATATTGGCCTTAGTGCTCTCATCCTGAAGGGGGTGGAAATGCATATTGCATGCTCCAAGTCCAGTGAGCAATAAGCTCCATATTAATGCGGACTGGGACCCCCCAGTTCTGCAATATGTTTAATTAAGGACATGCAGAGGAGTGGGAAATGCAAAACAGATCTCTGGATTTGGCCGCTAGGCTATTTTGTTCTTCATCTCTCTAAGTTTATTTGCTGCTGGTAAAAGTTATCGGTTTAATGACTTTGTGAGGTGGAAATCACCAACCAATATTAATGTGGACAGTTCATGGAAAGGGAAACAAAATGTTAAAATGCTTGTGGAGTGGGGAGGTCCCAAGGAAAGCTAGATCGCTGCTTCCCAGTAACCACCTCACGTAGGCCAGAACAGAAGTGAGAGACATCTGGAGGTGGAAGATCCTAATAAGTTGTGGCAAGGAAAAATGTCAGTGTGGAACATAAACTGGAAAAAAAGCTGGGACTACTTTATGCAGAAAACAAACGAGCAAGAGAGAGCACAGGGCAGGAAGGCAGCTCCTTCTGTTGAACTTTCTTACCATAAGTAATTCTGTTGCCTTCAGACAACCCAGTTAGTTGACCTGACAGGATAAAAAGTGGTAAACACAAAATATTTCAAGGCTGGGAGGTTAGTAGTACTGGTACTTGGATAGACTGGGAATATTTGGTTACCTGGAGCTGTGTTCTGGCCCAGCTCCTGGGTTGGTGTTAATTAACAGCTCCACAAGAACGTTTCTTCCCATGTCAAAGCAGTACGTGTGGGGTGTAAAACAGTCACATTCACAAGAGGATCGATATATAACCTCTTAAGGAAGTCTCTTTGAAAGAAAATAAACCTCATGCTGTTCCACCTTAAAAGGAAAATTGCTCCTCACTGTAGAACATCTGATGAGCTCCAAAAAGCAAATTGGAAACAGATCATTATCTTCCCTCTCTGCAGTATGGGCGGCAGGCCTGGCACTGGAGGCCACGCAGCATGGTTTCAGCTGAGGACTTACTTTCCTAATGACATGAAGCTCAGACCCTCAGCAGAGGCTGCCCTGTGCCCCTGCTCTTGCTGCTGCAGGTGCTGAGGAAGGGAGACAGAGGATCAGCTTTCCTCAAGACTGAGAAATGCAAGGAGCAGATGGTTGCCTTACTTCCCAGCTGCCCCAGCAGACACAGAGGCAGTAGGATTGTAACCAAACCCCTCCATGCTGAAGTCTGAGAATTCCATGAGCTTCTGTAACACATGGAATATCTCTACAGGGGGACTGCAAATCCATGCTCTGTCCTAGCTTTTCTCTACACACTCCTTGTCACTGGAGCTGCCACTGCTAGTGAAAAGCCTCCATCCCTGGGAGCTTTGTCCCCACAGGACTCTGTGCAGCCCCCAGTCCTGATCTGCAGTGTGGGGTGGGCTTGCTGCTGCCAGAGGGGCTTCACAGGCAGGATATGGTGGGGACACACCTCTTGCCATGTCTGCCCTATGGCTTTGACTGCCACAACTCCACTGCTCCACTTGGCTCCTGCAAGCCCTGTGTGACCACCTTCATCTCAGCCAGGCTGCAGGAAGCTCACATTTAAGAAGCCAGACCAGTTCTATAGGTCTATATGTGTTAATAAGATGTTTCTGTAAGAAAAGATTTTGCCTGTAGAGAGAGTCCCAGGTATGAAGGATCAGTTGTACTTTCTGGTACCTACAGGGCAGCTGGGCTGAAATCCTGTCAAAGGGAAGATCCCTGAGGGTTTGCCAGACATGGGAGGGTTTGATGGCATGTGCACTGGTGATGGTGACCAGATGGTGATTTTTGGCCAGGGAAGCCATGCTGTGCCATGCAGTGCCTCACAGAGAGGAAAAGCACAGTGGGGGAAAGAAGAGGAGAGAGTACCTTTCTCAGAGGGAGGGGAGAGCAGAGTAGTCTGGTAGCCCAGGAAGGGACCTAGCAGTGAACAAATGACTGTGGCTTTCTACTCATTTTCCCTTCAACACCTGAGGGTTTCTTAAACAAAACAACCATCTTCCTGCTTCACAATTTCCCAGTGCACCTCAAGGCATCTTAATTAGGCATCAAAATAATTGTTATCCCCCTGAGCCTAATTCTCAGCTTTGGTGGTTGCCCTATGGTGTCCATCCTCAGGGTGGAAGCACCAGGAGCACTCGGGCACAGAGGGCTGATTTAGATAAAATAAGGTCTGCTGACAGCGACAGCAGCTGAAATGGATGTGTTTAACTACTGATAGAAGCTGGTGAAGTAGTTATACCAGATGTGAGTTTGATCTGTTATCTGCTATTGCACAAAGCAATGTCAAAGGAGATAAAGGGGAGTAATACGTCCCCTGTGTCTAAACCTGCCTTACCATCTCAACTCTAGACAGCCAGGGATGCCTGTGGCAAACCTTTCCTAGCCCTGGGCTAAAGCCTCATTACAGAGGCTGATTGTTAGCAGAGCTAAGGGAGAGGCTGCGGTTTTGCTGTACAAGGTGGGTGCTCCTAGCAAAAGCCTGAGGAATGTTTCCTTCCCGGAGTATTTCTTTTAACTGGCAACTGTTGTCTCTATGGATTCCTGTGCAGGCGTTGGAAACCTGAGTCCTCAATGATTTAGACCTTATTTGGTAACCTCTCAAAGTTAAGGTTAAGAGGAGGGAGAGGAAAAAGAAAAAAAAAAAACGGAAAAGTGAATCTACTCACCAAGATTAATCTCTTCAGTGAGATCTTGACAGGTGCTGGAAACATGCAGGACTCTAGGCAGATATTTTGCTGCAGGTTGCTGTCACGCGCAGAGCCCAAGCCCCCTCCTGCCACAGCAGTATCTATCTGAAGGGTGTGCAGTATTGACTGTGGTTCTTTTTTATTGTTTTACTTCTTTTTGTGCAGATTACTGGCTTCCTGCAGCAGCTCCAGGTTTTGGCTCGGTGTTGCCAAAAGCATATTTTTATTACTGTGTAATGGGTCTGCGCCTCTTCCTCTGTCACGTGGCACGGGAAGAAATTTGTACGCACATATGGCTGAAAAGCTTGCAATGCTTGGCAATTTTTTCCTTTTCTCTTTCCCCTGTAGTCTCATGCAAAAGGCTTGGGAGCTGCCTGGATCATTTCTGAGTGACTCTGCTGTAGCCACTGCCTGCACAAGCAGAATTTGTAGGGGTATGGATAACTTGGATTGAACTAGGGAACAACTTGAGTACTTGATCCTGGATCATTAGCAAGGGAAGCACATCTTGTCCTGAGGGTGGAAACTCACTTCTAAAATAATTTAGAGAAACAGATAATGACAGATCTCTCCAGGCTTGAAGTAAAAGACATTGTGGTGAAGCTGCAGCTTTGCAGACATGAATTTTGAGAGGAAACTGTGTGTACCTCAGTGCTGCTTTAGGTGGATGTGTGAGGCAAAACACAGAGACTTTGCCACAGGGATTGTACAGCAGGAATGTTTCTGTCTTTGGAAAGGGTTGGGATTTTGTTTTAAACTTCCAAAGTAATTACAACTCTCTTAGCGATTACTTGAGATAAGGCAGTAACCCTGGAAGTCATGGTTGAAGCTGGAGAGTAGTGGTCATGGGATGAACAGCCAGCTGTGCCAACATTGAAGTGTTGGGTTGCAGTAAAACCCTACTTCTTGTTTCTCCATGGTAGTAATTCATGGTGTTATAGGTCCCAGCATTGTTGCTATCCAGGCTTATACCAGCCCATTAAACCCGGAATCTGCAAATGTCTTATGACTCTCAAAATATGTGAGCAAAGGCAGCACTTCTTTCATTGTCCTGGAGAGGTGCAGAGGCATGAGACAAATGGAAGTTGAAGAGTTTCACTACCCCACATGCAACAGCCCATCCCTTGCCTCCTTCCCCACTTCACACGATGCTCTGTGGTGCTGCCAAGGTTGCTATGGACCAGACTTCTCTTTTTAAGTGAGGAATGGGGAGAAGCTAAACAGGAGCTGTGACATGACCTAGACTTAGAGCCTGGCCCTGTGGGCACCTGGGCTGGCAGTGTGGGAGGTTACAGGGGACCCATCACCCTGCAGTGGAGCTTGCAGCGGCCCTAGGACTCTCATAGCCCAGACAGAGTGGGTAACTGGTGATCCTGGCCACAACTTATGGGTCCTGGTTGTAGGTGCAAGGTTCCTGCTTTGCCTCAGCCAGGATCCTGCACAGGGCTTGGGACAGGCGTGTCCTTGATGGCAGAGCTCCAGATCCTGCCCTGCTGCTCTCCAGCCAGTAAATATTTTCTGCTAAGTGTAGATTGTCAGCTGATTGGGAGTATGAGGGAAGTGTCATTCCTTACTGTGCCAGAATTCATCCTTATTGGATCTGTTGTATTTTTTTTTAAAACTTTCCCCTGCACTTGCTGTTAAGCATGATGGGAACGGATATAACAAAAATGAAGGATGTATGCAGTTTGCTTTGTGATCTGTAATCAGCTCACCCACTTCTAGGAGGGGTGGGAATGTCTGGCCAAGGGCTCTTTTCTAGCTGTGTGGATAGTCGTGCAGAGCTCTTTCAGAGCTAGTGCCCTTGCCCTCAGCTCAGCGATGTTCCAGGCCATTGAATAACCACCTCCCTCCCCAAACCAATGCAATTCTCACCTTGAAACCTAATGAGTCCTTACTAGGTTTCAGTGGGATAAGGGCTGTTTTAAAAAAGCTGTTGTGTGGCTGCAGAGTTCTGGTGTGCCCATGGGGGCTGCCCCTAGTCCCCTTGGCACTGGAGTGAGTACAGTAGGGGACAGCTCAGACACGGGCTCTGAATGCCACTCTCCCTGAGGCAGCTCTGGTGATGGATTGAATGTGCATTCTCACTTTTTGCCTCTTTCCATGAAGTTTGTTGGAACCCAGTTCCTTTGAAGAGCATCTCCTGCTTGGATGTGGGCTGGAGTCAGCCCAAAGGCTCAAGGCAATTATGAAACTAGATGAAAACTTCTTGTGGGCTTTGCCAGGGTGCCAATCTGATTGACCTGGGAAGTCACAGCAGTTTCCTCAGACTCTAATGGTGTTGAGAAGGAAAATCATAGAGTTTTAGGATGGTTTGTGTTGGAAGAGATCTTAAAGCTCATCCAATTCCAACCCTCTGCCATGGGCAGGGACACCTGCTGGATCAGATTGCTCAGAGCCTCATCCAGCCTGGCCTTGAACACCTCCAGGGAAGGGGCAGCCACGACTTCTCTGGGAAACTTGGGCCAGTGCCTCACCATACTCATGGTAAAAAAAATTCTTCCTAATACCTAATCTAAATCTCCCCTGTTTTGGCTTAAACCCATTTCTTCTTGTCTTGTCCCTGCACTGCTTGATAAAGAGCCCCTCCCCATCCCATAAGCTTATCCCAAACCTGTCCCATAGCAGCTGTGCTGGGGCTTTGGGACGGATGCTAAAATGGGCCAGGGACAAAATGATACTTGAATTGCCAGGCAGGACTGCTGTATTTTCAAAGTATGAGTGGGAAAGTCATAGTTACTTGTGATTTTTTGCTCAGATCTGTGGTGTGTTGAAGGCAGCAAGAGGCTGACCTAGTTCAGCATTGTGGGGAGAAGCAGTGCTGGGAAGCTCCTGCCAGGCAGATGGAAAATATGTCTGTGCTGCAACGCTGAGTTCGAGCTCACCCAGGGTCCCAGACTGCTCTGCTGGAAAACATGTTTGGCAGCACACTGTGTTAAATAAATAAACTGCCCGTTCACAGTGAAACAGAGCAGCCCTGAGACTGGGTTCTCAGTTCAGTGTTTCAGCTCCATATTGCAGGGACAAGAGATCGTGTCCCTTCTGTGCTGCTTTTTAGGAAATGCAGGAAGGCAGGACAGGACTGTGTCCCCGTTAGGAAGGATTTTCCCTCCTTTGCTCTCTGAGCGCTGATGCATTTCACCATTAGGTACTGATCTTGCAGCAATGACTTTGTAATCAAATAAAATCACTCAGCAAATGCCAAAATAGCTGTAGTTCATCCAGGGGTGGAGGCAACCAAAATACAGCCTTCCCAGTGCACTGGACAACAGCTATGGAAGTGCATTTCTCTTCAAAGATGAGTGTAGGTGCCCTGGGGTTTATTTTGGAAATACTAATGGGAGGGAAAAAGCATTTTTGTACCCAACAGTCCTCCTGGCTTAGTTTGGAATGATGATCTGAGTAATTTTTATTGCTCTGCCTAAAAGGAGTTTGGACGTCTGCGAGCAGTCTTCAGAGAGCTCCAAAAGCCCCCATAAAAATGAGTCAAATCTCTGTTTAAACTTACAGGATGCCCTTGAGACCATTAGCTCTGCTTAGGAACTGCTGTCCTAATCCATTAAGATAAAAATAAATAGAGCTTATTTTAGGAAGAGGGAAGTGGGAACCAGGCAAACACCAGTGAGCCACCACAAGCACAGTGCAGACGATGTGTTAAGGTTGGGGTTTTTCTTCTGTCTCGTGCACATTCTAAATCAAAGCGAAATTCGACAATTTTTTTTGTCTTGTCACAGTTGGCTCCTGCCTAGGTATCTAACAGCACAGACAAGAAAAGACTCTTCTGAAAATGCCTTGCATTTCCCAAATACAAAAAAACTCCAGCCCCAGTACTGGAGTCTGTAGCACCAGTGGCTGCAATCCCGGTATCTGGGCTCATGGGCAGCACTTGCCTAAACCAGGAAAGCCAGCAGCAAATGGCACAGTGTGGTGCCTCTGTCCTTCAGGGCAAAGAGCAGCTCCCGGAGATGAGTGAAAAATTACTTTCCCTTGCATGTGAGCAGTGATAGATTGTGCAAATAGCAATAGCTACAGATCAGATCTCCTCTCCAAGCAGAGAATTTTGCATTACAGCTGGCTTTTCTGTTCTCAGAGAATTTATAATTTGCTAAACATAGTCTTACATCTATTCTGAAAATATCGCAAAAATAGTAGTGTGTCCACAGACTATACAGTGGGGCTGTGCTGCCCCGGGGGTTGAAACCTTCTGCACATGCCTGGTTTGAGGCTTGTTAAAGCAAGAAGGGACAGGGAACAAAACCAGAAGCCTGCTGAAAGCACCATTTTACTCCACGAGTTTGGGTCTTATGGATGGTATAATGTTTTCCCAGTCAGGATTTGCAGAACCAGGGGCTATGCTAGCATGAGGGAACAGCTCCTTCCCCAGCGTGGCTGGAACAGCCACCTTGGGGCAGCAGGTACCGTCAGCCTCAGGCCTTGTGCTCCAGCATCCACCTCCCCAGTGCAGTTGGCATGTGTCGTAGCAACTTGTGAATAAAGACAGGCAATGGGTTAAAAATCAGCTGTGAGGTGGGGTTGGAGCCAAATGTGTAGTTTCTAGCTTTATATAAAAAATGGAGAACAAATTAATGTGCAAATCTGATGAGGGAATGCAAGTGGAAAAAAGTCCCACTTGTAAGAGATGTGGTGGGGAATTACAGAGCAACAGGCCAAGGGCTGTGCATGGATCCGAATGCTGTGCAAATGAGTGGCTGGGTAGAAGCTGTTTCTGTAATGCTTTAGAATTACTTTTAAGACTTTGTAGCTTAGAAACTTTGGATTTGCTAATCTTACTCACTTGGCAAGGTTTTCTTGGGAAAACTGAGTTTTTCCTCTGTTCCACTGAGGTCTGAAATGTGCTGGCATTTTACAGACACAAAAATCATCTAGTTGGATCATCTAAGATGTAAACAACCTTTGTTTCAAGTCAAATAACTGATATAAATGAAAATTTTTCTATTTCTCTGTTGCATCCTGCCAAAGGAACACAAAGAGGAGTACTAACAGAACAGGGAGTTGCCCGTGTGCAGCCCAGGCTGCCATATTTTGGTCTGAATAGAGTAACTAAAGTTATCTCCAAAAGTGATATGAAAACTTCAGTTATTGGTTGTACTGGGCACCAGCAGGCACAGAGAGAATCCTAATGTTTTTTCTTTTCCCTAAAAGTTGAACTCCATTTCATCCTTAACTGATTGCTATCGTTCCTGCTTTTTTCCTGATCCCTCAGCCACCAAAAACAATTACAGTTGTGTAGAACTGTGCACCTCTTCCATTAACCCACTCAGAAAAGCCATAAAGAACCCCCCAAAATACAAAGAAATGTGAAAAAGAAATTAAAAGAACACCCTTCTGGCATGCCTTGAAAGGTAACACAATGCTAGAGTTCTCAACAGAAAATAAAGGGGACTGGTTTATCTCTGTTTTAAAAATGCAAACATCTTCAGCTGGCTAAGGCACAGTTTGCAAGCCAAGTGCACTTCGGACAGTGCTCAGCAGGATGGGAAAGGAAGCAGTCACAGCAACCATTGAAAAGGGAGATGAGGAAATAATTTTTGAGCTTTGCCAAGGACAAGATTCTGCGAAAGCAACCTCGACTGTGCTGGGAGGGTCTGTCTTACATTACGATTGGAGAATTTGACTAGTCTGTGTTACCATACTAAGGAATTCCCTCTCACCTCCCTTCTGTCTTTGTGTATGTGAAACACAGTTCTCAACTTCAGCTGACTCTGCTAGAGAATACTTATTTCCATTGTATGTTCATTTTTGTCCAAGCTGGCCTCCAAATTTGTTTCAAATGTGTTTTGGAAAGGAAAAAATTATTCTTGTGCAATAGCAAGCAGCCTTTGATACACAGTCATGCTGCATGCCAAATGCAAGGGGAAGCAGATGGAGGAAAATTAATCCTCATGATGAGATCCACGATGTTCTTTAACATTTAACCTTTATGATATAACTAGGACATGTTTTAAGCTTTGTTTATGCTTAAACTGTTGAGACTGATCCAGATGAGATCTACTATGCACCTGGAGGTGTTTAAGGCACAGGTGCACAAGGTGCTGAGGGACATGGTTTAGTGTTTGACAGGAATGACTCAATGATCCGGTGGGTCTCTTCCAACCTGGTTATTCTATGATTCTATGATTCACAAGCTGAAGAAACTATATTTTGAATAAAACACCACTAATTGCTGGAGCTGCCTTTCTGCCTCATCAGAAAAACTGGTCCCTCAGTCCCTAAAGACTCTTTCTTACCAGATGAAACAAGGCGTACTGGAAAGTAAGTTAGTCAAGTCTTCAGGTAATGAAAAGCAAATCCATCCACCTAAGCATTCTTGAGGAATTTGTTTATTTGTAATAATTATATCCCCCTCTAGCAATAGACATGTTAACATTGGCTTCTAAAACAAACCCACCTTTAACTCTCTCAACATTTTTTTCATCAATGCAAGAAAATAACTCCCTGAACCAGAGTTGTAATTTGAGTGTTACACAATGCCTGGACCGGCAATGAAATTAGTTCTTTATTCCAAACTGCTCTTTTCAGTGTTATTTCCGATTGCCTGCTTTACTCTAGGAAGAACCAAGTCTCTAGCTACTTTTAGAAAGGTATGGAAATAGCTCAAAGAATGATGCAGACTATTCCGCTATCTCATCTTCCCTCAAAATGAACTTTGCGCTGACCAAGACAACAGCATCTGCTCTCTCTGCAGCTGGAGATGTGCTGGCCAGAGCTTCCTGTTACAGCCCTGAGAACAGTACTAGTTTACAGGTAGCTAAGTGAGAAAAAGCATCCAAGGAGAGTTTGCATTCAGGTTACACTAGAGCATCATTGAAAGCCAACCCTCAAAGCAGCTGTGGAATCACACATGACGCTTATATGCATGTTCACTGTACATGATTACTTGTGGACAAGAGCAGCTATCCCTTGAAGTTATCTGTTACCTAGAATGATTTCTTCAACTTTTAATAGTTAAAGGGGAAAGTTCCCAGCTTAAGGATTAATATTGCTGAACACAAAGCAGATGGTGCTTCATATTATCACAGGTCGTTAAAGCCTGACACTTGGTATTACACATGACAGGGTTCTACAAGCTTTAAGGGCAAGATGAATACTGTTACCAAACAGAAAACCAAAGAACTGGGAGCTTTGCAACTGAAATTTCTATGTCATCCGCAGAAACAGAATTGGAATTTAAAAGCTCCACAGTCAGCTTCTTCTAACCTCTTTGTTAAAAAGGCTGGAAAGCATTTAGACCTTCCTATTAATTTAAATAAACTGTACAAAGCAATCAATTTTTATATTTCCAAAACACTACAAAGTGATTAAGAAAGAAACTAGAACCTATTTTTCCTTTCAAAGGCAGGTGAGGACAATGAATGTTCTTTACATAGAAGGGTCTCCAGTATCTGTGTAATTTTTTTTTTCAAAAATTTCTGTTCTGTATTAACAGTGACACCTGCCGACCACTTCTTTTGGGTAGTCAGCATTACTGGATGTATTGTGACTTTACACATAGTTGGCCAAACAAGCCTAGAATTCCAGCCAGTATCAGATCTTTTCTCTTCCAATAAAGAATTTACATAGGTATATGTAATTTATATATACACAATTTCATGATAGGTATGTATTTGTGACTGTATAAGCATACAAACACACAAATATAAAATTGCTCTAAGTATTGGGCTGCTTATGGCTGTTGAAAGAAGTTTTCACCAACTTTGTTGGTGCAAAGATGTCTTTGCCATTTCTGGCCCTTATCAGACACATGGAAGGTAAGCAAACATCTACAGAGTTGTAAACAAGTATGAAAAAAAGTCTCATGCATTGGAATGATTTTCACTGGGACTACTGTCCAAGAAAAGAGGCCATGGGATCGTCAGGTCTCTGACGTTTCATTCTATAGGCTTCCATTTCCTCTTCTGTTGGCTCCCTGGTTTCATACTGGCTGTTGTATGGCCTCTTCCTCTCGTCTAACTGCATGATTTCTTTAACGTGGAGAAGACGAGCCTCTTCTGCATTCAGAGCCTGAAGTAAAAGCAAAGGGGAAAAAACCCACAAGGAAAGTTAACCAAAACCAACCAACACAAGTTTGATTCTAGTACGAAGAACAAGCAGCAGACAGAACAGTGGGACAAGCAGTGCCCATCTGTCTGGCCCACCTACAGCTTCATTTAATGGTGGATGCTGAAATGATATTTAGCAAACAAGATACTTTCATCTTTTCCCAATTGTCAAAATCAAGTAAGAAACTCCTTCACTTTACCAAAAACGTAATCGTGATCCAGCAAGTACAAAAGCAGATAAAGGATGTAATCTTAGGGGTCTGGGTTTGTTAGATGTTTTTTTTTTTACCTTTGGTTCATTGGTTTAGGCTCTTTTTTTTCAGTGTGCTGTTCTTTTTTTGAATGCTTTTTGAAATACATATTATCACATCCCTCAGACTACCACTGCTGCTCCTTCTTGCTATTGAAAAGAAGTTACATTTGTGCAATGCTTTGATTAACCATAGTAACCATAGTTTAACATAAGTCCCAGACTCCAAACACCCAGAGGCCGACTGCCGTGCTTCAGGACGGGCTGTTGGGCAGTAGCCAGTGGAGAGTGGATGGGATTTCCTGCATCAGCTGTAAGACTGGACCCACGTCTGGGATAAAAAGTGCTAAGTAAGCTTTGACAGTGCCTTTGATCTCTCCATCTTCCTTTAATACCTAAATCATTGTGTTCTGCAATGTTGTTTATAGGTTTATGGCTGCGATAGGTGCATAGACAGGAAGCACTATAAATTTTCTAAAGCCTTGCAAAACTAAATATTTATTGCATGTTTGCCTGAGAAATAGGGAATGTATTTTATAACATCTAAAAGCATTTTAAGTTTGCTTTAGCTCAAAATTAGCATCAAAGAACATTCCACAGAATATCACAGAAACTGCATTACAGACTTCATAAAACTGACATTGTTGTAAAATGTTTCAAGGTCTTTTTGCTGCAAAACCAATGAAGAATATAGTGCACCTTTTTAAGTTTTTCTTGCTTCTTTTTCTCTTCACCCTCACTATCTGAATTTGAGCTCTTCTTGTGCTTCTTCTTTTTCTTGTCTTTCTGCTTCTCTTGGTGGATCTGTAAGGTGGAAAACAGCTATGGTTAAGATTCAACTTGCAAACGTTAGTAATGTTCAAGCCAATAAATCCCAATCTACTAGTGCTATTTGAGAGCTTAAATTTCAATAGAAATGTTTATGATCTAGTAATGAAGTCTAATAATTTCTAACTTACATGATTTTGTAGTTACACACATCTTTCCATCTCTTAAAATGCTGATGTAAAATACGTGCTTCCCTGAGAAAAGGAAACAACCTACCTCCATAAGTGTTTTTGGTTTTGTCAAGTGTTCTTCCTCCCTGGGCTGCTCTTCCAGTAAGCTTGCTTCAGCACTCTACACAATAGGAAGGAGACACATTTACTAAGCACATGGGAAAGAGGAGGGACAAAACCCTCAAAACTGAAAAAAAACCCCCAACCCAACCCAAAACAGTTTAAAACTTTAGTAGGAAGATGAATGTTTTTTAACTTTTTCCTAGTGATTAAATAAGATAACACTTACAGCAATTTCTTTCCCAGCTTCTCCTGTACAGTACGAGTACTTAACAAATGAGTGGCAGCATTTATAACCCCACTTGCCTTCTTTCCAGTACGAACCCCAGATGCACTGCAAGAGAAAACACCATAGTGGTTATGTCCATAATGATACTCCTATAAGAGGCAGGCTGCACTTTATTCCTGAAGTCATATCCTGATAAGTAAACTATTCAAACACTCCAGAAAGGAAAGTTATGAGAAATACTTTGCAATTTTACTTTAGACTTACAGGTACAGTTTCAGAAAAGAGAAAAGCAACAGGATGTGGTCAACTCGTTTTCAAAGTCAAAGAGAAATACAGTAACTTCCCCTTAAGTTTAAGATTGCCATCACAACTCACAAATTCACATCACACCCATGTGAAATTCCTTCTTACTAGAAAAGGGAGAATGTCACTACTGACACAGGAAAAAATTATTTCCTGTATTAATTGTAAAATACTGTACTATATCCCTACCACACCTCACGCCTCATAGGAAGGAATCTAATTTTGTAATAGTTTTTACATAAACTAGGCTTACGGTATGGTTGTTGATCTTTACATCCTCTTCATATTTAGAGCATGCAATAGCTTTCTCTTGGCCTTTAATGACTGTTCCATGCCTAGAGTACTCCACATAATCTTCTGTTTGAGCTAACAGCAGTTCAGCTGGTGGGACATCCAGATGTTCTTGTCCTCCATACTGAAACACAAAGAGAAATGACATATAAGAGTTTTGCTAAGAATTCCACCTTTCATGTAATTAAGCACGTGTTTCAGAAACACGACATTCAATAACTTCTGAAGAAGACACCAAAGAAGTGTATGGAGACAGTTTAGTTTTTACCTCCCCCTGTAGCTATTGTGGTAGTTTTTGGTGGGTGGTTGTTGAGTTTGTTTTGTTTTAATGTCTGAATGATTCAACAGTGATATTCCTTACTCCAAGTAGGAAAATTTTCAGACTAAACCAAAGGCTCTGGTACCTCCTGCCCCCCTCCAAGCTTGATTGCTGACATGGTTAGAATCCAAATTGATTATTTAGTTCTTTATCAGCTGTCTGAGAAATCAGTAGCAAAGTATCTAAAAGACTGCACCCAAAACTTGAGTCTGTAAATTCTGCTTTTCACATTTAAGAGAAAAGAAAAAAATAAAAGTAATTTGGGAGACAGTTGCTTGGGTATTTTACAAAAGATACCAGTACCAGATACAGTAAAATAATTTTTCCAACCACTTAAATAATTTTTAAAAAGTCAATCTAAATTCCTATTCCTCCTACATACTGCTATCACATTTTTCACTGGAGAAATTCTGACAGTTAAGGGAAATGTTCTCAATAATCCAAAGAAATACCAGCAGATCTTCAAAAGTTCCTATATTGAATAATATAATGATTCCTTCTGATTGAAATAGTATGCATAGAAATAAAAATCTTTTTATAAATCTAAGCTGCTGAGAACATTTTCACATAGCATTAGTAACCTTACTTGTTCCCCAAGACACAGACTTCAAACTCAACAGAATTCTTATTAAATAAAACCAAATGTCTGTTACCTTCTCTAGGATGCTTTCTTTCTGCTGTGCCTTGAAGTCTTCTTTTTTCACTTTGAAGGATTTATAAAGTAGCTCTAATTTTGTAGGGTCTGCTTGAAGATGAACTTCAGAACCTTTGTCATAAGCCTCCCAAGCAAACACTGTGTGCACAAGAGTTTTCATTCAATATTTATTCTAAAACTGACACAGGCATTGAAATTACAATCCTTAATACTGTAGAAATTAGAAAGAAAGCCTCATTTGAAAAAAGATTTATTTTTCATTTGCAAGAAAGATGCATCAGTAACTCAAGTCTTTTAAGTACATTTCCTAAAAAAACCCAAAAATAAAATCAAAACTCACTTACGCTGAGTCTGTGCCATTGAAATGGTGTCCCCAGTGTAGCGAACAAAGTTGTCACCTGCATAACCGACTCTGAGAAAAGAAAATAATAATATGATTCTTATCATTCATGTAGCATGATTTCCTTTCAAATTCAACCACAGAACATCAGCAGGAAAGCAGAAATTTTCCTTCATGCCCTGAGAGTTAAGAATTGAGTGAGACGAAGGAGCATTCAACTCAATACATGAAATAAAAGTCTAGGCTCCTTGCAGAGTCATGAAAGTATTAGAAAGCAACTCAGAATGCTCGATGCCTGTGTTCACATGGAAACATCTTACAACACAGACCTGGAGCTCCGTCTAGGATAGCAAGTACTGTGAATCAAACTTGGGTTTAATCACACAATAAATACGTATCAAATGATAGGTGATATTCAAGCACAGTAATTCTCAACTTTTGGATTTGTGAATCTCCTCCTGCCCAGACTCAGTGCATGTGGCTGAGCAAAAGCTGCTAATAGTTTTACTGCTCTCAGTTATCTTTTAAACACCCCTTCAAGAGATCCACAATAATTATATAAAACACAGGCTGAAAATCAAATAATATCTACAATCCAGTTTCCCACTCTTTTCATCTCCCCAAAGCCACTCTGAAAAACTGTCTGTAATGCTGAGGCAGAAACACAGATTCAATAAAGGTCAAATTATTACTGTAGAGAAAAGTGAATGCATCTGCATCTGAAAAGAACTGACTGTCATTATTCTATCTAGGGGCAAGGAGAGGTGGAAAGAGTGGCATTTGCTAGCATTTAGCCACTGCCATTCTATTTCAGGCAGCGAGCTAATCCAATTACTGTACACTAAATAAATATTTCTACTCACAGCCTGTCTTCCCTGTATGTTTGCAGCACTACAACGGTTATGGCAGGGTCATGGCCCCAGGGCTTACTCTGATTTTAAGTGAGACAGCCTCATGTGCAGGCAAAAGCCAGCCTATGGCGTTTTTTAATTAAGTTGTCTATCTAGACAATGCCAAAGCTTTCAGACCTTTTCTACGCAGACTCCATTAATATATGAGGAGCTTTAGCTCCCAATTCAGGCATTTAGTTAGGTACCATGGGTACTCCATGCTAGTCTCCAGCGCTGAATGCCTCCCAACCCAGGACAAAGTTTAAGATTTGGTTACAGAAATACTTTGCATATACACCATTAGTGTTTACAGGTATCACCTCTAAAGGCAGCAGAGTTAATATGCCTTCTACAGGTCATTACATTAAGCCATGGTTCACATACCCCTGAAAATTAAGGGCCAATTTTGCTCAAATACAACTTTGGTATACTAAATCAGAAAGTGCTGCTAAATAAAACAGGTTTTTCTCATGTTTACTACTGCTTCTCTCCATAATGGACTAGAAGTTCATTAGTAAAAGGACACAGAGATAAAAAAAATACAAAATGATTAATCTTATTTTTGACAGTTTTACCAGATATGCAAGCATGATACTGTTTTAACTTACTCATCTGGATTCTTGCCTGTATTGGCATATGGGTTCTCCCTCATCGCTCTAGTCTTGGGATCATAATAAGCAGAGTTTGGATCTAGATTCCTCAAGTACTAGGGAAAGAAAACAACATACAAAATAGTGAGTATTTATGATGTTAAAAGAACTTCAGTTATTACTGTGTTCCCCACCTTAGACATTTTTAATAGATATATTTGTGTAAAAAGATGACTTAGAGGAAGTTGTAGCATCAGCAGGATCTTAACATCCAAACTCCATGATCCATACACAAACTCATTAATAACTGAGTGTACAGTTTTTTCAAATTAACTCTCATGAATCCAAAAGAACATCTGTAAAGAATTCTCTACTCACTTTTGCAATATCTTCCCGAATACGTAAATTTCGAACTGTGATACGTCTTTTAGAGTCAAAGTTCTGCCCAGGCATATCAATGTCATCTGCATATTTATCTTCATCTTCATCTTCACTGTTATGATCTCTTTCCTGAGAAGAGATGGAAAACTTGTAATTAGAAGAGGACACTCACTCTAGAGACAAGTACAAAAATCTGATGTTAGTGGTTTCTTTAAAAATGCTGCAATTCCTGTATTTATAAGGTAGCACTGTTTACCTGGGCTTAAGTGTGCTGTCATGCTAATCTGATACTCAAATTTTCAGAAGTACTCTTGTTAAAGGATTTCCAGTTCCTCACAAGGGAACAGTTACAAAGCCAAAACTATGATGATATTAAGGTATCTTGGGCAAAATATAACACACTGAAAACTAGTTACTTACTTGCATCTCTAAGGACTGATAACACATAGAAATTAAAATGCCCCCCCCCATTAAATCCAACAACCTCTGCCCAGAAGAACAGGTAGGCAGCGGCATGAACCCAACAGTTAAACTCTGAGGCCACCCGTGTTTCACTGTTCCACTAACTACTTGGCCCTGTTTTCTGCCCATGATGTGATGCAGTGGGTAATCATCTTACTGTCTGTGAATTTGGTTCCTCTTCTCCCCACTGGTGTCTTGGGGAGTTCTGCAGCAAACAAAGAGCATGTCAGCAGAGAAGACAAGATAGTGGAGAGAGGGAAAATGGCAGGGAGATGAAAAGCAATCGAAGCAGAGCTTGATGCTGGATACAAAATAAAATTTATCTACGGTACAAAACGCTGTATAATGTTCTAGGACAGACATTAAAAATGTCTCTATTAGACACACGCTGGAGACCTTCTCATGGTATTCCCAGCTGATTTTCCAAGCCTTTGCAAGAACAGCAAATTCTAGAACTGTCACTGTTATTTAGAGGCTGTTATGCCTTTTCACGCTAATGGCTTAGACTAGAGTATTTCTTACCATGCAAATAAAACAAAATTCAACTCTGAAAGGTTAAAAAAATAATAAGGAAGATATGCAAGCAAGTATTTCATTAGGACTGACAAATACTAAGCATGTATCAAAACCCGTAATTTAATCTGGATAAACATAGCCAGAATTTTTTTTCTGCTTGCTTAACCTCTAACTCAAGAATACTTGCAGCAGTAAAGATGGAAATGACTCTGAGTGTGGGAAGACGGACCAGCAAATTGGGGAGCACTGACTATCCAAATTTGCATCAATTTTGGTCCTCTCCATCAAAGGTAGTTCTTACGTTTCAAATACAACTTACTTCCTTCTGCTCTGCTTTGTAAGTAATAAGTACATGGAAGCCAACAATGTTGCCTTGTGGTGAAAACAAGCATCAAAAAAGAGAAATCATCTTTTCTATTAGGAAGGGTAGAACGTTGCAGTTTGTGCTGGCTTGGTGATTAAGTTCAGCCTGTCATCTAGTCTGCCATCTAGTGACAAAAAGCAAGGGAACTTCCTCTGAAAAACCAAGGCACAAACATATACAGGCTTTTGCTTCGTGTTTTCCTACCACGTTGATTAAAGAAACTACTTCTGACTAGTAACAGTGTCTATCTAGTTTTCCCCCCATTTTATAAATTTAGAATACTATTAAAATTTCCATTTAAATTTTATAATTTTAAAAATCAAAGTTTATCAAAAGTACTGCCTATAAAGTGAGCTTGTAGAAGTTAGTGAAAGGTGTAAACTGCAGTTATTAGACAGAGGGAAACACATACACTTAGCCTTCAAATGACCAGAGACACTGCAAATAGTCAAAAAACTGACTGAAAAAGAAACAAGGTTGATTCTAGGATAAAGAAAATACCTTCCTACTCCAATGCTAAAACAATCCACAGTCACGTAACAGTCACTACCTCAACATTAGTCAGATATAACAATCTTTAAATACAAAAAAAGCATTTCAGTACATAAACAAAACTACTACATGGAAAACAAGTTTTACTGACTGAAAATCCATATCATTAATTTTAACAAGAACAATCACACAGATTTTTTGCCCATTAGGGGAAAACAAATCCATGACCATCTAAGAGAAGACGCTTCAAATTCTTGAATGTGATACAGAATATTCTGGTGTTAGGAAAAGTATTTAAATTCCCGAAGGGCATAAAAAACCCACAGCAGACCACATATAAAGAAGTATCAAAGAGCAGAAGTAACCCACTGTGTCTTTTTTCATCCTACAAAGAAATAAATTGGAGTTTAGTTCACTTACCACTTGCTCCAGCTTTCCTGATGCTAACTCTTCCTGAAGCTTCTGGGCTTTCAGGGTACGTTTGGCCTGTGTAACATGAAAATGCATGTTTTAATGTTTCTTTTGAGTAGCAAGTGCATAGTAATACTTATCATAAGCATCTCTTCTGACTGCTGTCATTTAAAATTCATTACTAAAAAACCAGAGGTTTAGTTCTCTGGGTAATTTTCTGTAATAATGCAGCAGCTTAGAGCTCCTCTCCTCTATTACAATGCTTTTTGAACCTCGAGAAAAGGAAGCTATATATTCACTAGCCATTTTACTTATTTATATTATACTGTTAAACAAAAGAATTTACTAGCACTTATACAGCTATACCATCACCATTAAGTTCTAAGGCTTGTGTATTAAAACGTACACAATGTGAAAAGGCATTTCTTTTGTTGTGCAGACCCATACTCAGCTGTCACTTCTTGTCTGAATTTTCAATTTAAGCAAAGTTTGCTTATAGGACCTACACACCAAATCAACTTTGGAATATTCCTCTACAATCTTCATGTGCTCTTCTGGGTTATAACCATTCCAACGGTCTCGCTTTCCATCATAATCAAACATCAGCTTAGGCTGCATGTGTTCATCTGGTGCAATATTCATGCCTGTGTATTTTGCTCCAACTTTCCTGGGTCTCTGAAAGGAAAATAAATAGTTGGATCGGTCCATTAGGTGGAAGTATGTTACTCACACCAACATCTTTTTAAAAATAGTGTCACGTGACCTCCTCTAAAGCCATTTAAATTCAGCACTACAAGCTTGTGAATTGTAAATAAATGCAAGTAGTTAATTTTTTTTATTCTAAAGTAGGGCAACTGACTCCAAACCCCACAAATTTCTAACTCTATTATCCACATATCTTTCACAGAGATTAGACTTCCTTTTGCTTTCAAAACCATTAAAACCATCAACAAAAACAAAGTTTACCTCCATGCAGTCTTTCTTTTTGTGTGTCAAGGCACCACAGTTCTCACAAGCTCCTTTACGGTATCTAGTTGCTACAGCATGCTAAACAACAAAAAAGACAGTGCTGTACAAACTTGTGGTAAGATGCATATACGTGTTCCCAACAACTAATTCATTGTTTCAATACAACTAAGTTTTGCTCGGTCTACCCAAACCCAGAACACAGACTTTGATTATTACCAAACACTGTCACTTCCCTGCTGAATACGAATTCCCAGTTTCTATCTCCCTCAAAAACACATAACCAGAAATGATTTCCTCACAGAATCAAACCAAATCTTTCATTCATTTATAACAAAAACATTTTGCATACCTCCTGAACTCCTCGTTTGTACCATTCTCCAGAAGAGCTATACTTTTTCTGCTTCTCTGGCTGAGGTCTCTGATGCTTTAGCGTGGGTCTTTTAGAAGGATCAATATACCACGGTACTGAGGATATGTACTGAGGAATATGAGGATTGATATCTCTGTAAAAGATGTTGTGTAATAAATATGTAGCATAGGGGAAAAGAAAATCCACAACAACTTAGCCTAAAGAAATAACTCTCATAATAAAGTTCAGCACTTCAGGAGTGAAAATAATGAAGTTGTTACAGTGCATTACAAAATAAACTCTAATGTAACTAGATAAAACCAGACTTTCACCGAGATTTTGTTGCTGTCTAATTCACCTTAACTCTCGATTCCAAACCAAATACCTTATTCTATGCAATGCTACTGAGCATAGAAGTAGTAGCATTTCTCAGAGGCAACGAGCCTTGTAGAAGCAAGAGAGAAGGAACAGATAAGATATGCAGTAAAGTTCCCCAGTACTACATTTTGGTCAGTTTTGAAATATCACTTGTAGGTAGCTGTACAGATGTGACTTTTTAGGAGCACTACCCCAGGATGTTAACACTGAACCTACTCTTCTTTTTAAAAAATATCTGTTTTCTGAGATGACTGGACTCAAATTCACCAAGTTCAATTATCTGCTTCTATAATGGCTCATGTAGATACCATAATCACCCTCATAATTATTCTGTAATCATAACAGGGAGAAATAACTGGTAGCTGTAGAATAATCGTAGCTTTAATAAAACTTACTTTCCTTCTTCATCCACCTCAGCAGGTGCATTTCCTAGTTTTCTTTGTTCTTCTAATTCCTTCTTTTTCCTCCAGTCTTCCCTGGTCATCTTCTTTGGTTCCTCCAGGCTCACATCATTTGGTCCTCCTGAAGGAGCAGCGTTTGTTACCGCAGCTGATGCCATTTTGGGATTTTCCCCTGTAATGTGAAAAAAAAAAAAAAAAGGAGAAAAATAAAGACTGTAACAGTAGCCCTGGACAGCACAGTTCTTCAGCAATCTTCTTTTTTGCCAAAAAAGGTTGGCCCAGATGATCCTTATGATCCCTTCCACCTGGGTATTTCATGACTGTACAGTGTGGTGGTGAATCATTCAGTTAGACCAGTAACGCATTCCTGGCATACTTCTCTCCACACACACAAAAAAAAAAAGGCATCAGTGCTGAAAAAAACCAAGTAATCCCAGTAACCTTCTTCTCTAGTCCCTATGACGTGCAACGGGGACTGCCAGCACCAGCTTCACATCAGCAGCTGGACAGGCAGTACCAGGCCCTGAAGAAACAAATTATCCCAGTAACATTCCTCATTTCTACCCCCTATAACATGTGATAGGAGCGGAGAGCAGCAGCTCCACACCAGTGGCAGGGCATACACTGCCAGGCCCTGAAAGCAAATGATCTCAGTAATGCTCCTCTTCTCTAACCCCTGCCATGTGTGATAAGGGCAGCTCTGCAGGAGCAGCAGAACAAACTATCCCAGTAACACTCCTCTAAGCAGTGGGATGCACAGTAGAGACAGGCAGCCACAGCTGCACACCAGCTTCTCTGCATACCTCTTCTCTGGCCCCTATAACATGCGATGGGGGTGGCAAGCAGCAGCTCGACACCTGTGGCAGGACACACTGACAGCTCCTGAAAACAAATGATCCTAGTAAGGTTCCTCTTCTTTAACCCTTACGATGCATGATGGGGATGGGCAGCCACAGCTCCACACCAGGACAAGCGGTGCCAAGACCTAAAAACAAACCATCCCAGTAGCGTCCTTCTTCTCTAATCCCTACGATGAGCGATAAAGGCAGCCGCAGCCCCGCAGGAAGCGGGAGGAAGGCGCCGCCGGGCCCTGAAAACTCAAATAATCCCAGTACCGCTGCTCTTCTCCGATCCCTAGGGCGCAGGCGGCGGCAGCTCCGCACCAGGGGCGGAACAGGCGCTTCCGAGCCCTGGGCCACCAGGCCTCCTCGCACCCAGCAGGGCCCGCACAGAACTTGGCATACATTCACCTTAGCGGCAAGAGCGATCACGAAAGACCGGCACCCGCCGGGGTCCAGGCCTAGGCGCTTCCTCGCGGCGGAACGCGGCCGTTCAGCAGCCACAACCTCACTCCGGCAGCTGATCCACGCCCCGACCACCGCCGAACCCCACCGGACCTCGCCTACCGGGCCGCGTCACCGCCCCACAATGCACCGCGCGCCGCTCCCACAATGCACCGCGCGCCAACACGCACAGAGCGTAGCTCCGCCCCCGAGAGCGCCGGGGCTGGGACAAGGCGGGGCCTGTGGTGCCCCTGAGCCAATCGGCTGCCGCGCGTCTGCCGAAACAGCCAATAGGCGCCGAGCGGGTCGTTTAACATGCGCGGGCGGCACAGAGCGGTGGCACTGGACCTGTGCTCTGGGAGAGGCGTGGGTGTTGCTGCTTGGGTGCCCGGTCCCCTGCCCTGAGGTGAGTGCTGGGTAGCGCCGTGCTTTGGAGTGGGGTGAGAGCTTTGGACTTCAAGCTATGCTGTTTCTGAACCTTTCTTTCTGCGTTTTTTTTCTTTCCTCGAGTGAGGAGTCGTTGAATACCCGAAGTTGTAAGAGACCTTAAAGTCTATCTAGTTCTAATCCCTCTGCTGTGGGCAGGGGAGTCGCCTGTGCAGAGGCAGCGATTGTCTGTAAGCAACGTGGTCTCGGTCTCGGTTGGGGCTGGAGCAGCACTGAGGTGATCGCTGTCTGTGGGGTGTTCTCGGGTGGTTTGTTTCTCTAATTAGCAAGTGTCTGTACTGGCAAAATAACTGATGTTCCTCTTGGTTGCTTAAGTGCCGTAAGCTGAGCAGGGGGCTGGGTTGCTAGGTGAGAAGATAAGGGCTGTTCTTGGGCTGAGGAAGCAGCAAATTGCCATGAAGAAGTAACAAAGTGAACCAAAGGTATTAAATCGTATAATAGCTAAGGCTGGAAGAGACCTTAAAGATAACCCAGTTCCAGTCTCCCTGCCGTGGGCAGGGATGTATCCCACTAGATCAGGCTGATCAAGGCCCATCCAACCTGGCCTTGAACATCTCTGGAGATGGGTCATCCACAGCTTCCCTGGGCCATGGCCTCACTGCCCTCATAGGGAAGAAATTCCTCCTTACGTCCAGTCTAAATCTGATCTTACTCCTATTGAGTTTATACCCATTGCCCCTGGTCCTATTACTACAAGCCTTTAAATGTTCCCTTCTCAGCTTTCTTGTAGCTCCTTTCAGGTGCTGGAAGGTCTATCTGGAGCCATATGATATACCATACTTGACCTTCATTCATAAAGGCCTGTAGATATGCTTAACACTGTTTCATAGTCCTTTAGGTTTGTTCCCTCCTCCTCTAGGGACCAGGACATTGCAGCTCTGTTGTCTTCATATGGTTTACTTAAGCAGTGTTTGATGGTGGAAGAAGTGACAAGAGTGATTTCCTCTTTTCCTGTATGGGTTTTCCAGAGTGGTCTCATCAGTGTGAAGATGCCTACATTAATCTTTGTTGATAAGGAGAATGGTGAAGTTGAAGCTCCTAAGAATCGTTTAAGACTCCCTTCAGGATCTTGTATGTATATGCTACCCTAAACCAGAGGCAATCAAGTGTATAAATCATGTTTTGCTGTTTAAAAGTGAATAATGAGAGTTTATATCTACTTATCTAACCAATTCTGTTAAGGCTATCAATTACTATAAAAATAATTCTATGCTTTTTCTCATAGATATAGGGCTTGTGCTCCTGGCTTATGAATGGTGAACAGCGATTACAACCACTAGTTTTCCAGCAGGTGTGTGTGTTGAAGCAAGCTTTAGGGTTGATGTGGTGCTAAAGTTTGCTTTTTTTTCTTCCCTAAACTCTCCAGCAAAGGTCCTAGCTGAGAGAACAAAAGTTAACACTCCACTTCCTAAAAAAGCAATCACTACACCTCCAGCCACGTCTCACTCTGTCAGAAAGGTCCTTGGAAATGTGAATAGAACTGGAGCTGTGAGTGTGATGGAAAAGACAGGACGGAAGAGTCAGCCTTCTGCTGCAAACAAAGTGAGTGCACACACCTCTACAAGAGGAATGTAAAGGCATAGTCCCTGAGCAATGGCAGCCATGACTAACTTTCTATCCATTTTCATTGCTGAGCATCACACCATAGGGTGCAGGATATCCCTTTGGTCAGTTGGGGTCAGCTGTCCTGGCTGTGCCCCTTCCTAACTTCTTTCCCTCCCCCAGCCTGTTTGCTGGTCAGGTTCAGAGAAACAGAAAAGGCCTTGATGTAGTATAAACAGTGTCCAGTAACAGCCAGAACAGCTGTCTGTTATCAACAGTGTTTTCGTCATGAATCCAAACGATTTCAGCTACTGGGAAGCAAAATTACTGTACTAGCCAAAGCCAGTGCCCCTACATAGATGCAACAGCTTAGGGAGTACCTAAAGGCAAATAAATGTCTCTGGAGAAAATATTCTTAGATACTGTCTTGTTTGTATGTTAAGTATCAGAAGTTTAACGTTATAAGCCTAAGTGTTCTAGTGCAGTGATTTGTTGCCAATGTGTAGTACTGTGCTACATAAACTCAGCTGATCCATCTGCCCATCTTCAATTTATTTGCATTGAAGGTTTGGATTCAGGTGTGACTGAGAACTGTATGGCAGGCATTCTTATCTTTAGACCTGTGTAGCACAGGAAGACCACTAAAAACCTAGTACACTAGGGAGCTATGTAGTAGCTGAAATCAAGAGACTTTCTCTTTTTAAGATTCCAGAAAAGACTGCTGGATTAGAAAGCAGTGAAGCAGTGACTGAAGACTTTCCAGAAAAAGAAAATATGTTTCCTTTTGATCCTCAAGGTAAGAACTATTAGTGTAACTATTAAAATGAACAATGAGGCTTTCATGAGTGACACTGCTATAAGACTGTGGCCAAGCTATTGTGGCAAGCAATTGCATTTTACTGGAATCCTTCCTCAAAGATAGGATGCTTGCTACTTCTGAAATACCATCTTGTTCTTGTTTAAATATTCCTTATAGCAGTAGTTGTGCTCTAGATATGTAGTTCAGGTCCATTATTGTGGTTCCAGATAACCATGCTATAGCCTCTAAATCCATTAAATCATGACTAGACTGCCAGTATTCAAAGGTGTACGTAAGCAGTATTGAAGAGCAGACCTCTCAAGAGTGTATGGGAAGATGGTAATTTGTAATTGAAGATATTTGTACTACTGTAGGATGTAAATAGTTGGAGATGAAACGTTTGAAGTTGTTGTTGGAATATTTGTATGGGGGTGTGCTGTCTGAGTCCTTTGAAGCGTCCTTAAGCCATTCGGTTAACGTCAGTGCAAAAAATGTACAAAAGGCTACTTAATTGTTGGTGAAACACTTATGTTGTGCTAGGTGAAGCTGACTTAGTGGAGTGGTTGTAAAGAAGCTATTAAGAGTGCCTGATTTGCACTAGCAGTTATGTAGTCTACTCTTTTGATGTTTGCATATGGAATTTCTTGGACAGCTAAGATGTAACAGCAAATAAATACCCCATAAGAGTGGACCATTGGATTGTATTGTGGATTTGCTCCCACTTAATTTAGTCTAGGAGAACTTTCAGCTTCCTAAGCTACTGTGTGTTTTTAAACTACGATGTCTTTCTTAACAGATGCTGAGACTTTTGAACTTCCTGAAGATTTCAAACTAAGCAATATCAACCTGCGGGGTCTTCCCCTCATGGTATATGAAAGGTCATATGATAAATATGTGGATATGGTTCCTTCACCTGCGAAGATTGAGGAGATCTCATGGGAGTCTAGTAAGTAGAAACTTAGCATGAGTTTCGGTACATACAGTGCTCATTAATGGTTTGAGGGGGAAGCTAGTTGGTGGCAATGATGAACTGCCACTGATATCTCAACCACTAGAGCAGCGCAAGAGTATTACACAGCATTTGGTGTACAGTGAAGCTGAACTTTGTCAACCCTACTAGTATAGGTAGTAGTCTCAAAGTGAAGTTGCTGAGCAATCTCTTGCAGTGTGCTGCTAACTGATCAGTTAGGTGGAATTGGCTTTCACGATCTAACAATATTACCCTTAGTCATTCAAGAGGTTTATGCTAATCTACTGGGAGTTAGCTTGTGTTAGAGCATAAAATCTGGGTTGGGTTTCATGAGAAATTTGCTGTTTCTAACTTTCAGACTTGCTACAATCAACTGCTGACTTCCTGGCTACCCTGGATGAGATCATTATTGACATGCCACCTCTACCCTAGAAACTTCTGGACATGCATAAGTTGATTTTAAATTTCATTTAGTTCTGTATTCTAATAAAGGCTAATCTAACCTGCATAATACTGGAGTTGTCTATTTTCAGTAGACTTACTTAAGATATAGGTAGTAGATAGTGCTTTGAGAAGGGGGCTACCTGAGCAAATAAAGCAGAGCCTGGGTAGGCTTCTAAGCAAGACTATAATTCACCGGTTTTCAACCATATTTAAATAGTTAAGAACTGCTGATCCAGCTAGTGGTCATGATAATTTGCCAAGTCTTGTCTCCAGTTTCTTGTCTTTGCTTAAACTTCAAAGTATTCAGGTAAATATCAAACTAGATAGGACAAAAGATGTGGTTAAGGAAACTGTAGAGATTTCAGGTTTGAGCTCATCCTTCATTGCATTTTAACTTTTAATTGTAAAGTGATGGCAGTCTCGGCTGAGTTTAAAGCTTGGGTATAATCTACCATCCACTGGAGTTATGCTGTGCTTGCTACAAAAGAAAGTGAATAAATGCACCTTCCTTTGACCTTTTGTCTTTAGCAGTTCAAACAAGCTTGCAGAAAGCAGTCCAAGCCTGTAACTGAGGCACAAACTGTTCCACAGTGCCATCGCGTGGCTGCTTGTTGTGAAACTATACAGGTAAAGAATAGTCATTGGTATGCAAAACACCAGATAGTGTGGGATGGGATAGTGTAAGGATGTGACATTAAATCAACATAACTGCAGGTTATAACTTTTTGAATGTACAAACAGACACCGCATCTGGAGAGAGAGGTACTAGTGCTTTGTATGTGTTACGGAAACTTATTGTGGGGAAAAATAATTTTTTGGTTGAAGTATTTGCTGAGATCAAGCACTGAAAACTATGATTCAAGCCACTCAACTTGAGCTTTGTGCAATGTCTGTGTGTGTGTACACATACACACATCAAAACATTTAAAATATGCCTGCTAGTTGTAGGATTTTTTTACCAAAATCTAAAAGCATTTATGTAATATCTGTGACAGTCATATTTCAACAAGTCACATAGGCCTCTTAATACCAATACTTTAATCTTGTAGCAATAAACTTGTCACTTGTGGGGCAGAGATATGGGTGTACTGTTTAACTTGGGAATCACAATATGTTGCTGCGCTTTGGATGTGAACTACATGAGTTTATGCTAGTGTAATCTTATTGTACTTAATAAATCCTTTCAAAGTCCAGGGAGAAAGGAAGTCAGAGGTTTAGTGTCCTTTCCTTCACATATCCCCACCCCAAATTTTCTTGCTTTCTGTATAATTATGGAAGGGTGTTTTGGATGCAGATGAACATTTTCTGTAGGGACTTTTTAAAACTGCTTCTAATGTCTTGGTTTACTTACTTGAGCAGTTTGCTTCCTGCAAAGACTTTAAATATTTGGGGTTCTAAATGTATGGCTATGATGAAAATGAATGTTTGCTTGGTGGCTTGTTCTTAGTTTGAATGAGCCTTAATTAGGCCAATGTAACTGTACTGTCATGAGGAAGTATGAATTGTAATCTGGTACATAGCACAGGTACATTTTATTTGGTTATCATTCTGTAAAGTGTCTTTGACAGCGTTCTGGCTGTGAGAATCACTTAAATCCTTACCTGCATTTCTGTAAGGAGAACTTGGAGATTCATTTGGAAATAATCTGTTAGCACGCTAAGAAAAATTACTTCACTGTAAATCAGATAATTCACCCTATTTGTAATGTTCTGGCAGCGGGTGGCGCCATGGTAACAGTATGTATTATGACTTCTCCCTCCCACAACCTGACAGCTGTGGTGTAGTGATGTTTGCCTTTGGTACATCATGCACAGTGCAGGCATCTGTAATGGGTTTCATTGCTTCATTTACGTGGAATGGAGGATAAGAGTCAGTGCTAAGGAATTCAATGTGTCATTACCCTGTGACTACAGGGAATAGTGTATCAGCCAAGGGCACTTTTATCTTTCTTTCTTTAAAAAGAACAGAAATTAGAAGCCTGGAGGCAGTGGATTTCTCTAGGGTTAAAAAAAACCCATGAATCCTCTAACTTTTAGTTTCACTGTAGTTTTATTAGTATTAGCAAAGTACTGTATAGAAACACAATGTCCCTCTAGTGCCCAAGTAGTACTTGCTGTGTTCCAGGAGACACGGGTACTGATCAGCTCAACATGTCTATAATGAGGTTTATATGAAGTTCATATATGCAACATGTATTTAGTAACTGGTTCTTTGGAATCTGACTGTGCAAGCATGTGTTTCTTTGCACATAACTTTGTGAAGCATGTAAGATAAGCATAATTGATAAATTTATTTCTAACTGCAGCTTGAGAGAAGCTAAAAAGCATGGTGGGCCTGTTGTACTTGAATGTGGTACAAAGTTAGAGATAAAAGTTATAAGATGGCCTTAACGTGTATTTTCTTGCAGTCAGATTGTGAAGAATGCTAGGATGAAAGAATAGTGTGCAAGCAACTTAGTGGGCATCTTGTGCTTTCATAACAGGCGAAGCAATCTCTCCCAGTTAACAAAGGTGGAGCTGAAGGCATACTTCTAGCTCTAGGTATTATCTCTGGCTTTCTGTGCTAGCCAAATTATTTCCATAAGCCGTCTATATTTGCTTTGAAAACTTTTCCGAGTCAATATTTTTCCTGCAGAGCTGAATTCTTTGTATAAGGGCATATATCAAGTATGTCCTTCTTGTTTGATACCACTGCCTGTAATAACCTGAGCCTATTGAAAATGCTAACTTTGGAGAAGTTTAAATCGGGAATAAGATCCAACTCTGACCTCATTATTACTCATGGTGATGACTTACATAGCACTGTAAGAGATTTAAGGTCTAGTCTGCAAGGGTAGCACTACAAGATGCTAAACTCCTAGGAGCTGCTGAGGCTCTTTAAGAACAAGCAAGATGGAAGCTTTGTCTTAATGATGGAGATTTTCTTGTATTATTTTTCAGTTATTCAGAGCAGAAATAGAGATGCTTCCTTTTAGGTGGTATAATAATTAGTGTTGCTGTACATGAAGGGATTTGAAAGAGCGGAAGGAAAGCTCGTCTGCTTCAGACACTGAAGACTGAATGAACAGCCAGAATGATGTAGGGTGACAGACAAGGTATGTGCAGAGACATCCTACTTGATGATAACATTTCCATTTTAACTTAAATTCAAGTTCTAGCTACAGTGTGACCTTTACCTACAGCCACACTCCCTTCAGAAGTAAACCTCCTCCAATGTGGCTTTACCCATGGCTGCAGCTCCTTCAGGAGTGTACTTGCCTTGTTCTGACCTTCCCTGTGGCCACATCCTTTGAGATGCTCTAGCATGGACCTACCCACAGCTACTGGTGCTTCAAGACGTACCTGCTGCAGCACGGACTTACCCACAGCCACAGATGCTTTGAAGTGTACCACTTTCAGCATGGTCTTATCGCTGGGCCACAATCCTTTCAGAGGTTTACCTGCGGTGGCACAGACATATCCATGGCCACAAACAGTTGGAGATGTACTTGCTCTGATACAGGCTTATCCACAGCCATAGGTGCTTTGGGGTGACCTGCTCCCACGTGGACTCATCCATAGTCCCTTGGCCTAGATTTCCCACTGGAGTTCCAACCTGTCCAGTACAGCAGCACAGGAGCAGCAGTGATGCCCTGGTACGTGGCCATTGCTTTTTATCAAAATGTTCCCAGGCACAGCAGTGTAAGATAAGCAGTACAGCAAGCAGTAAAAGTAAAACGCAGCCACAGACAAGCCCTGGACCTTAATAGGCAATGAGGCACGCAAACCTCATGGCAAGCACAGGAGCTTGTTTATTGATAGCTGAACAGCAACAACAGCTGTAAATTTGATCTAGCACAGTCCAATCAAGTTTATTATCTCAAACCCTTTGAACTCCATGCTGGGTGTGAAAAAGGACTGTCCTGGTTTAATCATGTCTGGCAGCTGAACCCTGCACAGCTGCTCACATGTTTTCCTCACCCTGAAGTGAGTTGGTATGAGAGGTAGAACAGGCCTTGATGCTGGTGTAAGCCCTGCTCAGCAGCAACAAAAACACCTCTACTGCCAACATTGTTTTCAACACAAATCCAAAACATAGTATGCTGCTACTGTGAAGAAAATGAACTCTGTCCGAGCCCAAACCAGCACAGTAAGCTTCATGGATCTTAAAACAACCAACAGAATGTTGCAGAAAATACTAATTTGTGACCTGAGGAAAAAAAGCTGCATTACCTTACCAAACCATTGAGGCAGCAGTGCTCAGTTTAGATGCCACTCACTTCAGCTCACAACTGTGGTATTTTGGGATTGGGTATTTTCCTCAGGAAGCCAACTCTAGGAGAAAATCCCTGAGAAACAGCTGGTTTGTTAGTTACTTACATTTTTAGGAAATAAGTTTTTTACATTTGGGCCTTTGGTTTGGCTTTATGTCTATACATTTGGTTTCATTTTCACAATTAACTCTGAGCCTCCTTGATAAAAACATCTTTTTGGAGCTGGCCTGTCAGACAGCCTCTCTTTGGGGCAAGACTGCATCTCCAACTTGTGAAAAGGTCCTACATCAAAAAAAGATAAAAGCATGGTTGTGGCAGCTCTGATGGTAAGTTTGATCTTGTCTCCTTTGGCCAGTAGTCCAGAGGTAGAACTCCAGCATAATGAAATATGGCCCTCGGGGTGCATGCTGTAAATTCCAACTTTTACAGCAACACAGCCTCAGCTGAACCCTCAACAACCCTGGGGGTCTGCTCTGGTGTTTCCTAGAGACCAGATCCTTCATCTTCTACCTTCTGCTCTTTCTTGATTCAGGCAAAATTTCCCTGAGCAAAACTTTCAGAGTCAGAACAGTCAGGAATTTCACAAGTGTTGCAGTTAGTCAGGACAGGTTACATGGACATATCCAAGCTCCTTTTTGCCTTGCTCTGGACCTGTTGAGTTTCATGGCTTAAGCATCATAGTCCTTGGGCTCTTCTTCCTTGCTGTGCATCCTGCACTGGTCTTTTTGCCCTTCAGCAGCCATGAGCCTGGGAAGAGGCTGTGGGCTGGGCAGAGGCTGTGGGCTGGGCAGCATCTGCCTCAGCACAGGTACAACTCCTGGCTCAGGCTTCCTGATGGGCACAGAGCTGGGAGAAGCTGGGGTACTGGGATGGGGGGGTGGTCTGAGTGTTTCTTCTGGGTGTATGACTCGGCAAGGTTTGTATCTACCAAGGTGTGTTGTGCTTGTGTGGGATTTTGAATTCTCCTGTACTGTGGTGTAACACCGCTTTGGGAATCCTACCTTTAGTCCTGGCCTTTGCTTCAGAAAGCAGCAGGACTGGCATATCTCAAATACCAAACTGCTATGCAATGTCTCTGCAGGAGAAGTGCAGCTAAGCAGTACCGGTGGGAGCTGCAATTCTCTTGGTGCTTTTTTCCCCACTGTTGCCAGCCGTGGGTTGAAAACTAGTTAAAAATCTCAGGTTTGGTGCTGCAGGTGTGGTGGGAAAGCCCATGGGGTGAGCTTCATAGAGTAGGGGCAGACTTCGATGTCACCACACCACAAGAGCGAGGGGCTGTGTCTGGAAAGTGATGGTGCCTAGAGAACTGGGCTGTCCTCACCACCAGCACTAGGTGAGAGAGACTGACCTCACTCTTCTGCATGGGCAGCCCTTTGGAGGCTGCTTTCTGGAGGAAAGATCCCTCCTGCCAGGTGCTTTTTGTTGTAAGGCCGATTGCGAGTTCAGTGTTGCATATATCCAATTTTCAACTGCAAATATAGAAGCTAAGATATATTTAAATATGGGCACGTTTGATTGTACTTATTGCAAAGATAATTGTTTGTAATTCCTGTAGTGACGTAAACATGTGCATGGATGCAGGAGCTGCAAAACAGGGCATCTGCTGTTTGTTGAGGTGTTGAGCTTGCTGTGCTGCTGTTCAAACAAGTCTCCAGTGGATGGCAGAGGCAGACCCTGAGTAGAAATGGCCAAGGCAGGGCGGGAGCTTTGAAGGATGAGGATAAAAGGTTGATGACAGAGTTTGGCCTGCTTGCGGATAACATGTTTCACCAGTGAGAGAGGGCGTTATCCCTATGTCTGAACATGCCAGACAGCTGTGGCAGGATCTAGAGGCCTTAGGATTGGAATCCAAGGGGCTCTAGTGTGGGTGCTGGGAAAAGAGGAGAGGGGTAAGAGTGTGGCTGACAGCTCTTGGTGTGAGGAGGGGTAAAGGGGACTAAAGGACTTGGGAAGGGGAAGCCCAAGGGATAAGCAAGGTGGCAGTAGAGGATAAGGAGGAGGCTTTTAGCAGCCAGGGCTTCCCTGTCTGACAGCCCTTCTTGGCGAGCTCAGTTTAGCTCTTGCTGCCAGACACAAACAAGCTTTTCCAAAATTCCTCTTGTTTTGGGGGTTCTACCTCTGAGGCTTCAGCCCCAGCCTCATTGCAGGATGCAACCGCAGTGCAGGAACCAGCAGGGCAGTGTTAGAGTCTCTGTGACCATTGCTGTGCATTGTGCTTTGCCAGCCGTGGAGACACTGCTCTCAGCAGGGCTCCCCTGTGTTTCCCTTTGCCTTTTCTTTCTATGGTCACAGCAGCCTGTGTGTGTGATAGAGGTCCCAATAAGAAGGAGAAGAATTATCCTCGATCCTGAATTATAGACCCTTGTCTTCCTAGAGAGCAGAGGTTGGCCCTTTCTTCAAAAACAACAAACATATATTCTCGTAAACTGACAGTGTGATTGCTGTGCGACAATGGAGAGTGCCTTTTAATATTTCTGTCACTTTTCTTGCTGCTGCTGCTCGAATTTCTTCTGACATCCAAACAGGTGCTGCTGTTAATCTTCTATAAATATCCAACTGGGATGCTGGATATTAGTGGGCTTAAACAACAATCCCTGGAAACATTTACATTCCCAGTGTTTTTTCCAGCTGCAGTGTGAGTGTGTGTCTCAGACGGTGGAGAGATGAGCTATACCTCAGCAAGAGCACAGGGAAGAGCAAGCAGAGCTCTTGGGGACATGAACTACAAGTCATCCTGTTCTTCCTTCTTTAGGAAACTCCCAGGTATCCACAAAGACACAAACCAAACGTGTGCCCATCCCTGTAGCGAGGGATTTCCCTGGGACTGTTGCAGGGAAATCCCAGCTGTGGTGCCTTGCGTGCCCTTACTGCTCCTTGGAGCAAGATGCCCTTCTCTCCAGCCTGTGGGGTGAATGCCGTGGCTGACCTCCCTTTGGAAGCTGCTTGGGCAGGTATGAGAAGTCCATGTTGTGAAGAGATCCTTGCTGGGGTTTGAGGAGTGGCACTGAACACTGCAGGGCAGCAATAAAACGCCTTCCCCACATGCTGATGAATCATCTCAGTTGAGAGGGAGGGGAAGGACTGTGGCACGAGGCAGATCGCACACAGCAGGCACAAACCCTCTGTGCTGGGATGTCCCTGTGGGGGGACATCGGCTTATAGCAGAACTATTTCCTCAACAGGAATATTTTTCTTGGCTGTTATTCTGCTTCGTATTCTGCAGAGTCTTTATGGTCTTGTTTTGGAATGAGAAAAAACTCCAACAGAAACAAGCTGGAGTCAGTTATTGTTTGGCTCCATTTTTTTTGTAAGCCAAGTGAGCAAATCTATTCCAGCTTTAGGAATCAATAGACTAACATCAAGTTTATCTAACATAGCATCATGTTCCTTAATTATATACAAGGTGCTGCCAGAATTTGCTAGTTCAGAGAGTTTTGCATTTCATTTTGCATGGTAGTAGCCTCCTTTTAAAAATCTGATTAGCTGGAATTGGGGTTCTCTGTGCTTGCTCCTTGTGGAAACTCTAAACAGTAGAAATAAGTTGTGATTCTCTCTAATGAATCTGTTTATTTTCAAGGAATGTACCATGTTCATCATAACATACCTAGCAGCAAACAGTGAGCGAGTTTCTTTACTGTCAGTCTTTTTACAGCTTGAAAACTTTGTCCATATAGTTTTACTGCTAAGGCCTGTCTTTACTCATCTCCTCCCTTCTTAAAAACCACACAACCTTTGAGGGCTGTTTTTAGTAGCTGGGTGATTCTTTGCTTGGAGTAGAGCCTGTTATGTTTCAGCTCCTGGATTTTGTGAAGGAGCTTATAAATTCTTTTTATAAAAATTGTCAAAGTTTCCCATTCCTGTGAAATTAAGAATTCTAATTCCAAAGTACAAAATTATTACTTTGTGAAACTTAGTAATGAAGCTGCATTTTGTAAATGCGATGTCTCTGGTTCCAGAAGCATGCTGACCTATCAAAGCACACGTGAGAGAAAAAAAAAAATCAAAGTGAAAATGGACACATTCCTATGGGAAGTTGAATCCAACTGCACAGCAATTTTCTGGGAATAATTATTCCACTGGAAGATGTTCAAAATTTGCAAGTTGCGACCAGGTACTGCATTTTGCTTTTTACCTTCTACCTAGTTTAGCCCAGCCTTTGCTTCAGATAAGAAGTTTCTCAACAGCTTCTTTCAGTGTTAGTAAACTTTCCTCTGAAATGCTTTGTTCTTTTGTGCCCATCTTCCCACGCTTTATTCTGAGTTTCTTTTGAAACTAGGAAGGATCTGGAAATGCTTTGCACTGAAATCTAATTGCCTTGAGGGGGCTCATACTCTTCAGTTGTGTCCTGGTTCCCCAGCCTGGTGTATGTGGCCACGCTGTGACTATTTTTTGCTGCAGTGGTTTGCTGCTTTATAGAAGATTATTCTTGGAAGAAGCAGAGGGGCAAGGGTCTTTTCTAGCACTGGAACTCAGCCAGTTCTGTCTGTCCTCTGAATTTTTTAATTGATTTTTCAATTGAAATTTTTTCATTTTTTTTTTCTATCCTATTTTTCTGGTTAATACAGAAACCAAAAAAATTTCAATGTAACAGCTTCAAAAGTAAGATTAAAGCAGAGACCAATGTGTTAGGAACCCGATGCCCTACCTATAGAACAACAAATTCTTTAGCTGTTTTACCTTTTTTAGAAGCCTGCAATAAAGCTGGTGGGTACATGTTATTGATCTTGGGTCTTGGTGATTGTACAACTGTCCAGCCTTAGGGGTTGAGTGTTGTTTTCTGGTACTATAACCAGGAATGCAACATTTTTGTGTGAGGGGCAGTGCTGTCAAATTTCTAGAGCATAGTTGTCAAAGCTGTCTGTGTGACTTCAGAACACAGGTTCTATTTTTAGATGTAGTTTTTGTGCCTGGAAGCTAAAAGACCTGGGTTTCCTTTGTACCTGTCCCCAAAATGCGTATCCTCGGGACTCCTACCACAATGCTGCTGAGCTGTGATAGCACTGATGGCTCATGTCACTTCTGTTTACTCCAGATAAATTTTCTGATAAGCATCTTTCTAGGCAAGCTGCTAGAATTTTGTTTATGCCTAAGCCTTGCTAAGATGGTAATTGTCCTCCTTGTTCTCTGAAGGCTGATGTGACAGTGTTTTCGGAGTGTTTCTTCTCAGGTGGGATGTGGGCAGAGAAGGATGGCAACTGAGGAGGAGGTGTTGGTATTTCGATTTCCAATTGCCTCATCTGAATTCGTGAGTGGCCACTGTTCAAATTTCAAGATACTCAAGGGGACCTGAAATCCCATTACCAACTGAGTTATTCTGGAGAACTGTTCTCAGCCACTCTGCATGAGCAGAACTGTTCAGGAGGCTTTTGTGAGCCTGGACAAGGCAGGGCTGAGCTGCTGGTTTGGTGGTAAGGCTTGCCTCTACAAGGAGAAGGAAAACGTGTTAGAAAAGAGTCCTGTGAATGGAGAAAATCTTCTCTCCTCTGAGCTGTGGTTGGTCAAGAAACCTCTCTTTCCTCCTCTGTTCCTGCCTTGCTGGTGCTCCTTGCTCTGATGTTCATTCACTCCAGTTCTAGATGTCTGTGTCTGTGTCCCCATGGCTGGGTATATGCAGTGGAAGGGGTTGCTGTTTGCTGTCCCTCCTGCTCAGGGCTGACTCATTTCCTGCGTTCATAACTTGTTTGAAACCTTCCTGTTTTCTTTAACTTCTAACTGCAAAGCATCTAGTGAAGCCACCTCTGAAGGTTGTTACAAAAATTGTACTGTGCTGCCTGATACCACTTTGCATCATTTCTTTTCACTTAAGCTGGCCGATAGGACGGTAGAATTTAATTTTGTTTTATTTTACCTGTTGAAATGCTGAATTTATCTTAGCAAGAGTCCTTTGTCACAAGTGTGGGGTGCACACAAGCCCAGGGCTTATCGCAGGCAGCAGCTCTCACTCAGACAGAGGTGACTTGGCAGAGGTGCTGCAGACCAGGATGGAGGTGCAGCTGCAGATCTGTGGATGCACTGTAGCTTAGATGTTAAAGCCAGTCACAGCAAAATAATTAAGTGAATTATAAGAATGAATAGAATAACTCTGACCGGGTTTAAGACACTAGGACAGATAATCTGTCTGTTGTGGGGGACTGTGAGTGAAGCTGCAGGGGTTGTGGGCCATTCTGGTAACATCCAAAGCCCTCTGTGCAACAACTGGAGCAAAATTTTGCCTTTAGGATAAATAGTATGAGCATGTACATGCACTCATGTATGCAAACAGACTCTAGGGGGAAGGTTAATGCCTCTCTATGAATTTCTGAAGGCATTTCTGCTGTGAATGCTTCCTAGTTAAGAAAAATACATCATGGAGGGGAACTGCAGCTCTCCTGTCGTGGCATGTTCCTCTTTTGTGAGCCTTGTCCAAGCTCTGTGTCTTCTGGAGGCTGCATAGGTCATCAGGAGCACACAGAAGGGCTGTTTCTCTTGACTCTGCTACCCAGGTATGCCTGACGTATCTCCTCCCTGCTTCTATGCGAGGTAGGAGCACTGTGTCCTAACTTATCCTCCAATCACAGTGCCAAATAAAAATTAGCTAATCATACCCTACATGGCTTGATATGACTGTAGCCTGTGTAAATGTGCAAAGTGATCTATAGAAGGTGCATGATTTATAAAGTGTTTCCAAGGTTTTTTTCGGTCAGCACAATTTCTTTTGGATCAAATAGTTCTATTGGATATTAAAGCAATGAGACCAGTAGGAAAGCTCATAAAATTTAGAAATCAATTCAGCTTAAAGTAACCTGACAACTAGATGGACAAAAGTAAACAATATATATATTTGCATAAGGCTCTATGTTCTAGAAAAGGGCCCACAGAACTTATCTCTCAAGGGAAACCAAATGAAAGTTTGCTTTTAACAGTATTGAGGGACAAACACCAATTTCTTCAAAAGGATTGTGTTTTGCCATATTTTTCAATGGGATCAGACTCTAGCTCCTCTTGGAATTCATAACTCACTGTATTATCTTACTGTCTGTCATAAAGAAATGCTATAAGCAGGGATGGAAGATTTATGAAATCATGCCAGAGGTGACAACATGTCTACTATGCTTTCTGAAGGCTATATTTTTGTGAAAGATATTTTGTATACGGAACTTGATTTATCTCCTATGCCTGCACTTTTTATAGTGCTGTAAACCTTTTAACCAGCTTGGGAGAGACTGTCCTTTCTGGGAGGACCTTCCTCCCCAGTGACAGAAGGAAGTCAGCCCTTTATATTTATACAGAATACAGCGAACAGCAATAAATCAATCGGAGAAGCTGGAACTACTTGATGGTAATGATACTGGCACCTGAGCTGTGATTTAATGCCTGTAGACTGCACTGCATTGCCATGCATTGTGTTTCTGATAGTGCTGTACCCAGGGCTGTGGCATTAACTTGTTTGGCCTAACATAATATTGCCTCGAGAAATTCCAGCCACTGAATTAGAGTAAGAGCTAGACTTCCTGTCAAAAACCAAACTCGGCTAGTCAAAACTTTCCAGAAGAGATGCTAAGATGATAACCATCCTGACTGATGTCAGCTGTCAAGAGCATCGAGAGCATTGCACTGTATGTTGTCTCTCTCTTTCTCTTCCTTATCAGCTACTGTGTACAAGCTTTTTTTATTTTTTTTCTTTAATCTCTTTAGTCTTTGTTTTTGTTTCACAAGGTGAAGTGGAGAACCTGTGCTGTCATCTTTTCTTTCTAAAGGCCTGTGGAAATGTTTAGGAATTGCCACTTGTCTGCTTTTGCATGCAAGATGCACCCAGGACTGAGGAATGTGACCCTCTTGCCATGGGACTTGGGTTGTGTTTAGGTACTTTCTGCTTTAGCTTATCCACACGTGCACATAATGAAACCTGCCTTTTGGGATGCAGAAAATGTGAATAATCTCTACTTAAAGAACTAGCAAGAATGTATTGGTCAGTAGGGACAGATGAATTAAATTCATTGTCTTTTACAAAGAGATTTTTAAACCTAGGGTAGAGCAAGGATCTGTTTGGAAAGTTGTACCAGTGAGCACCGCAAATGGAGATGAATCCATGCCTGAAATATGACTGTTCCTCTGTAATGACTCGTGCAAATTAATTTAAGCATCCGTACTGATAGGTCCTGCTAGGCTTTACTTCCCTGTGCCCAAACTTGACCCAGGGCAGCATCTGAGAGGTCAGGCACAGTATTTTATTAGTCAACACCGGGTCTCTCATGCTGCTGGAAAGTAAAATTGCTGTTCCAGATGCTTTTGGAACCTTTGTATTATTACCCATCTGGGTCTGGATTCAGTGTCAATGGATCTGCCTTCCGCTGTTAATTACTATTGTTTTGTATTTTGACACGGGTATTGAAATGATGGGGACTTTTGTGCCTGAAACCTCTGCTCTTGTGAAATATTTCTTGTATATTAGCATAGTTGGAGATCTGTAACCAGACCTTGGGTTGAAACAAAAGGTGGTACATACTTTTACCATGAGCATGGACAACCTGAGCCTTTGTACTGACTCAGAGGAATGTGATTATTAACAAGAAATATCCTCCCAATTTGTCTCTTCCTCAAAGTAACTGGTCCATACACAAGCTTGTTTTTGTGGTAACCTTTAGGGTGAGTGCAGCAGGAAATGTCAGAGGTCTTGTGAGAAACATTTGGTATTTTTTATGCTCTGGGAGTGGAAAGCAGTTTAAACCCTGACTGCTTGCAGACCTGCGGTACCTGGGAAAAATGTTTCTAGTTGCTCACAGTCATAGATGGAGTGGGTTTCTCCAAGTTCTTCAGAAGTTTTGTGTGAAGGAGAACCTCATGGAATGTATCCTAGAAAAGCTCCATGGCCTGGCTGAGATGGAGAGCAGTAGAGTGGGAGAGATTTCCTGTGAGTGAATCCCAGTTCAGTACCTATCTGAACGGGAAGATATTTGGGGTTCAGACTGTAGTTGTGGAGATTTACTCTTCTAGGGGCTAAATCCACAGATCAAAGAGTAGAGCCTGCTACTAACCTGTGATGAGTGGCTGTGAAATGGGTTTGGAAACATCTGTTTAATGCCCAGTAAACAGGTATACACACTAGACAAAACAAGGATTGCCACACTTGCCGGCTTTGCTGGAGAAGCCCGTGAGATGAGAGGGCAACAGATTTTTTAAACAACCTCTTCCTTGGAAACAATCTTCCTCAAGTCAATGATGAACAGCGTCAGAACAGAGTAAGTAATCTGTGGTGCTGCTGCTTCTGCTGTGTTATTTGTTTGTGGATAAATAGAGTCATTTAATTAACAAGACATATAATTCCACTCCTTTTTAATAAGCTTGAATTACACACACATACTGAGTATCTTGATGCAGGTATGGAAAAGCAGATTTGTTTATGCTAGCTTTAAACATCAGTCAAATTATTTTGAATGCCGGCGATGTTAGACTACAAGTCTAATCTCTTCTCCATTAGGGTCTTGCTTTTTATTTAGATTTTAAAACTGTATTCAAATGAGGTTTTGACCAAAACTGAATCACTATGTACTTGAAAGCTAAAGAGCTTATCAGGCATCTGATAATGTTTTCAGGATTTCCCCAGATTAGACCGCGGAGAGTACAGACAGGAAGCTGAAGTATCGAGCGCCTGACCAGAGCTTCCTCCTGTGCAAGAGTGGGGGTTTCTCGGACTTGAATCTTTAGCTCTACATGCATGGTCTGATCCTTGAAATCTAAAGGATAAAAAGCACTTAAATCTCCCATTTGGGTCCTCTGAGCAAGGTGAATGGAGAGGTTCTCTTAAGCACCACACGCAAGGTCAGCAAAACTCTTCTCATCTCTCCCTGCTGCTGTTATCTTCCTGGCTCTTTATCAACCAGGGAATCAGAAAGGGACTTTCCAGAGCTATAAACATGTGAGCTGAATAGATGGAATGAACCCATATGCAAATGAGTTTGATTCCCTTCCCTTTATAAAGTTAAAATTTTTTTGAGAAAGAAACAGATCCTCCAGAATGTGGGTGTCTGAGATTGTCACCTTGGACTGGCTGTATCTCTCTCCTTGCTGTCTGTCTGTCTACCTGCCTTTCCGCCTGTCTGTCTTTCCATTGTAGAGAACAAAGCGGAGTGATGTAAAATAGAAAATGAGAAACAAAAACCTGTGGTGATAGAAGAGGAGGAAGGAAAATGAAAGAGAAAAAGCTGAAGAGTGGGGAAAAAGAAAAAATAAAATGGATTTTGGGGATTCCACTGTGAACAAGATCTGAAAAAAATGTAAGCTGATTTATTACATGTTTATCTTCTGCCTGAACACCAGTTTGCTTTGTTTATGTGAAAGGTAAATTGCACATTAAAGATTGAAAGAAAATGTCAAATTCTTCCTCAATTCCTCCAGCTTTTAACCAGAGTAACTCTGTCAGCTTCGATGGATTTATGTTTTGTAAACAGCAGCAGAATCAAGATCAAGTGTTTTAAGTCATGTTGGGTTATATTTATGCTGAAGTGATGACAGATTTTGAATGACTTTTAAATACTGTTGTGTCAGGGAATCTGCGTGTTTTCTAATGCTTCTCTTCATCAGGCAGGAATTTTTTGTGATTGCCCTTCCAGCACTGTTATAACTTTATTCTGAATCCCATGGTGATTCGCGAGCAAGGGGTGGTGGTAGTGTTATGTGCACTAATATTTCTCTTGCCTTATAATTTATATATATTAATTTTTCTTTTAAATCTGTATCTTAGCCTACTTATTAACAACTGTTTGAGCAGGGAGAGGATGTGAGCCAACTGGGTATGTATTTTTTTTCTCTTGCTGAGTATACTGTTTGATAGCAGCGAAGGGTTGTGACTGACTTTACCTGGTTTTCTTTCCCATTGTTCCTTTACTTTTTTGGAGTTGATATATTTTTTCCCTCTAATTGCTCTGAGCTTATCTAGGCGTCCAAAAGTATATTTTAAAGTATGGGGGAAAAAAGGAATGATGGAAATACCACAGTTTCCCATGGTGGAATCTCCAACAAATTCCCACATGGGTTGGAAAGGTGCAGAGATGGGTGTCTGGAATCTGCAGTTCCCATCCCTCTATCTCTTAGCTTGATTAGAGGCAGGCAATTGCTATCTCTGAATAGTATTTTTTATGGAAAAATGCAACTTCGAATGAACTGAAATTATTTACAAAGCTCAATTGAGTGCAGCAAGTAGTATTGGGGAAATAAATGGTAAAAGTATTTTAACATTTGCTGAATTAAACCTTATATATATTTTCTTTAAAAATACCATTTTCATTTTCTTTATTGCCCTCATGTAATAGTGGGGGTAGTAGTAGTAGTAATAATAATAGTAAAAAAGAAGCTTTAATTTTTTTAGTTTTAGGCCCAGTAGTGTACCTAAAATGAATGTATTTTTTCTTTAGAAATTAATTTAAAAAAATAATAATTCCAGGTGCAGCCAAATGACATTTGGCTTTTGCCTTATTTTTCTTCTTTTTTTGGCTAATGGATGGAAAAATTTCTAACTGCCACTGCTTGAGTGCAGACCACTATTGGGACCAGCTGTACTTCCCAGTCATCTGTAAGAATGCTAAGATTTTATTTTCTCTGGGCAACGATGATGAAAGTGTGCACTTTTGCGTCTTTTTATTGGTCAAATTATCCATCTTTTCCCATAATTAGAAAGAATGAGAAAAGTAAACTTTAATTATTGAAATACATTTTGTGTATGAGTTTTGAACCAATTCCCTGGTGTCCTGAGCAAGGTTTCAGCTACTCGCTCTTCTTTTCAGGTATCAGTACTGCATCGCAATTTGCTTTGAGGTTGGCTCTTCACGAGTACTTAGAACAGTTTTGATGTTGGATAAGCAGGGCCTGGAGCTCCTGAGGAACGAGGGAGTTTGAGGAATCGCTGTGATGTTAGGACAAGGGCCTGAGGTTGCAGTGGGGTCTCTTTTGCAGCAAGGAGGTTTCAAATATGCCAGTGAATACCTGTGACCTTCTCAGGGGAATTCTTTAAGGAGATGTCCCCCCAACAAAAAATATTCAAAGCTGCATTTAATCCTTTAGTGTATACTGGATATCCAAGTCCCTGCTGGCAACTCTAGTGATCTTCTGTTAAAAGTCTCTGCATGCATCAAAGAATGTCTTTGCTTTGCACTCTAATCATTAGTTGTAGTCAACATGCCTGACAAAATATTCTAGCTGTCATTCTGTTGGATCTAAATGGCACCTAAAATTATTTTATTTAAAATCGGATCTGATGAGCTCAAGGGGGGTGACATTTAAAATCCTGAATAGAAGGCAAGTGTATCCCAGAGGAAGGCAGTGTCAGGACCCTGCAGGCTACTGTCAGCGCTTTTCAGACTTTTCTAGCGGAGCCCCTTTAAAATGAAAATTCTGGACCATTTTGCATGCAGAAAAAGGAGCTGTCTGCACCTGCAGGCAGTCCCTGGCAGCATCCAGAAGCTGGCTCCAAACTCTGTCTCCCAAAGCTAGAGCATCGCCGCCAACAGTGAGGGTATAAATGTGCATTTTTTCATCTTCTAAATGACATTGTGCATGTTTCTGGTGTCTGACAGCAGTGGTCCACAGCCCACAAGTTGAGTAATGCTGCCTAAATAACTTGCAGTGGTTAGGGCACCTTAACTGGGTCACAATTCGCTTATCTCAAACTACTTTATTAACCACATATACCTTTTAACTATGTCCAGTATCCACAGTACTTGAACTGTGTCATTATTTTAATATTACACTGATTTATTTCAGTGAATTAATATTGAAATGGGAGATGTATGTATTGGAAGTCTGCTATTTATAGGCTACTTTATTTTCAATAACTGCAATATAGTTATGATATATAATATAAATACAATACTCTGCAATATTTAAAATACTGACATATTGAACCTGTTTGAAGAAGAAAAATCTCTGGCTTCTAATGGATTACTAACATTACAGTTATTACAGAATAAACTCCTTACTGGTTTGTCACATTCATTTTTAACTAATGGGAGGGTTACAAGAAGGTGATTATTTTCCTGCGTGTTTTTAACAGCTTATACACAGCCTAACTATTTTGGGTTAGAAATATATAGTAGTTATGTAGTGACAAATACTGTAAATATCTGTATTTCCAGCAGTTGAAACAGTGCCAGATCTTTTTAACGATTACAAATATGGAAATTGGAAGGGGGAAAGAAATGGCCGTATATTCTTTACTGCTTACTTTTTTTTTTTCTCTCCCTTTATTTTTGTGTGCTTTGATCCACATCTGAAACATATGGATTGAGCAGCTCCTCTTGCCACCCTGCCTGCCTCTTCATGGGCTGGGAGACCACATGGGTGTCACCTCCAGCACCTGCCATGGGTATCCAGTGTCCTGACCAAGCATGGAAGCATTGCTGAGTTTGGAGACAGCTCCATAGTCAAAGAGGTAGGCCTTTTCCTTCATCCTCATTATGAGTTAGCTGGTATGAAGCTTCTTGTTTGTTTGGAGTTTCATTGAGCTGTGAGGGCTTTTAACATCTCAGTTCTCGTTACCCTCATTAACCTACGGCAAACCAGTTCTCCAGCCATCCCTCGTGTTGCAACACCTGGGTCTAGTTAATGCAGCTGTTACTGCAAAATACATGTTTTAGACTGTTTATGTTCCTCTGTGCTGTTTCATCTGTCATTGGAGAATATATTAAAGAAATATGGAGCCTATAAATGTTTGTATTTTTCAATATAAAAAAAACTTGCTGGAGTTGTCTCCAGGGCTGTGGCCTGTTATGGCTTGGTGTGAGTATAGCTAAAACTGTCCTATGTTGTAACTATGCTTTAAGTATACGCTATGGAGATTATTAAAAATAATAATTAGTATTAGAAGTCTTAATTATTAATGCTGATGCTTTTAACAAAATATGAAATACCATTTTCATTGTGCAGTTTTCCATCTGATCATTTGCACCAGCTATAATATATATAGATGGCTGACAAGGTGTAAATACATGGTTTTTTTCTAGTGATTTATGCCTGATGTGTACTTCGCTGTGTATTTACTCTTTAAATTAGTGAAAAAAAATGGAAAAACCATCAGTAAGTTTTAGGGCAAAAAATGAAATGGAATATGCAATCATTTTTATCTTTCATGAAGGAAAAATGGTCTGTTGCACAAAGTACACTGTTGTTGGAAAATGTGATTAAAATGGAGACAACAGAATTGAACCTCCAGATAAGCAGAGTGGAATAATTCTACAGGAGGGGAAATTGAATGTTTGTTATTTGTGACATAGACATTGGCAGGAGAAGTATATCCACTTCTTGAAATTAAAAATGCATCCAGGAAATAACTGGGAGTTTCAGAAAGCATATTGGGAACAAATGCATTTGCTTCTGCCAAGCCCAAAATATGCTTGGGCTAGTACTGATTCATCATGAGATGTGATTTTTCTTTTTAAATAGAAATTAATCATTCCAGATCATTCCAGGTTTGTTTTTTTTTTGGTGGGGGGACAATGAAAGTGTCTGTGTAGTTGTGAGGCTGAAGGCATTGTGGATCTGATGCATTTGACACCTTGAAGGGCTCAGCAGACAGAATCCCTACAGGCAGTTCCGCACCTGACATTGCTTGATGGTCTTCACTGAAGCGGTGAGAGCCTGGGAATTTAATCTTGGAACAGGAAGTGATTATGTCTGATAAGAACTGTTGGATACCAGCAGAGTTTAGCTCAAGAACAAAGCCTGACTGTGCTTTTTCTTTAAGCTTGCACAGAAACTTTTGCCTTGGATTTTTCGGTGGTGAACATAACTTCTATAGAGTCTGGAAAGATTAATAGCTTCTCTGCATGTGAGCACTCTTTTCCTGTAAATATGCATATTAGCTTTACCAAAAGGGATTAGCAGTATTCAGCATGTGTTAAGATATTGGCAGTGTTTGCCTTGTACCTAAGCAATAATGTCAAGACTTTATTATTTGCCCTTAATTCACGGGCAGAGCTACTCCACTGTTGATAGGAGTGATGGAAGAAGACCTGGTCAATGTAGAAAGAGCTTGACTGTTTCCAGTGTGGTGTAACCCTGAGTGAGGATAAGGCAGGCTACTCAAGGCCCAGCACATCATGTAGCTTCTGTGGAGCAGTAGTTGAGGAAAAAAATTGAATTACAGCTCCAGAGAGGCTGCCTGCCCTGGGCTGAGCAGAGGCAGCTGGGGCCAGGGCAAGCAGCCAGCCCAGGTGAGGGATATGGGGATGCAGGAAAGAGGGAAGGTCAGAAGAATAGGGAATTTTTAAACGGAGAAAACTGTAAAGGTTAGGTAAGGCTTTTTAAGGTTGATAGCCTGGGTTATAAATGTTGAGACCTGGGATCACCACATGGAGCGGAATTTTCTTGCTGACGAGTGCCGTACTGGCAGGGACGCAGGTGGGTGTGAGGCTGGTCTGCAGCTGCACCTGGCTCTGCTGTCACAGGGGAGGGATGAGTTCTGCCTAGCAAGCAAAACACCCTCCTGCTCTGCAGAGTGTGCTGCCCTCAGCCCCACTTCTAAAACCCTCTGCTTCCCTGCCCTGCGACAGACCAGACCAGTTTTAACATGAAGGCTTTAAAAGAGTTCGTGTGCATGGCTGCCTCTGATGTCACTGTGGTCCTTTCTGGCTACAAGTTTTCCTTCTTTCTTTAACCACCAGGTCTCTAGAATGACTTCATCTTCCATTTCGCTCTTTTGTTGCAGCCAACCAGATGCCAGTGTAGCTGTGAGATATGTATTTTTCCATTAACTGGGGAAAATGTTTTTGACTAAGTAGAGGTGAAGAAGATACATTATGCTCCTAATGAAATGTGATTATATTCATATTTTATTTCAAGTTCCCCGTTGGTGCTAATTAATTACCACCCATGATGAATTCCTGTGAATAGTATTTGGGTTTCATGTTAGCTACAGTAGATCCTAGATTCGTTAAGAAGCATTAAAATCTCAGTCCTTGGCTGTATGTTCAGACATATGTAGATATTTTAATAAAAAGAATGGTAATAATTGCAATGTAGAGAATAAAAGTTGGGGATGACAAGGAAAATGCAGAGAATTTACACATTCCATTAACTTGATGGCTTTAGGATCCTTATGTTAATTCAAAAGGAAACTTATGGAAGAATAGTCTTCAGGCACTTAACATTATTTAATCACTATAAAAAGGTTTGCCTTTTGGTGTAGCAGTAAAACTTTATATGATGATTGTCTATTAAGTATCTGTCCTGTAGGAACAGTTAATTCTGGTGTAATAAGATCTCCAAGCTATGAGGTACTAAGTGACCTTGCTGGAATAGGAAAAAATAATGTTTTTCCAAAAAGTAGATTTACGGCCTGTTGAAAATACACCTCCTCACTGCCTTTGCAGAGGCGGAACAATGTAATTTTATGGGCTGTCTTCCTGTTTGCAAATGTATGAATTTAATCCTTGAGTAAATGAGTTCTCACAGGGAGGGGCCGCTCCAGGAATGACGCTGAAGGGATAGAGGATGGCACACGTGAATTTGACAAAGGGTCAAAGCAGAACATGTCTGAAACTGGCATCGTGATTTTTTTAAGATCAGAGAGAACTAATGCACTGTGACGGTACTAAACCCAGCAGGCAAATTGAGAAAGAGCCTGACCTTTTCTCCTTCTTAGTTAAAAAAAACCTCTAAAGCCAACTTACCTTGAAAATGAATTATGAGGATGCACCAGTTCATACCTGCCCTTTAGGGATTTGACTAAAACACTGGCTCTGATGACAGAGAACCCAACTGGGTTGTCCTCCCCGGGGTGACCCTGCAACAGGTCCATCCCTGGGCTCTGAGAAGGAGCAGAGCTGCCTGCTGCAGTGGGTGCTGCAGGTTCCTGAGTCTGAGATATTAATTGTAAAACAAATTCATTTACAGCCCTGACCTGGGAATGGCTGCTCTCCATACTTGTCTCCTTGGGAAGATGGCAGCTCTGCAGCAAGCTGCTGGATTGGCACTCGCCCAGGAAATGGGCGAGATGGGTTCAGCTTTCCATGTGGCAGGTCTGGGGAGCTCCCCATGCTGTGCTCTGATGCCCTTCTGGCCTGGCTGGGGGCTGCTGTGGTAGGATCACCAACAGTGCCCGAGCAAGGTAGCTCAGAGCTCCCTGCTACAGGTCCAGTTTACTCTGTTTCACAGCGAGAGATTTAATATTTCCTCTTGCCACGAGTGTGCCTGGTTGTGCAATGCAAACGGGTGCCCGAATTAGGTCTCCCCAGCTGTGTGTGATGACCACACTGGTGGCCAGGTAGTGCCAACTCCTCCTGGGTGCTTTACAGAACTGCTGTGCACCCAGCACAGGCAGTGGGATTGTCCCAAGGGCTGGACACTTCCATCCTCTGTTATTCATGAGCCTTCCTTTGTTTTACTGTGTCATATTTTCATTGATAATCATTTGCTTTTTCTTGAGGGTGGAACAGTGATTACCACAGGAGGGCCAGGTTGCTGGCAAACCTCTTGCTTAATGTCAGCAAGGATCTTCTTTGCATGCCAGTGACCAGTCAGAAGTACCAGACAACTTTTATGGCTGTGGTATCCTATTTCAAAGCCACAGATCAAATTGCGTATTATTTCATAGAATCATAAGTTGGAAGAGACCCACTGGATCAAGTCCAACCATTCCTATCAAACACTAAACCATGTCCCTCAGCACCTTGTCCACCCATACCTTAAACACCTCCAGGGAATGTGACTCAACCACCTCCCTGGGCAGCCTCTGCCAGTGACCCTTTCTGTGAAAAATGTTTTCCTATGTCCAACCTAAACCTCCCCTGGTGGAGCTTGAGGCCATTCCCTCTCATCCTGTCCCCTGTCACTAGGGAGAAGAGCCCAGCTCCCTCCTCTCCACAACCTCCTTTCAGGTAGTTGTAGAGAGCAATGAGGTCTCCCTTCAGCCTCCTCTTCTCCAGGCTAAACAACCCCAGCTCTCTCAGCCGTTCCTCATAAGGCCTGTTCTCCAGCCTCTTCACCAGCTTTGTTGCTGTTCTCTGGACTCGCTCCAGAGCCTCAACATCCTTCTTGGGGTGAGGGGCCCAGAACTGAAAACAGTTGAGGACTTTAAGAAAAAGTTACTTCTGTTAATTTGTTTTTTCTCTCCTGTAATAGAAGCCTCCCAGAGTCAACTTGCAGCGCTGTGGGACTGAACTGGGCTGTGGGTACAAGACAGTTTGCAAAAATGTTTGTTCAGAGATTTCCCTCCCAGCAAGAGAAACACTTAAAGAACTGTATTTTTAATTTCTGTTCTTTGGTTGACTGGTTCAACAGCCTAAGAAAACAATTACAGCCATAAAGACTTGGGCACGCTGCTGGATGCCACAGCAGCCAAACTGTTGGATATTGTGCCAAACAATGGGTTCTGTGCTGAGCCTCTGCTGGTTTGGCTGCATGTGTTGCTAATTTAGCTGAAAAAGTGGCACTGGGTGTTATCAAGAATCATTCATTGCCATTTTCTCAGATGTTTCTTGTTCATTTGATTTGAAGGTTTTAGAGATAAATTTAAGAGCTGTTGCTAGTTAATTTAAATGATTTAGAAAACCAGACAGTAATTGCTCTAGGACAGGCTGTACAAAGAATAAGGTTTTCATATCCACACGCTACTGGCTACATAGTCACCAGTGTCTTCGACTTGACTGGTGAGCTCTACAAGGGGAGCTTTGAATTCCTGCCAGGGCTTGGCAAACTTTTGATTAGAATAAGTTGGGCTTTTTCTAGGAAAAAAATTGGAAATATTTTGCAGCTTTGAATCAAATTACTTTCTCTGGGAAAAGCTAGAAACTCCTTGATGCTTTTTAATTTCCATTCAATGTATTTCAAAAAATTTATGCAATACTAAAAAATTATCTTTGAAACAGTCTGTTAAGTAAATTTACATAAATTTATTTTTAAGGCTAGAAGATTTAATCTGAAATCCCCTTGACTTGCAAATATTTTATTACAAATATTTCTTTTAATTGAACCCAAAGGGAATTTTTTTTATGATGTTTCATCTTACTAGAACATAAAGAAATATGTTTAAACTGGTTCAAACTAATCTGAAATTATTTTTTAATAAACAACGCTGTTTATACATGGTCTTAAGGAGACCTAACATCTAATTTACAGATGAATGCATCGCCTAACATTTTATGCAGTCTTTTTCCTCAGAAATTCCAAGTTTAGGCTCTGAAGTCTAATGGAACTTGTGACTTCTCTTTGGTCTGTAAGAAGCAATGAGGTGTTTCCTGTCTGAGGTGTCAGCTTTGATCTTCAGTGCGTTTGAGCAGTGTCTATCTGTAGTCCAGTACTCCTGCCTTTGGGTGAGATTGTCACCCTGGGATGTGGTTGTCACATCAGACAAAGCTGTGTCAGGGCACAACCGTGCTGCTAAAATGCTGGAGGCTTCTGCTCGTCTTTTTGCCACCCAGACTCAGATGGCTCTGAAGGGCTGCACCAGTGCCACATTTCCTTTTGAGCTTCTGGTTGGATTATTTTGTTAACAAAGATTGCTGTGTGACTCTGGAAGACCTCTGTCTGTGTTGTTGTATTAAAAAAAAAAGGTAAGGATATTTATAACCTACCTCTTTGAAATTCTTGAAGGCTTCTAGAAAAGTGCAAAATGTTATAGTTATACTCCTTGGCTGTAAATTTCATTTTTTTATTACTGAGAGTTCTGCTGTGTGTTAAGGCACATTCTGGCTATGTGTGTGGCCACTTCTGGTGCCAAAAGAAAATATAAAGTAGCCTATTTTTTCAATATATATGACTTCAAGCCGTTATTCTTCATCTGACCTACAGTCTGGATAGAGTTGCTTTGGCTGCAGTGAAGGTTTCACTGTTCTGTTTTACAGCACCTGGAAGAAGGCCAAGGCGCTAGAGAGAGCAAGCAGGAGTATGAGATACTACTGTGCATCAGGACAGCGTTAAAATGAATGTCATGTATTCTCAGCTTTGAGAACTGAATTCCATGGGTTGTAATTGAATTTGCTGTCAGACCCATGGGGCTCAGTTCTTCAGCTTGGATTTTTCTTGTCTTCACATACACAAGGGATCAAAGAAGCACTTGATCATTTGTTGACTCTTCTGGATGGTGACAGCAGCAAGTAGGAGAAAAAGAATAACTGCTGTGAATCATTTAAACAGGGAAGTTTCATTGTAAAGGCTGGGCTCTCCCATGTCAAATGGCTGTATAGTGATTGAATCTTTTCTTAGCTGATGGTCTCTGTGTTGCCGCTTACTGTTTAACTCCCTCTGATATTTCCTCTTTGTTCTACCAAGGTTATATATAAATCACTGAGGTATTGTGGATTGAATGATGGTCCCCAAATATTGCAAAGTGGTGCAGTGCTCCTAGCAGCATATGGTGAGCTTCATTAGACTGGTGAGGCTCCAGTCAATTACAGTCTGAACACCACATTTGTTGACCAATAATGTCCTATAACCTCCTCTGCTCAGTACTGCTACTGTACAGTTATTGTTTATTTTGCCTATGTCTTATGGCAAATACCTATTTTCAGAAACAAACAAAAAAAAAAACCAACCCCCCCCCCAAAAAAAAACTGTTATGACTGTGAAGAATATGCATTTGCACCAGCTACCAGGAGCTTTGCATAAACATGCATTTGCATTTGTGAAGATGGTAATGTGCTCCCAAAGTGTTTAGGTTAGGGAGCTTCTAGTGTAATCAGTGAGGGCAATGCATATGCTCTTTGAAGGCTGGTGGTGCAAGCATCTCCTTACAGGGGGATTCATTCAAGTCACAGGCTGTTGTTTTTTTCTTGGATGATCTATGTTCAAAATTTTCAGTCAGACATCAGGAAAATAATACTCATGGTCTTTTATAGCATCTAAAGACTTATCATTACCGATGAGCTTTCCACCTCTTTCCTCCAATAGTAACACCTTCCTAAATTACATTTTTCCAAATCAGTAAAGTGGATCATGCATCCCTGTGGTGCGATGCTCTTAAAAGCATAGAAATATTAAAATCCCACAGGTGCAGGAGCACTGCATTCAGCTAAGTAGCTTAAAACTGTCATATGCCTTTTGTTCTGAAAATGTTTTTACACTAAAAGTAATCAGATATAATCACTGTTGCCTGTGGATACGGATGTACCTTTATATTGATGTACTTTTCATATACATTTTTATTCTAGGGGTTGAAGAGTTTCTTTGTGGCTGTCTGAAATCTATCATGCTCACCAGCCTAGGGATTATAGTTCTTGGAAGATCTTACCAGTTCCACCAGCTCCTGCTGTGGGAATATCCATTAAACAAGAGGAAGAAATGTACAAAGCAAGGGATGATACCGAAGTTTCTTTTTTTTTTTTTTCTTGTTTCCTCTACCATCCCTGTCCGAAAGAGGAAATGAAGTTTAAGGTCAGATTTAGCAACATTTGCAAAAGATTAGAAAGTGAGGAACAGTTTTACAGGATGTCTACTGCAGGCAGCATGATGGATATTAGATAGCTGAAGACACAAAGCTTCATACACTTCCTTCACTGTGAAGCCCAGGCTCCAGGCAGTGATGCAGTAGAGAAAATGATGTGCTAATGATAGTAACCACACAAGGTCCCTGATGAAATCAAGATGGTCTTTGGTACAGGAGTCTCTCAAGTCCTAAAAAATGTGATGCAAGTAATGCTTTTTTTTTTTTTCCCTCAAAAGTCTTCAATAATTCGTGAACTAATAGCACTATTGATGTTATCTCAAGTTAACCTGAAGTAGTTAAAACATGGAGAGGTCACAAACAGGCCACCATCATATATGAGATGGAACAGATATGGGGCTGTTACTCGGATAATGGTTTATGCCTGTGACTGTACTTGCAGGAAGGGCAAGGGGGTTCCTTTGGTGGGTCAGAGCTCTGTATGTGTCATACACTCATAGGATAGTTTGTGTTAAATGGGACTGTAAAGATCATCTAGTTTCAAACCCCTGCAATGGGCAGGGACATCCCACTAAATCAGGCTGCCCAAGCCCCCATCCAACCTGGCCCTAAACACCTTTAGAGAGGGGACATCCACCCCTAGAGAGAGGTTCCTCTCTCCCTACAGATTTACACACCCTACTACCACACTTTCAGTGAACTTTAAATGGGACTAGCAAATAATTGATAGCTGTATCTAAATGGTGCTGAACCTCTCAAAATGCCACAGACTGCCTCTACCTAAATGGAAGTCATGAAACTTCTGTCTAGCTCTTGAGCTCCAGCTCTCCATAAATGTTGGGCTTGCATGTAGGAAAACAATCACACAACCCATGTGTAATGAAAAAGTAGCTGGTATTTGTGTCCCGAGCAAGTATATGTTTTGGTCATAGCTGTTCATATGAAAAACAATGAAGGAATGAGCTATTCCCAGAGTTTGTTATTCTCAACTTTTTATCTCTCAAAGCTCCCTATGTATTTTCTGTGCTCTACAATTGCTGCTGAGACCAGATTAAAATGATTAGGCACAGAATTATTTTGAAAATAGAAACAAGCCTGCCTTTCAGCCCCATGGTAACTGACCAGTCAGTGTGCTCTCCTTTGCTATAGGCTGCAGAAGTTACTTTGGAACCTTGCTTGCACTGGATGACAAAACATCTTTTTGGATATTCTTGGGATCTTTCAAGTCCCAGGCTGTCCTACTGACAATGCCATGTCTATCAGAACAGAAAGTATTTTTAGCTTGTGGTTTCAAACCAATGTACCTCCTGTCTAATTATGTTGCCTTGCAGAATACGCATTTCTTCTTGTTCACTGTAACCAGGACAGTCCTCAGGATGCCCCAGCCTGCAGCTCGCTCCCCACCTAGCCTGCACTGGGATACGTGCCTGTCAGCACACTGAAGTAATGCAGTGTCACAGAGCCGAAGGTAAAGCAACTCAGTGAGTCATTTCCTGATGCTCTGTCAGACATATGATGTGTTATGTATATTAATTGATACAAGTCCTGAATTCACAAGCTTGTGCTGGAGCATCAGAAGTAGAAGCATCACGACTCTGATGACTGTATCTCTTCTGAAGGATCTTCTCATCTTCTGTTCCCTGACTTACAAAATTGATCTCTTTAATCTGGTCCTCTAAATGTTTCACTTTGGAGTGAAGTTCTGTTTTTTATTGTACTTCTTTCCTCTTGGCAGAATCATTCAAGTGAATTCAGCTATATTTATTAGTGCTGCTATAGATTTGAAACTTGATTTTGGATCAAGTAAAGCATTTGCTAAAAAGAATACAGTCTCTCTATATCTTTTTCAAGCTGATCCATGCCACCTTCTGATGCTTATTTACGGATCTTTGTTTATTTTGTTCTAAATAAATCAATGGACTGAATTCCCCTGGCACAGCTCTAGCAGACCAGCAAGGCTACCTACGTTTTGGAGATGACTAAACTGAGAGTCCAAACACTTAAAACGGAGAAGCAGCTCTGAATTCTGTTGTGTGCTTGTTGCTCTTCACTTACTTTCTGCTTACTATTCACAGCAAACAAATGAGGACAAACACCTAGATGCTTCATCCTCTCGCATAAGCACACCCTGGTGCCACCCACTGCTGCTGTTTGTGTGGTTTGCTGCCTCCCTCTCCCTTGGTTGATGTTCCATCCCCACTGCTTGGTCCTTGATCCCTCCTTGCCTCTCTTGTGTTTTCTTGGCTTTTCTCCCTTTGTATATTGTAGGTATGTATATTTTTTTCCCTTTTTATTTCCTTTTTTTTTTTTATAGGTCATCCCCCAGGGACTTTTTCTCCCTGCTTAAAGATAGTGCTTGAATCTGGTGGAATAAAAGCAAATGTCATGAGTGCTGGAGGGGCTTGTGCACTATTTCAAAACCAGAATGGAGACAAAGGGTGAACCAACGCAGAGAGGGGAGTGGACAGAAGCAGACAGAGAGAAGAGCTGCTGCAGCAGTAACAGGTCTGTAGGTGCTCACGTGTTTTGCATTGCAGGTAAAATGACCTGTAGCATTAAGCACTCTACTCCTTTTTGCTGCCTCCCACCCGTCATCTTCTCCTTAAGCTTCTGCATTTCTTCTTTTTAATCTGAGTGCCTTGTCCAGTGAATGCTGATGAGAGGTATTTGTGCAGGCGGCAGAACCGCATTTATGCTCAGCAAGTGATCTTCAGCCTTTTCAAATGAGTGGCTGCACATTGCACGCTGCTCTAGAGATGGTTCTGCTCTTGCTGCCCTTTGGTACCCCAAGACAAGATAACTATTGCTAACTGTGGCTCATCTTTTTGGCTAGCATCCCTTTTGGTTTCCAGGAAAATGATGAGTTTATCTCAGGTTCAGTAATCCTGATATCTGCACAGCTGAGAGAAATAGCAATTTAGTGCAAGCGTGAGTGTGCATGTGTGTATATGGAAACTAGAGCTTTGACAAGTCTCTCATCTGCCCTGGAAAAGAAACAGCAGGGCTTAAAAGCTATGGAGTCACAATATGCTGACTAAGGTCACTAGTTTTGTGACTCACAATCTGTTGTTCTGGCAGCCCAACCATACAGCAGGTTGTGCTTTTTTTATCTTCTGTTTCTTCCCTTTAAAAAAGCTCTACGTCAGAAAATATAATACCTAATGATATCCTTTAAGATCTGTCCCTTTGATAGGTTACATGCAGTAAAGTACGGAAATCTCTGTTCACAGGCATCCCCCCCTCACTGTCCCATAAGAACCTTTTTTTTTCACACTGGCAAAGAGGCACTTTTAACATTTACATTAGGCTGGAGTTATGATGAAATATATTTGCTAGTTTGTTTTTTTGGGAAGTCACCTTTGTTTTGCAATTTCTGACTGCTCACTGCCAACCTTGGGAGCTGTGTTGGGCAAAGCCAGATGAAGCAAGCAGTGCCATTATCTCACTGAGGCACTGAGATGTTTCTGGTTGCCATTAAGTACCTTGTTTCTAAAATGAGGGACGCTTCCATGTTTTTTTTTTTTTTTCTGTGCGAAAGGACTAAACATTGCCCCAGCACCTATGGATCATAAAATTCTAGAGTGGTTTGGGTTGGAAGGGACCCTAAAGATCATCCAGTTCCAATAACCCTGCCATGGGCTGAGACACCTTCCACTGGATCAGGTTGCTCAAAGCCTCATCCAACCTGACCTTGAACACTTTCTATTTGAGTAATGTAATTTATTAGAAGAATCTACCAAGATATGGAGGTTTTTAAAGGTTTCTATGGCTTTCTGCCCCTGTGACTTCTCTTTTAGCTTGCAAAAAATTTGTTGTCTACTACCTGTTGAAAGAACTATTGCATTTCAAAAAATCAAAGATAAAGTTATTGGGGAAAGGTTGATGCTTCACTTCAAGATGAGAAGGAAATTTTAACATCAGATTTGAAATGAAAATATGTTAGCCAGAAGATTTGCCTGTGCGGATTAATATCTGTTGCTTGCCTGTAAACTCCGTCAGTGTGCAGGTGATGGCAGAGCGCCACAAGCCTTCATGCATCGCTGCTGAAGTCCCTGGCAATACTTCCACTGTGCTGTCGAGGTACCTTTTAGGAGCACGTTGTAGATAAATGAACCAATTTGTTCATCACTAGGATGTTTCTTTCAGATTTATAGTATTGTATCAAATAACAATCATTACTTTGTTGTTAAGAAAAAAACCCCAAACCCAGCCAAATGTTTCCACTTTCTATAGATAGCAATTCAATTACTATTGTGGTGGAGTTAAATCTCTTGATATTCCTGTGAGAAATTTTATTATTTATTTATTGTTATTTTATAGACCAGGACACAGTGACGTACTTGGCTGAGGAAACAAAATGAATCTATTTGAAGTTTTCTAGGAATTTTGCCATAGTTAATATCACTGGTTGAAAGGCTTGAGTGTAAAGGAGGCTATCAGTGTTGTCTGTAGGCTACCCCTCCTCTGAACAGATGCCCACAGTGCAGAAATGTCCATTTTCTGCTTGCGCTGTTGCTCAGAAAGTTGCTCTGTCTGTTCCTGCTGGGGAATGATCTTACAGGAGAAGAAAATGCCTGTCAATGCCCACGAATCAGCAAACACCATCAGAGGCACCTAAATCACAGCTCCACTTTGAAAGACTTCTGCTAGCATTTTACAGTTTCACTTGTTTTTCACATCTCCTCCTTTCTGTGTTTTCTTGTGCGAGGAAGAGGGGTTTTTTTTTTTTCTGGATACAGAAATCTCTGGCTGTTGTGGCATTTTTAGGCACATTGCTGCCAGTTGACTGGTTCATGCAGAGAGCCCAGCAAACCAAACCTGAGGCCACAGCACATCCTTTAGTGCCTGGGCACTTGCACTGTGGTTGGGGCTTAGCAGTGGAAATTTTTATCCTTTTCAGCATGAAAACAAAGCTCTCCTCTTGACTGAGATCTCACGCGGTGCTGACAGCATTTGCTGGGGTGCTGCCAGATAACAAAGGGCAATATTTTCTTTAAAAAGCAGAAAGCATATTTAAAGTTTCTATGCTATGCGAAAATCTCAGAGTCACTTGATTAGGAGCTTGAAGTTGGTCGGATTCCTTCCAGCTTCCCTGCTTCACCCTCGTTTCTGCATGATACTGCAGCTGCTCTGATGGAAAACAGTTATTTAAAAATTTGCTCGTAGCTATGGCAACCTTCATGCACTGTATTTCAATTGAAACTCTGAAACAGCAGCAGAAGTTTCTTAATAGGATATTTATGAAGATTTTAGTCTTTCTACATTTTAAAATGGAAATATTCCATTTTTCAAGGAGGGGTTATCAAAATCTCATTAATTTTGGAACTCTGTTTTTATTGTGCGAGCTGCTACTTAGCTCTTTTTTGTATTTTTTAAAAATGCTTTTGTTTAAGATTACTCTATATTTTTAACTCTTGAGAGCCTAAAACCTGGGGTACTTCTCAAATGCTTTCTCCTCCTGTCTGTGCCTGGCTTCCTGCTCTTTCTAGCAGATGGCTGGTTTTATGGTGGCATGGTGGAGGGACAGGGCAACCACTTGTGTTGGGACCAGGCTGGTGCGGCAGGAGCATTGCCAGGGATCTCAGACTTTGCCTTCCTGCAGTAAATAAATCAGGTGGTTTATTTAGCCCTTTGCCCATGCAGTTGCTGAGTGTCTGTTCACTCTTAGAGAAACAAATAGATGTGCTTTCACTTGGATGATTTAACATCTTCAATATTTCAATGTTTCTTCTCAAAGGCAGAAATTTCAGGGTGGTCTTGGTTTGTCTAGGTTACAGCCACAGCAGGCTTTAACTTCACAGGCAACTCAGTGTCTTAGCTGTACCTTGGGAGGGTTAAATTTACAAAGCTGCTTTTTTCTTTTATTTTCTTCCCTCTTCCTTTTCTTTGTGCATTCGAACCTTCAAAACCAGGCATGAGGATAAAATTAAGGAAGCTTTGCCAAGACATACACTCTGCTGCCCTAAACCCCCTTGAGCCGTGATGATATGTTCTGGTGCCTCCGAAGTGTGGATTAGATCTAATTAATACTGTTTCTCGATCAATGGTTTTGACACAAATGTGTTGAAAGGATTTACGTAATTACCACTGAAAAAGCAAGAGCTTTTTGCTAAAATGTTTGTAGTGCTAAGGTGGGAAAGTTTCCTTCCAGTAACGGGGTTTTTGGCCTCCAGTGGCTGTAGGTGTGTGACTTCCCCATCACTCTTGGTTTTGTTGGTTTTTTTCACCTGGGTAGGTTTGAAGCTACTGGTTTGCACTGGAACATGCCTGAAGTGTTGACAAGCACGTTTCTCAGCTAGCAGAGTTTATATAACTGAGCACTGGCACCTTTTGTCTGTACCTATGGGATTATTCCTGACCTGTAGGGTGAAATGTTCGTTTTTGGAAATGCTTCACAATAGGCTATAACAAGCCAGCCGAGGAGGTTTTATAAAGGTATTCAAAGTGCATTTTTATGTTTCTTTATTCTAATCTGCAGAAAAAAGTTTGATTGATCACACTTCTCACAATACATCTAAGAGAAAATGCAAGAGATGTGAAACATTTAACACCTTCTGGTTCTCCCATTCTACGTTTTGGATGACTGACATTGTCTCTGCTGTCCTTTCAGCGCACTGGATATCCAGTGTCTAATTTGTGTGCCATGTCTATTGCTGTGATCAGATGAGACTAGACCTGGACACAGAAGAATATACACCTATTAGATAGGCAGGGCTCTAGAAGGGGGATTGCACTACTGTGAAAGAGATTAAACTAAATGATAAAACTTTGCAGTCCATTGATTGTGCTAAACCAACTAAGCTTTATTCAGGACTGTGAATCTCTAATAGAGTGGAAAAACTGCCAGAGGGGCTGGAATTATATCTGTATTGGAATGGGAAGTTTCTAGCTCAATGAGAAATTAGAAGGATCAAAGAAAATAAGACTGGGTGGGATCTTAAGGAATCCTCTAGTCTAGAACATACACTGTGCTGAGAGGCATTAATTGACATCAAGTTGATTCAGGGCTGTATCTGGCCTTTAGCAGCTTTATATTTTAAAATTTCCCTATCACAGTACAACCACATAGGAGAGGATTTGTACAGTCCTGCATGCCATACAGGTGAATGCACAGAGATGAGGAGAACCGAGGTATTCATACTCTTCTCTGAGTAACAGTGAGGCCTTTTATAAAATAGTGCAGCATAAAAGAAGCTGGAGGTACAGGGCTGCACAGACATCATCCAGTCATGTCTGTTCTCTCTTCCACTGGATCTTATGCATAGAATAACTTGGTCAGCCCTGAGAATTAAAGCTCCTCTGCCTTGTTTTGTTAAGTGCCACGTGGAGCACGCAGACACACGGGGCCTCATTACATTGCTATCCATATGCTGCAGATATGGCAAGATCAGTGCCAAACTGTGGATTAAAATAGCATTCACACCATCTACTTCAGGACATTGTACTGAGGCAGTGTTACCGTAAGACAACTTTTTCTGACTTAAGAAAAAAATACTATCTTCAGTTTGTATAGGGGCAATCAAGAAGCTATGTTAGAAGTTGTAGTATACCTTGCTAGGTTTTTTCTTTTTTTTTGGTTTTAAAGTCAAATTGGCTTCTTTCAGCTGCCAGAGAAAGTGAACACAACTAGAAGACCAAAGATGGGGAATGATGCTGGGATAATTTGCTTCAGTAGGATTTGTGTCCTGTATAAGTAACTTGCAGCTGACAATCCGCCTTTGTTTAGATTTCATTTTCATAGGTACTTTCTCAGCCACCTTTTATGATCTAATAGATCTATTTTTTTTCAGCAATTTAGTGCTTATAGCTGCAAAGCTATAATGGAATGAAAAATGCAATTTGGAAAGGAACCAACAATGTTTGTTTTGTTCTGTAGTTTCCCACTGAAAATAAAAGGGAGGAGATATTTTCCCCTGCTACTCAAAACATGGAAGCAAATTCTAACAATAGCACAAAATTGGAAGGAATTATCCAGGTAAGTACATGAGCTAGAATGTATGAAAGCTGTTTCAAACAACTGTTTGAAGAAACCACTGAATGTTCTTGTTGCTCACCAGATCTTGCAGTTGCTACTGGAGCAGCTTGTGGCTACTTGCATTGCTCTGACCTGTTGCACTGAGGGCCCAGAGGAGCTGCCAGGACAAACCCTTGCAGTATATCTTACATTGAAAGAAACATACAAATACTTACAGGAGCCTTTAAAAATCTGGCTATTGCCCATCTGGCTTCCTTTTTTTCCAAATAGAATGCAATGTTTCCAACATATGTAGTCCTTCTCTAATTTAACAGATTGAGAGTTTTAAGACACACTACTCCGTGATTTCACAGGAGCTCTTGAGCTGAATCTGGTGGGTTGGTAGGATTGAAATTTTCTTTGTTGTGTTTGAAGTTTCATTACTCAGTCCTGGCTAGACACATAGCAAGGTCTGGGATCATATTTTCACTGTTTTGTTTTTCTTGCCTTCAGGGATTTTTCTCTTTCCCCTTACTCTTGCAGCTTGCATCTTCTTAGCTCCTTCTTAGCTCGTGAGGGGGCTGGAGAACAAGTCTTATGAGGAGCAGCTGAGGAAGCTGAGGTTGTTTAGCCTGGAGAAGATGAGACTCAGGGGAGACCTTATTGCTCTCTGCAGCTGCCTAAAAGGAGTGATGGCCTCTTCTCCCAACTGACAGGTGATAGGACAAGGGGAAATGACCTCAAGCTCCACCAGGGGAGGTTAAGACTGGATATCAGGAAAAAAAATTTCACTGAAAGGGTGATGAGGCACTGGAACAGGCTGCCCAGGGAAGTAGTGGAGTCACTATATACGGAGGGGTTTAAAAGATGGGTAGACAAGATGCTCAGGGACAGATAGGAATGGTTGGACTCGATGATCTAAGAGGTCTTTTCCAACCTAGTGATTCTATGATTTATTGGAAAAAAAAAAGTGTCCTGAACTTCATGTTAAATAATTTAATCTCATCTATACCCATTTTGAAGTCCAAGAAATCTTGGGATAAATCCTAGTTCTCTGATGCAAACTCCTCAAAATTGGCTAGGAAACTGAAAATGTGCATATTTATGTGAGTAAAACAAATATTTATGGGAGCCTCCTCAGCTCTGTCCCTGCCATCTGGCTCTGCTGCTTCAGGGATGCTGGAGCTCGTCCCTCGCCTACGCCTGCGGGTGGCAGCAGGGCACAGCCGCAGCACCAAAGAATTAAACGCTTATATTTCATATTTCAGGGCTTTTCCTCCCTGTCTTTCCTCTGAGCAGCCAGTGAAGCTCGTTTTGCCCATTAGGGGGCAGAAATGTAACAGCAAAGAGCAGGCGGAGAGCTGTGGGTGCAGAGCCCTGCTAGTGCCATCCTGGTTTTCTGAAAAATATAAGGTTCTTAGTTTGAGAAGGGGAAGAGAAGCAAACTGGAGTACAGGCATCTAGTGACATAGGTTGCTAAGTGTCTGTCGAGCATTTGAGGCAGAGGGGGAACAGAGAAGGAATCTTTGCCAGTAAATTCTGTAGGTAGACAGGGAGAAAGAGAAGGTGTTTGGCTTTAAGAATGTTAATTTTAGCAAAGAATTTACAGGTGGTATTAGAATAAGGAATAAAGTCAGTGAGGGAATGTTGGCAAAACCAGTACTTCTACTGACAAGCACTGGGAATTTGTTCCTTTCCTGGACTCTGAAGGAGAAGAAATTCACAGAATTCAGTGATCCCAGGCTTGTTTAATCAAAATAGCTCTGCAGTTGCCTTTGCTTCAGGGATTGTCTGTTTCCACAGATGATTGCTCATCTGAACCTCAGAAACATTTGCTCCATCTCCTTTCCCCTTCCCCGAAGAAGCCCAGTTTGCAGCAGTGTGTAGCTCCCTTTTGTTGAGATGCCTGCTGAGCTACTTGGGAAGTCAAACACAGCTCTCCAGATTTATTAAAATGCATTGCTTGCTTTTTGTCGGTGGTGCTGATGTCGGTAAGAACAACAGGGCAAACACCTTAATAGGCAAAGCAAGAGCTTGTGTAGTGTTTATCTCACACACACACATGAAGTTTGGATATGGCTCAGCTATTGCTTTACAGGCAGAGGTGGTATTAGTTTCAAATAGTGTTGGAATAGAGTACAACTGGGCCTGGGTAGAAACCTAGAGCTACTGAGCTTAATACTTAGCTGCAGGACTGTAGTTTGTACCCAGACCCATTGCAGAGCATCCTTATGGATGCAAATCTTTGGGAGCACTACTGTGGCAAAATGAAGCTTTTAGCTGGTTCAGACTGGACACAGAGGCTGAAAGACCCTGTTGCCACAGAGGGATGGAGTGCTATGAGGGCTGGTACTGTGTGCCTGCCACTCTCCATCCACACGGATGGAATAAAAGAGGAGGAGGCAGCTCTTCAGGTGTTTTGCTAGGAGAGTGTATTACAGAAATAGAAACAGCTCACCCGGCATTGCCCTCCCATAGGTAGAGCTGCTTTTCCACAATGCACAGAGGCACCAAAAATACTTCATCTCCACGCACAGGAGGGAGAATAATCTCTTCTGCTGCCAGTACTGCAGAACTACTCTAATTAATTAATAATTTTAATGGTAGGGAAATTTATTTTTTTGATCTGCAAACCTACAGCCACTGTCAAAATCATCTAGGTCTTTTTAATGTGAATAAATAATACTGATACATGACAGAGATAAGGGGCCTTACTGGGTAGTTGCACAAAGAGGCTGAAGGATAACACTGAATCGCTGAAATAAAGATGCATCAGTGGATGTAGATGATTCTTACCTGTGAGAACTGAAGTCTCTTTTGTCTCAATGTCTAGTGACCAAATGGGGTTTTCATCCCATGTTGAAAGGTAAAGCCATTTGTTTAAAATGCTTAACCTTCGTTTAAGGGTTGCTTCAGTAATGACTCATGAAGAGACTGCAGTGTATTGAATCACTACTCAAATTGTCTACTGCGTGAGGAATTTTATTGCAGAAAAAAAGTTAGTGGAAAACCTCTAAGGTGTAAGGCCATCACAGTCCAAGCTGCTGTAATCATTTTAACTTGCTAACTGCTGCAGGTTGGGTTCAGCCTCACTGCTGATGGCACTTTCCAGTAAAAGATTTTTCTTCTACTTTTCTTTGGATTATGTTGGTATCACCCAATGTCCAAATAAGGAGTAACTTAATGTTTCCATTCAGTGCTTTCGTATATAAAATGTGTTAAGTGGTTCTAAGCAGCAGAGCATCTTCTATAAGCTGGTATTTGGCACCTCCTTTGATCTGTTGCTATTTCAACTATCCTGAGCTGTCTGAAGGTGAAATGTGTATCCTGGCACAGAGAGCAGAGCTGCAGCAGTCCCACTGCTCAAAGGAACTCAGTCCAAAATTGTGGTGGTAACATTGCAAATGGGATTTCCTGGATCAAAAGGAGGTACTTTGTTCATAGCAGGTCAAGGACGTTATCAGAAAGGTACAGACTTTCTGAGGAGTTGAAGCTTCAGTCTTTCTCAGAGTTCAGCTACTATGAAGAAGCTGGGCCTAAGGAAGACAAGGGTGTAGTGTCTAGCAAAGGATGTGTGAGCCACCTCAACAAAACGTGTCTGAGATACTGGTGACTTCAATAAACCAACAGGCAGCCTTGCTCACTTCTGCCCAGCAGAACTCACAGAACCTTCAGCAGCAGAGTGAACAGTCCCTAACACCTCTTTCCTTACCCAGAGAGAGTTGCAACCTTGGAAGTTGTGAGGGAGGAAGGGAATCAGCAGCTGCTTGGCACAACCCGTGTTCTGCACTCAGGCTGTGGGAAGGACCTGCGCACAAGGCAGGGATGCCTTGTTCTTGTATTTTGTCTACTTTCTATGCTTATAATTGAGTGTTGTACATCTAGTCTTGATTCAAACCAGGGAAATTCTTGCAGCTCTGAAGCAAATGAGTAGAGAGATCAAGGATTTCATGGGAATCTGAAGGATTCTTGGAAGGTGCAAGGGAGAAAAACCTCAATTTCCTACAGTGAGTGATGAAACAATTACATCATAACTGACGAAGGTGCTGCTTTTAAGGAGGATAAGTTTCCCAAGGGAAATACTAAGATGAAAAGCTTTCAGCTTTGCTGTGTCATCTACTGCTTTTCCTTGTGTTGATTTTTTTTTTTATAGTGGTTTCTGTGGAGCAAGTGGCTACTCAGCAAAATTAAGGTGGCAGAATGAAACCCTTAGTTGAGGTCTGGGATTTCATCACTGAGCTTTTCACATGTTTCAAAAAACCATATTAATACTAGGAAAGACCATTTATCAATTACTAGTTTGCTTCCCAGCCCACACCACAAAAATTTCACCCAAGGGTTCTTGCAGTGCTCTCAAGAGTTTTTGGCAGAAACAGCTCCCTGCAACTAAAGCAGAATAGGCTATTTAATGTGACTAAAGTTCAGAAAATGCTTCTTTCTTTTCTAATATAAATTATCTGTGATGAGTTATCACTACTCCTAGGGTTAGAATATAAGCCCAACAACTTATCTGGCAACCTCTAATAGCTGTGCAAATGTAACCTCTTTGCTCTCTGACCCAGGAGAATAGCTTCTTAATATTCCTCTTAAAGACTTAGCGCTTCTGTTGGGTTTTCTGTAAATTCATAGTGTTTCATTTTCAGCCAAGCTGCAACAAAACCCACGTAATGATTAGGAAGCCTTGCACGTAGATACAGAAAATGCAGTCACAAGATTGCTAAATAGAAATTGCTCTTTCTTTAAATGATCATGAGCTGTCAGCTGTTCCTTTGTTGGGATTATTATAGACACACATAAAACATTTGATTGAATGCTCAAGTTTTCACCATCTAGAATCCAGACGGATGTCTGATAAAATAACAAACACACCCCACTCCACCCCTCCTCAAAATCCTCTTCCTGCTTCGGCTGAATTTCTCTCTGAATTGAAGCCAGTATTTCATGGACTAAATTGGACAAAGCAAGCAAACAATCTCCTTCACATTGATTTCCAAATCAAATCATTGTTAATCACATCAGTATTCCCAGCCAATTCAACAGTCTCAGAGGCCAGCTTTCTGCCTCAGACAAGCTCCTCTGCATGGATGCCATGGAGCCCTCTGTGTGTGCCACTCAGATTTGCTATTAATTATTGTTGGAAAAAATCAGGTCTGATTTTCTCACCTCTTCTTTCTTTCTCTTTCCCCCTTGTGCAGCAAGGAAGAAACAGAAATACTATTTTCACATGACATTCAATTTCTAACCTTTCTCAGTGATGTGAAGAGGGAAGCTGCCTAGTGCTGAAATGCAGAGCCAGGGCACCACTGACTTACCTATAAACAACCCCAATCATAACTCAGCTGCTGGAGGCAAGGCAGATATTTCAGTGTGGTGAGCTGCTAATTTCTGAGGCTAAACTCTTCTCTTTTGTGGTACAATTCTGATGGGAGTGTGACAGCCTTAGGGGGTGTCAGAGCCTGTCTCCTCAGGCTGCACTGACTGTGGAGCAGAACGCTGCTCCTGCAGACGTTTGTCCAAAGGATTGATTTCAAATCCATGTGCATCTCTGTGTTCAGTGAGACACCTCTCATGCTTTCAACTAAGAAGTGTCTGTGCGTTGGGAGGATGGCGATCAGGGCAGAAACAGCGGAGCTGTGGTCTGAGCAGGAGTAGCAGTGGTGCTGGCAGCTTGGTGTGGGAAGGGATGCTGGCAGAAGTGGGGAAGAACGTGAAATCAGCTCTTGGCCCTCCCCCAGCAGCCCTGCATGAGGTCAGGTCTCGCTGCAGGTGCTGAACAACTCCTTCCCTCTCTTGCCAAAGAGGGTTCAGAAAGGAAGAAAAGGTGGCAGACTCAGACATGACTGTTCCCAGCAATAACAAGAATCCAGCAGTGTGCACGCACACAGGCAAAGGGGCACACTCACGTGTGCACGCAGGGAACATCACAGTCTAGTGTAGAGGAGCCTGTGTGAGACTGGATTATTGGTCAGTCTGAAAATGAGAGGATGAGCCTTGGAGACAAAAGTACCTTCTCCCTGGTAGACACAGCTCATGGGAACTGTGCACACAAGGGCATAGCTGGTTGGGAAAGCATATGCTGCCCGTTTGGCATGTAATAAATTTACCTTGTTGGGAAAGCGAGACTTCAGCTCTATATCTGTAGCATCCATTAGGAATGGCAAATTAATTAGAAGTATGAACTAATTAACCTCCCTGCTCTGTGCCTCTTCCTTTGCCAGGGCAGTGAGGCTCATCCTGCCTTAAGCCCTGAAGCAGCCTGTGCTGTCTCCTGGGCAGCCCTGCATTTACTAATGGCCCACTAGTTCTGTTCATCTGGGGACTGAGGTGGCCTCTGCTTAATGAGGCCACTGACAGTTTGATGACACTTTCCTAGAAGTGTTCTCCCCTATTACTTTACTGAAATTATCTGTGGACCGGTTATAATGTGGCTTTAGGCCAGTCTGTGAGCTGGAGAGTAGGGTCACCAGTAGAGGCTGAGATTGGAATGGGGTTTCAAAAGGTCTCCGTCTTAGAAGTTGAAACCTGATGAAAAGGAGAGGGGTCTAGAAAGAGAAATAAATCTCTCTTAAGATGATCGAGCTGTGGTCCTTTAGCAGAGTAGTCTTTATGTAGTCTCTAGGAAGCTTTAACCAAGAGGGCATTGAGACTAACCTGATATCTGCAATGGTTAACCTGCCAGAGAGCCCTAGAGAGTGGCAGAGACTGTGCACAAGCCAGTGAGAACAGCGGGAGGCTCTGCAGGGGCTGCACAACCAGCCCTCATCAACACAACAGGTGGCTTCACCTTGTGAGAGCAAGTCTTCATTCTCTTGCTGTCACATTTTCCCGTCTGCTCACTTGTAAATCAAATTGCTGTGTTCTCTGATGATAATGTTTTACTCCTCCGAAAGTTACTGTTTGCAGAGTGGCATCTGTACAATGCTCTTTTTCCATCTGAATAATCATTTCCATAATGTGAAAGTGAAAAGAAAACCCAAACAACTTACTGTGGAAAAAAGGAAAATTCTCATCGAATACATCTCCATAGACTCAGTTAAATTTCCCTGTAAATGCGTATTACTTTTGGAGTATCCTGTGAAGGCAACAATGAGGAGAATTGCTCTGCTCGGTTTTTACCTACTGACCCTACCAATTACTTTCCTCAGCATGCTATCAGAGGTGTTGTAGAGCTGATGCATTCGCTGTTTTCTGTTTAATAGAGCTGATATTCAAATCAAGTGATATCCCTTGTCACAAATATAATTTCATCCTTCTACTGCACTTGCCATGAACAATGCAATGGCCTCACTGTTAGACACTGTGCTTGGTTCATTACTTTAAAATATGTTAGCACTTTGTTCATAATAGGTTTGATGGCTTGAGCAATATAAGTGCTGAATTTTTAATGGTAACAATAAGACATTTATTTTATTTTTATTTGAAGAAGGATCAGGAAGCACAAGTACCTTGTAAGAAAGCTGCTTTTTGTGGAATTAAGCCATGCTGGATCATGCTAGCATCCTTTTCTTGAGGTGACCCTGAAAATGTTGCAACTACTACGTGTGATTTAACATTTCAGTAGTTCAGGGATAAAATGACTCCCCTGCAGTTTTATTTCTCCTTGGGTTTCATTATGCACAAGGGCCTTCTGAGGGGATAGCGATGGCCTACTCTTCAACAGAATCCTGCAACTCCTGGCTTGCTGCTGATCCATAACTTATGAGTAAAAGGCTGTTATCACCTCTTTATCTTCTATTGGTTTATATTGTTCTGAAAACCAAAATGCTAGAGATTTATAAAATTAAGTGAAAGAAGAAAAGAAAACCACGAGGGCTCATTTCTCTTCAGTCAGCTCAGCGCCCTGGAAATGAGTTTAGCCCAGTTGGGAGTCCAAGTGTCCCCCAAGAGACCAGGTAGTCCAGAGTTTTTGATGCAAAACCACACAGCTGTGCAACAGGGAGAGCACTTGAGAGGAGGAGAGAAGTGGAACCCAGGGCAGGCTGGGCTCTTTTTACCAGAACTGTCTCAAGACAATGGGAAAAATAATTGCAATTTGATAGGCTTGCCTCTTGCCTTCATCACTGGAGCAGGGGGAGGGCACAGTGGTTCATCCTCATTTGAAATTTGAAATACTTCGATCTGATCCCATTCTATTCTCTCTTCTGTACTGGTTCGTGGCTGTGGAGCCATGGATAGGAAACTCTTTGTGCTTTCCACATGAGAGGAGTGAGAATTTGGTTGGACTCGATGATCCTATGGGTCCCTTCCAACCTGGTTGTTCTATGATTTAAGGGAGCTACAAAAAATACTTCAAGGTCTTTCATAGCACCTGGGTGAGTTTTAACTTTATCCTCACAGCCCAGCAGAGAAGGTCTGGCCAGCCATAGAGTCTAAGCTGTATGCTGGGGGAGAAAATCTTGCCTGTGCTCAAAACATCTTTAAATCAGTGGCAGAGGCATTTCTTGTAGGTGTGCTAAATTTGACACAGGAGCACAGGCATGAGTTAGGGTTTCAAGATCGTGTGGCCATTGGCATTATCTCCCCTTTTTCCTTCTGGTCTATTGAGCTCTGTATTCAGGTCTGATGTGTCAAATTAATAGCGAGATTGAAACACTAATAAGTGTCCCAAAATTATCCTGCAAGGGGCAGGGACTGAAGCTGCAACAGGGTAAGAAGCAGGGGAGAGACTGTGGGTCTTCACAGTGTGGAACAGGTTGCAGCATGCCAGGCAGCCAAGATGCTGTGCTGGTTGGTACCTTCCTGAGGAGCTTGGAGTTATGGCCAGTGACAAACAGCATTATGGAATGCTTTATGCATAAAACAACACTGCCTTGAAGTGGCACAAGGCTCCCTGGGGAGAAGCTTGGTGGCATTTGTGGCTGTGGACCCTCTGCTCATGGTGATCCTGCATGGCTGCTGCCCCTTCTCCTCCAGGCCTGGCCCACCAGCCCCTTTCCTCAGGTCAGCTACCTGTATGTTCCTGTAGATATACCCGCAAAGGGTTTCACTGGTCTTTCCCTTGCTCAGAAAAAAAAAGATAAGAGGCTGCACAAAAATTCCCTATTGCAATAGGAATCTGGGCATTCCCCTAGGCAGGACTCCCTAGTGCTGTGTGGGGAAGAGAGGCAACATTTTAGGAGGGAAGGAACATTTGAGAACACTTCTGCAAAGCCCAGAAAATATTTTATTTTTAAAGCCATGTGCACAAAATTTGGCTTCCTCTGAGGCTGGAAATTGTCTCACAGCAACATATGCTAATTCATTAGATGAATTTCATTCATTGAAATGCGAACTAGAGTAATTTCTTCCTACTTTTGAATGCAAATTGCAATTCAGTCCTAACTATGGTGGTATTCCCATTACACAAGGCTGAAGAATGTCTCTAATATTTACTTCACACTTGCTTTTAACTTAGCCAAATCTATTCTTAGTAAGCTTCATCTCTTCCCACGAGAGCTTTTTCTGATGTTCCTCACGTCTGGTTTTGAACAAGGGGTGGATCTCAACCTGTTTAGGAAACCGTACTGCCCAGGCTTTAAGTCCCCTGCATTTGGAGGGATCAGAAATGACAAACCGTGACTTACAGTTCTCTTCTTGTTTTGTTCCTGGTGGGAGCTGGGTCTGTCCAGCCTGCAACAGTCTAATACAGAGCAGGGGCCTGCTGAGACATAGTCAATATCTGCATATTTTCACTTTGATTTAAATAAGCAATTAGTTAATTAATAGAGGAATTCCGTTTTAATTTGCAATTTGAATTGATTCCTCCAGCAAAAAATAAACCACCCCAATAATAACAACTTTATAACCTCAAGACTTCTGTTTGGACATCTTATGAAAATGTTGCATAACCTCCATCGGTACTGAACGTGTACTGAGCATCATAAGCATCGAAGAAAAATAACAAGAGGGAGAGGGATAGAGAATGATGTTCACTTCCTCCTATGCATTACATTCTTTCTGCTCACAATAGACTTTCCTGTGTATTTATGTGTATTATTCTCTCTGCATGAGCTTAATAAGTGTCTGAAATCATTTACTGAAAGTAATTGTTTGGACAACTCTCCGTGTACTCTAAAAGGTGGTAAGGTATAAGGTTTTTGTTATTGTTCAGCTCACATCTGGAGTCGACTCCAGCCTGTTTCTGGCACGCCAAGTCAATAGCCTCACTCTATATTCCACCTGCGTCTTTTCCTTCCCTGAGCTTATTCTGTCTGACTTGATTCTGCCAGGTGGTGCAGTCACAGGAGGAGCTGTGTGCAGGAGAGAGCGCTCTGGTTTGTGGTAGGAAGCTGGTGTGAGGAATTAAAGCTCCTGTTGTGACAGAGATGGCAACAAAAGCAGAAAACTTTGTCATGCAGAAGGAAGAACTGCCTTTGTGGTAACTGAGACATTCAGAGGTGAGACATGGGTATCAAGCAATGCCTTTCACACTAATTTTCAAAGTGCTGTTAATCTCAGGTCAGGTCTTGTAGCTTCCTTGACAAAGGCTGCCTGGTGAGGTAGCTTTCACCGCTGTGGCTGGTTGACAGGATTTGTTCCCACCTATACTTTAGCATGACAGACACACAAAGTAGAGCAAAGAGAAAACAAGTCCTCTTTAATGCCTCGCCCTCTCATTCCAAAATCCTCGGGCTTTGTGGGCTGATTGCACATAACAAGGAAAACCAAGTTAAGCTTCCCCCTGGCTGGGGCCGCAAGAGCTGTGCTGCCTGTGGACAGTGGGAGCTGTTTCTTAAACAACATGATTTCCCCATTATATAACCTCATTGCTGCAGCCTCCCACTGCTGTCACCCATCTCCAAAGGCCCATTATTGCCCAGTCTGTAGATGCTTGGGGTAGGCAGATAGCTCAAGCTGAGAAGTCTGGAATTGATGCATTACAAGAAAAATCCCTCAACCTTAAAATTGCTTATGGTAAAATGCTCCAATTTGTAGATATCACCACGCAGGAGAACAAACCACCTCAGGAGTTTATGAATAAACCTGGCATGCAATGGTATGACTGGTTATGGGGTAAGGGAAAGAGAGAAGACTGGCCCAAAATACAAAGAATCTGTGTTTGAAGGAAAGGCGTTTTAGCAATCTTAATCTTTACCATTCTGTATTTAAGTCACAGTGCTGCTTCCTGCCATTATTAGCACAATTAAAATACAATTACTTTTTAATCTTTTTTTTTTTTTTTTAGTTCTTTTATAATTAGAGCCACCTTACATCAAGGGCAATTCTTAAAGAAAGGCATTTTGCATGTGAAAAGACGCAAAATATGGAAAACTTTGGGTATCAGCAGTTAGCAGTGAGCAACTGAGATTGGTAACACTACAGTAAGCCCCCACCTTTGCACAGCTCTACAGGATCATGGAAAGAGGCCAGTTGCTGGATTTCTGTACTTTATCTTGATTAAACGGCTGCTTCAATTTCGTATGTGCTCCTCTCATATTTGTAATCACTTTAAGATTTTCGTTTTATAGTATTCACTTATTTAACTGCTTGTTTCCTGCCAAGTCTAGAAAAAGAAAGGCTTTTCCCTCCCTCTGCTTTTCCAAGCTGCAATAAAGGCAAGCATTTATGCAAAATTACTTCTGTATTTAAGATTTCCTAATGTAAATATCTGATTACTTTAAATAGTCAAAGCTGGTAGATATTTCAAGTAAACATTAGATTGAAAGATCCTGAGCTGCTGAGGGAGGCTGACAACTGCTTGGCTGTATGTGGGCAGGCTGATTGGCATCCCTGGGGTATTAGAAGGGCTGCAGCCCTCCTGGCGTCTACGTGCATGTGTCCTTCCCCAGATCCTCTGGAAGATTTGGGGAATGCTGTGATCCTTTTTCAGGTGTGTGCTGCCTATGGGCTAAGGGGCTGTGCCACCCTGAAGGCTCCTGCAGTGCTGCGTGGTTGGGAACTGGAGTGGTGAGGCTGTTGGTGACTGTGTTGTGGGCACTTCTCCAGAGATATAGGAAGAGGAAAGCTCTTCCTGTGAGGCTGCAGTGGTTGCCAGACTGCCACCAGCAGAAAAAGAACCCCTTTTTGGTTCCTTATCACCCAAATTGAATGTTGTCTGCCTTGTATCTTAGCCAAGGCAATGGGAAAAAATACAGTCTAAATGTGCTGGAAACGATGGAATCCTCTTAGGTGTGTACATTTTATTATTACAGACTAAGGAAATCAACATATTCTTTGGCATGTGCTGGACTTGTTAGCATTATTACTTTCATTTGTCAACACTTTTTAATTAATGTGCAGGGATGTTGTTTAAAGAAAGTGAGCAGCAGTAAAATTACAGATCATCTGAAGGGAGCTGCTTTGGAGATAGGCTCAAAAGTAGTGAGCAAATGCCTGTGGTGTTACCTGTTGGCCAATGGGTTCTGACATTACCATTCTCTTAGCAAAACTGGTGAAATGCATTGGGATTTTCAGTGGTGGCAGCATTGAACTATCTGACAAATCAGTATTGGAGGTGTTTGTGGCAGCTTACTGTGCCCTGCCCAGATCCCAAGCGTCTAAGCCAAGGTAAACTCAAGGGGTCACCACTAGAAATGATTCCTACAGACACAAACACCATTGCTCAGCTGACCTAGAACACAGTTTCAGATTACAGCCTGATTGTCAGGGCAAGGCCCATCCAGCTAATCTCACCTGGCTAGGAATTGCACTGAGCTGTAAACTGGGTTTCATTATGGCATTTTAGGGACAAATGGCCTTTGAACTGCCTGTGTAACTGTTTGTAAATCTGCTCCCAGAGAAGCCTATCAGAAAACACTTCTTTTTTTTGCTTTCCAATGCTGACTGCTTTTAGCATGTGCCTTCAGATGGCACCAGGAAGGACAGGAAGACTGGCCAAGTCTCAAACTTGCAGAAAATCAGGTTAGTCACACAACCTGTCTGGCTGCAAAAATGTATCAAAAGAAAAGGCAGCTCTGGCACAGCCCTACCGTAGCCCATCCACAATCCAGATAGTGGTGGCTAAAGTCTGTCTTTCCCTGCACTCAATTGCCATGTTGCACTGTGGGGTTTTACTGGACAGATTCCTGGTGTACATTGGTATGAGATCCTAATAGGGTGCTGGGGAGATAACTACCCAAAGAAAACTCTGGTTTCTTGAGGTCAAAAGAGATAGGCATTCACATAATAGAAAGTAAAATTGTAAGCCTGCTGTACATTTTAATTTAAATCTGGATCTGGATGTGATTCATGATAGTTTGTCAGTCCTTGGCACAAACCCAGCCTGACGACCAGGACTGCATAACAGCCAGGACTGTGTTTTCTAGATTTTCCTGACTATAAAAACTTTTTCTCTCTTCCTAAATAATATACTCTGAAGGTGCCATAGTAAGCACTGAGTTGCAGCATTCTAATTTTTAAGTGTCCTTTTTCTTACTTTTCTTAAGTTAGAATGAAAAAGATGATAACTGAGGGACAGATACTGTGAAGGGAAATCTAAAATGTATAGTAAGAGTAGTTCAGCTAAAAATGCTGGAGTTCAAAGGCTCCTTACAACATGTGGGTTTTTCACATTCAAAACGCAGTAGTGCATTTGTGGCCTTGATGGTCTCAGAGAGTTGAAAAACCCTCCCTATCCTTTCTGTGGATTTTCTTTAGCCTCCTAAATCTCAGTGATATGAATCAGTCATATCTGAGCACCTCTGTAAAAATCTCACGTCCTTTCCACTCTGAGTTTCAACCATCATTCCCTTTTCAATCAATAGAACAAAAGCTAACTTCAGTCTTCATTCATAATTGGTATAAAAATAACACCCAAGTTTGAGGTTTGAAAAGAGAGTTTTGATAATTTCTCCTTAATCTAATGTCCCAAACCCATGCCACAGGCATGAATTCTTGTGGGGTTTCTGACGCTGCTTGAAGTAGCAGCCGCTTGCCTTTTGTTATAACTTGAACTGGATGGGTATGATCAGAAATCTTCTGAGATTTACAGATGTGGAAGCATTGAATGACCAAGTGAGATCTGGAGCAGCCAGCTGAGCTCTCCAGAGACACAGTCACCTTTTGGTCAGAGGAGGCTTAGTCTCTTCAGCTTTGTTTCACACTACTCTGTTCTCTTCCAACTCTTTCCAGCTGTACAGAGTGGCACAAGAATTCACTACATCTGACTCCAGGGAATACCTAACCTGAACTTCACATGGACCAGCCACTCAGGAAGTTTTATTGACATTGCTACAGGTAAGATCAATGTATAAAGGGTCTATAGGATTTCAGAGACATTAACGCTTGCGGGGATGGAGTCTTGGGATTTCCACAGCTCTTTATGGCACCCAAGCATCATGAAGCACAGGCACTCTATAGCGGTCCCAGGTCAGAGTGACCTCAGAGTCACTGGTAACTCTTAAAGAATTGCCCAGCCTTTCTGCACAGAAGAGGTTTGTCTTTGTTGTGATTTTTAAGGCGGGGAGAAATGTTAAAGAGCAGAAAATACAGAGATTTGTCTTCGATTTGTATTTGAGTAATCAGAACCCTGTCCCTTGCCCCAGGAGCTGGAGTGCCTGTAGCCCTGCATGCTCAGAAACAGGGGGATGTAGGGGTGTGTGTGGAAAACGAGGTGGCATGACTAAGGACAGTATGTCACTAATGCGAGAATGCTGGGAGTTTTAGATGAAAATTTGAGTAAAGCTTGGATTTTTCTGCTTGTTAAAATTAAGGCTAGCTCATCCCTTTACTTAACTTTTACTAGACCTGCTGGCTGACATGCAGAATAGCTACACAAATTATGATCATCACAGACAGCTGCTTGCTTTATTCACTGTCTGGTCTTACAGTTAAATAAGGTTTTACCCTGCTTGGTTTTACAGTGAAACCATATTTCTGTCCTCTACATCACAGTCACTTCAGGGCACAAAGCTCCTCGAGGAGACAGAGCCAGGGATGGCATTTCTTTCCAGACTGCCATGCTCTGGCCTGGCTGTTGCTGCAGTGAGAATAAGCAACCATAGGAGAAGGATGGAAAATTACCTGCCAAGTCATTTGGTTTCCGTCCGAGTGGTCCCCTCCCAGTTCACTCTGCTGCAGAAGTTTTCTCTAAACACGTATTCCTGCAGTTTGCAGCCAATCCTGCTTGCTTTCCCTCCTGCAGTTTCTCCTGTCCTTGAATTTGATTGAACCAAGCTGTAACCGGTGTGGTATTCAGGGTTCAGAGAATATCATTTCGTGAGCTGTGCTCCAAAAAATGAAAAGAGTTGACCCATTGCTCTACTCACCCTTCACCTGCAGCCCCAAACATGCAGCAAGGCTTGGACTTGAGCTGGGGAGTTGCTGAATTTTTATTCTCTTAGGCAATTTTTCTCTGCAGATTGATTTCTGTGAAACACCTCCGGGTATTTGCTAACACAAACATTGTTCCAATGGCACAGGCTGTTTGTTTACATCGATAGGAAGAAAAGAGCCCTTATTACTGAAATCTTGCCTTCTTCCCTCAAGTTTCTCCCCAGGAGCCAGCACGTAGGCAATATCGATACCCGCTTTTTTTAATTTAAGGCCAATTTTCTGTATAGATGGATGTGACGATGCATAAATAATACACCACTTTACTGCATGGATTGTTTATTCCAAATCTTATTGGCATGCACAGCACACAGGCAAACCAAAAGCTTCTCTGGATGGGTATTGTCAGATAACTTGCCAGGTTGTTCCCTAGAGAAAATCATCAGGCACACAGAGCTGGAGTTTGTAAAGTCCTTTTATTTTATCCTTTCAATGCACTCGGTGCTGGTACAGCAAAGTTCAGGCTGAATCAGCACTCCCATTAAAATTCCTTATTTTCAGGAATTTATAAGTTGCCTGTGAAAAGAAAGAGCAGGAAATGACTGTGATAGCAGAGCTCCCAGGATGGAGTCATTTGTACTAAATTTTAAAAAGCAGACAAAACCAGAACGAGAAATGCGCTTTGTATAAAGCAAACAATCGTGCTGGGTGGCTGTCAGGCAGCAGGAGGTGGGCACAGGGGAGATCATGCTGCTTAAGTCGAGAGTGTTTGGCCGCCTGCCGGGGCTCCATCATCCCTGTGGGCAGGTGAAGGGGCCCTTCGCCTTTCTGAGGGCTTCTGGACTCCAGGGGATGCAAGCCTGGACAGATTGTTTGCTGTGGAGCTTACTGTGGTGCATGATATATTCTACTTAAACAGATTATGAAAGGCCCAGTTCTTCCATTAATTGCAAAATTCTCAAGAATCTCATTATGAGCAGGCCTTAAGTCACTTGATATGCCATATGCCCTTCCTCAGATCTCCTACTGTGAGCAAAACCAACTCCTAAGTGCTTTACAATGAACTCAATTTACAAGCAATACCAAATAACTCTCAATTCTTTCTCACTGCTGGGAAGTGTTTTCTGCATTTTTTCTATGGATGTACATTATTAAATCTGCTGAAATGAGGATTGAAAGGGGTTGGACTTAGAAATGTTGGTTACAAAATTTTGAACTGCTCTGAGTCGAAGGGCAGTCCTGATGTTTTCTGAAAAAAAATGGGGATTGGTGACCAACCCCTCTGTCTGTGCCCAGCTGGCAGAATGCTGGTTTGCATAATGACTGCATATTAAATTTACATTAGATTTATAGTTAATAGCAGTGCCTCGCTGGCTACATAGTGCATGGAATTATTTTCAGCATCCAGATGCTGGAATGGGCTATGATTTTGGAAGCTTAAGTAGGTATAAAGGATTTTCCTCAGCTGACTGCATGCTGTTTGCTGTTAGTTGTTTCAGATTAGCAAGGGCCTACCTCTTCTCCCAGCATCTAGAGGTGACAAGGGAATGTGCTACTGACTGGATTATTTTTTTGGAAAAATGATTGTTATTAAATTTTGCAAAAATGCAAGCAGGAATTACAGGCCCGAGAGGCTTAGTTGAAGCAAGCCTGTTAACCAGAGGAAATTACAGCAGTCTTGCATGTATTAGTGGGCAAAAAAAGAAAACAAAAGATATTTTGTTAAATGAGACTTGTTTGGATTGTCTACTAGAATTGTTTTTTTGGTTAGTAAGTAATTGCTATGCTAAGCTGCAATAATTATGGTAATAAGATAATGAATGCTGATGGATAGCTGACGTAAATTTAGATGAGTGATCTGTCTGTCCTTATAAGAGTAAGGTGTCCTATTTAATGGGCAGGAAAGGCTTGGAAAATGAATAGGCAAAGTATTTTGAGTGAGGCATAAGGAGCCAAGTTAAATGCAATAATGTTTTGGACCTTCTTTTCTCTGCACGGTGGCTGTCAACATGCTGACAACCTTAGGCAAGGAGGCTGCAAGTCTGAAGATGAATGGCAGGATTAAGGTGTTCACTTCTGCATCTTGACTGGAGGCACGTGATTTGATTTCAGTAGCAAAGATGGGCTGACACACACGGCTTGTTTTCTGCTGTAGATATATGAGGAGGGCTTGCAGGGACTCATCAAAGAGGAAAATGGGAATATTGGCTGCTTTTTATTTTATTTTTATTTCAGACCGCTATGGGCAACTACTCTAGTTGCTTCTGCCTTCCTTGGGCTCCTTGTTTCAGAGCCCCTTAACCAGATTAGCAAGAGGAAATTGAATCATTTTCCAGAGCTGTCCAGGTTTTCCTACCTACCCCAAATCTCTCTGGCAGGCAACTGAAGCCCTTGTATGAACAGAGGGAGATGCTGATTGGAGCGTTAACACACCAAACCAACTACCGTCTGTCACACACAGCTACAAACAAACAAACAAATATTTCTAATCTAGGTTAGATCAGCCTGTACAGCTTTGCTCCTGCCCATGGCAAAACATGCTCACCTGCCTTGCTGTGTGCTGACAGACTCTCATCTCTACTTTCACTATTTTAAGCAAGCTTCCCTCCTCAAAAAATGCTTAAAATCCTGGCTGGAGTGATATGGCAGGTATGTCAAGATGGGGACACAAATGAATGATTAATGCCAGAAATACATATGTATTTTATAAAGCTTCAGCTGAGGAGCAGTTCCCTGGAGGAGCACTCACACAGGCAGTGTCACATGCTAACACCACTGTGCGATGGAAAAACTCCTTGGGCATCAGGACACCTGATCATCTAAACAATGCACAGACCTGGGGGCGAACTTGGCAAGCAAAGCTTACAAGGCTGACAGTGGGAATAAATGTATTTTGGATATAATAGCTGAACTCCCTCAGCTCCATGTCAGCCCCACAGTGGCAAGAGAGAGTATATGGAATGTTTCCAGGGAGCAGGGGTCTGAGTATGCTTCCAGCATTATTCAGATACCAGAGGCAGTAACTTACTTTCTCCTGGATGATTTTACTCAAGAACACTGCTCAGTGTAAAGTCAATTGTCTTCTTTTAGCAGCCTGGGGTGGAAACCAAGATTTGTGGGTGCACCCACTGCTCCACCCTGCACTGGTAAGGTGATGCGGGGGTCCTAACCTGGCTTGCAGTGATCCAGGGGGCGGAGGGGTCCCAGGAACAATGGGAATGAGACTAGAGCTTGACTTCCATAAGTATTATTTGTTGTTTCATTATTATTAAATTTATGAAAAAAATATTAAATCTAGGGTTGGAAGGTATCTCTTTGGTTGAATGCTATAAAAGAGTGGCAGCTGAGGGACCAGGAGGTCCGTCCTTTCCTCATGCACTTTGGTTACAATGTCCCCATCACAAACATGGGTATTTTTCATGGTGACAGCGTGTGTATCAGTGTGCACAGAGGGTGTAAATATGGTACCAAGTATGCCAAGCCCTAGAGCTTGTGCTAGCTCTTACTGCCCTGACTCCTGCTCTGAGCGATTGACACCTGGAGGTAGGCAGTTCAGCTGGAGGTGCCACCAGCCCCTCGTCACGGCTGCCTGGAGCCCCAATACACAGTGCAGAGCTGTGGTGGTTTGCTCGTCACAGCCCAGGCAACAGGGTAAAGCCTCTCCTGTGTGTTGGCAGGTGCCCCAGGGACTGGCTGGAGGAGGCTGAGCCCCCACGGGGGGCACACGCGGGAGGCTGGGGTGATTATGCTTTGAAATGGCTTTGGGCAAGGTGCCTAATGTGAGGTGGGGAGCTTGAAAAATGACTTGAGATGTGCAGCCAGCCTTGGCACGTCTCTTAAATGAGAACTGTCTTTTTCTGCTGCGATAATCTATCATACTTGAAACATTCTGAAAGCCTGTCTCTTTCCCCCTAACCATCTTTATCATTTTAATTTAAAAGCTTTTTAAAATTATCACCCAAATAAATGATAAGTAGAAACAGGGTAAACGTCTCTGAGCTCTCCATTAGTGCAAACAATGCAAAATGACTGTGCTTTATTTACAGAAAATTAATGAACATAAAAAAGATGAACTGCATGTCATTCTAGTGATCGTAAATTGTTTTTCATGCAAGGAGGTCTGCAGCTTTATACATTAAATTCTGGGACAAAAGAAACATCTTTGCAATAATAATACTTGTAATATATGATTGTATGCGAAGGGAATAGAAATAACATTTATTTTATTTAAAGAAGACTAATGAAGTAGCTCTGATCTTTCCATTACATTTCAACAAGTTTTTCTAATCAAGAAGATCCTACATTTTGAAAGCTAATTTTTCATTTTAAACTTTTGAAATGCCAGCAGAACAATGAAATGCAAAGGCAATATCGTGGAATGTCAGAACATTTCCAGTTCTAATGGGAAATTGATGCATTTCAGGGGTTTTGTTTTGTTTTCGATTAAAAGAAAAAAAAATAGGCTATGATAAAGAAGTTTGTTTTTTCCTGTCATGGTGCTTTATTTATAGACAAACATGGCAGATAGTCTTCAGTGGGTTTATCCACAGTTGGATAGAAAAAGCAGGTCTCATCCCTGAGCCTGATCAGGGCAGGTTACTGTGTAGTGTGATATAAAGGACACAGTGGTGAGGAATGGAGAGAGGGAAAAGGGTAATCACAGAAACCACCTCTTTCAGGGGCATGAAAGTCAGCACAGACAGTCTTTGAAAAAATGCCCTCGGCTCTCTAAGCCTGGTTACAAACACTGGAAAACAAATAGAATCAGACTATTTTTGGTTGGTGTTGGGGATTTTTGGGTGGAGGGAAAGGATTGATTTTTAAACTCATAAAGGAGCATGGCCATAGGAATCCACCTGTCATTGGGATGACGCAAAGGGAGGGCATGAAGCCAGCCAACCATCTGGGTGTCTGGTAACAGGGAGAATGGCACTGGTGATCCCTTTGGTGTGGGCACCTACACCAGCTCATGGGCAGGAGAGCGTCTAAGGCAGCAGAGATGAAGTTATTTAAGTGGGAAAACAGTTTAAACCTATACCTCATCTCCTTCCTGGACAAATGAGCTAGCAACACAAATGTGGAGGAAGGGAGAAAAGACAGCTCTGTCATTTCATTGCCACCAGCAGCTATGCTCCTGAAAATGCTGGGAGAATGCCCAGGGGTTACTTATTGGTGATGTGAGTCTCCAGGTGAACCTACCCCATATACCTATATCACCTGCCGGGTTTCAGCATGTATTGCAGTGCTGCTTCTAGAAGGAAAAAATGTGGAGTAGTTTCACGAGATTTTGTTGTCTTAATTTCTGTCATAGGTATCTGATGCTGTACTGGTGCTGCTACATAAATCTGCTGTCTAACACCTTCTCGCAGCATTAATAGGGTTGTTGAACCTTCAAAATTTTTCACACCTGACAGTTGCTTAGAATGCATCAATTATTTTCCTACCTGTGATCACAGTTTTGTTGTCATTTGGGAAAAAGAATAAAAAGAAAAGAATAGATTGATTTTATTTTTTATTTAAACAGAAGAAGTGATGTCTTTCATAGCCTTTCTATAAGCACAAATGTGATAACTACCAAAGCTGGTGGTGAAATCTGAACCGGTGTACTGCCATTTTCAGGCCAGCAGGTGTGAAGTAGAAGAAGCAGGACAAGAAAGTCACACTAAATATAAGATTAAAAAAAAAATCACTAGCTGCTGGTGCCATTTCTAGCTGCACTGATGCACAGAAGCACATGTAAACACCCATGGGTACACACAGTTCTGTCCTATAACACTTCATTGCTATACACTGACTAAAATTTCCTGCTACGAATTATGTTGGGCTGGGAAACAACTGGATTCTCCCACTTTCCCTTTCCTTCCCTAGCAATTCAGGTTTTGGGTTTTTTAGAGCCTTTGCCACCTGCCCTATGTCGTAGCCCCAGCCCCTCCGGCTCACTTTATCTTCTTTCTCCTGCTCTCATGATTAGACATCACCTCTCCTCCAGCTTATTGCTGGAGTGATGCCCTGGAGATGGCAGGTCAGTGAGACCTTCACGAGACTTTCTTTTGTCTCCAGTGCTTCTTGAACCACTGCACACAATGGCAGACAGGTTCTTGCCATGCTCAGGAGGCCTGATGTTATACTAGCCTTTTTTTTATTTTTAAAAGAAAAGAGTCAAAAAGGCTTTTGTACCTGGATACTTTGTACTTTCTCTCAGCAGTGTCACCCACACATTTACTTGACTTCTTTCTTGCCCTTACACACATAAAATAGAAAACTGACAATTTTAATAAGCATAGGCTTTTCTGCCTAATTAAGATTAACACAGATGGTTGAAGTATTAGCACAGGAACCGAACCTTTTGCCTTTCAGGAAATGCTCATCTATTTGCTGGGTCAGGTTCTGATTAGTCATTTTAACACTTACATATTTACAGTGCAGTGTCATGGGATAGACCTACTTATGCAGCTCTGCACTTCACAGACTGCGCAGGGAGAGAACAACACACACTTTACATACTTTGCCATCCTCTTTGGTGTTAGCCAAAGCTGTGGGCATCACTCAGCCTTGTGTGGCTGTGGGAACAGCCTGACCCAGCAACCTGCCCAAAAGGAGCCCCCAGCTTCTCCTTGTGCCTGCGTGGGTGACTTGGGACCCTGCTGGCCTTCTGACTAAAATGGAGCAATGAAATTACTCCAGAAGAAGTAGACATGACAATAAATTTCTAGTGGTTGCGACTACCAGTGATCTCTGGGTTGTTGACCTTGAGCAAGTCACCTTCACCCGTTCCTCTGCCATGCCCAGAAACACAACAGGATTTCTGGAAGACCTGCCCTGCTGACTGTGATCTCTTTAAGGAGCAGAAGTGGATTTATATATATATAATTTTTTTTTGTACTTTCATACTTTTTACATCTGGTGGAGGGATGACAGCATTCTCATGCACCAGCCACTGCTGGCTCCAGGGTGTAGCAGGATCAAGGGAAGCAGGACAGGGAGGGCAGACTGTTCAGCCCCAGGGAAGGGCACCAAGGTGACTTCTCAGCCATACACTGAACCGAGGTCCCTGCCAGTACCTGTTTCACCTTGCTTCACCCTTTTCACCAGCAGAGACCCAGCCCTGCTGAAGAGTTGAGCTTTGTCTGCAAATGACAGCCAGAGGTGGCTGGATGCTTCTCACACTGCTTTGCCAGGCAGGCTTGGCACCACGAGAGGTAAATCTGGAAGAGGCTGTAACCCCTAGAACCCTGTTGCCCCACTGTGTTTCCCCTAGAGGCAGTTCTGTCTCCAGCTACACTCCCCCTTCTCCTGTTTTGGGGGTGTAGGAGTGTCTGCTGGCTCTTCTCATCACAGTTTAGAAAGGAAAAAAAAAAAAAAAATCCACTTTGCAGTGGAAGTGATTCACGACGTGGCAGAAACTGTTGGGAGCAGGATTTGGCACCTGGGGGAGTGGGACCCATCTGCAGCTCCAGCCCAGCACATGGCTCGGGCTGTGGGGAGGAACCAGTGATGAAGGGGGGGTGGGGAAACACCCAGGGAAATTATTTATGAGACTTTGATTTCTGCACAAATCTTGCCCTAAAAAGGGCACAGCTGTCACTCCATTTGTCAACATCAGCAAGTAATTATGTAAAGAAAAACATCATTGTACTTTTGACTTTGATGCTTGTCGTGTTGGCCAGAGACCGATAGATGGACCACTTGGATTACGTGAGTTAATCACACAGTGTGAATGCAGAGAGCTGGAAGGACTCCTCTGGCTTCAGCTAAGCTTGTTGGGTTTTTTTTTTTTCCCCCTTAATAATAGAGTGAGAAATGAGAAAGAGAGAAAATTAGCAGTAGAAAAAAGCAGCTTCTCTTTGTTGAATAGACAGTTTAATTTATTCCTGAGCGCAATGTACCTGAAGACTGATAAGAAACAACTTTGATATCACGCTAAATAAATAAAAAAGAGGTTGTGTAACCTAATTTTGTCGGGGTTGTACAGCAGTTTCTGTTTTATCAGCTTTCCTTTAACTGGAGCAAAATTAATAAGACAAGAAAAGTAGGGCTACCTGGGGTAGTACGAGATTTCTTGAAAAGAAAAAGAAAGTATATGGAAACTAATTGGTTTGTGTGTAGGTTGTTGGGTGGCAATTCAGGAGGGCTGACCTCATGTTTAGAGAGTGGCACCGATGACTGTGTCCCCCGGTCCCCAGGCTGGAGCTTGCTGACAAAGCGAGTGGCTCCTTGAGCAGGACCTCACACCAACTCCGGGACTGGATGGGGTGTCTGGGCTGGGTGTGTGACCACTCGTATCTTGGAGATGGGAAAACCGGGAAGGAGAAATGTCCATCTGCACCTCAGCTGCATTGAGTGCTTAATGCTCCCAAGCATAGCAACTAGCCCCAGGATTTCAGAGGCAGCTGATTAAAACAGACAAAAATTACTTACTCCACCTGAGAGCACAAGCAGCCCTTTAGTTAACAATTTCCTCCCATTTTCTCCTCTTGTTCCCCAAGAACTAGGTAGACAAGAATGCAAAAGATTAAATAAACATTTTTAAGATTTCAATTCTGCTTCCACATTTCAATTCGGCTTGATTTAGGGATGAACCACTACTACAACTGCAGCAAGAGGGGATGATGATAGCCACATGCCTCCCTTCCCCACAGTGTCTGACATTCATGTGCAGGAGGACACAGCTTACCGTTCTGTCACCAGGAAGGTGGCTTCAGGTAAAGCTTTCTCCTTTTTTGCTTTGACTATGTTTTAGAACCATTCTGAAAGGAATATGACAAATATGAGGGTTTAGAGATAAAATTCCCTGTTTTAAAAAAAAGTGTAGGAATTATTTTTTCTCCTGTTGCATTGCAAAGGGGGCTGGTGTGTGTGTGTGTGTGTGTGTACACATAGAAAAGAAAAAAAAATAACCCACAAAACACTTGTGAAGAGGCTCTTTGGCAGCAGCTTTACCTTTTATGAGTAAAACTAATATTGACTCTAAGGGGAAGGTGTCAGTGTGTCCTTTTAGCTGTTGAGGCTGGGAATTGCATTAGTGCAGAAATTCAACCTGCAAAGCTGATGCAGGTTGTACTGCAACAACGTCTTTTGGACTCAGTGTTTCTGAGAGGCTTAAACTGCCACAGTAGAAGGGGGAAGGTCCCACCTTCTTGAACTGAGGGGCCTGTTTGGCTGCCATTCATGCAGCATGTCCTGCTTTTCCACTCTTGGTCTGAACTTAAAGGGGCCTGGTAATGAGCAAACCTGATGCCAGGAATGGCTGGATGCTGGCTCATCCTTCTCTCATTGTTGATGCCTGTTTGCCAGCCACTAGTCCCAGGGCACAAATAACTCTTGTAATGGTCTGACATGAAACTAAGCTGCTTACTTTACATGCTCTGTAACTGTGCTGCTGGAAGTGAACTTGTATATGCAAATTGTGCATCAGTAAACAGTGACAAATGTGCCCTGATTCCTCAGGCACTAGACATTTACATTCATGTCCTTTGTGTGCTGGAAACATGAAATGTGTAAGGGAAAAAAAATTAGCTAGTATTAAGGATTTATTTCACTATGGCTTATCTTTTTTACAAAAGGAAGAAGCTCCTGGTTGTGCAGCATGTTGGGAGACTGGCTGTAAAGAAGCAACGGGTGCTTTTTGCTTGCCTTCTGCTTTTACACCACTCAAATAATGATAAAACTTGGGTGCAGGTGGTTCAGCAAGACATGACGTAGCTCCATGTCTGGCCTGCAGTGTGTCGGTCTTACTGCTTGTCCCGCAGCGCCGAGAGACATACAGACATGGATTGCAGGCAGACATTTGATGTGCACTTCTGCTACCAGGTCAAGGGCATCTCTAGCCCAAAACATGTCTGCGAAGTTGATGGAAACGGGCTTGGGGCAGCTTCACGTCAGAGCTATGCTGCAATATAACCATTGCTGCAGACTCACCTTTGCTTTAGTACCAGGCTTTCCACCATGAAGAAGATAATGCAGGCGTAGAGCAGGCTGCAGATATGCTTTTTACTAGATTGTGGTATTGAAATATATTGCAGATGGTATTTGCCTGAAAGACAAGTAAACTTATTTTTATGTCTTATGGAATAAACCTAATTAAAATCTAAGCAGATTGTTTTCCTCTTCACTTAAAATATTACAATTAGAAGCAACATCTGTGTTGCACAGTTTATAATTTGTGTAGGCAATGTTGTGAAATACACTTTCTCACCGCTAGAAAGTTGTGTACAAAAAACCTGCAATGAACCAATTACACAACATTACAACACTAATCTAATTTGGAATGAGGCAACTAAATGTAATTTCTTGTCTTGAAAACATTTTTCTTATTCCATTACAGAAGAGTAGGGAAACTGTGCTCTGTGGTGAGCTTTCACCATGTATGAAATCTGTTAAATACAGACTGACACTTCAGCTGAACTCAATATTGGGGTGTTAGAATTGGAGAAATGTCCCATGGACTGTTCTTGAATCAGCAATGTTTGAGTTAAACAAGACTTCAGGGGTCACAGTCACTACCCTGAGTGGCACAGAGAACAGACTTCATCTTCGCACCTTATGGCACATGATGAGGACAGCTTTTCTTCTCCACAAGTTACCTAATGCAGAACACAATGGGAGTTCTCTGCAAGGACAAAAAGAATTGCTCACTGCCAGCAAGCATTTAGCTGTATTCAGCTTTCTTTTGTGCTGGTGTTGCATTCAGTCCCTCACTCCCTCTCTCCTTTATCTCCCACCTCAGCCAATTCCTTAAACAGTCTCTTGCACTTCCATCCATCTTGCTGTTAAACCCTGGTGGTGGTTGCACCCTCCTGGGAGGTGCAGTTCTTTCAGAGGACAGGTAAACCTGTGCCTCCAGGTGCATGGGCAGGGAAGTGGAGAAACATGGGAGCCTGAGTAGTTGGTCATCCTCTGGTGTGTGGTAGGAGATATATCCATCCTTCTCTGTGTGACTCACCCCCTCAGGAGACTGATTAAGCAGAGGAATACCTCTGTATATGTTATAAATAGCCAAAGGAATACATAGCCTATTTCAAGACAAAGTCAAAGGATGACCTTGATTGTTGTCATTGGCAGCTTAAATCAGCCTATGTGCCTTTGCCCAGAGGTGGATCAAACAAGAGCATGTGTAAGAGCATGAATAGCTGTGAGGAGAAACTCCTCCTCTGGGGAATTTCACTGGTGGCTCTTCTGCCGCTGTTACCTGACAGCAACTCCAGCACGGCAGCAATAACTCTGGATGGAAATGCAGTGCCAGTATATTAGCAGAGACACTGTGAATAAGCTTGCAGGCAGGACTCTTCAGACTATGTACGTTTAATCTTAGGTGACAGATTTAGCTGGGGTACAAGGGAGTAGCCTTCTCCACGACTGCAGCCAAGTTTATCAGCGGCAATGAATTGATCTGAGCTGCTGGATGCCTACAAGGACAGCCCTGCTATTAATGAGCAGAAGTAGGGCCACATTACTAGCAGTCTCTTTTGGAAAGACCCATTAACCCCACCACCATTGTTAGTCTGAAGATATTCAACAGGGGTTTGTCTCATCTCTGTGCTTTTACCCTCAGCTGTGAGCAGTTTCTTCAGCTCTGAGAGTTGGTTCCATTCCCAATTGTACTTAAACTGGCTGAGTATCTTCGTATAGCTCATTACAGCTGCCAGTCATCTAAATTACATAATTTACATGATTTGATTAATACAAAGAGTTTTTTATGCATTTAGAATGAAAACTGATTTTCTGCTGCGGTTGCGCACACAATACATAGAGATGAAGGTATGTTGGGCTTTCTTTGCCTTCATGACATCTCCGTTCCCTCTGCCTGACTGGTGTGCACACACTCACAGAGGAATTGTACTCCGCAGTCAGCTGGATACATCTCAGGGTGTTCCTGCTTGTTTCCCACCCCCCAGCAATCATTTTCATAATGCTGCATTTCCTCTGTATACTTGCCACTGCACTGAGATGAAACACAACTACCTGTTGTACACAGTCACAAGACAATGTATTAAACTGAAGCTCGTCACCTCATCAGCCTATTGGTTGAAAAAAATATTTATAAAACAAATCAAGCTCTTTTCCTCCAAAATGGAGCCATTTGTGTCCTAAATGGAAACTTCCCTATGATGAAGAAATCCACTTCTGTGGGGGTTACAGCTTTGCTTCAACACTGCTACTCCAGTAGCTGTGGAGAAACAGAATGATAAAAGAAAGTACAAAATTGTATTTTATTCTGTCAGTGAAAGGAGGGATGAAGTGAGAAAGGGAAAGCTTAAAAAAAAAAAAAAAAAAAAAAAAAAGGCAGGGAGTTTCTATTACACCTGAAAGGTGGAACTGAAAACTCTGGAAAGCCAGCTCAAATGCCATACAGATAGATTCCCTCAGCAATTAATTAGTTTATATATAAAAAAAATCAAATAAACTGTGTTTTTCACTGTTTCTTTTGCTGGATCCCATGTATGCAGCCACATTTTGATGATCCCAAGGGGAGCCCTCCACTGCTCTCTGTTGCAAACTACTTTGTTCTGGTGCACTCTGCTCAGTCCCAGGCTGCTCCCGCCTACAGAGAACACAAAAAGATAACAGAACAACCTCCACATCTATGGAGAACAGTTATCATTGGGGTAGGGGGGGGGGAGAGTCATAACTTTACCTTTTATTGTACTCTGTTTTGAGGCAACAAGGCTTTCACTCTTCAGTTCTTTGCACTGCTCAGTGAATTTGGGACAGAACAAGTTGCTCATTCTCTCTCATGAAAAATATCCCATGTCTGGAAGGGAATTGAGGACAGAATGGGGAGAGAGAAAGCAACATGGTGATCATGAATTGCCTCTGTGATCTGATTTTCTTTCATCCTAGCCTGTGGAGTACAAAATGTTCTAACTGCCAGCAGCAATACTAGAATTAGATAGTTCTTAATTACCATCAGTCCTTATATATGTTTGTTATATAGCCAATGTAAGAGAAAAATTGCTCAATAAAACTTCTGTTTCATGAGCATAAACCAGTGTGTACACAATGGTATCAGACATTGTGGCACATGGAATATGTTTTTAAACTAAAAAAAAATACCATATTTAACCACTGTGGTAGTAACAGTGCTTTTACCTTGTACTAGACACCCTGCAGACACTGCCACCCTTACTCTATTTAACAGATGTGGCACGCGTAGGGGTGTGCACGTCAGTGTGCCCTGCAAAGCCACAGCTCTGTGCTGAATGTGGTATCTCAGCCCTGCTCTTCACTCAGCTGCGGTGAGAGAGATTGATAAAGACAGAAGTGAAAAATGGCATAACACTCAAGGAATAATCAGTATCCTCAGTTGTGTTTGTTGAGTGAATCTGGGAGTAAAATCCGCTGCCCTGTAAGTCGGCTCCTGCTGGCTCTTCCAGTGGCAAGGAGGAGCTGCAGGGCTGCCTGGTGTGTTTACAAACTGCACAAAGCCACCTTGCCCCAACACAATGAGACTGAACATGAGGAGTCAGTGGCTTCTTTTTTTTTGTGATTCCTCCCGCTGCTTTTGGAGGTAGCTTGCTCTGAAGAAGTCTGACTCTGAGGCTGGGCTTGCTCTCCCAGCAGCATTCAATACAGACCATGCTTACGTCTGGGGCTTGTCTGAGTTCCGCATTCTACTGGCTATACTGCAAAGCATGGCATGTTATTCTGCTGAGGAATCACCTTCTTAGTCTGTCCTTTCTTTTTCTTGCTCCTTTTCTTTCTGGTTCTGAGGCTTCCTGGGGTTGTGCAGAACAGGGCGTGGGTGAGATGCTCTCATCCCTGCATGAGGAGGACGAGGCCAGTGCCGTGACCATCTGAATGCTGAAGCAGAAATCACGAAATATGAAATCTATTTCAGGCTGCTGAAAGATGACTAGCTGTACCAATGATGTTCAAAAAAACCGTCTGTTTGTCCTGGGACAGTAGGCACCAAAGGCAACCACCCGTTCCTGCCCATCCACTCTCGAGCTGAACAGCCCTGACCTACCTGCCAGCCAGGCTTTTAGGTCATCCAGCTGCCATCGGTTTTCTTGGCAGCTGAAGAAAACAGAGTCCTCCCAGAAGCAGATGAAAGCCTCACCGCATTATTTTTCCATAGTCTGTCCAGTGTCCTTCATGGCTGGATTTCCTGGCTACTGTCACTGGCAGCTTTGTCCAGGAAACTGGAAACCTTTTTCTCTCACAGTCAGGTGGGAAGGGAAAAATGTGTGTGACTGGGACCTGTGTTTATCAATGCATAGGAAAGAAGTTAATTGATACCAAGAGTACATGATACATGACCTGGCTCTTAGATGAACAAATAAGATATCCACAAGGACCAATAAACTAAATCTAACAGAGATAAAGCTTTGAGACTTGTCTGGCTTTTAGAGTGCAGTAGGCTGCCCTGCCTGGCTAACCTCGACTCTCTCCACTGACTAACCTGCACTGTGCCAGGGAAGGGAGAGTGGGAGTTGTTTGTCCCTCCATCAAAGGGGGAAAAAAACCCAAACAAAAACGCAGCAAAGTTATTGCTGGTGCCCACACAGGTTAAGAACGACAGATCTTGCTGAGACCAGGGGAGCTCTTCTGCTTTTGGGCAGCAGGTATCCAACCTGCAGATTCCCAATTTTAATACTGGTTACGCTCAAGGGTCACAGGAGACAGGAGGAAAACAGAAAGGATAGGTGCTGGGGTAAAGCTGTTTATGATTCTCCGTAAAATATTTTTCCACTCTCACACTCTCACTACCATTAAAGTCTTTACTTTTTTTTTTTTTTTTTTTTTTTTTAAAAAACACTCACAGTGATTACTCTTTTCCAGGCTCAGATTTGATTTAAAGTGCTGTAAGGCTTCTTAGATCTGTTTTGGATTAGCCTGTTCAGACAAGCCTTCAGGCTGATCCCATTAGCACTTACTCTTTCCCCCACCTTGGTGAAGTCCTTTTGCCGACCTGGAGGGTGATGAATGTCTGAAAGTGTAACTCTGAGACAACCAACGACTGCCTCTGTAAGCACACATGGGGGGATGGACTCCTTCACCACTAGAGGCTGGGTAGGTGAAGAGAAAATATCACAAATGGGCACACAATGCAATGCAATATGTACCCACTTGTCTCTTTTTCGAGAATAATTGCAACTTCTTTTTGCCTTAATTTTAGCAGATGCGTTGGTGCATTATATGTCTGATAATTCTCACAAAGTTCTCTAATTTTTATTTTTTATTCTGTTATAGCTTTTAATAGTTCAAATCCAACCTAGAAAATAACTGCAAGGGATACTTTGTCATCTCAGCTGTGTAGTGGAGAGCCTGGACCCTGCCTCTCTGATGTTGGACTACTTAAGACTCCCCCTTTCAAATTATTAGGACTAATTTAGGCTTTATTAATTCTGCTTGTTCCTAATTTTAATTCACAGACCAAAGAGGCTGGCTGATGGAGAGGATCCTTGCCACAGCCAAAATCAGCTGGCCGTGATTCCTGTTAATTTTGACTGAGCTCTTCCATATACAGCAAAGTATCTCCTCTGGCAGCAGTAATTCAACGGGAAGTTACTGGATCCTGACAAATTCATCCCACCATGGTGCTGCATGCTTCGCTCTGCAGGTGGGCTGACTGAGCTGGGGAGGCTATGAACTCACTGAAGAATAAGGAATTGTACATACTAGGAGGTATTAAATAGTATGGGCAAAACTGAACAGGTTAATCTGCCTTCTTTGTCAACATAGTACCTGGTGAAACAGAACGTATCTCAAATCATGTACATGGATACATGCATATGTATATGTACACAGATCTCGTGGGTATGCATGTATGTGTTTCAAAGCAGGGATATTGGAAATGCACATCTTTGATTCCCAGGGTTACACTATTATGTGATTGCTCAGTTTAAATCCTACCACTACATAATTGCCAAGGTGAAAATTATTCTTTGGTTCCTTTCCTCCTGTATAGTGTTAATTTTTTGATGTCAAATGCAATGCTTTTGACACTCAGCAAAAGTATCAATTAGTGAATTAATTTATTTATAATTTTTTTTCTATAGAGTTCAGCACCATCAAGTCTGAATGCCCTTCAAAAGTTGCTAGGTGACACTGTCATACCTCAGTCTGATGAACAAATGAGAGCTCGTAATGTTGATGCAGTGACTTCAACCAAACATCCTGCTTTCATTTTGACAGAGGCTTTTCTTTTTATTTTTTTGCAAGCCATTGTAGGTTTGTTATGAACAGCAAGCAAGCTCAAATTATACTTTTCACCAGCTACGATTTAGTTCAGAACTAAACTAGTTCATAAAATCAATGCAAATCTTCCCATGTTGCTTTCATGGAAATCAGAACAAATTCATATATATATGCATGAGCAACAGTATTCATAGACTGGTGCAGAAAAGACCTTTTCCACACAGTGTAACCTGAATTTCATTTATTGATGTAGCTAATTCCTTGTTTTCTTCCCTGCATTGAAATAGAGTACAGCTGATCTGAAGAGTGCATTGTCTTCGTAACACTTCTTAGCCTTCAGGAAGCCTGGGAAAAACCCCATACGTGCAGCGGAGAGAAGGTCTTGCATATGTAATGTGTGACCATACGTACTTGTGAGTCTAGGAGAGAGGATTCAATTCTCACAATATGGATCTGTAGTCAGAACAAGCAAGTATGTTTTCTGGCTTCCTCCCAGTAACTGGAACCATAGTAATTAACAGTAGAACTTTATGGAAGGAAAGAGGATGAAAAGAGCAAATACCCTTTTGTTTTTTTTCACATAATTTTCCTTCTTTTCTTTTTTTTTTTTTTTCCTCTTTAAAATAAGCATTTTCTGTTTTGAAATAGTAACTACACTACATTGACTCAGAGTGTTCACAAGGTGTTTCCACTTACATGGAGTCGGTGAGAAATGTGTTTCTAACAATTTCCTGCAGGCAGGAACCTATGGAGCTGGGAAATGTCTCTCAGTGGGGCTTGTCTGCAGCAAAATTGTGGATTTGAAAAGGGGTTGTGAATGGGCTTTCAAGGCTTTGGCCTGGCTCTCTCTAGCAACATTTTTGTGATCCAAATTGGCATCAATTCGAGATGTGTTTCTGTGCAGGGTAAACAATAGCTTAAAGCAGCTGCTAATTAGTGCGGCTCTGTTCTGTTCTTGCTTTTCATGTCTAGATACCTCCTTCAGAAATAAGAAGCAGAAGGAAAACATCCAAGCAGAAGAATCAGAAGGCAAAGAAAGAGAAATGGATGGGGACTGCAAGTAAAAAATTAATGAGGAGAGACCTCATTTTACAAAGCTTATATAAAGCCAGGCTGCATCTGTGAGAGGAACAGTGACCCAGAAAGAGAAATCTGTAAAAATTTAGAGCAAAGTGCAAAACTTGGTTGCCTCTTTTCCTTTGAGATGCACCTACATTCGCAAACAAGGATCCTTCTTGTCTATGGCCACCGCGAGCTCACTTTTGAAGGTTTTTCTTGGTTTTCTCATGCTTGGGAAGCAGCTGGGTGCTCTCAGTGCTCATGGAGAGGTGGTGGCTGAGTGTGAGCCCAGAGAAACCACACTGGGGGCTCAGCATGGCTTACCTCACATTTATTTTGGGATATCAGACCTCTTTATGCAGTCATAGTTTTTCTATCCATTCATCATATATGATGATGATGACATATCTATCTATCTATCTATCTATCTATCTATCTATCTATACACACACACACACACTCTCACACACGTACACACATACATACATGTCTAGTGGGACATCCCTGCCCATTGCAGGGTGGTTGGAACTAGATGATCTTTAAGGTCCTTTCCAACCCAAACTATTCTATGATTCTACAATTCTATACAAATATAAGTAAAAGCGCTTAACTTCTGTCCAATTCGAAAAATCTTTGTAACATCAATGCTGCCTGATGAGAATTCTCTTTTTGTAATGCTCAGGATTGTTCCTAGGATAGGTGAGCAGATCAAAAACTCTGTTTGTGGGTGCAGCAGAAGCCTGTGGAAAGCAATTCTTGCTGGAAAAAAAATCCTAAAATGGCAGCTGAGTAGTGCTAAAAAGGAAGGGAATATTTCTCATTATTTTACAATTCAAACTGTCAATCCATGGGCATGTCCTTTTATAGCTGATCCTAGGAGAAAAGGATCTTTAGTACCTTTCATGTCAGGGCTGATATTCTCACCCCAAACACTCCCTACTTTCTACCTGCAAACCAGGGCTCTTCACAGTTTCCCTGGAAAAGAGAGGAGTACCTGTGGCAGTGCCAAATCAGCACACTAATTTCAATCTCACCCCTTGCGTACTTGCCTGATGGCCTGAGTGGAAACTCAGAATTCTTTAAAATGAAAACTTTTGTCTTCTGTACTAGGAACACCTCAGGTAATACCGAGCAGCTCACTTTCTGTGCTACTAATGGGTCTCCAGGTATTAACACAGCACTTATCTCTCCTACTAATTTCTACTGCTAATCTTTGCCTTGTAGTTCAAATAAAAGGATCGAGTCATCATCTGCTATCTCATGCATAAACTTTTTCTTCGAGTAACATCATCCGTAAGCAGTCAGTCTAATTTGATTGTTTCCAAACCAGAAAGGACAGCTGTCAGCCGCCTCCCAGAACAGATTCAAAGGCTATAATCAAGAAATCTTCTCCAAGAAGTGGTTTGAAGCTGGTGCTTATCAATCTTCAAAAAGACTGTGAAGACAATAAACCAGTCAATTTATTCTAATGGACAGGTGCAATTTGAGTATTTAGTGTCTTGTTAATATTGACTGATAAGATTTAAAGGAATTTGAATGGCACGGATGTCAGCTGCTAGACTGGCAGGACAGGAAGCGGTGTTGATAAATATTTGTACCTGTGCAAGAGGGTAATTACAGTTTATTTTCTGTAGTGTTAACTATTGGTATTAATAATGTTTAAAACCCACACTTTGTAAATCTGTTCGAATTTCCCTTTGAAATAATTGCTGCAGTTCTCATAAGGTTACAAGGAACAGTCATGCATTAGTAGAGATTTCTCCTGATGAATCTGATCTGAGTTCTTTCTACATGTGGCACCAACATTTCCTGCCCTCTTCCGACTCCTCCATCCATCCAGCATCTACCGGCAACTTCAAACATGCTTATTCTCCTATCACTTGTGCCAGGTAGGGCAAAGGATTGTTATTTCCACTAAAAGACTGGGAGGACAACCACAGAAAGACTGCTCCCCACATCCTGGAAGGAATGTAGCTCTGCCAGCATCATTGAGCAACACCTACAGTTGATGAACCATGAAGCAGCATATTTATTTTCCTACAAGAGAGCAGTCCAGGGCCAGATCCTTGGGACATCAGCTGGCAAGGCAACCTCACCCTGGTTGTTTTAAGTGTATTTATGTATTTTGGTTTTGTTTAAGACTGCTGTTGCAGAGGGAGAGACTATTAAACCATCCATTGCAAAGTTAGCTCTAGAAAAATACACACTTCCCAAAATCTGTTTTCTTTCTTTTTTAGCAGCACATTATCCATTTTGCCCCTTGTACCTGAAGCTTTCTGACCCTGGGACCTCTGCACTGAGGGAAGAGCATCCCTAGGGTCTGGCTCAGGAAAGCTTGGGTAGTCAGCAAGTGACTTCTTAACCTCAAGATACCAATTAAAAAAATGCCCTTGAGTCAGCTCCAAGTCAGGTAACAACACAAAAGGCTCCAAAAAGCCTAAACAGTGTTGGATGCTTAGTAAATAACAAGACCTGCAAGACCTTAGTGTTAGTGACAGGCAGATAAGTTCAAAATATAGAGTTTAAGTCTTACTGAAAGTTGTTTAAAACCACTTATGTACAGTTTTGTTAATAGAAATATGAGCAAATTTTTCACTTTCCTCTTCCCAAATACCTGATTATTTAACAGAGTTGAACTATTATTGGCTTAACAAAGAAGGAACTGTTCACGAGTTCATAACAGTATTTTTACAATAAATTCTCTATTTTGTCTTTTGTGAGCTGAAACAATCTCTTCGATGCTGACAGACAATTGATTAGAGCTAGATAAATAGCATTAAGCAGACAAAATATTTCTTCAATGAGAGCATTCAGGGGATTCTGAATAGTATCTTATCCCTTATCAATCTTTAAAAGGATTTTCATTTATCACTGAAGTGCATATCTACAAAAATTACAGAACAGTGGTTTGCCTGCAAACCGTTGACTTGGACTATCTACTTTTTATCAAACAAAGCTAATTTGCAGTTTAACCTATTTCCTGCCTTTCTGGGGGGATTGTAACTTTTCAGTATGAGAATAAAACATTATTACATGTAACAAATGGAGCATATCTGAGCACATACTTTCAGCAAAATACTTTTCAAACTTTTGATGTTTGTGGTCGTTATCATGAAGGTTAATGATCACAGGAATAATCACAAGCAATAGATGCTGAGACTCTTATAATGAAAGAGCAATAAGTGAATATGAAGCTCTAACACATGACATTTATATGCATCTATTAGGCTGGTATTTGTCTATCTCCGCAAAATCCATTTTGCTTCAAGATTTCTGCATTTTTATACCAAAAGCACTGTATGGAAAGCCAGTGCTTTGAAACTGGGCTCATCTCATGTCTATTCTGCATCATGGTAAAACCTTTACCATAAGCTACAACCACTATGAAATAGATATTTCTGGTTTTGTTGATTTAAGAAGTTACTATCAGTTTTTGCATAGTGGGGGTAATATAGAAATCCAGAAAATCCAGACTGTATTCAAAGTGATGACATAAATTAACAGGAAAAATGTGAAAATATTAAAGACACTCCTGTATATTAGTATATGCAGGACATACCTGTGTGTCACTGAATGCAGTACAGGCTTCGCCACTGCCCCCAGAGGGTGGCAGGGTGCTCCCTCCAGCACCCACCCCTCCTTTCACAAGAGAATTCTACTGTCTTTCAACCTGCCCTTCAAGTATAGCATGTGCTAGTGAAATTGCTCTAATAAATTAATGAATACTGATCCAGGTGTAAAAATATAGCTCCCCGCAGCAGAAGCCAAATATGAATAAGCCATCCAACAAACAATTGTGTATTTTCAAATGCTGTGATTAAAAGTCTGGTTTCAGAAACACGTGATATAAACCGCAGAGAGCACTTAAAAATGGGCTATAGCTCATTTCCCTGTGCAGCTTGTCTTTCAGTTTCTCAGGTTGCTAAGATACTGGCAGTATTATCTTTCATTATGTATCTGGCATTTGAAGATTTATATTCTTACCCCTTGAAAAAGTCTCCGCGTAATGCATCCATACCTTTACCGGCACCTTTCCTTTCGGAAAGAGCAGGTGGAAAGCATAGATGAGATTCTCCTTATAGATAAAGCCCTGGACCTCCAGTTACTCCAGTGGAGCACTCCTGCCTTTCAACCACTTACAATCTGGCCTGGTAAATGCCACTGCTTTAATTAGGATTTAACAGTTCTGGGGTTGTGTCATACCAGGTAACACTGACTCTGCTATAAATGTAAATTATTACACTGTTCTAAAAGATGCCAGAATTATTTGGCATGAAGGTTCTTATTTTCAAAGTTAAATTCCAAATTCTATGCTCAAATACCTAATTGCTTCAATCAAAATATTTTTAACACCTAAGTGGTTCTGTGTTGTAGTGGTCTACCATCAGCCTTGAACCCTTATGAAGCCTCCAGGGAAGTTATCTTCAAGATTTTATAAATAATGATGTCCACTCCCAGGAGAACTGAAGATGGAGTGATATGAAAGAAACTCATTCTTTAAAGTTCATCACTCTCAGTAAGTGTGATTAAACGCTATATAATTTAACATTATTTGCTGATAGAAAATCAAAGCACTTGCCCCCAGCATGCTGACATTTACAGCAGTGGAGAACATTCACACATTTTATGCTTATAATAACAGATGAGGTATGAAATGGATTCTGATAATGCTTTGAACACCATGTAAGTCTTGCCATTTATCACAGCATATAAGCTTGCTGTGGATCTCTACCATTATTATGATATATTTCTATACAGTTGAAGTAAAGAAAAGCTTTATTTTGATGATGGATAGAAGATGAATCTTCAGAAGCCCACTAAGAAGGTTCTCTTCAGGCAAGCCCCGTAGTAATGCCAATCTCATTTCTCACAGGATTGGTTTTGGTTTGTTTTTTTTTTTTTTTTTTTTTTTTTAATAAAGGCAAATAGCTGCTGTGGATTGTCTACAGCTCCTTTCTGCAAAGGGATCAGATTCTCTCTTGAGATGTTCTACTCTCTTACATTTCTGTGAAACTATGATATATCACAAATAACCAGTTATGAGGAGCAATCTCAAGAAACTGCAAATCAGTCTAAATTTTAAATGAATGAAACTTAAATGCACATGTAGTGTCAGAATACTCCTTTTAAAGAAGCTGCCTTCCAAATTAGTATTAGGATTTAAAATATTTATTTGGTGTGCTATTGGACTCCTTTATTGGAAGGAGCTGGAAAGTTAGATTCCTTTGGGCTGTAAATTTTATCTTTGGTATTTTTTTTTCATCTGAGAACTAATAGCTGCAAGCACAATTCTGGCTCTTTGATGTCTCTGGACTACATTTCCTCCTTACTGTGAAATTGAAGATTATGAAAAGGACCAAAGGATCTTCAGAACAGATTTTCATTATTTATATACATTCAAAATTTTTGAGAAATCATATTTGAATCTTTACAGAATTACCTCCTCTCAAAACAGGACTAAAAGCAAAATCATTTTGGTCTACTACAAGTGTGGGTCTACCCTTCACAGTCCTTCCCACTTAACTGAGAACATACACAGAAGGATACGTTACTAGTTTTACTCATGAAACTTGTTTGATAGACAATTCAGGCCCTGAGTGACCTCTGAACAATGCTTGAAAGTAGGCCAAGAATTTTTTTTTTGAAATGTCTGGAAGGCCTTGAAGATGTTTCTTGAGGGGCATGGTTTAGTGTTAGATAGGAATGGTTGGACTAGAAGATCCAATGGGTCCCTTCCAACCTGGTTTTTCTGTGATTCTATGTTCATGTTCTTCCTTCATCATCATGGTTGGACTTGATGATCCAGTGGTTCTCTTTCAACCTGGTGATTCTATGATTCTATGATTACACTGTGCTGTCAGTCTTGGTACTTGTTTGTCCATCTCTTGCTGTATCCCACGTACACAGTAACAGAATGAAGAATCCTCTCTCCTCTTCAGACCTTGATTTAGATCATGACATTACTGGCCACAAACTGCCTAAACGTTGTGAAAGAGGAACTGCTCAGATCAAACATATATAGATGTTTGATGTTTGTTCTTCCTGGCAAAGGTCTTTAAAATTAGAATATTAGTAAAACAAGAGAGGCTATAACAAAATTTTAGTTGAATCCAGTTGATTTTAAATGAGCTCCACTGACATGTCTGCAGTCTACTGGTCTACCTTTGTCCTTTATTTTTGAAGCAAATGAATATATGTACAGGAGTTTCCCAGCTGATCTGTTTTGGGTTAAACAGAGCAATGTTAGTAAAATAGGGAGAATAACTAGCATGTGAGAGGAAGGTGCCAGCGGTGTTTGAACTCATCTACTCATCTTCATTTGACCCTTTTGGACTCAGTCTCTCAGGGTTTGAAGTGTCTATCTAACATGTTTTATGAGTCAGCTGCTTATCTGAAGTATTTGTCAGTGTTTGGGAATAATGCTTTCTTTCCATTAGGTGCCCACCATCTCATGCAAAGGCTGAGGAAGACTGAGGTGCCTGCTAACCCATAGGAACAGCTCATGGTACTATAAGCATAACAGCTGATAAAACAATGCTTTAGAGCCCAGCTTTGATTTCTAGCTGGCTTCAAGCTCTGACAAGCAGTGCAGATAAAATGGAGAACAAGATCTGAGCAATTAAAAGCATAACTGAGAGCTCAGACTATTTTCTTGTCCGGGTTATCTGAAGCAGTTGCTGAGATTATCTGTGGCTGTGCAACACTCTCTTGATGAGGGCAGTAAACCGTGGCAGAGAAATAGCCCCCAAACCTGGCAGCACTGGTGCATTAAACTTGTACTCCTCCCTAGTCCCATAAAGATCTTGACTCAGCTTTGTGTGGTTGAACCAACAGCAACAACAAAACTGCAGCAGTTAATGACTTGTTTTCTGTGAAGTCAGGGTTAAAACTCAGTTTCCATGGAGCCCAAATTTGACATTTCAGTTATAGTGATGTTCATTTATAGAGCTCAGCTCATCTGTAGAACACTTCAATAGCCACATGAGTTCTTTGGGCACTAAATTGGAAAGAAACTTGCAAAGTATACCTAGAGGTGGGAGTTTGCTTCGGTAGCTGCACTGGGGCCAGTGGATAAATAACTGTCATTCTTCAGTGCCTTCAGACAACAGATTGCTACCTCTCTGGTATTTTAGGGAAAATAACGATTCAAACTCTATTGAATCTCAACCTTGTTTATATCTGATAATAATCAGGTGTTATTAAAGAGCAGGGCAGCAAGTTCTGTTCACAGTTGTCTCATATACTGATAATTGCAGCAAGTTCCAATCACCACCAATGTCAAAAGTACTTTATAGATCTTCAGTGTTATTTGGTCAGCTCTCTAAATCCCACCCTCTGTGACCATTATTTTCAAGAGTCTCTTGTCTCTGCGTTTATATTTTTACTCATCAGTGATGCTCACAAGTACCTAATCATGCCACATCCTGCCAGCAGTCACCCTACCTCTAAAGCAAATAGGTCTTTACTTGCACAACGCCTCAAACTGCAATCAAAGAAATGAATTAAACATTGCAGCATCAGCCAACAAAGTAGCAAAATATACACAGTTCATCCTTTGGAAAAGCAGTTTCTGTGCTGCAGCATAACACACACTTCTGTCTACGTTTAAATAAAATCTGGTTTTATGTTCCAGAGATATCTAAGAAAAGAGAATGAACTGGATTCGTCTGTCTTGCCTGAATAATTCTGGATTTTAGATTGAACAGTTATTGCTGATATCAAGCAGATAATCAGCTATAACTGCTGAAGATCACAGCTCCAGCTGGCTGGGCTGAAACAGACACAAACTGTAGACATGCATGTACATTTCCTGCACCTTGTATTAGAAACACCCAAACTCCTTGCCCGCATTGAGAACATGACAGGTTCACTGACCATTGCAAGCAGCCTGGGAGTGCATCTGTTACTGAGCCAACAGACCTGGCAAGTCAGCTCCTGTTCACCTCTATATGGGAGGCCACCTTCAGTCTGTCACATAGGTATGTATAGCTCTGCATACCTCAAAGAACTGTTGCATATGCAGTATCATTTTTATAAGAAAAAAATCATAGAACAAAATAGAAATTACACAGTAGTTTCACAAAAAGCTATTACTGTTAGTGTTTTATAGCCCAAGTCTATGACATGTTGAATACTAGAGGATACATTAAAAAGTGAGACACCTGTTCTGTTGTGAAACATTCACATTGGCACTAATGGAACTTAAAACTTGACAGTATTATTAAACACATCTTGAAATAAAAATAAACTATCTTGGGAATCCAGTTAGGTCTAAATAACCATTTGGTAAAGGCACTTTCTGTCTTGCAAAGAAATTAATTGGAGTCCTTACTTTCTTATGACTGGTTTGCTTTCATTGAAATAAAAAAAAATATTTTTTATCTCTAGATCCTACTTCCCAAAGGGACTGATAGTTTCAGATAATTTACTTCATGATCAAAGGGAAATGGCTGTTCATCTTTTTAATATGAGAGAGTTCATGATCACTCCTTACCCAAGAGTATAGAAAAGATCAGACTGTTAAGGAGTAAATATAGGATGGGAACTTATGGCAGCATCTGCTTTGGAGAAGGGATGGCAACGTGGATGGTCACCCAGGAAAAGGGGTATCAGGGGAGAGCTTTTTAAAACTGCAGAGGCAGCTGGGATGCAGATCCCAGGTCCTGCCTGATGCTGCCTTTTGTTTCTGGTTGTTTCAGCTTTCTCATTTTTCAAGGGTCTGGGATGCTTTTCCTCTGTTTCGCAAACCCTTCAGGCAAATTAACCTATTGGACCCTTTTGTTATCATCTACCACACAACAGAATTAAGATTGCAGGTCTAGCTGTAGAAATATTTAGGGCAGTCATGCAAATTGGAATTCTATCTTGCTTTTAATTATTTTTGTTTACGGCCTGGAAGCTACTTAGAGACAGACTGTCTTCCACTTCCTTCATTCACTGATATAGCAGGGATTCCGTCATTATAGAACTTTTTAAGGCTACTTTGCTGGAGATCATAAGCAATCCCTCTTTCAGTCCTCTTCTTAAAAGGACCCTTCCTTAACTGTATTCCATTTCTGAAGAACAGCTGCCAGGACAAAATGCATAGTAGAATGTTTTTGTAAAAGCTGTGATGAGAAACATGAAATTAATTCTTGGGTTTGAATTCAGGAACATCTACAGGTCTTTCAGATTTGCTCAAACATAACCCATCTGTCCCTTTTCCATATATACTCAGTTCCCTTGCACATTCAGATTAATTTATTATCTAGCTTTTACGCTAAGCATTCCTGTAGCATGGACTGCTAGATAGAGGAATGGCCTCTGGAAACATGAGTTTGCCACTCATGGGTGACAACAACAAAACCACTCCTCTGCCTCTGGTTTTGTCCTCTCAACAACACAACAAGCCACGACCGTATTGCCTTTATTATTACAAAAACACTTCATATTTTGTAATAAAATGTATAAGAAATTGACATATTCTTTAAGTTCAAAAGAAATGGACCATTTAATGTAAAAACATGGCTGTGAATTGTGAAGGCTTGACCTTAACATCACCCAAGGTCCATTCCCAGCTAGTAAGCAAATATTTGAGCAACGTCACACTCCATTAACAATAATCTCAGCTATGCCTAATTTCCCTCAATCTGTACATCATGCAGAAAATCTCTTTCTGAATTGTTTTACAGCTGACAATTTATACTTAAACAATCACGGTTCTATGTGGCTCTGGCTACCAGAAACCCCAGTGGCAGACATGCTACTCAATTTTGCCTGAGCTGCTCTAAAGTAACATTTCAGATACTCTAGTTACAGTAATTATTATGAGACACATAAAATAAGTTAGTGTTTGCTAAATAGGTTATTAGACAGACTTACACATTGATAGGCAAATAGCTAAATTAATGCAATGTATAAAAATGGCTAAAAACTTACTTAAATCAGAAATAGTGGTAGATTTACAATAAGTACTGATGGCTTGAATTTAAAACATAGTTAACATTTCACCCCACATTGTGAAGAAAGACTTGAGAAATGGTTTTAGTACTCAACATTTCTATAAGAAATATCAAAGTCCCCTTTCATTGCATTGCAATACGTAGTGATTAAGGTGACATTTTATGCTTTTTTTCCTGCATCTTGTTACTCTGAGATGCTGAAAAGGATGAATGTATGATACATATCTTGGTCATTCTACACCATGTCCTTACTGCAATGTGATTAGTGACTTTCATACACTGCTTGTCAAAATCTTCACTATTGAGATCTCCACCAACCACTAAATGTAACCGATTGGTAGGAGGAGCATGATTTATACTTCACTGAATGCAACAACACTATATAATAATACGGGGACTGGGAGGAAGAAACTGAATTTCTAGATGAAATAGCAGGGACAGCTTTAGCATTCTAGAACATAAATCCTTGAATTTGACTTGTTATGTCTGTCTACTCCTAGGTGTGAAGAAGTAGACTCCACTTATCCCTGAGTTATCCTGCCAGTTCAGTATTTGCATACTTCTACTTCATAAACTCATTTGTTCTTTTTATAACAGCATCAGTTCAAACCACTGCCTGCATAAATATACTGAGCTTACTGTTCAAGGAAAACAGACAATAGATGTGATATTATAATATGTATAAAATCCATATATTAAACCCGAGAACATTCTCTGGTGTCTTTTGAATTCTGTTATTCTACAAATACCTTTAGTACCAGGAAATAATGTGGGTTTTTTTTTTTTTTTTTTTTTCCCCCCAACCACAACTGCAATTTTTACGTTAGTAAGGTCTTTTTAAGACTTTGGTAGTAAAAGTTAGAATGTGTTGCTTTAAGAATTGGTTTAATACAGAACGGATTCTCTTTGTATTACCTCAATAGCATAATAACATTGAAACATCATTAGTACAATTATTCCCTATTACTGTGAAATAAAAAGATTCTTTGATGAAAGAAAGCAATTTTACATTTCTCAGCAACTGTGTGATGCTCATGCAACATTCCCCTAATGAGAAAAAAAACATGAAGATCAAGGAGTCATGTAATGACAACCTCAAACTATATATGCACTTAGGAAAATTTGCATATTGAACATGTTATTGCACTACTCCAGCAGGTTTGTAACTCCACACACCTCTCTCCTTGTACAGTAAGCATCATGGTTAAGTATAAATAGGCTTTTAATTTTCCCTGTGGTATCATTTTCCACATGGGCTGTGGATTCAATTTCTGAATGTTTCTTCAGAGTGTCACTGCACTCACAGATCGCCGATGGCTTCCATGGATAAAATTGTGAGTGTTATCTTTACTCAGTTTGCCACCATCCTGCCCAGGAGTTGTTACCTTGCTGGGTACAAGGGGATAATGGCCAGAGAAAGGCCCTGCTGAAGAGTCTGTAGCAGCAGATTCTTCCTCTGCCCACTTATTAAAGAAATAGTAGCCTTCTTCAGGTGTCTCTTTCCTGAGAGGATTCACTCTAGAGGCAGAAAGTCTCTGACTTTCTCTGTGCCCATGAGACACAGATGGTGCTGCTGGATGTAAAAATGGTGACGCACATAAATGGCTGGTGTTTTGCTCAAGGTCATAATTAGATGCAGATAATGCTACAGGTGCACCAGAAGTCGTTTGCTTTCTTGATCTCAGTTTCTGGATTTCAAGATCCTTTTGTCCTCTAGGAAGTTTATCTAGTTGCTGTGCTTTCAGATTCAGAGTTGTTCCAAAGGTTCCTTGTAGAGCAAAAATAAAGAACCTGGTAAAAGAGGAAGAGAGTGGATTGTTTCACCAGTGAGTTCCTTCCATAATCTGCATTATATACCACAAATCCTGTTGCTAATTTTCCATTGCTCTACAGGCATCTGGTAGACAACTTATACCTGGTAGATCAAATCTAACTACTGAATCGTAATGCAACATGTAACTACAAACTTGTCTTGATCCATATAGAGTCAACTTCATGTAAACAAACACTAAATAAATGTTAATGCAATCATTTGATTGATGACAAGTGCAAGAAAGATACGCAGAAGCTGAATAAGAGATGCAGTATTGGAGGAGGTTGAGGTTATATTTATACTGCTAAAACATCTAAAGAGAGGTTTTTATTTGGTAGATAACGTGAAGCCAGTTAAAGCCCATGTCCTACCTGCCCTTTACAGAACAGAGAACTTAGATGACTACATACGATGTGCAGTGAGAGAGCCCACATCCCCTCTCCAAGTAGTGTTAGTTTTGTCTGAAAACCAAAGACTCTTTCAAAACATCTTTCTAATGTGATTTGACCTTTATGTATGTGGCCTCAATACACATTTTAAAACAAACATGGGGGCTCTTTGAAACTGCATTAATAAAGCTGCCATCTTCACATCCTGCTGCTAAATGTATGCATAAATAAGTATAATAAGATTAAGAAGCCTAACAGATTGTTAGGCCTTTAGGTCCAGAAAGGGTTTTTAAGGCATTTAAGGCATAGATTTCTCAGGCCTATCTACACAAGCAGGAGTGGGTAAACACCCATGTGGTGCAATTTTGGTCAGACTGGTCAATCCCATAACATCTCAGATCTGGGAGCCGTGCAGTTGCTAGTTACAGCTAAGAGCACATCTACAGAGAGCCTGAGTCTGTCTGTATGGATCTGGTGTGGATCTTACTGTCCTGTCTTTGCCCTCAAGTTGCCCTTTGTGTCTTCTGTGTAACTTGCGGGTGGACTTGACAGGAGGACAGAGAAGGGAATGAAACCTGTGTCTTCCATACTGTGAACTGCTTCCTCCAGCAGGTCCAGGGAGGTTATTCTCCCTCTGTACTCAGCACTGATGAGACCTCTCCTTGAATCCTGTGTTCAGTTCTGGGCCCCTCAGCACAAGAAGCATGTTGAGGCTCTGGAGCAAGTCCAGAGAAGAGAGACGAGGCTGGTGAAGGGGCTGGAGAACAAGCCTTGTGAGGAACAGCTGAGAGAGCTGAGGGTGTTTATCCTGGAGAAGAGGAGGCTGAGGGGAGACCTCATTGCTCTCTACAACTACCTGAAAGGAGGTTGTAGAGAGGAGGGAGCTGGGCTCTTCTCCGAAGTGACAGGGGACAGGACAAGAGGGAATGGCCTCAAGCTCCGCCAGGGGAGATTTAGGCTGGACAATAGGAAAGAAAATTTCACAGAAAGGATCATTGGGCACTGGAACAGGCTGCCCAGGGAGGTGGTTGAGTCACATTCCCTGGAGGTGTTTAAGGCACAGGTGCTGAGGGACATGGTTTAGTGTTTGATAGGAATGGTAGGACTCGATGATCTGGTGGGTCTCTTCCAACCTGGTGGTTCTATGATTCTACCCTCCCCACAGTTCTGCAGGATGCAAGACTCAGTTACTGGTTGGGCCTCTCTAGGGCTTCCTTGCAGACTTCATTCTATCTTCCAAGACAGAGTTCCAGGTAAAGCCTGCACAAAGGCAGAGCACTGGCAAGCCCCAGCAGGGTGCCTGCAGTGCCTCATAAGCAGCAGCTATCGCAGAAGGCAGTAGCAAAATGAATGAAGGAGAGAAAGGATTTTAACAAAACCTCTTAGAAAGAGAGCAGAGTCTTGAGGCTCCAGCTGGTTTCTGAAGGACATAAGTAAGGAGCAGACAATGTGGTGAGGTGAACTAACTGAAACTTAAAATTAAGCACATTTTAACAAAGGATGATCTCAAGATACAATTTAAGCTCAGCATCCTGCTGAGACAGCAACAATCTTAACCTTATAGAATTCCCAAGTTGGAGAAAAGAGTTCTCTAACCAAGTATTTGATGTAGCTCTCAGTAGAAAGCTCAGGGGCAAAAAGGTTACCATTAATGGGGGTTGATAAGAAAACAAAAATCATGTAGGAGCAAAACAGACTGGAAAAGGATGCCCTGCCTAGAAGACATGAGACCTTACTGAACTATGTGTTGTTTATCCTGACCTAAAGTTACATAATGTAACATGAAATCACAAAAGCATCTCAACTCAAATGGGGAAATAGTAAAGTGAAGAAAAATATTATCTAGCCTTAACTGTTCTAGTTTAGACAAAGTTAGGGCTCTGATTCTAATGCCTTAAAGCTCTTAAAAACCCAGATACTAAAAATATTTTCCTGATTCTTGCAATACCAATGTGATGTGCTACTTCATGGCAAGTGGGATGAGGGCACTAGCAAGATAATCAAAAACAAACAATTTTTTTTCCTTGTCCAAGCAGAAATAAAAGTTATAAGTTGTGCAACTCAGACAAAGCATATATGCCTAAAGAATGATTAAGGAATTAGCATCAAAAATGGTCAGGTTACCATAAACATTTATGTGAAAAGAATCATTGTGTTTTCTGAATCAGATCCAAACCTATCAAAATGATTACCCCTCTTTGAATATTCTTCAGTCTCTGTTAAAGCTGTCTTTAACATACCTGATTTGTTGCACAGAGGAAAACTAAGTTTCTGGATGCAAAAAACTATTTAGTATAGAAAATTGTTCTTAATTTTGGCTTAGTAATACACTGTAATGTACTAAAGCAGCAGAGCATATTTAGTAATTCTCAAAACACGTAGGAATATTTCAAAGTCTTGCTTTTGTAGTCTTGATCAGCTCAACAACATCGTGTTTATAAGAGTGAGCAATTATGTAAACTTAAAGTGCCACCAGAAAGAAAGGTTTTCCTGATGCAAAAATGAAAGCAGTAGATACACTGTGACTTATCTTGGGTTATATAACTAGATAAATTAATTGTTCATGAACTGGAAAGTTGAACCCAGGCCCCTGACTTCCACACTGTTCACCTACCCCTGTGCAACACATGGACCTGACATATCACATCGCTACATACATAATTACTGTTATTTCACTTAAATACCTACAAACCCACAACATGAAAATTGAGAGGAAAACAGTGCATGATTCAAACCTTGGCAGGAGTGCGATGACTGGAGTGATAAAACACAGTAAGTAGAAGGTGGGGTCTGAAATCTGCTTTTCCATAATCCAGTAGGGACTGGTGGGTGGGTTGCAGATAACGCAGGCAGCATTGTAGATCAGAGAGAAGACAAAGTAAAACACCACACTGCTGATCATTGCTATCAAGTGGGACAGGGTCTGCAAGAGGAATTGCATGAAATTATAGTGACGCTGTGAGTTTTGACACCGCTTGTAAGACAGGAGGATGCAGAGATGGATTAGAAAAAATGCATCCAATAGGTCCATGCTACTGAAAAAATCAGCAGGAGAAACACCTGAAAATCAGCTTACAAAACAACAGTGATAATGAATACAGTTATTTTAGAAACTCATTCTCATACAATGATGTACAAATTGTGTACAGCAGAAGAAAATTCTGTTGCTAGGCACATGAAGGTATTATCCTGAGGCCAGTAATGAACTCTGGCACGTTGTGAAATCTCAGTGCATCTGTTACTTAATTTTTGTGACCCAGAATTCAGGTAAATGACTCTGAAAGACAATGCCATGTCTACACAGTATGCTATGTTCAGGAAAGAAAAGCAGTCATGTGAATAGGGTAGGTCAAATACATACCCATGTTTTAATTTCTATAGCCAAGTGCAAGAGAATGGTCAGGAGGGAGATGGTATTGATAGGGTTTCCAAAGGACAACACATCTATGTCAGAGTCCTGGTACATCTAGAAAACAGGTAGATAAACTGTGATGAACCCTGACTATTCAAAGTGATTTTTTTCTATTTCAAAAGGAGGATAGGAAAATGAGAATATTAAAGAACCAGTTACTTACAAAATAGGGGACAAAGAAGCAAACAAGGCTCTGGTAGAAGGCATCCAGCATTGTAATAGTAAAAGTTGAGAGCCGGTATATCTGCAAGAGTTTATAGGGAACAGTCATTATGGTGGGATAACACATCTCTAGTCTGTCCTGCAGACATAATTGTTCCCTTTTTTTCTTCCATTCAATTGATTATAAGTAACTGGTCTCTTCTTGAGTAAATACTTCTGAAACAACTGATGTAAACCAAAGGCTTATATCTGAACAGACATTTTGTCTGTGTTAACTAAGATACCTGAGCAAGATTAGCCAATCAACTAAGAGTCTTAAAAGCTGAATGTCGCAAATGCGCCATCCTTGCCCCAAAGACCCCATTCCTTAAATTGTTCTTCAAACTAAGCTTCTCCTAGAGACCTATTGGTCCAAGATAATTTCTGCTAAGGTTCCTTCCACTATAACATCTATTTTGTGCTATTTTAACTTGACTATTTGTCATATTTAAATGTCACATTATCTAGCTGCCTGTGGGGCCGCAGCTCCCATGGAGTGGAATGCATTGGAGTAAGAAGAGGCTGGGGTCCTGTTGTTTCAAAGCAAACAAAATGTCAAAGCAACTATGACCTCTTCAAAATGACAAAGAACGTGTGTTTTGCATATATGTGAGGTCCAAGGGCCTCTAATTCTGCACTCCTTGCATAGTTTTTTTCAAAACATCACAAAATATGATGCCACCCACTAGTATTCATCAGTGCTAAAAATCACAGATAATAAAATTAGGTATTAGGAGGGAAAGAAGGAAAATAATTTTTAGGTAGTCTGAGATTTTGTGGTTTAAAGCTAAAGACATACCAAATTTTGCTCATTAAGATATTTATATTTTCCTGTAAATAACATCAAGGCAATTTGGGACTAAATGCTACTGAACTGTATATGTATATACAAAACCAGGTACATAAATCTGTAAATATGTGATCCTCACAGCTGGATCAGACTGGTCCCCAGAACCTGACAGGCAAACTGAGGTGAAAAAGTATTTCTTGCATAGTTTCTGAGGGTTACCAGTACTGACTCTTCAAAGTAAAAGTAGTAAATAAATTAAACAGTGTCTGCCTGGAAGAGTCTAGACACCAAACGGTGACAACATTCTCTATGTATTAACAAGTACATTTGTGAACCTGAGAGAAGAGAAAAATAACCAGGTTATTTATTAAGTGTTTTCTTGTCACTTTTTGCTGTTATCTTTTTTCACAAGCTTTTCATCTTCAGCAAGTGGAGACTGTTTGAAGAACCAGATCTGAGGAGTTTAAGCAGAGGCCAGCTAAACTATTTTACCCTCATCTATTATATTTCTCATCCTGTTTCATTTATTTCTCCCTATGCATTCACTGAGAGTTTTTTTAAATATAAGGTGCGTACATGCATACATACACACAAACATATTTCTCCATCATTTCTTCTTCAGAGTAGAAACACCGAGCAGAGGACTCATCGACTAGCACATTGCTTTACTCATTATCGTACAGCGTGCTGGTACCAAACTGGAATGCTCTTTTTACATGACAGAACCCTTCCCATTTGTTTCTTCCAGCTACGACCCACACCTAGCCTCACGTCTAGGAAGAAGCTTCAACCATATATGTTCTGTACCAGTTCTTCTGACAGTTGCAATTCTCCCTTCTTTTAGTTGACATCAGTAGACTAGACACCATGAATGGATTGTTTGGCTCCAAGTAAGTCTGAAACTCTTCTTGTCCCCCCACCCTGCAAAACACTGTAGTCCTTTAGTTTATCAAGCAGTTATTTCAGCAATCAAGACATACCTTTGAATTTTGTCCACTCTTGTACAACTCTGGCAAATCTAGAAGTGTTTCTGCAGAAACATCTTTATCTAGGACTCCAAAGAGAAGAGGGGGGATCGAGGTGAAGAAGAGATTAAAAAAAATCATCTGCCAGTAATCTATCATTGTGGCGCCTGAGAACCCACAGAAGAACTGGTACCAGAAGAGCAGGTTGACGTAGCTCTATGGAGAAGCAAATACAAACACAATATCCTTTACAAGCTGAACTGTGGCTTCCCACATGCACAGAAGTACATCCTTCATGCCAATGTGATTTCATTTCTCTTTGGGTTGTGGGAGTCGTGAAGCTGCACCTTTCCTGTGCCCTCTTCTTTTTGTCCTTCTCCTTCCCCACACAGTTGCCCATTATTACAGCTGAACTAAATCCTTTAGTTTGCAATGCATAGATGGTCTATGTCTCTCATTGTTCCACCTACAAGGCTTATGTACTACATTGGTTATTCACAGTGTCTTCCAAGAATAGATTATTTTGGTTAAAGGTACCATCAGCAGACAGTTCTGCACTTTATTCCATAAAGCAGTATTTCCTAAGGGACTATTTCACATCAGTCCACTATGATACAGCTTTGTAAAAGGCTTCAGACTTCTTTAAGAAAATATCAGAGAAAATTAAGTAAAGTATTTACAACTCTGAGCACCAGATATTAAAATAGTTTTACAAACTGTTTGTCCGTATGGAATCAAAGGCCTCCTGCATCCTAATGGTACTGGGGAGATAATAGAACAGCAGAGTCCGTCTAGTCTTCTAGTCTAGAGAGCTATTTTGCAATGCAAATAAACAGCCTTTGAGGAAAAAAAGGAAGTTTCCACTTCCACTACAAATTTTAACAATGCTAAGTAGTCCTTATTCAATACTTTTAAAGTACAGATACTTTGAATTCTAAGTAAATAGTCTTTCATGCTCAGAATGTATTTCATGTCAAATGGACTTGTTTGCACAGTCTTGTAGAAACTGTATTACTATCAGTTTTTTCCACTTTACATTATTCTTCAGTGGACAGCTCATTTGCATATACATTAAATTTTTAATAAAAATGCCAGATGTGACTACATCATTACTTGCAAGTGGTTTCTGTCAAATTAAATGCAAAACTTCAGAGGTTTCACAGGCAACCAGTTCTTAGTGCAGAGTCATCTTCTATGCATTAGCACTAATAATCTGTTCTTCCTTTTACAAATTTTATTTTGAGGCTCATGGCTGTTAATAATAAAGTTTCTTGAACTACTATATAAAAGTTACTAAGCCTCAAGTCCTTTTTTCCTTCTAGAATAATGCTATTGCAAAATGTATTTAGAACCCTTATTTTTCCTAAGTTCTTTATGCAGCACATTATTATGAAGGAGGTACCATACTATAAACTTGGAAAGTGAAGAAACAAGAACTGTAGCTTAATAAAAGGCAAGAGAGTATAACTCACAAAAAGTAACCCCAAAACAACCTTCCTCCCCCAGCCCTGGACTCAACCCTTGCTAGAATGAATCTTCCAGGATTTTAATAATCTTACCACATTTTTGTAGAAAAAGTAAATCACCATCTTTGCCAGGCGAGTGTAACACCAGTGTCCATGGACAAGCAGCAGTTTTTTGAGATGCTTAAATCTGGATATTGCAAAGTCACTCGCCATCACAGCCTTTGGTAAAATAATAGAAATTAATTTACGATATATATTCTTCCCATCTAATATGATGAAACTTGAACATGAGCATTGAAATGATTTCCTGCTACTGGTAAAAAAAACTTTGAGAAAATGATTGGAACTTTCTTTCTCTGCAGAACTCTCCATCTTAGGAGAACAAGGAATAGGTATATGTGGGAAAGAATGTGGGGTAGAAAACAGTGAAGGAGAATCAACAAAACCTGGAAGTGCTGTACCAGAGGTGATTCAGAAACCAGATGCTAATTTTCCAGTCTTATGAGCAAACACACGTTTGTCCATGCATGCTAATTGTTGGCTCAAAGCTCTCCTTTTGGCTGGACCCACAATTATGAACTGCATATTAATTTATGACAGTAATGACGCCAGATTGCACTCAAGAGTACAGAGCTGCTATGAAACTCATTGAGTGGCAAGAGGGCATGTGACAAAAGAGGAAAGGAAATAAATTGAAGGTGTACCTGCATGCCTTCTTGTCCAGATATTCCAATTCCAACATCAGCTGCTTGAATCATGCTTACATCATTTGCACCATCACCTAGAATGGGAAGAGAGGAGGGAATAATAAAGGAGCAAGAAAGGATGCTTAATACAAAATGTGTATATGAAAACAAGACACCACCCCCCACACCTCCAGCTATTCTGTTAAAAAGGCTATTAAGTACTACCACGCATCTCAGTCTGGGTAATTGTTACTCAGCATCAAGCAGTCATGATCTCTGGCCTGAGATCTTAGGTGGAACCTCTTCCTTTCAGCAGACCAAAGTTCTCCTTTGGAACTGTCTGAGTGGTGGCACGGACATCCCAACACCATCCGCATCTGCACTGTTCTGTATGTTTCTGCTTGGTGAACTCCATATGCTCAGAAACACTCTTTGCAGCACCCTCTTTCACTGAAGTCACCAAATTATATGATAAATTGGATTGCAGTTGACAATGTAACAAGCCAAGTTCAGGAATTATTCTGCTGATTTCAACTTGCAGCAATACATTAAACACATAACCAAATTTCCATGGAGAAAAAAAGTCATAGTTGTTTCCTGCAATGTGGAGATTGTGAATTATCTTAGCTGGTAAAGCAAAATAGATGAAGTGGAAGGTTGGAAGCTTATATTTCAAACTCCAAGGCAAAGTAAGACATTTTAAAATACTTCAGACCCTCCCTTTTCTGTTTGGTCCACAGAGGTGTATTTTTAAGTTTTAAAGTAATAAAAATCAATTCTGCAAGGATTTTAGTGGGATGACTTATCAAAACTGGAGCAGGAAACTCAAAGCATTTCACATTATGTGGAGGTTAAAAGCAAATGAGTCAGTGCTTAATACCACTCCAGGGATAACACTGTTTTCATCAGCTGGGAAAATCTGACAGGAAAAGTGCCTCATGAAAAGACAAAACAGTGACTACTATTGACTGCTTTCCTTGCCCAGAGCTAGAGCGTTCTGGAGGGAATGTGTGTATGTGTTTGTATTGGTGTGCGTAAAAGAGAGATTTGGAATTCCGAGTGCCTTCATCTTGTTTAAATGGGAGCCAAATTTGCTCACTGAAAGCTGAAGGAGGATATTCTTAGGGGTATTGATGAGGAAAGACTGTTCAGTGCTATCTTCCCACTTTGTCTATCAGAATCACAAGAAATATCTCATACAATACATTCTATTTATTTCCATAACCCAAAGAAATAACCAGCTTCCCCCTTTCTCCTGTGAGATTAAGAATGGAAGTACCTATGGAAAGGGTCATTGCTTTAAGCTGCCTCCGAACAAGCTTGACCACCATGCTCTTCTGAAGAGGAGTGGAGCGGCAGCACAGCACCGAGCGACAGTGCTTCGTCAGCAGCAGGAACTTCTCCTCCAGGCCCCCCTGGAAAATGATGTTCAGCGTCCGCCCGTCAATCACCAATCCAAACTCTGGAACAGGGACCTCGGAGGCTGAGAAAGATGTTGGGATAATGCCAAAGAATTTCCTTTGTGGTTTTTCAACCTCATAATTCTTCCTCACCTCTTCCAAGGTTAAATTCAGCAGAGATTCACAAGTTTCCTGTGAGAAAACAAAAATGGTTCTAGAAATAGTTATCTCCATCTCCCTTTACAGCACATTACCTTACAGAGTGAATGTTTGTACAATCACGCTAGTGGGTTTATGCCTATCAGCTAAACATTAGGAAAAACTGGCTGAGATACATACTGATTCTTCAGATTGGAGATTATTGCAATGATGTCATCAAGTCCTTCAGTGAAAACACTGCACATCTTATCAGTCAGTTAACTGTAGTAAGGAGTTATTTATAAAAAAAGAAAATAATCTTCACATCAGGAGGATATACTTGTATTTACAGTGCCGAGAGTACATAATTAAAAAACAAGCCCTTTTAGAAAGGAGATTTAAACAATCTAGTTACGTTATGAATGATGTGAGATTCTGCAGTATTTGCTTCCTTCAGAAATGAATTGCAGTGGAGAAATAAGAGGTTCAGTCTCTCAAAATTAACCAATACTCAGAGAGTCTGGTCTTTTCTAGGTCACAAATCAGGTGTGTGTCACAGTTCAGGACAGAAATAAAGCTTCATATTGACCATCACTGTGCCTCAAATACTAATCAAGTCATTCTCTCTTAGCAAATTTGCTTCATTTTGGACTGAAGTACCCTTCAGATACAAACAACTGGCATTGATTTAGTATGAAATACAGACGGATTTAAGGAGAGCACTTCACCTCTCCCATGCAGATCTCCTAAAATTAGCACACCACTATCAGAAAAAAACAGGAATGTGCTAAAAGTTATTTTGCTGTTTGTTAGTCCTAGAAGTCCTCCTTCTATTGCAGAGCACTGAATACCTGAGGAGCTAATCACTCCCTTTTCTACCTTTTCTGTCAGATTTATTGAGTGATGATTCAGTTCTAAGTGTTATTTTCACTTTATATTGCATAAGGTACATGTGTAGGATGTTTGCAAGATTTAAATTACACTTAAGTAGGAGGTTCTGGAATCAAATGCACCTCCATCTAATAAAAAGCCGCATCTAGGCTACACACTGAAAGTCTCTTAGAAATATCGAAGCAGCAAGATTTTTCTGTGAACAAACTGAAGATTTTAGTGGAAATTCCTGGTTTGTCTGGTTTGCCACTTTAAATAAATCCCCTGAACAACACACTTGTGTTGCTTCTTCCTGGAATATATTTAATTTTCAGTGTTAGAATAAGCTGCTGGGCTCAGGGGGAAGAGTCCCTTCCCACTGAAGCTGTTTCAGGGGTTAACTTTGGCAAAACTATTCAGTTAAATGCTTTGCATGCAGTGTTTGTTTTCTCCTGCTGTTGCTACTGGGACACACTTTCAGAACCCATGTCCTCAGCTTCATTTTGAAAGGAAAGGAACTAGATATTATTGTGAAGCAACTCCAGTACTCACTGAACATGAATGTGTGTGGCATTCATGTGAGCAGCTACACATGCGTGGCTTGCAGCTGAACTTGGATCGAGGGTCATACAGGGTGCTACAAGGTAAACGCATGTGCCTGTGTTTCCTGGAGCCAGGGTGGTCCCTCCTGTAGCATCACTTCTATGACAGAAATCATCTTCTAATTTCCATCCTAAATATATTCATTCTGCCTTCCGTTAAAGCAGATATGCGTATCGAATGAAATTACACATTGAAGCAAGGAATGTATTCCATGCCAAATTATGTATCGTCTTTGTGTGCTTCCCTATTTCCATGACGTTAAAAGAGAGAGACGTTTGCATAGGATTTTATTCTTGTTTGGAGAACTACTAACTGCAGACAAAAGCAGTTAGAAAGTAGGCCAACTAACTGCTCCATACAGATGCCTATTGCAGGAAATCCAGCCTTTTACCTATATTTAATTAATCCTCACAATAGCTTTATAGAGAAAAGTAAGCTTGTAATGGCAACCCCCCTTCTGTGGGGACAAAAAGTGAGGCGACTGAGACAAGTGACTTGCCTAGATGCAGAAATAAGTTTTGCCTTCTCTCCTCACCCTCCTGTCTACACACAGAAAGGCTCAAATCGTGGTAAGGCTTCTTACTGCGGAGTTCAGGGTACAAGCACACACTGCATGAAGAGGACAGAGCAGCTCCTGGAAACAGGGCAGCAGCTGCTGCCTGGGGCACTGCAGGGGCATCCAAAACTGTATGGGAGAGAAGAGATCACTGGTATTTTGGACCCAGTTTTTGGTCACGGCTGACATCTCCATAGCAAATGGTTCTGGTTTAGACGTAACATCTGAACTTGCTCTCCCCTGTATCCATCTCACAAAGCCATCTGTGGCACCAGGATGCCCAGAGGGATGAGACTTTAGGTTGTGCGCTGCAGTGGCCATCCTGCTTTCCAAAAGCAAGGCATGGTTTTCTTGGTACCCTACTTATATTGCTTCACAGTCTGCAAAAGCTGAGATTGCTTTTCTAAAGCCTTTTATTTTCACCACCCTTAATGGCATTTACCCTCTTTGAAAATTAGGACTCTATTTTCTCTTCTCTGCTGGGATGGTTTCAGGAATAGCCATAGATTGCACCACAGATTGTTCACTGTATTTCAGTGAGTCACAGGAGTTGACAGACACGTCCTTGAAGTGATTAGCCTCATTTTGGAATATATTTGCTTTGCCTACTGCTCGACCTTCTTGTTGCCCGTGGAAATTCAAGGAATTGCTGTGCACACCGGTACGTGCACTACCATGGAATGTCAAGAAAGTGACTACATTTTTAACCAGCCCACAGGAACTATATTTAGGTTGCCAAGATGGTAAAACGCTGCTTATACAAAAAGATACTGGATTCTATTTTTCACTAATGAATTTCTGATTAAGCCTAATCCTGTCAGGGAACATGCAACTAGAAAGACCTCAATTTAATTAAATCTACACCTGCCTACTTTTCCCAGACTGATTCATACATTTCCTACATGTCTTCCTCTAGATATCACCTGCAATTAAAGTAACATTGTAAATGGAATTTCCATTGCAAGGTAAAAAGCCAGATGCCAATATTATTAAGGAATCAAGCACTTAATCTGCATACTATTTTCTTTTGATAGCTCCCAATTTCTGTAATTATTTGGAAAGAATATTTTCATTTTGAAAAAAGGGTTGTATTTTAATTGAATAAAACTCTACACATAACTGTTACATGTGGTCTGAAGCATTTCAGGCCTAATGCTGCTATGTAGGTTTTTGGTTGGATATTTTCTTGTGTTGAATGCAGCCTAAAGCAGAACAGAGCCAAGCTGCGAGACGCAAAGTAAAGGAGAGATAGAAAATTCTGTGCAACTCCCTCTACTCACCTTATTGTCAGTGTTTATAGTGAAGACAGTGTCTCTTTGGTTCAGGAGTTTACAGGAATATGCAATGTTTACTGCTGTTTCCTGTTTGTCTCCTGTCAAGACCCAGATTTGTATGCCAGCTTCTCGGAGGGCTGCAACAGTGTCAGGCACTCCATCTTGTAGCCGATCTTCAATCCCTGTTGCTCCTGGGCAAGCAGAAAAAGAAGTAGTGAAGTAGTTTTCTTTCATTTGGGAATCATATTTCTATTTTCTTTTTTTAAGATAAGGTTTTTGACATCCAATCACGACCATGAATTTATCAAGAGCTGAGTCAAGGAAATGTTCAGCAGATAAATACAAAGGCACAAGATCTGCATTTGGATTAAGATCTGAACGTGTCAGCAAACAAGTTCTGGCTGTTCATTTTACTCATTGTTAGAAAATGCAGTTCATTTCTTCTTAATAATTCAAAATGACAATGTACTGGCAGAGGAATTACGCCATATACATTTTTAAAGTACAGCGTTAAGTCCCATCAAAGCAAGCAGAAATGATGAACTCTGACTATTTAAATAAATGCTATCCATATTGTCAAGTTAGATGTTTCACCCATCAAAGGGAGAAGAAACAGTACAGTAAGTTTTCTTAATGAAAATGCACAAATTTGGGAGCAGATGCCAACACTCATCCTGATGGTAAATCACCATCTGGATGTTACAGTACTCCTTATCTCTTCCACTAGAGGTCAGTTTGAAAATGCTGGAACTGTGATACATTAAAGACAGATATTGATTTAAGCTAAAAGAACGCTTTTTGTGAAATAAGGTATAAAAGCACAGAGCCTTGAGAGTTGGCAAAGGTAACAGATCATGACAAGATCTACATTACCTCTTATGTGGTTCTGCTTATGGCATTTACTGTTATTACTCTAATTTTTTAAATCACTACAGAGATTATGAGAAGCCATAATGCTCTTAGTTTGCCATCACAGAAATTCAGGATAATGAAGTACGGGCACAGATTGTGTTCACAGAAAAATGAGACTGAGATAACTCTGAAGAATCAAAGTCTTAAAGAACAAAACATTTGTAAACAAAATAGAAAAAGAAAGCACTGAAGTGCTATGTAATTTAACAGGCTATTGTTAGATGCGAGATGCACAACCACCAATGGTTGTAAGTTTTAACATGAAATTTCCTTTTACAAAAAGTACAATGCAATAACAGCAGGAATTCACTAGCAAGAATTTGTATGTGAGGACAAGAGCTCAAGTTATCCTTTTTTATAATACAGTTTAATTACCAAAAGTACCTTGGAATTTGTGCTCAAAACTGGAGTTAATTTATAATATTTCATAAGGACACAGACACATGATTGAATTATAGGAAATTCATTATCTACTGTGTCAGCTGAGCCACAGTAGCAACTGACGTACATGTTCTTGGCACATGGTTTCAGTAAACATTTTCAGAGTTACTGCTACTCAAAATGCACAAGAACTTGTTTAGACATTGTCATTGGACTGTATACCCTGGCCGTGAGATATCCAAGCCTCAGAGGAAGACTTTTTGACACAAATTAGTATAAGCTGTTGTCTCTCTGATTGCCAAGAATATCACAGAAGAGCAAGTGATATTTCATGCAATGACGATTCTTATTTTTAGCTACCCAGCAAGGTGAGTTTCATCTCCAGATGCTGCGCTGTCTCCATTAACAGTTCATCTCTGTTGTCAATCGCAGCTTCTGCCTCCCGACGAAAATTGGCCCATTTTTGAAAGTCATCTTCATTCAAGACCTGCATAACACAATTTAAATAAAGCTCATTTTAAATTTAAATAAGAGAACAATGCCAACATTCTGGATCAGAGACATAACTCCTATCCAGTCTGTGTCACCTTTAAAATAACACAAGCATTTCCAAAAGAAACCCACAAGAACTAGTAGACATAAGAATGGACCTGCCTCCCTGTTTTTATAAATGGCCTGCAGCTGAGACTTAAAAACATGACCTAGCAAATCTCCTGATCCCACAGCCCTTAGCTGGGACTTTGAATTGGAACACACAGTTTCTGAAGGTTGCTCTACATTATTCCAGAGCTGGAATACAATCTATTTGTTGCACATAGAGAACTTCTGTATTTAAGTATCAGGCTCAGATGTACTAACCCAGGCTAAGAGCAAGATTTTTGAAAAGTGAATGCCAAGCAAAACAGAAAAAGATTGATTCCCCTAAGGACTTTTTATTTCTTGTTTGCAGCCACTGTAGAGAGGGTCAGCTACAGTTACCTTAAGAGAAAGAGAAATGAATGTTTTGAGGCCCATACCAAAGAGGAGAAAAAGTTTGCAGAGAAATCAAACAGGAGGAAAGAAAGATGGGATGTATCTGGTTTGTTCTCTGAAGTAGAAAGAATTATAACCATTACATTTTTCAAATAAGTCTACTGACATGCACAGAGCAAAGCTGTAAACAATATTAGGCTAATCCCCTCCTACCTTCTTAGCAATGCACAGTGTTCGTAGGCCATGGCGGGCATAGTAGTCCAGATGCTTCTGTGTTTTTTCTTTTATTCTTTTCATTCTCCTCTCTGCACAAATGTCATCTGTGAAATACAAGGAGAAGATTCCATATTTTAAGCACAGATCATTTCAGACCTAATGGCCTAAGACTGAAAAAGAGTGGGTATTAGAGGTAACTGGATTCCACTATAACAACAGTTTCTTCAAAACCTCAAAATTATTGGCTGTGCATAAGCTGAAAACCCACTAGATATCCTTATTTTCTTTAAGATAATATAACTTGGATATTTTTTGTTTGTTTATTAGTGTTATAGCACTCTTGCTGACAAGCTGAAATACAATGGTCAGGTCCTTATGACAGCAGTATTGCAGAGTACACAACGGCATGTGTTACTGCTGTCAGGGAATTTTAATTAGCCCTTTCCATATTCTAAGCACTACTCAGGTTAAATGAATATCTCAGTTCCGATCTGCAAGGATAGCACTAGAGAAAGCTTATTCCTTCTTTGTATTTCTATGTTTAGATATAATATTTAATGCAGAAGAGATGGCTGCAAATTTCTTGTGTTTCTATATAGAAGACACAGCAGAAACAGTTCATTGGCTAATTACCTTTGGCAGAGTCTTCAAGCAAGTCCATCATAACAGAGTCAGCTCCTTTTGTGTAGACAACAATCTCCTTGGTTAGAGGGTGTCTGACCACTACAGACATTCTTTTTCTTACTGAGTCAAATCCCAAGGTGTAGAGAATATCAAAAGTCAGAAGTGTGCCTTGTGGCAACCGCACAGTCACCTGCTCAGGAGTTCGGGACACTAAAGTGAAACTATAAGCCTGGGCAGCATAGACAAGCGCTGCCTCATCTGGGCTCTCAGCCTCATAACAAAAATCTGTTGGCAAAGAACTGTTGGTCACAGATTTAAAAACTTCATCCAAGGAAGCACTAGCAATATCTGTGCTGCCCTTGCCCTGGAGCCCATCACCTTTACTGTTGGCGCAGCAGTCATCGTCATTGTCACAGCAGTCCAATGCCGCAAGATGCAACTCGGTGTTCTTTGCACTGAAGCTAGCACTTAGCTCTGAACTAGACTGAGATGATGAAAAAGACTGACTAAGACTTGCTAGTTTTAGCCGTTGAAATATCTGATGAATCTTCTCCAGGGTAATTCCTGAAGGTTTTACTGGTGGTGGAACTGTGACCTAGAAAAATGAAAAAAACGGTGGTTAAAAAAAAAATAAATGTGAACTACAAGATACATTTCAATGTCTCTCTCTCTCTCTTTTTACTATTAACTGTGTATGTATCTAATTCAGTAAAAGAGTCATAGTTGAGTTGGCATCCAAATTTGATGGTGATTTGTATCTTTACCTCTGAACCAGAGGCAGAATCAAGTCCCTTGTAGGTCTGTTAATGGCCTGGGAGACTAAGAAAACTCAGTATATTCAGCATACCACGTACAGTATGTATAATATAAAACCTAAATTAAAAAGTGCAGCTACTGTGGTAGCCATAGCTATTCAAACATAAAAAGCCACATTAGGAAGGATTATACACAAGCAGAGAAACAGCAAAAGATAGAAGACCTAGAAGAAAATCACTAAACTATTTTTCAGCTCCTCGAGTTTCACTGAACACTGGTCTGTGTTGTCACATGGAAACATAATCAATTTTCCTGATATACTTAAGGTTAGATTACCCTTTGTCTTGGCTCAGTAGTTGTGGAGACCAGGACTGTATTGCAAATGGCAAGGGCGAGAAAAAAGTCAGTAAGAGACGAGGATGTCTTCATATGTATGAAAGGAGAAAGATTTTCAGTCTGAAGTGCAGCTTCTCTCACTCTCCTCAGCAACCTGCTGTCAGGAGCCACATCTTTTTCCTGGAAGAGAAATTACTTCATAAGGATTATTCCCATCTATCCTTGTCCTTAAGGAAAAATAGCTTCTTCTTGTCTCTTAGTGAATTTACATCTAGAATTATGTAAGATAAATGCCTTTTGTAATTAATATCTAGGGAAAAAAAGATACATTTCTAAATGATGCATAAATAGGTAATTAGAAGGAAATTCATATTGAAATCCAAGATGATTGCAGAACTTTATTTCTCTTGAGATCTACTAGAAATTAAGAACAATCTATACTGTACCCCCCAGCTCTGAAACTGTTGACTACTGAATTAGAGTTCATTTCAGATGGAAGCGGACTTGGGATCTCCCATTTCAGTGTGGGAGCTGAGGGTTATTTTAAGAGAGAATACATTATGCTTGGTTGCAGTGTTACCAGTTTTTGTTTCCAGGGTCATTTTACTTTGCAGTCAGAAAGAGAAGCTGTCTCAAACCATTCTTTCTCAGTTTTTACAATAAATAAATAAATACATACACACTTCATTTATTCCTGAAATGTTACTGTAATTCTACTACCACACTCTTTCTCATCAAACCTAAATTTGCAAGCTAAACTACCTAACAATGCCATATGCCGTCATTTTAATCTGATGTAGGGGCTATAGAGGTATTGCTTTTAATGGAAATTTCATGTTAGAGAGTCTGGTTTGGATTTAATTCAGGGCCATGGTTAACAAGAGCATCCAAATTTAAAAGACGCCTTTCTGTGAGCCAACATTTTTGGATGTCTTCTTTAAGGAACGGCCAAAATTATTTAGCTGCTTTCTAGTTCACCTTGGCTATTACCCTCTCCTTCTTCAATCTGGCACAGTTTTCTTAAGTTCCCTAAATACGTAATAGAAGTCAACTATCCACCTTCATGGCTGTCTTGTGCTAAGCACAATAAGTTGCACTGTAACTCCTGTTTTCTAAAGTGAATAGTAATTCTTAAATCAACCTAGTAATTGTAAATAAATCTACTGTTCTTTTTGCAGCAGAGAACAAAATTGAAATCCAAAAGAAGAACAAGGTTTTGCACTTTATGTTCTGCAGGAGGTGTTGGTTCTTCTGGCTCAGTGTTTTCATGCTTTTTCTGTTTCACATATGAGAAATGTTTTACCAGAGAAAAGACTACATCTCTCCTTAAACTGGCACATACTTAAGATAAGCCTGTTTTTTTTTTTTTAGTTATCTTCTCAAGTCTCTTAAAAGGATTCAGAGGCTGAAATGTTAAGACTGTCACTCTTTAGAAAAGATAAAGTGTTTTACTTTTCCACTATCCAGACCTGGTCAAGCTCCTTACTACTGAATAGACCTTGCCACTGAATTTTTGGAAGATGAAAACGGACACAGGAGTCATAATTTGTGATGAACTATATACATTGTGTGTAAGGATCCACAAACTGTCATGGATCATGAAGACTACGGCAAAAATATTGGAAGGTGCAAACCTAGAGAGTAAGCCCTAAGAGGAAAGATCTGCATCATACCTGTTACTTATATTCCAGAAAAGACAAGCTGTGCTATTTAGTTACTCCTCTAGGATTTGCAAGCTCCAGTTTAATTAACTTTATCAAATGCCATAAGAAACCCATCTTCATCTCTGTCTCAGAAATGCATCAAGATGAACGTGTTAATTGATAAGAGCTTCTCAGATTTCAGCAAAACATCAAAACTTGTCAAGCAGAGAACACTCTTGCAAACAGGCAGGCTGAAGCACATTCGGTAGCTGCAGAGCTTCCTAATTGCAGAACTGCTCAGAATACCAAAACAAAATTCAAACACACTGGTTTGCAGGCATAATCCATTACGACTATACAAATGCACTTCAAATACCATATGCAACCTGCTTATCACTGATTCATGGAAGGCTGATTAAGAGTAAGAGAATTCTGTGATCACTGCATAGAGAATCTTCTTTTAAAGACTGTGCACATATAAATTTGACATTTGTCTATGATTGTATTTTGTTTGGCAGAGTTACTTTCCAATTAAACACTTTACATTTTGTAGGATACTATTATGTTAGCAGTCCTTTTGCTTTAAAATGTTTTTCTTGGCAACAATTCTGACATCCAGGTGCTCATAGCAGATGCTGTGCTAACCCTTACCCAAAAACCATCATGTCTTCTCAGCAGTGCAAAGTTTTTCAATTTTACTGTTTCCTGAGGCTACAAGTTTTCATGAATAGCTTCATGTGGCTGGCACATCAACCCTAGGAAACTTGACATTTATTGAGAAGAAAGCCAACAGCAAATTGTACAATGCCAGCTACTGGCCTTTGGACTTTACATTGTTTATTATGTAAAGCAGGTTTTTTTTCCTCTTCCATTTGGTTGATTGGAAGAAGCTGACTCTCATGGTTTCATAGTGAGGATTGTGTTTGACAGTCACCACCAGCGACTTCAATACTAACAGAGCCATTTATCCAGATGGGCTATACAAGCCTTAAATTAATCAAGTCAAATAGCAATCTTTGTGTCTTCAATCACAGTCTTCAAAGATGCATTTTTCTTAAGAAACTTTGACTACTGAGATGCATTCAGGCCCATGACACTACCTGTACAATTACACAGTACTCAAGATGTTCCAGATTTGTAGCAAAGTACAAAGATATTAGACAAGGTGATATAAGTTCCAGAAAGGCAGGGAACATTTTAATATTCCCATTTTAGTAATAAGGAATTGGCTTATCTGGTAAAGGAAGATACTACTATGCCTCATTTGAAGGACATCAACATACAGCACACCCTCTGGGCAGTATCTAAGTGTCTCAATTTTTACAACATCTTCATATTTGTCATAGAGGTTAAACGATTTATCTAGACACTCATTAGCAGCTAAGGTTGGTTATTTCCTCTGCAAAGGAGATGTTTGATACTAGTTCCTCAGATATTGCTTTTACAGTGGAAAAGATCCCCAAGAAAAACACAGCAGTTTATTTGTAGAACAAAATGAAGAGGTCTGGCAGTAAAAAACATAGGCAGGAAAATATACTGGCAAGAAATTTCTCTTATCACCTTCAAAAGTTGTGACCCATAAGAGGTTCTCAAAAGTCGTGAACCCGTGGAGAGGCTTTCAACATCCTATGAGGACTGTGCTGGAAAAGGCTAAGATAACAATTGACCCCACCGCCCCTCAATTTCCAAGAGAAGGAAGGGTACTGAATGATCTACACTGCATTATAGAAGAACTAGATGAAGCAGGTAGGGTCTTACAATGCTTTTAACCAAGATTTACCCCAACATTAGGAAGGGCTATCTAGGCATTTCATTTTGTTTGGAATCCTAACTTTGAATGTGTTTGACTTTCTTCTATAGTCCATAAAAGCTTCTTCTCAATGTCTCTTAAAAAACTTTCAGGAAGAAAGGAGCAGTCTGACTTTAATTAGGTTGTGTTAGATTTTTGGGAAGTTTCAGATCTAAAATTCACCTGAGTCTAAGCTTTTCCCAGAGTTGCAATAAAGATGTGTCCTTCCAAGTCAGTGAGGTAGAGGCCACCTAACTTCTGAAGGAGGACAAGGCTCTTAAGCATCTTGCAGAGTTTAACATCTTGTAGGGTTTAAGGACTTATTGTGATAATCCCTTTTGGTTTAATTTATATTATCTTCTTGAGAAGTGTTGTTACGTGTTATTTTTTTCCTTTAAAAATGCAGCATTTACCTTCTGACATACCCAGAAATTCCCAGAACTGCCCTGGAGAGTGCTGCTTGGCCGTTTTGCATGCACAGTATAGGGGTGGTTAAACTTTGTTTGTCAGAGATGATATGTTGCAGTGCTAGTAGCAGAAGTAGTTTGTGGCTTTCTGAGCTATGTTCAAACTCAGACTTCAAACTCACACCCTCTTCCCCAACCATTATCTCCCAGGAGAACCTGTACCTCCTGTTTCTGCAAAGGCAGGTCCCAGACACGTGGCTGTAGCTCCTCTTGCACAATCCCAGCCCAGAATCCCTGCCTCATTTTCCCTAGTGTACCAGAACAGCTCAAAAATCTCATCAACTTTGTGCAAAGTACCTCTTGATGTTATGAACCACAGCCTCAATTCTTGGATTGCAAATCCATGCCTCCTCTTCCTACCGAACCACCACCTGTGTGCCCCTTACTCTTCTGCTGCAGCCTTTGATGCAAGGTCTCTTATTTCCAAACACTCACCTAGCACACCCCAGCTGCAGCCTGTACATGCTAAGCGAGCACCCCAATGCTTTGCCTTCCCCTTTCCTCCCTTAGTTCCACCAGCTCTTGGATTTATTCTCTTGACCTGTTGGCTTCCCATGACAAAATGTAACAGAAAGGGGAACTTAAAATGTCTTAGCTCAGTCTGTTTGTACTCACAATGGTACTGCTGAATGCCACTTGAGACTGGTTGCTATCGCGACGACCAAGTGATCTGTTCCTCGTATGCCCTTGAAAATGAGCTCTAGCACTCTGGCACCGCCTTAAAGGTCTTGTAGTGCCCTGTTTGTAAGTGGTCAGTCTCTCAATATTCACGGGAGGAAGAGTAAAGTGTTGAAGCCTGGCAAAGTCCTCATCATCTAAATCCAACTCTTTGTGGGTTTCCAGGCGCCTGGCTGTAAAAAAGAGAAAATGAAGCTTCACCTCTGAATCTATTCTTTCTTTGTTCAGGAAGAATTCCTTAATTGGTTAAAAAGTGACATGAAGTAATTCAAAGACAAACCATCTCAAAAATCAGCAGCAGAAATACTTCGCTATCCACTTTAGTTTGTTATTGTAAGAAAACAAAAGTATGTTTTCAAAACTATCAGTTGTTTTTATGGACTTCTGCTAATGCTTGGTCTCTTTAGCTGTGTTTTGCAGTTGACTGAAACTGGAGAGTGAAATATGGTAATTCACAAATTTGTGAATGTTTTCCGTCACAGAGCCTAAACATCTTTTTAGCAGCTGCTTGCCAGCTTAATAAAATCCTTCACACTATGTAGAGAGAGAAAAACAACAACAAAGAACAGGCCTGAGTCAAACCCCTCAGATTCAGAGCACTGCATGCCAAAGTCTTCAGATATGGACTGCAGCTAAGGTTGACTCAAGAAACTGTGTAACTCTACCTTTCATATCACGTGGAAGACTATGGTACTATATTAATTACTTCTGGACCCACTGAGCTTAATTACTAACTATCTCAGTTTGTGAGCTTACGAAAGGTTGTCTGGTATTCACTTAGAAATAAAAATGTTCTCTTTACACTTTCAAGTGGGTATTGAATGCAGGGCAAAACCTGACATTCCTGCAGAGGGAATTGGAAGATCTTTCCCATCTGACTTCTGAGTCATTTGAAACACCTTCAATTTCATGAATCTCTGTAACAGGAGTCCCTCACAAAATGGAGACAAACCCACAAAGCTCTACAACCAGCCAGAGGGCTTGGTATGAATAATTATAAGTATTTAAATTAAAAATAGTTAGGAGCTGAGAGAGAAAAGCAAACGTGTCTCACCATTTTCCTGATGTGAAAACTCAATTCCATCAATAGTGCAGCGTCGGAATACCATTTTGTTTTCTGTTAGCGTCCCAGTTTTGTCTGAGAAGATATACTGGATTTGTCCAAGATCTTCAGTAATATTTAGGGCACTGCACTGTATGGGCAAATCTGCTTCTTCATCATAAAGGTCAATGTCATTGTGAATTAAGAAGACTTGGCCCAACTTGACTAACTCAATGGACACATACAGAGAAACGGGGATTAAAACCTGAAAGAGATGAAATTCTCAGTGAGAGGCGAGCCATCTTGTTGTTTTTGTCAGCAACGTCCTAGCACAGATATTCTAACAATTTTCAAAGAAACTGTTCTTCGTAGAACTGAATAATAGTAGTTCAGGGGAGAAAAAAAAGTCCTGCACACAAGAGCAGTGGATAAACAGTGGCAATAAGGGACAAATTTAAGACAAGATTTCTAGAATGTCAAATGCAAAGATAAGTCTTTCAGAGGTTGCTCGTACAAAGCACTTTGTCTGGATTGAGGTGCATGCTGCTCTTCACCCTCTGAAACTCTGAAAGTATGGACGAGTACAACCTAACTCTTAATGCAAAACAGTTTCACAAACAATTTGCACACAACTGTTCCCACTTGCTAGTTTCCCTGTCCTGAACTGAATTCTTCAGTTGCACAAATATTCTGTTTCTGCAATGAAGAATAATCCCCCAAGGAATCTTTGAGGAACTCTGAAAGTTACCTTCACATTTCATTCATATTAAAGAAATTATATCCATTTAAATCTAAGTAGTTTCATCAAGAAATCTGAAAAGTGCATGTGACTTTTCCCTCATCTGACGAAATGTTCTCTCCTAATTAGGCTTAATCAGACTGAGACAGACAAGCATCCTAGTTCTAATTTAGCTTATTTCCTAAACCAGCTGAACCATACCAAGTTATTATTTCCTATTGGCAAAAAGGACAATGTTTGTTTCATTTTTCCTGGGCTATTAAGTAGCATTGTAATTTTGGAATTCTGGACATAAGTAGAAAAAAATATAAAATGCAGCCATTTGAATGTAAACAACCTCTTTAATGCATATGTTAGAGATTGTAAAGTTATTTAAAGATGTAACACACATCCTTCCTATCTATATCCTTGTGGAGTTTCAATAGCAAGAAACAAAAAACTGCAATTAAACAGAAAAAATATAAAAAACATTATTTCACACTTGAATAATTTGAAACACTCCTAGCAATATTTTCAAATAGGATTAGAAGGTTCTGCACAGCTATTAGTTGATATTAATTGTTCATTAGTGATCATACTCCATTTTGAATAGTTTCTTCCTTGGAGGTAACAGAGTGCTTTTTGTCTTTTACCTGCAACAGGATTATCATTGTCAAGAACATGTAGAAACCAGCAAGAACTGGAGAGAGAAAATCGCCACTTTCATTGGGGACGTCATAAGGTGGATGCATTGAGAAATTTCCAGTCCAAATGCCATGCCCTGTAGGAATGGTATAAAGCATTGGAATACATTAAGGTGATTGACAAAGCTTCTGAAGTTTGCAGATATGGACTGCTGTGATAATTAAAAGGAGAAAGAACATTTCCAAAGCAACATTTCCTGAGCAATGCTGTAAACCTATCGGAGAATGCAAAGTATATGCAGAGCTCTGTTGAACATGCATATTATTGATATGCTAATAAGAAATGAGCAGTCATGCATGTTTTTATTCATTTATCCTTCAGCAGGTGCCCCCTGCGGGTCTTAGCTCTGCACACATCTCTCCTCACTCTACGTCTTGCTGCTGTAGAACTCCATCTCTATAATCTACCTTTAAGAGTTCTCAGTGCTGAAAACTGCCATTTCTCTAACAGAAACAAACTGAAATCTTTCTTATCGTCCCTGACCATTCCTGATTTCCATCTGTCTTTGTTAGAGTTGACAAGCCCTCTATAATTTAGTCTGGGCAGCTCATTTTTACATTTCCTTCAAACAAATTGTAGCACAAAACTGCTGCTTCCACTGTGTCTTAAATATCAGTAGATATCATCGCACTACTACAACAAAGCCTCCAATTCAGGATTTACCAGCAGCCCAGCACAATTACTTTACCATCTTTTATACTGTGCTTACTGAAATAAACTTTGCTCAAGGTTGCTACTAAATTTATAGCATTGAAACTTTACACGGAACTAGGACAAAAAATTCAAGTTTCCCTCAATGCGTTATTGCTCCAGATGCCAAAACCTTCTACGAGGTCTACGAGGTCTCTGATAGAACTTATTAGCACCAACTAAGTAAGCAGTTGTTTTGCAGCATCGACCTACTAACATCTGCCAAAGGAATTAAAATTATTTCAGCAATACTTCCTGGCTGCAAGAGACCACAACCGTATCTAAGCAAGGATTACAATGCTCTGCAAGACACTTCTTACTGCACTTTTTCACTGTGTGCGTGAAAAATCCTGGTAATTGATCCACCAGTGGTATTTTATTTCTAGAATCTTACTCTCAAACAAAGCTGCACAGTGAGAACTCATAGTAGAGCTATAGGGCATTTTGAATGGACTTGTTTTACATGTTGCACTTAGACTATTAACATTTTATATATTTTTTTAAAACACCTGGGCAGGTAAAATATTCTTTCATCTAAGACGACCTTAAACATTAAATTAAAGGACTCAATTACTCAAAGGCCTTGCGCACTAGAAAAAGTAATGTCTTGAAATCTACATGGCAGCAGCCAGGGAGCAATGAAGATGAGGTCTCTCCCTCCTTCACATAGAACTCAGTTGTCAAACTGATGTTGCATTTTCGTGCTGTAAAAAGCCCCCATACAACAAAATTCATACAAGCTATTAAATCAGTTCAATCTTTCATCCTTTTGGGTGACCCTTACTTCTAATGATGTTACCCTGATGACTGGCTGGCGTGTCACATCACATGCCTCTAGGACGGATTCAGAAAAACTTGACAGAACCACATGGTTTGACTTTGTCACTACAAAACTAATTCAGAGCAGTAGCACTAAGCAAGTTATCACCAAGATGAAATTGATTAAAAAGAAAAGGGGCTTGGAATGCAAAGTGCCCATAGAAGCCTCTGTTATCTCTTTAAAGCAGTGACGCATTCAAAAGACTTTGGGTTTAAAATCTGGCTCTTCCCTCAGGATTACACGATCCTATTAATCTTTACCCACCTGGGGCAGATAGAAATCAGAGCTGGAAGGCAAGCACTGAAGATGATGTTTTTGAGATTAGCAATCTAGTAAACTCTAGACAGCTAACCCAATTTACTATATTTGAGTAGGCTCACTTGCAAAGATGGCAGGAATATTGCAAGATATTCCTACCTGACCAATCCATCTCACAGCCTGCTGTAAAGGGGTTTTTGAGAGTGAAGGCAGTTGGGGGACTGTAAACTTGATGATTTAGTCATGTGCATTTCATGGACTGCAAATTGGATGTGGCTGTCTAACATCACCTGAGAACGTTAGAGGAACGTGTTACTGAAATGAAGGTAAAGCTACATAACAACTTTTATTGTTACACACAAGGAACAAAAAGGAATAAACATACATTCAGGAAGCAGGTCGCAGTTGGCAAGTACTGATTCCTACAACCCCTTAATCCAATGACTTTCACTTGCTTGCTTTACATGTATTTTACAACAGCGATGATCAGGCTTACCTGAAATATTTATAGTTGTGGTTGAGTTTTCTTCCAACTGAATTACTCAGATTTGTCATTTTAACTTATCAATTGGAAAGCCCAAAAATCCTAAAGACTTTAAGAGTGTTCAGCTCTAGATCTGATCTCACTCATGTCTGTAAGATCAATTTTAGCTAACATTTAGAACAAAAGCAATGAAATGGAAGATTTTTGTCAGTGTTTCATACCTATAGCTCCAATGAGACACATCACGAACAGGAGTCCTGCACATAAGAAAATATCCACGTTCATCCGTCTCTCTATTTTGCTGCGCTTGTAACGAGGACCGTTGTTATTTAGCATGGCCTTAGTTTCATGACCTTCAAAACAGAAATGGATATCATGTTTATGTAATATTTCATAGTGTTTTCTTTTTTAAAAGTATTTCTCTCATGAAATGAGACCAAGATAATCATGACTACCATTACTTTGACTCTCACTTAATTCAGTAATTTTACTACCTACCTTCTCATATGACTGACTAGCAGAATATATCAGAGACTAAATCTAGAGGTTTATGAAAGACCTCTATTACATTATAGAGTTCAGCTGCTATTAAATATTTTACTTTCCCAGAGACAGCAGATTCAGTAGGGTCATAGGGTTTATATAAATATTCAGAAACCAAATCTTGAGAGTAAAAGGAAAAAAACAATCATGTAATATCTTTGTATTTTACAAACAACATGATTAGATACTATATAGATTCCCCAAAACTGGATGAATATTTTTCAGCAGCTATTTAAAAGTCATTATACACATTTCATTTATTAACTAAAACAAAATCTAGTGTGAGGACTAGCAGTGAAAGACATGAATGTGATTTTATTTTTTCCCCCACTATGTGGTTGTAAAGAGCCAGCAAAACAGCACGACAAGAAATAAAAGAATAAAACCAACCCTTAAAACTTACTGAATTAGAATTGAGCTGGTATATTTGTGATGGAAAAAGAGAAGTGCTGTAAAAAGCTACCAGGTAAAAAACCACTTTTTCTATACTATTCATATTACCTGACCTGTGGCTTCACAATTGGGATGTCTGGATACCATCTGTTGCTATGATAAATGGTATCTTTTATGTTCATTTCTGCCATGCTTTTCCCTGAAAATAGAGACCCTATATACTTGCATTTAGTTCACAGTTGTATGTGTATGATACGTGTGAGAATGCCTGTTTTATATGCTACCTTTTGACTTTCTCTAGGGAAGCAATTTGAACCGAATTCTTAAAGTCAGGTGAGATTCAATCACACCTGCTGGATTCATTCTAGGTTTGCATCAAAGGTTTTTAATTGAGGCAAAGAGCAAGAGAGAATATTACTCTCTGGCATTATGTTCAGGACAATAACCCAAGTGCTGGGACTCTGGGCTTACAGTGAATACATAATTATTTACACAACCTGGAGCTGTGTCAGTGGGACCAGTTTATACTCCTGATGCTCCTTCCTTTCCAGCTCGTGTATATGTACGTGCTTGCTTGTTCCACACAGTCTGGTATTCAGGGCACAACTTGTGAAGCAGAAGATGTACGTTCACTCCTATACAGGCAGAAGTCTTCCCTTCAGTGAACAAATGCCCTAACCACAAAGATACACTGAAGAGGAAGGTACCACTCCCAGCACTTCTGTTCCTCCAACAATTGTGTGAACCTTGTTGCTATTTTTTCTTTTATGTCATGCTTAACAGAATGTTTTGTGTTGAAAACAAAACAAGACAAAACTCTCTAATCACTTCCAGAAAATCCTCAAGGAAATGTTGATGGATTTATTTCAGGAAGAAAAAGGGAAGAGATTTCTTTTCAAATATCAGCTCTATCTTTCCCTTCCGCTTCAGCCGACCAACAGGAAAAGGTCACATCTGAGATACAGATATCACCTTGCAAGAAAGAAGATATCAGAAATGAGAAATAAACTACTTTGTTCTCCTCTAATCCTCACAGTTAATATGCTGTGCAACACAACAACTCACCTACCACCTCACTAGCACCTTGTCTCTCTATTTGTGAACACTAATGGGCTTATCCAAAACTTCATTCTGGTACTTTTTAAAGTGTAATTGTTGCTGCTGTCCCTATCACAATGAGAAAACTACATCTCTTGTTACTCTGTAATGAGGTTTTTGTGCCTAAGTGCTATTGCTTTTTGTAGAACCATTTGGGTAGCCATGGAAAGTACAAACATATTCAGGTCAGATGAGAACTGCACAGGTTCTGCCCTTCACAAAGACTTGCATCAGAAATTAGGCTTGAGATGTAATAGAATTAGAAAAACGGGGAGTGTGGCTGATCTTGAATGTTCAGAGAAGATCACAGACCATGATTAAAAGCCAGAGTATAATCAATGTCAAAGAACCCTAGAAATGAAACTAGTATTGCCTCAAGTAAGTATAATTTTAGAAGAAAAAGAATAAACTTTTATACTGACATTTACAATAAGATGTCAATTGGAAACTGAATTGAAGACTTACTCAGATCAAAGATACCCCATATTGAAAAGTATTCTAAAACTACAACCTTTGTTACTAGTAGCTTAAGCAACATTAACAGAGATCCACAAAAAATCTACACTATTGGCCAAAGGAACATAGTGGAAAATGACTGGACTACAGAGAAGAAAAAAAGGCATCCTAACAGGAGAAAGGAGGGTGAATTATTCCAATTCTATGCTGAATGATTCAGAGAATCTTGTATAGTAGTTACTTCAAAAAAGAGTGATGGCTTTGGCTGTAGCTCTCCTCATCCATCTAGTCAGCACCATCCTTGCATGAGGTGCTCAGAGAGACAGGCAATGAAAGATTTGCAAAGCAAGAGCTACTTTGGGAATTCATGGGAGCTATAGCCATTTAAAGTCCACTTCTGCAGTAGTGAAATAAAATGGCCAGTTGTCAGATAAAATAAACTGAATGGTGGAGATTAATATAGGCTAAATTGCTCTTGCAAAGATTATGACTTCTGTTTTCTCATTGGTGGCTCAGCCTTGAACCCCCTGCTGCTACTTAGACATAAACCAGGTGAAATGAGTCCACTGGAAAGAAAAAAAAAATCAACAAGATTAATTTTTAGTTTTAAATGGATGTCTGTTTAATCTACAAATAAAGAGGGTAGCTGATACTCTGTTTCTGGAGCAGAAAAGCGCACAGCTGGCAAAGCTGATGATAAATCACGCTCACTGAGTAAAAGCTGTGGTAACACTCCATAGGTAAAAGAGGCTGAGAAAAAGATGAGCTGACCCACAGATGAACCTTCTGCTGCTGCATTTGATCGGGGCACTGACACTGTCTTGCTTGGTTCATGTCTCTATTGCATGAAATTCATGGTTGCATGGACACACTACGTCTATGTCAGCACAAACCTGTGCTGCTGCTGCCTCTTCTGCCACCTCCAGCTGCTGTTCTCACTGCCTCCTGTGTACTGACACTGGCTCAGCTTGGCTTTGCAATGATTTTTTCCTTTTTTTTGGATTTTTTCTTGGTAGATTTTCAGCTGCTTCAGTTTCTGCTCTGAGGAGCCAGGCACAGAGACCTCCCTTAAGGCAACTGTGTAGATTTTATGCCAGATGGAATTAGTAGTATAATCAGAGCTGCAGAGTTGAGGGTTAATCTCATCTTAGTGATTTTTTGCTCCTCTGGATATTTTTGCAAGATATTACAAAGATATTTGACCTATACAAGAATACTATCTATTGCCAGATACCTAGCCCAGGACTCTGCATTGATGGGCAATACCTTCAGTTAAAAAAGTATATGTAGATTTTCCCATGCACTACCAGCTCTTAAAAGAAAACACCAAATGGTGGTGCAATATTGGACTATACGTATTTACAAGAAAAATTTGTGCTGCATAGATGGAAACTATACCTTACCTGTATATATAACAATTCCTATTACAGTTTCAGTATTTCTGATTGTACACCCACGAAGCAAGAGGCTTTCAATGTTAAAACCAATCCGTTCATGATTTGGCTGCTCCCTAGAAGAAAGAAAATAAAATAAAGCATTGACTCTTTTTGTTCTAATATAGTATCTAACAAATTTTTATGTGCATATCTGTATGAAATTGAAATCAAAGAACCTGAAGGCCCTACTTTCACTTGGTTTCCTGTAAGAAGTTACATATAAGTCCAAATATCTCTCTTAAAGAACACTTGCTCAGTGTGTGTATATCATGATGTCAATATGGAGCAAGTTTGGCTTTCATTCAGTACCTTATCTGCCAGATTCAGTATCTCATAAATGATCCAGTATGCATTATATGACTTGAGCAGGGATTGCCTGCTGGCATGCGTTCAGATGAATACATCTGCACCCTGCAAGGACCCCTGTTTCTTTGTCAGTCACCAAAAGGCTTCTCATCTCTGAGAATCTCAGCTCACTTTAATAGTCTCTGGGCTAAGGCACTCTTTGCTCTCACACTGGATGGAAGACTTTGCATGTGAGCTGAAGACACCCTGTCTCACTCCAGAACTTTCTGCTACTGGAACAGACTGATGAAAACTTAAAGAAAATTATAAGGTCAGTGCTCCACCAGGCAGGCAATTTGCTACTAGCCTCTGAAAATGAAAGTGTAAAACTACTTTTGCTCCCAGATTTTATTATGTACTCTAGAAGACTCCTCCTGAGATCTTTACCAAAGCTGAGATTTTTCACTTCAGACACTCCATCTAGTTTTGTTATGTAAATATCAGTGTAAGAGTTTTTTTCTAGAATATGTTTCTTTTGCTACTTTCTACTTGATGTTTGGCATTGCATTTACCAGTAAACTGCAGCATTACTCAAATGGAGGGCAAGCTTATGTACTACCTCGAGGCCAAGTACAGTCCTCTGTGCAGCTGCATGTGGTTACCTAACATCAAACCAGACAAGTAAAAAGGCTGATGTACCAAAAACCTACAGCTGGTGCAATTATAAAAAACCCCCAAAAACTAATGCCAGAAAACTGTTTTATGGGAATCTAGATCCAGTCTTTGTGAACTCACTCAACAAAAGCCTTCTTGCATTGCCTTGAGCATAATTTACTGTAGTCAAGCATGTCAGATGGATGCCACATAGCCATCACTTTTAGCAGAGTACTGCTACTGTTCTATAGCGAGGCAAGAGAGCCTCAATAATTTGTGAAGTGTTCTTGGAGAAAAAGGTAACCTGTTCCAAGTAATTTATGTTTACAATATAGCTCAAACTGCAGCAGACCAATGACAGAAACTCCCCTAAATGTTAATAAGTTTCACTGAAAATTATTTAATCTGCTCCTGAAACAGTGAAAGAAAGGCAACTAATTCCATAGGCCGCTAAGCAGGTGAGATATTAGGTATTTCCAAGAGACTTCTGTTACAGACACTGAATAAAGATTTGAACATTTTTAGGCCACTCTTGGATGCTAAGAATGTGTATTTGTATGGTTTTTTTATGTGACATACCACTTGCATTTCTATGATCTCAGTGTTCTTGTGCTGTATTACAGCAGCCTAATTGAAAGGATTCAATTTGGATTATACTCAATGGTCCTCAAAGCCACCAACCACTGCTAGTGATCAATACAAGCATCACTTCTTTTTCCTTTGAAAGATGTCACAGCAGAGTGGAAATGACATTGTTATTAGAATCATCATTCTTACAGGGCATCAATTCTCAAGACCAGATTAAACATAGTCAGTGCTAATGGCTGAGAACCCTCTGGTTTTCCCATATCAGAGGATATGGCCATTTGCAGTTATTGTTGCAGGGGCAACAATCCCTACAGTTGAATTATTTGTATAACTTGGGGCTTGCATTTAGTCTTGGACAGCAGGTATTTCAAACAGTTCTTTGATGTGGTGTGGGAATCAGCATAGATCAACAACCTCTCTAAAAAGGACCTTGGGACACTGTTGCCCTGTATTGGAAAGTAAGAGAATTTTAGGACATGAGCCATGTTGTACAATTTTGCCTCATAACCAGGGAATGGGCTTCAATCTGATAAATTTCCTATATGGATTTCCTTGTTATGCCTGTGCCAGAACTGTTTAATGACGAGAGAACATAAGAGAAAGAGAATGTAGCTCTTTCCTCATGTATATATGTTTACACTAAAGAAAAAAAGACACTGTTCTCTACTAGTCTAATGCCAGCACATTTGTTCAGTACAGTTTTCTTGTTCCCTTGCTTTTTCTAACTATAAGAAGAAAACCTGATTTGTTTGTTAGGTCCTTGATACCTTTTCCCTGGAGAAACTAGTGCGATGTAGCTGAATATTTTTAAACACTAGGAAACCTTTATATTTAAAATCTAGCCTAACCTAACCCTCGGGTCAAATGTAAATGAGTTTCTGTCTGAATTCCAGAAAGAGAACATGACAATGGTTTGACAGATATGGTTGGGCTTGATGATCTCAAAGGTCTTTTCCACCATAGTGATTCTATGATTCCGTGATTCTATGATCACATAACTGCAAATACGATGTCAAGCCTTGGTTCTGCCTTGCCTCAGAATACAGATTCCAGTCTACATTTTACATTGACTTTTGGATCTGAGAACAAATAATTGTGATGTCCATTAGTTTCTGCCAGTATGTTCCTTCCTTCTACTTCCTCCAAGAGAAATATTAAAGTTCAGGTATCAAAAATGCATTTATAGGTAACAAATACTTACATGTACCCTTTGAATTTATTGAGATCATTGTTAGGCATTTCACAGATAATGGTGTTTTGGAAAAATTCAGGTTCAAATGAAGCATTCTGCAAGAAAAAAACACGCTGAGAATGAATGTCAAATCGAATGAGTGTTTGAAATGCTAAACACTAAGAGCAGCTAAATATAAGGCCACCAGAATATTTGGTCAATGGAGCGCTTGCCTTATAAGGAAAGACAGAGAGTGTTTAGCTTGTTCAGCCTAAAGCAAATCTTCACAGGGGCTGAGTAAAGATCTGAGATTTTCCATTCTCAGAATAACAGCTGGATAAATTACATGAAGAAAATACTATGTATTGGACAAGATATCACAGATGCCAGGTAGTGAAAATATCTGCATTCATTTAAAGTATGCGTAACAAATAGTTCACATTATGTAGAAAACAAAACCAGCCTTCAACTAAAAGCATCCTCAAATGAAAATAATTTCAGAATTTATCAGGATTTTGAAATACGTTACAAGAATTACTTTATGGGCCAGGATATGATAACTATAAAATAGGAGTTCATACGTTTCTACTCAGTCTTTTATAAGATGAGTGAATTCAGTATTCCTAAGCATATCCTGAAACAAAGAACTGACCCTAGTCCATATGTATTGCCTTGGAAAGTCACACTTTATAGACGCAATTAAATCTCTTTAAGTTTTAAGCACAGAAACCACAGGACTAAACAAAGCTCAAAGAGCAAGGAAGAAATTGGCTCACTAAAACCTGTACACATGATATTTACAGCACTGGGTTTTTTTGGTGGTTTTTTTTGTTTTTTTTTTTTTTTTTTAGCCTAAGTACTGTTAACACAAATACGTTAAAATATTATAACAGGGTAATATAGAAGACTCTTTAAGCTCCAACCTTCCTGAATACTGGCTACGACCACAGTCACAACTGCATTACACTCTGCCAATGTAATAAGACTTTAAGTATGAACACTTCTGGGCATACAGTTTATCTAAACAACAACTCAAAGTCTAAAGGAAATAGTCGTGACTAAGCAGTCCAAAGCATAATTTGGCATATGGGGATTTCAGAGTTTAAATGAAGACTTCCTCATAATATGACTGAGTAAAAGGTTGCATTTTTTATGATAGTAGAGCATCCTGTTTTCTTCTAAAAGCAAAAAAATACAAACCTTCATGTGTAAACTATGACTACGTGACACAAATGCAGCATTTATATTTGTTCTCTTGAGGTAGTAAGTTTATTAATTTTTGATAAATCTCTAAATATTAAAATAGTTCAGCGTTTCTCAGGAAAAATACCTCTCCTTAGTCATCACTGGAAAGAGCTGGAAATAATATGCTTTACACTATGGCAACCACAACCTGGGAAAGCCCTTAATTGTGCTTGAAAGTTATTTCCATTTGAAAAAAGGAGCAAGTAACATTAGAGTACACTATCTCACCACAACAGGCCATGGAAATGGCGAGTTTATATAACAAATCTGGCTGCTCACTGGCAGCTGTGTCCCACCCACCAGTAACCTCAGGCCCTATGAGGAGCGTCTGAGAGAGCTGGGGTTGTCTAGCCTGGAGAAGAGGAGACCTCATTACTCTCTACAACTACCTGAAAGGAGGTTTTGGAGAGGAAGGAGCTGGCCTCTTCTCCCAAGTGACAGGGGACAGGACAAGAGGGAATGGCCTCAAGCTCCACCAGGGGAGATTTAGGCTGGAGATTAGGACGAAGTTTTTCACACAGAGGGTCATTGGGCATTGGAATAGGCTGCCCAGGGAGGTGGTTGATTCCCCTTCCCTGGAGGTGTTTAAGGCACCGGTAGATGAGGTCCTGAGGGACTTGGTTTAGCGTTTGATAGGAATGGTTGGACTCGATGATCTGATGGGTCTCTTCCAGCTTGGTTGTTCTATGTTTCTATGATTCTATGAAAAGTCCATCCTAATAATACTGTTGTTAGTGGCTAAATGTAATAAATGGGCAAAATTCCTAGAATTACCTGTCAAGTTTTTGGATTTCCTGCCTGATGAAGGGATTCCAGCGGAAAAAATATTCCTCTTCACATGCTACAACTCCTTAAAATTGTACTATGTTGTTTCAAAAACTACCCTGCTCTGTTTGAAGTGTTGTTTAAAAATGTAACAAGTACAACTCTCCCCAGGTCAGGGTTTCTTCTGGTTTATCAGACAAGCCAAGAGAATGTACTAGTAAAATGTTTGTAAAGAGGAAATGGTAGAGCCGATGGAAAAGAAATGGTGATTTTAAGCATTCAAATGGAATCTCTGCTAAGAACCAAATTGATGTCAGAAGTATCAATTTCATTTAACTTTTAATTTAAGTTTAATTTACCCTGAGTTTCTATTCAATAGCTTATTACACTTCTATAAAAGATTCTATGATTTCATTACACCTTAGCTTGCCTTAGAGCAGTTCCTAGATGAGCTGCCATATGTGTACATGCCTGACAAATGTACAATAGCACGTCAGCTGTGACAGGGAAGAAAAATCCATGAGAAAGTCTGCAGTCACTTTGGAAGGGAGCCCATGAGGTGCTACTTTGTGCTGTGGCAACCTGTGGCTTACAGATGGCTTATATACAGGAAAGACTTGCTGCTGTCCTGAACAGCGGTACAATGTGTTGTTGCTTAAGCATCTGCTGATGCAGTTTACAGCCAATAGTTAGTGTTTGAGTAGCATGTTTTATAAGCTACCTCTGTGCCTGAATAACAAAACTCTTCTCAGACAAACTGCTACTTTCTGTACAGGGTGTTAGCTCCAACAGCAAGAACTGCTGCACTTCAGGGCTGGAGCTGGCATGCAAATGGGTCCAGATCAACTCTGCAGCATATAGGCTGCTTTTCCTGTGGACTTACCTGGCCGGAGAACCCCATCACCACTTGTCGTTGTTTAAGATTCGTTTCCCCATCAAGGTTGGCTGTTTCCAAATGACAGATCCCATTCTGATCAGAGGAGTGCAACAGGAGGATATCAGCTGGGATGGTCTCATTACACTGCAGCTGCACAAAATCCCCCACTCGGACGTCTTTCCAGCATTTCTCAACATAAGCACGTTCTTCCCTGTTAGATGAAAAACATGTAGTGGGTGACATAAGAAAAGAAGGCCTTCTGGTTAGCAGAACTTCAAAGAAATAAAACAGTGTTGTGGCACACAAAGAGAGTACAACAACTAAAAATTAATGATTTAGACACTTTCATATTATCACAGCCATATATCACATTCAAAGAATATCTTCAAATGGAATAAAAAGAGACAACAACAGAAATTCTCTTTCATTCTAACATTAGCCCTATAATTGCCACAGCAAAACACAGAAAGCTGTTCAAGCAAAGAGAGGTTTTTTAACGTACCTTACCCAAGAAATTTAGACTTTCACAAAAAAAGAAAAAAGTTATCTTCACTATGTTACTCTTTCTTAGCTACTTTCCAAGGATAACAGGCAAAGCCTTGCACTTGGCTGATATCCTTATCTGTAAACCAGCACAAGACAACAGCTTCCTGCAAAGTTCATTCAAGCAGCTAAACTTTGTGCATCCCACATTTTATCCATGGTTGAGTCAAAAAAAGAACCCCTAAATCCTAACTATTTAAATTATTTTAATGCTAGATGTGGGGCACTTACTAGATAAGGGTAAGACAGCAATACTTTTTCCTTCCTATATTAATGCTTCATTGCTGATTTTTTTCATTCTTCATTCATCTAACTTTACTTATTTGCATGTACTTTTTTCCTTTGCTCAACAACAGACATAAAAGACGATGCTGAAGAACATAGGTTTGTGGTAAGTTAATTTGATGTTGCTGTGCATTTAAAAAAATAACTCTAGATCAGTTTACATTTGTAAGTATTTAAGCAGGTGCATGTTGACTACTTATTGCTCTAGAAACTAATGTTAATGTAGCAAAACAACTACATAACTGTGAATCTTTTCTGTATCAACTGCTTTCCAGTAGAAGTTCTTAATTTGTTTGTTTAAAATATAAAAATGAGAGTACAGAAGCAGATGGTTTGCTATCCTAGAGAGTTGAATGCCGTGTTTAGTTCGTATATAGTGTTTGATATGACTTCTGCAGGGTAACCTTTTACCTCTTTGTATACCAGATCGCTGATGTTTACAGAGTACACTGCTCTTTTTTTCCGCTCATAGAATCCTAAAGAAGGACTGTGCCCAGCTGGCTGTCTTCCATATCAGCTTTAAGAAACTAAGTTAACACAAATAATCCACAGAATTCATAGATGTGTAGTATTTTTTTCCAACAACTCCCTATGAAATACACATTACACATAAAGCTTCGAGTCTTGCCCATTCACTAATTACAGAGGAGACGGTGAGTCAGAAAAGCCAAATGACCTCCTTCAGATCACAGGGAGAGTCTTATTTAGCACAGGGGCTAGAGTTCAAGAATTGCTAGAATCCCAGACCTGTGTTGAGCTGAAAAGGCTGTTCCTCTCTCCTGACAATCACTGAATTTGATGAAGAAACATATTTTATTTCCCTGAAAGAACTATTCAGCTGGAGCTGTAAGATTAACAATTTCTTTAAGTGAAAAGGTTTTCTACAACTTTGTAGAGAATTACCAGTAGATGAAAGGAAGACAAGCACTTCACAAGAAAGCTGGTGCACCGCACAGCAGCACTGGCTCAGTTACCTAATAAGACTTTTCAAATGAAGCAGTTTCCTTCTAGCAATTCTTGCAACTGGGAACACTGCCCATTTTTTTGTTCAGTGATTAAAGTTCACAGCACAATCTCCAGTTGCTAAATAAACCAAGGAGCTTTGTAAATCTAACATGGTCTGACGGGAAATGCATAAAAAGGGTAAACACAGTTATCCAATAAAATAAACAACATGTGGCGATTTCTAATAGGTGGAAACCTAGAAATCTGATTGTTACTGCAAGTGGCATCAGGGCCGTGGCACATCACAGACATGCTCTAAGATGAAAGTTTTCCCAGTACCTCCTCTTCTTTACCAGTTCATTTATCAGCAGCACACTCAAAAGCGTTCCCTTGCTGTCCTGGGATAATGGGTAATGAGATAATGCCCATAAGAGGACAGTGCAGACAAAAAGAGGCAGTTAGCCTTGAACAATTGAAGTCAAGTCTGCCAGAATTTCTTATGGGACTCATCATATCTGACCAGAAGGCTTGAACTAAATAGGCATTATAAAGTAATTTCTGGGAAGAAAGGATCATAAAGAAATCGTGCTGTGGTTAGAGATTATGAGGGAACATGAATAAATTACTGACTTTGTGTTAACAATTTCATATCACATTCATAGAGTTCAATGAAGATAAATTTCAAACAAAAACTGAGTTGAAATGGATGTTGAATAGGAGCAAATATAAATCATTATTCTGTTCTCCAGAGGAGAAAAAATATTTTTTCATATGCACTCTACAGCACATCTCTGAGTCCCAGGTTGTCTTATAGAAAGAATTTCAGAAATCTTTATCACCTGAAAGAGGCGGAGAATTTCAGGAGACCTTCAGCGTCCAGCTAGTGAAATGCAGGCACCATTCAGAGAAAGGATCACTGAGGTGTAGAAGTCTTGATATTCCTATGCCTGAGAAAAGTACTGTCATTTTACCTGACAGAATGTGGTGGGGGCTTCAAGTGGGGCACAGGATTGAGACACTCTTTTTGGGTGTGCTAAAGGCTCTAGCAAACTCCTAGTTTTAAAAAATATGCTTCATTAGAAGAAAATAATAAAGAAGGAAGAAAGGGTTCTTTAACAAGTGAAATCCTCACAAGGCTTTAAATGAAATCATTGGCAGCGAAATGCCTTTTTGCTTACTGTGCCCTTGGCAGAACGGTATTTTCCTCTCATCCTGCTCTCTGCTCTACAAACTTGCAGGTTTACCCTGGGCTGAATGATGTTTCCTGGGTCCAGAGAAAAGCTGTCTTTTTTCTTTTACCTCTGAGACTAGACAGTAGGTCAATTCCTATTTTCAAGCATGCTCCCTAACCTCCTCTGTTATCTCCCAGATGCTACAGATCCCTGTTGGTCACTATGCCCCTGGCCAACCTCAGTTGGTTTCCCGAGCATGGGAAACACACAGTGGAGGTGCAACGTCTCCTCACTTCAGAAGACTTTGATAATCAGAGCATATGAAAGAGGTTGAAACAGGAAGGCAGCCTTTTTCTTCACTACCCTGCTTCCTTGATTTGAGCAAATATACTATAGGTATAGCAGGTCTCCATTGCTGTCATAGAGATTTCTTAAGCAATGAAGCTAACATTTGCCTAATAAATTACAACGCTGAATTGCAAAACCTAATTTGACTGAAGTATTTTAATTCTCTCTCATACCAGTGAGTCTACCTTAAGCCATTTCTAGTTTTCAGCTGTTGGCAGTTCTGACCATACAACACAGTGTTGTTTTTTTCTCTTCTTACGTCACTGTTCCAGGATTACCCCAGAGTTACTGCTGTTGTAGAGTTCTTTAAGTGTTCTAAAACTTTGCACTAAGTGGATAAAGAGTCACAGTAAAGGCCTGCCTAATTTTTTTTTTTTTATCAGACATCAGTAGACCTACAGAGGAAGAGGACAATGATGTTTGAAGGAACTACTTGAAAGCCACAGGGCCTTAATGCATCACAGAGGAACTTTCTACTGAAAGAGTAAACACGCTATCTCATTTATGATGCCTGTCCACTTACCTACTTTTCTGAAAGCTGCACATGGTGAGTCAAAGCATATAAACTAGGCTTCTCTGAGTCACTGTCAGACATATCCATGTTTAGGTGCTTAAAATTAAGCAATGCGACTAGCTCAAAAACATTAATGTTTTTATGGCTGCTGCTACCTGATGTATGTGCATTCAAGTCAAGCATGTGGCTGTGCCATCTTGAACTATGCACAGTCCTTGCATTTACACCTGAGTATCTACTGGGACACAGAAAAAATTAGGTTAAATGTTCCAGAAGTGTGAAATTGATGTAAAATTATGTCTGTCTGCTATGAAGTATTTACAGACCACTATCACTCATTCCTGGAGTATGTCAGATCCAGGCCATACACAAATTATGTACCAGTATTTCCTTGAACGTTACAGAACTTAAAAAAAAATAATAGCTTTTAGCAACTGTTGAGTTGACATTCAGTTATAGGTCTGTCTATGGCATTCTCTGTTGGCTCCTGTTGTTAGTAAAGTAATGACAAACTGGAGAGAGTTCAGATAAAAGCAACCACGTTAGGTTTGGAGTGACTTGCTGACAGGAAAGATGAGAATGGTGATGTAGAGACAGATTTTGACTAGAAGGTGTCTGAGTGTAGCGAAATGAACGTGATAAAAATCACACTTGTTTGAAGATTATAATTAAACGTTATGGATGGAGAATAATTAAGTTTGTATGAAACCAGGTGACTTGAGGAATTTGAATCCAATTAAAGAGGGATAATAAAGCATAACGCCATGGCAAATGCTTTGATAATCACATTTTGTGGTAATAGAAGATCCCTTTCTTGAAAAATTTCAAAGCAGGCAAAGTACATTTTGAAGAATATCAGGAGAAAGGAGACAAGTAAACATAGGTCTGTACCATCTGTGATTTAAGTTTTTGTTCTCCTGCTGTGTGATTCACTCTCAGACTACAACAGTCTATATATAATTATTATGATTCCAGAAGGTTTTTTTCAGAAATCAAAGAACTGCACAAACACCAGATCTACATTATTGCATATCCCCAGGACACCTTAATTTCTATTAATTGTCTCTCATTTTCTCAATTAAACTTTCTTTAAATACACTACTTGAAGTGTCTTTTCCTTCAATTTGACTAACAGACTAGGTTACTCATTCCAGCTGATCTCTGTGAAAAGAAAATTAGAAGAAATGTGTTTACAGGGCAGCCTATTTAAATTCAATTTCCCTTGTTCTATGCTGAAAGACAGCAAGTTGCTGCTTTCCCCCCAATCTTCAAGAAAGTTTTGAAGAACATTCAGCGTTTCAAAAAGGTTATTCTGCCTTTGTATTTCTTTTGGAACAGGAGCCTGAGTTCTTGTTACTGAAATCTCAAATAAAGACAATATACTTTCCAAGAATAACTCTCAAAAAATAATTGTTCAACTAGGTGAGAAGATGAGTTGCTCTCCTAAAAAGAATTCTTTGCTGCCATAGATTAACAAAATTTGCAGTGTCTTTAAAAAGACTTTCACCTATGGTAAAAAATTACCTTCAGCAGATGATTCATAAGGAAGAAAATTAGAAGACATCACACTTCCATGACTTAGCGGCTAGCAAGAAGAACAAGAAATATCACCTTCCCAAAGCGCCATAGAAGCCTGACTAAAATTATTCATGATGGCAATTGTAATTACCTATGATTTTCCAGACTGGATGAATGCTATAATCTGAAGCCCTCCTCATTTTCTTTTATCTTGCATCATCTTTTCGGGTCAATAAACTTTGGTGAAAGACAAGATTCCAGGCAAGATTTAGTCATAGATCAAAGTCTTTTTTATGAGATGGGATAAACCAATTTTAAGACAGGCTCACGTTAAGTTGCTGCATAAGAAATAACTCACGGCCGTAACTTGAATCTAGATCTGTATAGATTATTCTAATTCCATGATGTACATTTTTCTTTTGTATAAAACAAGTTCTATTATGTTCCTCAATTATGTTCCCATGGTAAAAGGCTTGTAGATATAAACAAACATTACTGCTTTATGTAAAGAGGATATAAGTAAGATTCATTTGCAGATCCATTCATTAGTTCCTACTGCACCTCTATTCTCTTTCATACTGTTTTTAACAAGTGTTAATAGATAATCCATTGCCCCATGGATTAGCGCAATGTTAAAAAGATTAAAAAATCCAGTGAGATTGCGATCTCAACAATAGGCAAAGAGGCAATTTTTTCACTTACCGAAAGAGCTAAAATTATTGAGAATTTTCATGTTGGAAAAGACAAGAAATATTAAATGAACGATATTTAGAAACTTGTAAAATATCTGCTTTTTTGGACTTGTTGGCAAAGAGAGCAGTACAATTTTGTTTCTGACAAGTCATTATCTATACATGGAGATGAGTTTAGCCCCCAAAGAGACAAATCCATTGTTTTCCTATTTAACCATTAGGACATAAATATAAAAATCTGACAAACACACACAAGAGATGCAAACAGAAATGACAGCACTGTATGATAAAAGCCAGAGTTCTGCAAGAACATGCTTGTGAAAACACACGTTATATAAATCATTGTTGATAAATTTGCGAGATGACAAGCAATATTCAGGAAGATGGAAAGTTTTACTGCTCTGACTCCCAGATGTGATATTTGAAAAGGGAGAAGTCATATTCTACTTTGTTGGGAACATTTTCAATGCAATAGTACATGATTTTCAAACTTCTGAATGTCCTGAAAGCAAAAGGTCATGAGGCAGTTTGAAGAAGTGAGCACAGACACGTGTGGTTTATTCATTTAGAGATTTAGAGGCCTATATTACTATCTCCAATTTTTAAATTGCATTTTTACAGTTTTACTTTACATGAAACCTAGGAAAAGAAGTACAACTGAAAACTAGTCCACAACAGAGAGTAAAAATTCAACCTAGTTTGAAAGGATACATTTTTAAGAGGCTTCCTGGCATCTAAGGATGCAAATACAGATCTTGTTCCATATTAACTTCTACTGATAGAATTAAGTCCTCTTGAAATTTCCTTAGAAATCTTAGTGCTTGGTAGCTATTTAAGCATCTGTTTTTACTGCAGTCTATGTCTAGGAAGCTGATAGCTACCTTAGTATCATGAAACCGAAACTGTGCTTCCCAGTCTGGACATGAGGTTTAAACAACAACAAAACAAAAATAAAAAAAGATAAGAAAAGAAAAGAAAAAAAAAAGAAAAGAAATATCTTTCCCTATTTCAGAACAATTACCAGGTGTTATGTAGTCACTACAACTTTTCCCTTTTTGAATTAATCACTGTGATTTTCCAATAGACATTTATCATTTATTTGTAAACAAAAAGCTTCAGCATTGATAGAAGATCTCAAGACAGCATTTTATTTTTTCATAAAAAAAGCTACAGGAAACTCACCTGCTGTAAATGTAGCATCCCATATGATTGATTTCTTTGTCTAATTTATACCGCTGAAAGTCCTCCCAAGCATCTTTAATGGCTGTCATAGCCATTATAGCACAAATTGGGATCATAGAAACTCCTGGTTGGAAAGCATTCACCACAGGCACGAAATTCAGCAACGCAACAACCACGAAGTAAATATTGGCAAAGCGATGAAACTGCTCATAGGTATTTTTAGGGAGGAAAGTCAAGATTGTATATTTGGTGGTCTTTACTTTATTTGAGTCGTAGTATCTGTTTGGATTTTCTCTCCACTTCTTACTTCCAAAGGCCAAATTAGAGACGACCACTCGTTTATTTTCATTTTTCTTCTTTCTTTTCTTTAGTTTTCCTCTCTTTTCCAGCTCTTCATTTTGGATTTCTGTGTCTGGAACACCACATCGACAGCAGCTTTCCTTGAAAAAGTGTTTTTTCCATATCATTCTAGAGAAGCAGCCTGGAACACTTTTCCTTGACATCATCTTTTCCTCTCAAAATGTAGCTTCAAACTAAAAACTAACAAAATTAGAAGAGTTCAGTAATCCAGATAAATTCTGAAGTGGTGGAGGGATGAGTCAAAATGTCGGAAGCTCAGGGCTGACTCTCCTTTGACTGCAGCCTTCACCTGCCTAGGGACAGGTATCATCCTGACTCAGTTGCGTCATGTTCTAGACCTGCCAGTGAGGCTGCACCTCACCTAGGACAAAAGCATCTCGCATATTTTGTTATTCCTGTCAGCACACACCTGGAGGCAGCGTTCAGAGTGTTTTCCTGGCATCGACAATCTGCTCACATGAAGTATGTCTGTTTTAACACAGAGTAGTGACAAATCTAAGAACATACACGCAGTTTTCATGGTTCACTCCACGAGTTTCTGAATCACTTTATAAGCCTGGGAGTTGCCAGGAAGTTCAAAGGTAATGGGCAGAGCTCTGCGTCCCAGAAATCAACAGAAGATTGCAGACAGTATTCTTCTCTCTTACTTCCTCTAGCTGCTATCTATTTTCATTCCCATAATATGGATTATTAAACAACCCCCATTCCCCCAAACCAAGCAAACCTATGATTTGGTAGTTGTAAGAATTTATGTAGACACAGGCAACCAAAGGGCTGTTTACCTAGATTGTCCTTCAGCCTGATCCCTCTCCTCTGATAGACCTCCTGCTTCTAGACACCCAAAGCACCCCCCATCTCATGCAGTGACCCTTTCCAGACTCTCAGTTCTTCCCCACTGGTCCTTGTGCTTCTGACACACAAGTATGTTGCATAGATGAGGGCTGGTTTCTATGACAGCTAATGATATCTGAACAAACCATAGTAATATTTCCTCTATGGTTTGGGCTTAAAGAGAGGTGAAAAAAAGGAAGAAACCCAAATGCTTAAACTTCTTTTAAATAAAAACTCCCACCTATTGCATTACGTGGTGGCAAGATAAATAGTTTCAAGTCAAGTTAGTACTTGGACAAGAAACTGATGAAATTGAACTGTTGCAATAAGAATTGCACATGAAAATATTTCTTCCTTCTGAGTCAGTGCTGAGGAAACATCTCAGCTTATAGTACTATTTCCGAAGTGAAACTGAAGTGTATAGATCACCTGTGCTTACTGGAATTCCTCTAAAGTTTTTTTCAGTTCCTTGATTTTGCTTCACCTTGAATGTAGTTGATTATTATCTTTTTCTTTTAATTGTTTTAGTAGGAAACATCTGAGAGACCTTGCTCTGATTTGTTAAACAGCCTGAGTAACCCTTTCCAGACTTGGATATGCTTCATTATTCCTCCAGATTCTTCTGCTGTCTGAAGAGGATATTGTGTATGTTGGCAAGACCATTTGGAAACTTGGAATGAAAACTTGTATATCACTGCTGTGATATGAAACAAAACTTCAATGATATCAGAATGACTTAAGTGAAATAAATGAAGCACTTTTAAAGGCAGAACAAAATTCTTTCATAACAGCTTTTCCAAACTTACTGTATTCCACAGAGCTGGTAAGGGAATTGCTGCAAAATCAAATGAACAGTTTCTACCACATTAAATACACGAAAAAATAATTGGTTTGGTTTACTTACTTGTCATACACCCTGGTTTTAGAGAAGTTTACCATTTTATCAAATTGATATTTTCTATAGTCTTCAGTAACATCCTTAATCATACTGACAAGCATCACCACAATCAGAGGAAGCACAGTAATCTCCCTGTGGAAGACTTCCATTTGTGGGAACAAGTTCAGAACCGCCAGAAAGAAGAAATAAAGATTACCCAGCCTGAAAAGGTATAAAATAAATTCATAGTAGTTAGAAATTAGAATAATTTCTTAATAAACACCCCCCATTTTGTGTCAAATCATCATTTCACTGCTCTACTCTCCTCTACCTTTCTTAGAATGAATTAATTCGTTGCTTTAACCGAGATGCTAATTTTTTCCTTAGAAGAGTTGGTGAGATATATCTTCATGATATTACAACTGCTTCCTTTTTTCCCCCCAGATTACAGTTTTTATCTCTAGGAGCTAAAATTTCTTCAGTGATCCTCCACTGCCTCGGTTTTAAAAGTAAGCAAAAATTAAGGAATCATAGAATCACCAGGTTGGAAAAGACCTCTTGGATCATTGAGTCCAACCATCGCTATCTGCCAGTAAACCATGTCCCTGAGCAGGTGTCCCCATCAAGAATCCTTGAAGGATTCCCAGGAAGGTCAAATTATGATTTTATAAATCTAATATACAGAATAAACATTTCAAAGTTATAGATGGATACAATTTTAATTTATTTTTATCATAATTATATTTCCCTGGTTGTCTTATTGACATGACTCATTATACTGAGGGGGGTATATAATTTCAAGCCAGCACTTTGAAAGAAACCTGTCCTTGCACTTGCGTATACACCTATACTGTTTATAAGTCAGCAGATAAAGCCACTTACATGCCATTAAAAGTGTACCAAAATTAATTTATGAACCTCTGAAATATACAAAATTTCACATCCAATGACGGCATTTTCATATTTTAAATAATTATAGGCTTGTTCAACACAGAAAAAGAGCAAATTTTAAACAAAAGCTTGAAATTTTTGCAAGGAAATAATGTTCTGGCATTCAAACCAGAGAGCTGGCCACAACATTGGTTAAGCACATCCAGCATTTACTTGACTTAAATCTCCATCTCAGTATGAAATGGGTGAGCTTTGCTTACAAATAATCATCACTTAAAATTTAGTAGTGTGGTAAACCACAAAAGCAGCCCTTATCACCCTCAAACATCACTATTTTAGACAGGGTTCATAAATCTCATGTATTATTAAATGAGCTTTTTTACCTGTGAAACTGCTCAAAAAGATTTCGGGGCAAAAAAGTGACCAACGTGTATTTTGTTGTCTGTATTCTGTTTCCAGAATAAAATGCAGAAGCTTGTTTCCAGCCTTTCCACTGTCTTCTATTGCCAGGAAATACAATCCTCCATTTGTTTAATCTGAGTTTTGGTTTGTCTCTGACAGAAAACAGCAGTGGTATTGATTCTGATTGACTCTGGGAGTGACTTTCAGCTCCTAGTCGCTGCCAGCGGTACAAAGCAGAGTCCACAGACAAAGCCATTCACAGCAGGGATGTCAGGCTGGAAGACAAATGCACGACAAGGACTGAAAACCAATTCCATTCTGGTAAAAAATTCACTTTGTGCCTCTCTAGAAGAGGTTTAAAGCAGCAAACAATGCTTTCATTCACCGTATTACATGTTCAGCATTCAAGCTTAGCACTTCCTACAGAAAATACACAGAACAAAAGATATAATAAAATCTTCAATATGGAAAAATCTATTTCTATCTCTGGGGGGAAAAAAATTCCCCAATCTATTTTCTGTGTCTTGTAACAGAAAACTAACACAGATAAAGCCAATTTAACAGAGGTGAGCAATGGCTTTTTCCACCACAAACTCTGTATCGTTTTCCCCAGTCATAAAGTGCCACTGAATCTATTCAGGCACTTTTCTTCAAGTGTCTCAGGCTTTCTTACAATACTTTTCCTATTCCCATTTACTTACATACGAACCGGTTCAGATGTTGAATGCTAATAGCTCAGATAATAAAGAAGTGCAGCATCAACTTGATCTCATTTACACTCATGTAACAGTTTTCCAGAGTCTCTGTAGAAATCGGATTTGAATGGAAAATAAATACCAGCCAGCACTAAAACAATGGATGTTTTATTGGTTGGAGAGATAAAGGTATTAAATCTCTCAATACTAATCCTATTATTGTTGAACACTTGTCTTCTGACTTGTTCACAAATCTGCAACTGCAACAGAAATTCAGTGGGCAGGATGCTCAGGCTCCAGCAGCACAGGTGTATATGCTAATATGCTCAATCTAAACACAGTCAAATCTCAATTCAACAGCAGAAGTTTGAGAAGTGAAAGCTGCCTTATAATGATGAGGCACCAAACGGGAAAAAGGAAACAAAAAAAGGCACTGGCCTCGTGCAGCTTCAAGGGTCCATTATACAAAACATGTGAACTGAGTCCACCTCACTTAGATTGTGGGAAATATGGAAGAATAAAAGTTATTTAAACTTGGACCATTGTAATTTAGATTAATTCACTGAAGACTTGGTTTGAATTTTATTCAATAACAGCCAAATTTGAAGCAGATTGAGAATATCTGAACATGTTTGTACTAGTCACAATAAACACACTCCAAATACATGCAACCTTTGAAAATTTTTGTAACTTTATTACCAGTGAGTTCTTTCGTTCTCTCTGCTTTTCATCTTCCTCTTTCAAAAAGCCTACCTACACATGTAATATGTGACTTCCTTCGGAAAAAACTTAATTACATTTAAAAATACGTACTTCACTGACTCTTGGAATGGGAAAAAACCCTCCATTGTTTATGCACTATAAAACAAAGCTGCACAAAAAGCTTAATTCAGAATCCAGGTTGCTCAATGGTTTCTGGGGATCCTCTACAATATTAAGAAGGGTTAAGTTATACCTATCAGAAACTTGGAAATGCTGGCTCAGTGGATGCAAGCTTAAGTCCCAGCACCTAATTAATCTAGACCTAAATGGCCTGTTACCCCGACAGAGAATATTGAAACTACAAATTGCCAGGAAATCACAGAGGAAATTACAACAAGCAAGTGAAAAGAGTTTTAAGCAGATTTGCCATTACTTGCTCTGTACTCCAGCAGCTGGAATGTAAGTATTTATACTTTGATTTTAGATGCCTTTCCTATGTTTGCAATAACTTGATTCACTTGTGGAAACTGCAAGGTAAAGGAGCTGCTGTCATGAAAATGGCTTCACGTGTACTTCAACATATATCCTGAAAGGGAAAGATTGAGGTGATGCATCACTACATTAGGGATTTGCCACCTACTCCACTTCAGCACAGAGACTACAAGTGCCAAGTCTAGTGGTGACGCATTACTGCTATTGCCATTTTGCCTAAACTCCCCTTTGTCAGCCACTCCAGAAATGCTTGCCTTTTAAAAGAATCAGCAAGTTCCAGTGGTCTGCTTTAGTTCTGACTGGAATTTGAGACTTTGCACAAGATGAGGTCAGAGATAACAGAGAAGCACCAGCCATGGCTGTAGAAATTTGCATTTTGCTGTTATGCTGTTCAAAAGTTCAAAGTGCAATATGAAGAGAAATGCAAAGAAAGCACGTGCCTGTTCTTTAGCTCAGTGTTTCTCAGGTCTGTAAACTAGGGGACAAAAAGGAACTTGCCATGTCCTTAAAACTACAAAACCTGATAAGTGGGAAAGAGCCTAAAGAATATATTCAGGTAAGTCAGAATAATGAATATCCATGATAATTTCCCTTTCGCTACATAATCATGGCAGCATGAAGTTTTAATGTCTCATTGTCTAGTCTTTCGTGAAGTTGCATTCATTAATGTTATTGTCATAATTCCCATGGAGTTCTGCTCAATAGTCTGAAAAAACTTAGTTTCAAGAAGCTATTTTCCCGCTTTCTTTTTATTCCATTATTCATGGATATACCTATGGGCACCTCAACCTGTCAAGCATATTCTTCTCATCTATAGCTCCCATACGGTTTTCCAGGAAGAAAACACTGGACAATCTAGCCTAGGACAAGTGGTCTGCCTTCTTGTGTAGGTGTCCTTCAAGGTACCCCAAACCAGAGAAAAATATTAATTACATGAGATCAAAATCAATCATTACCTATCTTATTTTCTTATTATTCCTACCCACAGTCCAAACTTTCCATTGGAGCTACTATGGTCTCAAGAGATAGGCAAAAAGCTGAAGCATGTCTAGACAACTCAGTTTCCGATTCCTGAACTGCATTTGGAAAAAAAACCCAAGACAAGTGACATATAAGTGATTAAACTATTATCTATTTATAGCAAAGGTAACAACCATACGGAAATGTGTCAGCAAGACAACCAGTTCCACTAAGATGTGAGATGAGAAGAAATATGTAAGCTGGTGTTATCACAAGAGGTCAGACGCAGTAGTCATATTACTTCACAGCCTGAATCAAAATTTCTGAAGCATGAAGCAATAACCAACGTGTGAAAACCTTTACACGTCTCCCATAAAATTCTGAAAGGATATATGTCCAAGAAAGCTTACAAGATTTCTCATGTTTGATGAAAAAATGAAATGAACAATAAGCCATAAATTAAAATGGTATCATTCACACTGTCATCAGGAACCTCTTGAAAAATCAGAATTTATCTGCAACAAAATGAGGACTGGCATCATATTCTTTCTGCAGAGTCTGCAGTGCAATTTGATAACTTTTACAATCAGGAAATTCAGAGGGACAATAATACCATTAAAGATTTTTTTTCTTTGCCATTTGAACATGGATTAAAATATCCAACCTCTATTAACTAAAAAGAGTGTATCATGATCTTCTTGGAAAAGATACACATTTTGCCTAACAGTTTTGTACTGATACTCTGAAAAAGATACAGTTCGTGAAATGTTATTGACTGTTCTAACCCACGAAGAGGATTTTGCATGTGCAATAAACACAACAGGAATGTATTTATAGGAATAAGCATCTATTAATTATAACTCATCAAACCCAAGGCCACCGTTCATGTTTTGTAAGGCTCATTTGTTTTCTTCTTTCTGCACTTAATCACTAAAAGAAACCACTGTTAAGATGAGTGTTACATTTCTTCCCTAAACACCTGTGAAGTCAAAGTGTGCTCATGATTCCACCTACACTGTGGTAAGTTGTCACAGGTAGCCCTTGCTTGTATCCATAACATAAGGTATCCAGGGGAAGTGAACACAGAATCACAGAACAACCAGGTTGGAAGGGACCCATCGGATCTTCGAGTCCACCCATTCCTATCTAACACTAAACCAAGTCCCTCAAGACCTCATCCACCCGTGCCTTAAACACCTCCAGGGAAGGGGAATCAACCACCTCCCTGGGCAGCCTATTCCGATGCCCAATGGCCCTCTGCGTGAAAAACCTCCTCCTAATCTCCAGTCTAAATTTCCCCTGGCAGAGCTTGAGGCCATTCCCTCTTGTCCTGTCCCCTGTCACTTGGGAGAAGAGCCCAGCTCCCTCCTCTCCACAACCACCTTTCAGGTAGTTGTAGAGAGTAATGAGGTCTCCTCTCAGCCTCCTCTTCTCCAGGCTAAATAACCCCAGCTCTCTCAGCCGCTCCTCATAGGGTCTGTTCTCCAGCCCCTTCACCAGCCTCGTTGCTCTTCTCTGGACTTGCTCCAGAGCCTCAACATCCTTCTTGTGCTGAGGGACCCAGAACTGGACACAATATTCAAGAAGCGGCCTCACCAGCGCTGAATACAGAGGGAGAATCACCTCCCTGGACCTGCTGGTCACACCATTTCTGATCCAAGCCAGGATGCCATTGGCCTTCTTGGCCACCTGGGCACACTGCTGGCTCATGTTCAGTCGGCTGTCAACCAACACCCCCAGGTTCCTCTCCTCCTGGCAGTTTTCCAGCCAGGCTTCTCCCAGTCTGTAGCTCTGCATAGGGTTGTTGTGCCCCAAGTGCAGGACCCAGCATTTGGCCATGTTAAACCTCATGCCGTTGGACACTGCCCAGCGGTCCAGCCTGTTTAGGTCCCTTTGCAAAGCCTCCCTATTGAAAAAGGCGTGCCAAAACAGTCCATTAATGGCAAGTGTTTTCCTTTTGCACCCTTGTCTTTACAATGGGAAGAGATCTACTTCATTTTTCATGGGTACCCTGTATGGGTAGTATCCTCCCTGTGATTGCTTGATCTCATCCAACGCAATGAAGTCTTTCTCTTCATGTGACAGGAGCTTACTGCATTAGAGAGCCATACCAACTCTCTTAACTAGGAAGGATTAGTGGTGACGTGCTTTACAAGCATTGTTTTTCCATACTACCTCTTTTTGCAAGATTCTTCTATTGAAAAAAGACAGTGTTGACTGAGAGAAAGCTCATTAAAGAGTCAACAATAAGAAAATAACTTTTTCTCTTTTGAGGTTGCCTCATTCCTGCCAAATGAGAGGTTTGCCTGCAGATCTCTGCTTCCCATACTTCAGAAGATGGAGAGAGAAAAGTGATTCTCCTGCATCTGCACAAAAACTTTTACACAATCATGCCTCCAGCATTGGTTTATTAAAGACGATGATAGATCCACATTAAAAGAAATAATTCTCTCATAGGCATATGTAGAAAAAACTCAGAAGCTAGCAATACATAGAAACAGCTGTCAGAACAACCGAAGAAAGACAAAGACTATACCTCCTTTTTAGCTGTTGATTGGATATTTCTGAAAATTTGACTCCAGGGCAAAATTTCAGGCAGGGTGGTGCTTAGTTTTCAAAATCAGTACTGTGAGAAGATGTAGCAGTAGGACTTAAAGCAGATGTGTGCATTATCAAGAACTACAGCTAACAAAATATCCTTCTAAGTTCTCACCTGATATTTTCATTTCTAAATTGCCTTAAGACAAGAAGTCATTAAATGACATAAATTCTCTCTAAGATTTATTTTCATTATTCCAAAATTGTTATTGTATTTCCTAACTGAAAGAAGCACCAATTTTTCTTCTTGTTGCCCTGTATGGACGATGTGGCATCCATTTGAAAGAGGCATTCAGGCGAAGGTTTGTCTTGCGAGATAAACATTACTAAGCGAGCTGACTATTATAGGCATTTGAGCCACAATCTTCTTTATCTGCTTTGCAATTATCTGCTAGGAAGCTCTTTCATGTTTTGGTGATGCTGTATAGACATTCCTCCTCAGTCACATCAGTTCAGAGAAAATATTTTGTGGTTAAGACTCATGGGAAATGGGAAGGAGATTGGGAAGGAGATTGGGAAGAATGAAGAAGGCAATTACGTTGATTTGCAGGATACAGACCACAGCCTAAAATCATCCTGTAACATTTTTTTAGTATGGAAATAATAGTTGCAGTATGAAAGAAAGTTGCCAGAAATGAAGAAAGAGCTTCAAAGAATGGCTTCACTGAAAAAACAGGCAGTCATTGCAGATTGCTGTCATTCAATGTACAACAGAAATGCATTATGGATTAACAATTACATAATGTTTTTGAGTACAAGTTTCCATTTGTGTGGGATAAACAGAAAAGAGCATTTCATAAGTGCAATCATTAGACCACAGAGCTTCACTATTCTATTATTATATTAGATTGACAGTTTTTTCATGTCTCTTTGGGGGATAAATCCAAAATCTTGCAATGATAGGTTAGTTATAAGACTCTTTCACAAGGATAGACTAGATTTCACTGCCTGATGTGGAACATTCATATAGCTTGAGCAGTGTGGGGGCATGTTCAGGCAGTGCAATTTTCTGCAGGGCTGCAGCTGTGTTATTAAAACTGGTTTCAAAATACAGTTGTGCTCTCAGCATATGCTGACATACAGGTCATACAGACAAAGATGATTATCAGATATTATTCAAGAAGGAAGCTGCCAACTTGCAAACAGTGATACTGGATGCTGTGTTTATCTTGAATTTGTGAATAAGGAGTTTGCTCTGGTTTCCCATACTGCATGTTCATTTAAATTGTTAGACTAAAATTATCTGGCTAGTTGCATGGAGGGTCATTGCTGCCAGGATGTCTAAATAGCACAGTTACTTATTCTTTTGACATTTGGGCCCACTGCACTTTTCATGAGTGTAGGCAGAGGTAGTTTCTGCACCTTTACCACCTTCCAACACAGCAGTTGCCTTTGCCCCACTCACACCTTCAGCCAGAGAGACTGGGAAGCAATGCTTGCACAGAGCTTTTACAAAGTCCCTAACAATAAGGTGTTACTTTGAGACATCAGATTGAAAGGACAGACACATCTATGTTTTTCATGACTTTTAAAGATTCTTGAGGTGTCTCTTATGTGTCAGAGAACACAAACAGGCAGTGAATTCCACTATATATACCAAAAATGTCTTACATGCATGTGTCTCTTCAAGTAAACATAGTTTCAGACACAAGACTGCAGTGCAGAAGTGAGAGTAGTCATTATAAGAAATAGTTAGAAGTACATATCTTGGTATGTATATAGTTTTGGGGATGCATATAACAGTATTGTCCTAAATACCTATTTTCTGAAATCAGGCCTTTATTCCTCTCATCAGGGAAGCGTAGGACCCATAACATAGGAATTGTCTAATTCACCTTTCAGTTCACTTTAAATAATCTTAAAATTTTTTCTATGCCACATGAACAAAACTTAGCCTAAACAAAACTGTATATAATACAATGTAAACAAAGCGATGTGCCTATACCACCAGCCATTGTAAGCAACTTCCATTTAAATTCTTACCTACAGGCAAACAGTACTTTTCCCTTTGTTCAAAGAATCAAAAGCAAGTCATAAAGCTGATAAAGAACAAGTAAAATCAAAAATGTTGCAGACCTATATCCTTCCTAATATCTAGAAAACTACATCTCCATTCTTTCTAGAACCTGGTTATCAGAAGACTCAGAAAGGTAATGAAAGGATGTGTATGCTACACCTCTCAAGGGTAACCCTCAAAGCAATGGGATCTTTTCATAGAATCATAGAACAACTAGGTTGGAAGAGACCCATCGGATCATCGAGTCCAACTATTCCTATTAAACACTCAGGACCTCATCCACCCGTGCCTTAAACACCTCCAGGGAAGGTGAATCAACCACCTCCCTGGGCAGCCTATTCCAATGCCCAATGACCCTCTGCGTGAAAAACCTCCTCCTAATCTCTAGCCTAAATCTCCCCTGGCAGAGCTTGAGGCCATTCCCTCTTGTCCTGTCCCCTGTCACTTGGGAGAAGAGGCCAGCTCCCTCCTCTCCACAACCTCCCTTCAGGTAGTTGTAGAGAGTAATGAGGTCTCCTCTCAGCCTCCTCTTCTCCAGGCTAAAGAATACTTTTGTTGAAGACAGACCACTGGTGAGCCCTATTTGAAACCTTCTTGGATGGCAGCTGGACCACATGGCAGGGAATCCTCCCCTTTAGCAGGGACTCCTTTGTGAAGGAGGCAAGTCGAGGTTAAGGTAAAGCAAAGGGAGGCAAATTGTAGACCCGCTGTACTGTAAGGTCATTCAATCAGAAAAGGCTTAGTTGGTGAACTGCAAATATCCACATCCAGTCCAGTATCTATGCCAGAGTGGCGGTTTTTTTTGCACAGCAGTCTCTCATTTTTCTGAATATGTCATGTGAGAAGCATTCTCATCCCTGCAGGTTGAGGAAATTTTTGCTTGTTCTCTCACCTGGCTATTCAGAATTTGAGTTTGCTGTTGCAAAAAAGATTAGTATCTGCTTCAATCCAAAGCCTGCCCTTATCTGTAGCTCTTTGAGTGTTCCTACACACTGCTTAACTAGAAAATCATGTATTTAAAACTCTGGGAATGGCAGAATTTAGTGGCATTTTAGCCCAGAAATGAGGACACCAAAATTAGAGCGATTGTTTGAATAATAAATTTTTTTGTTTGTTCCACTTAATATTCAAAATCAAAGTGAAGTGGCCTTTAAAAGACAATCTAATATTTATAGCAAGTATGATTATAAAGCACTTATGATCAAAATTATGTTGCAGATGTTCATGTGGGAACTCAGCAATGCTGAAAAAGTCCAAAAGGAAGCAGAAAAATTGAAAATAAATTGGAAACTGACCAGAAGATCCTTTATATGTAAAACCCTTTTATGCAGCTATGTTTTTGTCAGAATGTGCTGACTCTAATTTCAGTTCTCCAAATTGGAATATTAAACTAAAGTGTCTCAAAGAGAATAGTTACTTATTTATATGAAACGGAAAGTAAAAACACAGAGGCTAAACAACTGCCAGTTGAGTAGGACAGCTCCATACCAACCAAAGATCAGGGGAAAGCTTAATCAGAATCTAATCACAGAGTATTGTTGAAGGAGTGTCCAGTAACACCTAGGCTGGTGAACCAGGTGTGGATACAGGAAAAAGCTGTTCTGGTTTGGTCAGGAGTGATGCCTTTCAGGCCTTTTTGAAAGAAAGATGAAAATACCTTCAGTCTGGAAAGGTGCTTCTGGCAATAATATGCCACATTAAGAGCAGCTGAAGAACTGAGAGAGCCATGTGAATTAGTGGAGGATGGAGATAGGTTAAAATGTAGGAAACTTATCTCCCTTACCTATTCAGCCATAGGGTCCCTTGGTCTCTCCAAGACCACTACAAATTTCCATATTTACATGAACATAAAATGCACAGCAGCAAACTCATGAAACACTCTTTGGAAGTATGAATTCTTTTTAAAAACCAGTCCTAAGATTCCATTCAATTCTATATCTTTTTCCTCCTATACTCTTTCCTCCTCCTTTAGGTTAAGGTAACTACGATGCACAATTTTTGATTTAATTAAACCAGATAAATAGAATAGGATAATATAACAGGAACCATTTTATAAGGCCACAAAAAAAGTATAGTATGAAAACTATCGTGAACAGAGTATTTCCTCCAAACCCCATATTAATAAAAAATAAAAGACCAAACTCTGTATTATTCCAAGTCAAGACTAGTTTTCGTAAAAATGTATCTAACCACCTTATACTATCCATAACTCATTTTTATTCTAGTCTTCCTCTCTCTCCATCTATTAGGTTAGAGAGATGTAATATCAACCTTAGGAAACATCACATTGTTCTAAAGAAAACGAGTCACTTGACAGGGAACCAGCCTGGACGGCAGTTCTGGGGGAAGGTAAGAGAGGACAGGAGTAGGAGCTAAACACTGTTCCACTCACACAGGAAATTATTACAGATACCTAAAACCAGTTAATTTATTCTGGCTTCTTCTAAAGCAAGAAATCAGGGAGCAGTGACCTGCAGGCAATGATCCACAGAGGCAAGGGGATGTTTGTGCGGGGAGGTGACTCAAGTCAGACCTTTCGCAATGGAACAGTGATTATTAAGTAGTCTTGGGAAACTTCACATCTTATTCTCGCAGAAAAATACATACCCAAAGTAAGAGAAATTAACCCATCCACTGCAGAAATTATGTATTTACAGAAAATCAGATGTACTGTAGCAAGGTAGCACAAGCAGGAGAGACTTGAAGGTGCATTTAAAAAGTTAGCTCTAAAATTATTTCGGAACAATGAATTTTACTCCATTTATTCAGGCTGCATGTAGAGAAATGGTGATTTTATTTAAATATCAGCACTGTTAAGCAGAACTGGGACAGTCCTGATGAAGCACCTCCTTATTATTCAACAGTGCAGTTCTACAAAATTAGGCAAGGCAAAAACTTGCCAAGAAAAATGAGCTGACAGGAAGCATAAAGCTGTAATGCTCCATGCTGTGACTATTTTGGGCCTAAAAGAGACAGTTATCCTAACCAAGCATCTCCTCATGCTCGGGTACAGATTCTCACTTGCCAGAATCTCTCAGGAGCACAGATACAGAGTTCAAACTTACTCTCCCAGTGTATGCTCAAGCTCTATGCTTCCAACAAGGTTTAACACAAATTTTGTTATAAAAAATGAACAGTAAGCTTTAGTAAACAGTTATTTCTGGTCTGAAACCTCATTTGAAGCCTTATGGTGAAAAGCAAACATACACATTTGTTCTCCTGAAGATTCTCTGGGCTGTTTTTTTGTTGCTCTGCTTCTTGTGCAGTCATTTACATGAATGCAAAATCAGCATGATAATGAGCCAAAAAAAAAGAGAGGTAGAACAAGATACAAGTGGTATTAAAAGAGCAAGAGAAAAGGAATTTAAGAAAACTAATTTCAAACCTGAGTTTCACTTGCTACTGGTTGCAACATCCGAGACCATATTATCATAACTTGTGTCATTAATTACTACCTAATGAATGGAAATGAGGAAATTTTAATTCTTGAGATTGCTTAAGTCTGAAACATACCATTAAAGCAGAATGATAAGTATCAAACTGTAAAAATGTTCTCAAGGAAAACACTGTAAATGGAAAAAAAAGTTTTTGTGCTACTGATGTTTTAATTTCTAAAATATCCAAGAAAGCATTTTAAAATCTAAATTCAAACACATGAAAAGCTGTTTTGTTCAGCCATCCTGAGGGCTATTTGTTTGATTGTGGTATGTGAGAACTTTATACTATCATAAACACTGGCACAAAATCATGTTGATGGAAATCTGTAATTAAATAACAGAACATGAAGTACGCAGTCATTCTGATGATTTGCAGTCAAGTCTTGTTCCAACAAGAACGTCAAACACTTTTTCCTTTTCTTTAAAGTATCACGGTGGCTGATTTCTGATGCAAATTGAGAGACTGGTTATTCAAAGTAGTCCATCCATTTCTTTATAACCCAAAGCAGATGATATTCAAAGTCAAACACAACAAAAAGGGTTAGCAAGCATAAATGCTATTCTGAGTCTGCTCTATACATGATTTCACTCCTAGGCTAACTTTTTAGATGCAACAGTTTTCACTGAAACTGTATTAGATCATGAGTCTGGTTTTGAGTCAAAGAACGGAAAGCTCTTTCATCCTCTACTTGCTCACACTGTTGGCACAACAGAGACTTGCACCCAACTCTTTGTAACAAAATCTGAAGTGTTGCAATTGGTGTGTGTGAAAGAGCTTCTCCACCACTGCATCCAAAGACTGAGTTTTTGTCAGAGCAGTCTATTTGTGCATTACTACAGTGATTTCAAGTTGAATTTTTTCTCTTTAAAAGCACCTGGTTGTCATTTATAACTTCCCACTGAGGCTGATAACAATCTGCTTTTACATATGGTGCTTGACTCAGTCATCTCCAGTTATCAACTGAGCTAGGATTAGCTATAATCCTGAAATGGATGATGGAAACAGTAATCGTTTAACAGGTTTGTTCTGAACAGGCAATACTATGACGATGTGAAGGAGTCTCTAACTTCCTAGATTTTTTTCGTACTTATTAGTTACGTTATGCAAGCCCAGATGATCTGGAAACAACAGAATTTCTTCTCCTCTGCATTCAGAGAAGGAACTGTGTTCCTTCTTTTCTGTTTTTTTTTTGTTGTTTTTTTTTTTTTTTTAAATATTTTCTCAAACTTGAGTGTCCTGTTGTTCCTTCTTATTATATCAACATATAGTGAAGTTATAAATATGATAGGGTGATGGGAGTTGCATTCCCTGGGATAAACGTCAGACATTCATAGACTGCTTGTAATAACTTTAACTAGTGCCGTTGCTTAAATGAGTGAAGGTTATAATATAGCCACTGCAATCTGTAGTTATTATTACACTAGTCTAATCCAGAATTTTACTGTTTTCCTTAGCACTTACAACACAAACTCTTTCAGCAAAATTATCTATTTCTGTGGTCCATATAACATCTTTTGATCCCGCAGTGCACTGCAGCATATTAGGACTTGATTGGTTACAGTACAACGTGAATTCTATAAAATAAATTATTTTCAGGAAGAAGTTCCTCTTGGACAAAACCCGTAGTCACATTGGTTAGTATTGTCATTATACAACAGTGTAACTAATCCATAGTATCTGAACACTTTTTTTCAGGAAACACTGAATGGAAGAAAATGTACACACCTGAGGAACCTTGATCGCAAGAGCTACTGGTGGAGTCTTTACCAAGGAGCAGTGGTTCCATTGGTAAAAGGAAAGTGAGCAGTATTTAAAACCAAAGTGTCAAGGTTCCTAATTTTATAGCTGTCTGGAGCATGAGATTACATAGCCTGATTTCCTATTAACACTAGAAAATACTTTTATCGAGTTGTTCTTGTATTGAGTACAGACTTGTGCTTGTCTGGATTTGATAACAACAAGAAATGAAGTAGAGGTCTCTCCTAAAACATATTTTACTTAATTTTGTAAGGTATTAGTATATAGCATGTATAGACCCATTCAGGGTGTTTTCCTACAGTAATCATAACAGGACAAAAGCAATTACAGGGTTATTGCATAGGAAGTTGCACCTTTGACTGACAACTAACAGAACATTGCCAGTCAGTGGTGCTGTTTTTTAGGATTAGTGGTGCAAAGTGAAGCAGTTCTCCGCAAGATAGCTTTATATAGATGGTTACCCAAAGAACAGAAGCATGGATGCTAAGATTACAAAAGGAAATGTGTGTCATGGATTTTTTTTTCCAGTGGAGACACAACTCTAAGTAATCACCAAGGACCTACCCCTCATCAGGTCTGGGAGAGGTTTTTGCAGACACGGTCTCTTGATTGAGCAGACCCTGAATGTAGCTAAATACATCTTGGCTCCATCCGTGCTCCCTTGACTAGATTTCCCTCTAACAGAAAACTGCAATGTACAGTCAAGTCTGCTCTGCCCTCGGATCTCACAGATGGGAAATGCTTTTGGATGTCTCTGTTATAATGAAGCCCCTGAGACTCCATTACTTAAAGCTCACAACAGGTAACTAGTAACTAGCAACTAGTGACAGCTCAAATAAACAAGAGAGCGTTCAAACGTTAAATGGGGCTGTATCCAATGAATTATGGCTCTGATCAAGATAAGAAATAGTTTAATGCTTGTTTAAAGCCTTCTATCCATCTAGTAATCATTAACTAGGTAACCATTGTAAAGATTTGATGATGTAAATTAACCACCCATTTTGCAAATAGGAATAGTTAGTGTCACAGTGAGGATAAAAATTCAACAATGAGAATCTTCGTCTTACATTTCATCCCAGCAGGATCTCACCATATACACAGACATAAAAAAAAAGATGACCATATAAATTTTAAAATGTACAGAGTATAATGGGTTAACCTACACAAGCTGGTTAAATTATAGGTCACAGAGAACGGCAAATTCATAGCTGTGTTTTTAACAAGCACCATACTTTACAAGCAAACAGCAGGAAGAGAACGTGGATTCAGGGCTCTATTTGCTCTATATTTTTTTCTTTGTTTACATCGTTTAGCTTTGCAAGTCACTCCCATTTTTAAAGAAAGATTAACACATTATTTTGTCCTGATTACACGTGTGACAGCATTAAAGTAGGTCAGTGCTCTTTATTAGAAACGAATGTTTTAATTCAAACAGATCTTCCCATTTGTCTTGTTGTCTGTAGGAAAAAATCATATAGATTTTGATTGGAAAAGGACACTTTTTTATTGACTAAGGTTGTGAACGCAAATTTATTAAAATCTTTCTTTTGTTTTTTACCCTCAATTAACCTAGAAGGGGCCCCTCCTGAACTATAGAAACTAAACAAATTTCCTAAGATATATAGTGTTGAGAAACAAAATTAAAATAGTAAAAATCTTTGCTTTCGTATATTGTGTAGGAGTAGAAGTAGAATTAGAAATGTATCTTTTATAAGTTTATTAATTTTTCTCAGACCAGAGTTATTTTTTTGTTTTTATTATGCAGCACCACAGAGGTTAACACACCAGGTGCAAAGGCAGCAATCGACTGACTTGGTATGTTGAAGAAGAGCAGAACTGCTTAAGGAAGAGCTCACAGACACTTCTGCTGGAAACATCTCTACTCTGTCTGTATCAGGCAGCCAGTGAGGTATAAATAGGGTGAAGACAACCTCTTAACTAGCATTATATTTATTTTACAACCTGCCCACCCTGCCTGCCTACTTCTTCTATTACAGCACTTTGCTGCACACATGAAGAGCTCTCCTGGAGGCAGTTACATTTATGAACTGTTTGCTCTATGCCTGCCTTGCAGCCAGCAGCAGCACAACCATTATTCACCCCAAGCAAAAAGGAATCAGGTGAAGAAAAACGACTCTCCTTGAAAGCCGTCATAAATTCACATGGAGAAATAACGACGTTCCAGTACCCGAAATCTTTAGTTTTATTAACAGCAGAAGGGTAGTTTTTCTATCCAATAAAACCTTTTAGCTTCACCTACTGGTCAAAATGGAACATGCACCATTTTGGCCCTTGCCACTAGCCTGATTATTACAGGAGCTGCAGAATATTTAAATCATGTAAAGTGGTTCACAGGGCTGCCTGCTTGCAGGAATACACCCTCAGAGAACAGAAAACATGGCAGCTGAGCAACAACACTTCTCTTTATGCTCAAGTACAGTTCAAACAGCCTTGAGAAGGAAGTAAGATAAGCAAGTGGGGATAAAAAAAAAAAAAAAAGAGAAATCTGAACATAATCTGAAACCTGAATGAAACCTAAACCAGAGTGACAATAACGACAACAGTGTTGGAACACTGAACCAGAATACAGATCTCAATAATAAATACTGACTTAATAGATGGCATAACATACACTGGTCCTTTCTTGGTAGATAATTTTCCCCATTTGTAGCATGGTTCCAATATTTACAATCCCATAAATGTACTTAGAGGCTAGAAACACAAAAATAACCATATTCTCCAAATATTACAAGAACCACGGGATGATCAAACTGCTGACCTGGCTTAAGTGCAACTGTTTCATCACCAGAAGAAATGAGATGAATCTCCACATTTAAAAATTAATAAATCCCTTAGCAGTTGTACCACAGTACTAGCTGCAAAACTGAAAGAGCAAGACCTCAGCTCTATGAGACACTCTATGCAGTTATCAGCATGTGCCTTTTGCACATGAGATGTGCAAACGACTGACTTGTGTCAGGAGCCAAAGAGAGTAAAGCTATTGCATTTTGCAGTTCATCTAAAGAAAAAGGAATACAACACTTCCAAACTGAAGCTGAACCAATTAATGAACCAAGTGTATGACTTGAATGCCCATAAAATATTTCAGGTTATATTAAGTATAACAGAATGTTTTTTTAAAAAATTAAGTGTAAATGCAGCAGTGATTTCTCATCTCTCCTGACAGTGCATCTTCCTGGACGTCCACTATTTGCCACTGATAAGGCAGTGTCAAGTGTACCTTAAAACCAGATTGCATTGTAAAGAGGGCCAGGGGCAGAGGGACTCCTCATAACGAGTATAGGAGTGAACAAAACCAGCATTACTGCTCAGCTTTGCAAGATTATTTTGTAGGCAACATGTTCCTTTTTAATCAGAATGCAAGAGCGAGCATGGGCAGTTAAGATATCACTCCTTTTTTCCTTCTCCAGGAAGAAATTTTGAATCAACTAAGTTCAAATATAAAGACATTAACACCACAACTTTTGTGAAAACAAGCAGCCAGACTGTGGAGGCAACTGAGGTATCTTCCCCTACATGGAAGGCTGCAGTGCAAGTGCACTTGTGATATTCTGCAGCGGCCAATACAGCCTGAAGACCTCCTTCTCCAAACTAGGCTTTAGAGGTTGCACTACTCAAGCAACTATTCATTTGTTTTTACAAAGCCAGCAGAGCATAAACACTATGAGGCTATTATCCAGATTACCAAATTGTGGTATTATTAACAAGAACATTACAGATCCATTTTTTTTTTTACTACAGATCTTTAAGTGGGAGGCTCATTATGGTGTTGTTTCCAAAAGCTGAGAACAAGTTTGTAACTCTCCAATGTGCTCCATAGGCTTTGTTCTGCTTTCATTTCTTTGCCAATGAGCAGCATATTCCCCTAAACTGAGGGATCTGATTGGTTCTTTCTTTCTTTCTGAAGGCTGTAAGAGACAGGATGGAAATGACATCAAAACACATTTTCTGCAAGAATAATGTGAAGTCTATGTTGCACAGCTTAACATTTCTAATCACTTTCACGCATATAACTTATGCAAGGAATAAAGTTAAAATGATTTATTTACTGAGTGGTGGTAAGCTTAAAAAAGCACAAAACACATGAACGGATACTCAAGGGCCTGCTTAATTACAGTTAAATACAGGAGAACGTATATAATTTCAGCCTTCAATACCCGCACCTGGCATTACCCACTTCAGAGCTTTGTGTAAGCACACTGAGCATCAGCTTTCAAATGGCTCTGGAAATGGGATTCAAGGATAACGTGGATGGCCCCAGCCCCCTGAGTTGACAAAATCCCCTATAACATGGAGGGTGTTGATACTCATGTACCTGTACTCCTTCATTATGTCTCATTAGATGTTATGACTCAAAATTATAGGCAGCTTCTGGAAGTGATAAAGTGTCCGCAGGAAGTCTCTGGCTCTGGAATAATCTCATTACTGAGTTTTAGGTCACTTTAACCACAGGGGACAAAGGGCAGTGATGCCTTGCACACAGTGAAAAACTGACAACAAAAAAAGTCAAGAAAAAGGTAACACAGACTTATTGCCCAAAAAAGTAGAAACTAACTGTATGACAGAACAAGTTTGAAAAAAATGGATATTTCTAGGTAAACAAAAAGTGAGTAATGTACAAGTACTCTTTGCAGAAATATATCACTGAGGAGAAGGCAGTTAGGATGAGGGATGCATGAAAAGCTACATCTTTTTTCCAAGGGTTTGCAGTTTATGATGGAGACAGTACAGTGTGTACCAGGTCACCTCACTTGCTGCTGAAATGCAGCTGCCTGTAGAGTGGAATGCAGTTACCAATTAAGAGCAGATAGTGACATTACAACAGCAGCTTTGAACAAGAGATTTTGAAAAACCATAAGGGGAATTATAGGTAGATAGAATGTAATTATCTATCTGGAATTCAGCCAGATACACACAAGTCTCTAAACTCTGCATTTGCCGTCAATCTAAATAACACAGCATCCCCACAATTTGCAGCAGTAGGATTGCTAGGCAGATCACAAATTAAGCACTAGGTACCTCATGAGCTATTTACAGGATGGTTATAGCAAACCCGGCTGTCTGGGAAATAAAAAGCCAGAAAAAGAGCCAGAGAAGTATCAGGCAGCATGACATACTCTCTGTTACATTGAAATCAAGGGCAAAACCTTTTTTCACACATTGGAGAAGTAAAAAGTTATTTGGCACATCAACATCCTTCCAAGCAACTGCAGCCATATGGCTTTGCTTTCAAACGTCCCGCCCAGACAGCTCCTCTATTTATACAGCCCCTGGGGAACCTCACACATTTCTGACAGCTCCAGTAGACTGGTCCCTTCCCCTCCCTGTTCCTATCTGCCTGTACCTGTGCTTTGGCTCACAGGCGTCTCTGTTTCTAGACATGCTGCTGAAGTTGGAAACAAGTGCCAACTGAATCAGATCTTTTCAAGAAGACATACTCAGAGCTATTTTCTCCACAGTTAACAGGCAATCTATTATACAATCCTCTGGACACATGCTCTTATTCTGGTATTGCCCTCGTGTTACTATCCATTATTGATTTTTTCAGGAAGGCAGCGGTTAAATTGCAAAAAGAAGTCAGAGGACAATCAAGAGAGAGTTCAATAAGCTGGGATGACCGGTTAAGAGTTCAGGATCACAAGCAGTGTTCTTCTCTATCCTTCCAGTTGCAGATAATGATGAAGGAAAAAAAAGGGAGACCTAGTGGATCAATACTTGGCTCCAAGCCTAGTGTCACTAACAGTATTTTTGGTTTTTTTGGTCGTGGATCATCTTACGCAATACTAGGCTTGCTGGCAACAGACGAGGTACATCTGTCTCAAAACCAAAAAAGATCTTTGCAGAGGAGCTAGGAGGGCTCATCGAGAGAGAGCTTTAGAACAGATTTGAAGTGAGGAAGAGATAAAACCAGGCTTGCTAGTGATAAGCCTGGGGGCAGCACATCAGTGTTTGAAGGACAGTTTGCTAGCGAGCTCCTTTGATCTGCTGTCTCAGTGGAGACAGGCTATTGAGATCCATATGGCAGCAAAGATGCAAGGATTATTGATGAATAAGAAATCATGGAAGTACCTGAGAATGGTCACGTAGGAATTAGAGCTTCACTAGCTAGAAAAGAGGCAGGATCAATAGCCCAACTGAAGTGCATGTACACTGATGCACACAGCACAGGCAATAAACAGGAGGAGCTGGCAGCCAGTGCACAGAGTCCATCCACATCACTTAACTGAGTTAGAGCTGCTGTCTATGACGGCCTTTTCATCCAGTCTCTTTAAGCACCATTTTGAAAAGAGCAACACAATATCCAGCAGAGCAAGTAAAACCATTCCCAGCTACTGAACTCTTTTCCCTACTGACTTATTAGACAGAGCATAAGTGATTTTTGGTGGTTTCTCAGCATCTTATTTTTCAAGAAATGGTTAGAATTTGAAGAGTAGGAGTAAAAATCAGAGAATCATAAGGGAAAACGTACAATACATTGGGACCACATTTCTCACTTTCAAGATTAGAATAACAGTTGTATCATTTATAAACATACAATATTCATGGATTCTCCTTAATTTTCATGCTTCAGGGCATGAACGGACCCATTCTGAAGAGAGAGATTAAAAGAAAACTCTTGTGAAGTCATGCCCTGAGCTCTTGAGTTTTGAATCACAAAACAATTCAGATCAGACAGGACTCCTAAAGATCCAACTCTCCACACTTGAGCAGGGCTAACTTCAGAGCAAGATAAGGTTGCTCTGGGCCTCATCCACTTAAGTTCTGCTTATCTCCAAGGACAAAAGCACCACAGCCACTTAAAGGAGTTCAGAGACATGCAAACCAGAGGGCTGACAATTCTCATCTATGATTATAGCAATTCTAGGGAGATACAGTCAAAATATCTATATTCAGATTCTAATCTGCACCTTAACTAAAGGAAAGATTAGAGCACTGAAAAGGCTGATTTGAGAGAATCAGTCTGAGGTAATACAATGGAATCTGTCTGTTACAAATATGTAAACTCTCTAGGGAAATAAGCTTATGAGGTCAATGCTTTAAATTAAGTATCTACATTTAGGAGGTGTGAATATTCAGCAAAGGATAAATAACTTCTCAAATACCAGAAAAACTAGGAAAGTAGCACCATCCACTATTACTCTAGCATAATGGTTGTCCAAAGATGACACTGATGAACGTATTTAGAAGTCTCCCAAATTTCATATTGGTCTCCTTGTTTCAAACAAGCAAGTCTGTCATATACAATATAAACTGTAAAATGCAGGTGATTTGGAAGAGGTGGGCATGACCTCAATAGTAAAGTTTTGTACTCAAGAGCAACTTTTAAAGTAACTCTATTACTAGAATCACTTGAAATTAGACAATAGTAGAAAAAGGATAGGAGGAAAACAAATCAGGTACTGTTCTCTCTACCTTGTAGAATCCATCCATGCTCCAGAGAGGCATAAATTAAAGGTCAAACTTTTCTGAAACCAGATTGCAATATGACTGTAGTTTATTATGGGTAGGCTGCCTTTATTTTTAATTGTGAGTGCAATATGTGTTTTAGGGCTGTTAACCTTGACAGAATGTCTTTTATTAGCTACCACATCAGAAGTGGGACACCTTCATTATTTCCAACATAAAGTAGTCAAGCCATAGTAGAATGATTCAGTGCAGTTTTGTTGGATTCAAAGCTTTACTCAATCAAAATTTAGCATTCAGGAAAGCACGAGTCTTGTTTTCCTTCAGAAATTAGCTTCATAAATGTCTGTAACGCAACTCCTTTGGCAACAACTTTTTCACTCTGTTTAACTAGAACCAGCCTTTTAGAGGCAGACTGCTAAATTTTACTTATGAGTTTAACTGAAAGCTCAGTTAATGGACACAACCAATCTGAAATTGTATACTTGGATCAAGATATGATCTGAATCACCTTGGAGTTGAGTTCACGTCTGACAAAACTGACAAAAAAATGATCAACAAAATCAAGACTACGAATTTTTCATTAAAACCATAGCAGGTATGTGAAAGCTCTGTATTGAAGACTTGAGATTGAATCACCTTCTACTGTTAACACATTTCTGTGCTGTTGTAGTAAGTATTGGTGACTCTAGGTTTGATGACAAGAGTCTGTGGGAGATACAGCCAGACCAACTCTGTTCATCTTTGGTGGAATGTAGAGTGCATATCGCAATATGAAATGGCACAGCTCCAAAAGGAGCTTAGAGCATAAGGTTTCTAAGCTGCATTACAGGGGAGGGTTGCTGTTCCTACATGATTGGTAGTAAGAGTAAGTGAAACTAACTCCCCATGCCCCAATAAGTGTCAAATAAATAGTCTGAGTTTTTTTACGCTGTTGTTCAACTGTCAGCAAACAAGAACCACAGTGATACTCCAGCATGTTGGATAAATTATTCAAACTACAGAAGTACAACTCTCGTAATTTCCTGGCAGAAAGCTTTTCCCCTATTCCTTGAACAACCCTAGTTAGTCAAGCAGAAACCAGACATAGGCCTCCTCGCTGTCCACAACACAGAACTGATCAAAATAAAGCATTTTTTTAAGAGAGCACAAGTTTAAAAATTATGATGGCAGAATTAGGTTAAGGAGAGCAAGGAGTCATAATGCAGTTATGTTACACTGTTTACTTGGAAGAACTGCTATCAAGTCCACTAAAACTAACAACATCTCTGTCACTAAAAGGCAAAAAATAAATACAGAACACTATGCTATGTGATTTTCTACCTCAATTATTCCAGCTGCAGTTTATTATTAGATTTTATTTAAAGGATGGCTGAAGTATTTGTACAAGCTAAGTGGCAAGGAAGCTCTGCATTATAGGATATTTTCATTTTCAGGCTCCTGATTGCAAAGCAATGTATTTTTTCATCAGCCAACACTGCCAGAGAAGTCAGTTTAAACATTTCTGATTTTTATGTGGGCATTCAAATGGAAAGAAGGACTTGTAGCCAAGCAACACATTTGAACTAAAGATTACTAGTGGCACTGCAAGAGAAAACTTGCCAACAAAACACCACATCAGCTCTTACTATATAGAGCCCTAGGAGTCAAATCCTGCTTAGGGGAGGTGACTGGACAGGAGCACCTGTTTAAATAACTGGGGAATAGGAGTTTCTGTCATAGAACAGCAGCAGCATTTGGCATAGTTGGTCGTCTGTGCTTGGGGTGAGCACCAGATGTCACAGGTCAGACTCAGGGGTGCATAAGATGCTCCCAGGGCATCTTTGGCCTGTTTCTGGCTGCTGTACAGGTTAGTGGTGAAACAGGTTTTAGCAGAGCTTACTGTCAGGCATTGCAGGAGATCATAAAATTATAACTGAAGCCATATTTTCAAGTCTCCTTGGCAGTCTGTGGCTCTTCCTTGAGAAATTCCTGGGCAGATTTGCAACAGAGCTCAGAACAGTCTCAAGCCAAAATTCCTGACAAACTGCTACCTTCCCAGGGAAGAAAGGTTTCCTGAAGAAATCTGCCATACCTCAGTCAGTCACTCATGGGCGTTCACCTGACTGCAGCCCAAATACGGTTTGGAGAAAGTCAAAAGGTTTTCAGCAACGTTTTTAGGTAATACATCATAGAAAACTGATGGCCTGATAGGGATTGCTCATAACACTCTTTCCTCTTTTCCCCAGAGAGTTCAGAAAACTGAATAGGCTTGAGAAACTAACATACACAAAGTGAACAACAGCTTTCCTGATTTTTTCCTGTTTTCTCTATGAAACTTATACTCCCTAATAGTCATTTTAAGTTCTCAGGCTCTCCAGATGCAGAAGACCAGAGAAAGAAGGTGGTTCTGAGCTCAGCTGCAATTAGGCTAATCTTCTGAGTCGCTACCACTTCATTTTCCTGGCTTGAGCATCTGTCAGTGTATGCATTGGTGCTACTGTGCTGCACAGAACAGTTCTACTTTAAAATGTGTTACCACAAAGATAAACAATAGCCCTTTTAAGCAAAAATTCATTGCCCATACTTAGGTAAAAAGGAAGATGAAAGCAATGACTCCCATTGTTTTTTTAATATGACAATTTGTGCCTTTATGTGTTTATGTCATATATGGACACTGTCTTCATCTTTCTGGGGGGAAAAAAAACCCCATTTTTTTTCATATTATCCAGTCACCCTGTCCTTGAACTCCCTGACTGAAATAACATGAAAAACACAATCTCAGTTTAGCAGATAGAGCTGGAAAATGGCACAACAAAAAACCAGCATGTTAAATGACAGATCAAGAAGTCTGGAGATAAGGATGTTTCAGAACTACAGTTTTCATGAATTGAAATCTATGAAACCCCCCTGTATGACATCCTGCAACAGAAAGAGGAAGAAACAGCTTCAAGGTCTCTGTGCCAGTGAACTTGTCAACACATTTACCATTAGAGGCCTAGCAGCACAACCTATGCTGACATAGATATCATATAATGATTTTCTTTGGTTATTCAACAAGAAAGCACAGCATGTTTATAGTTATTAATGAACTTGCCTTTATTTCAGTCAAAACCACCAAGTTAGTAAAATGCTAAAGTAAAACCTAAATTACCATTTCTGAAAACGGTTTTACATCTTTTCTACCTCCCGGTAAAAATGGGATTTTTTGATAGTCCCAGCCCTGCATGACGTAGCACATCTCTTCTGTATTTGTACAAGCCATACACAGTATAATACATCTCAACATTTCTTATTACCATGCCTAGGAGTTACTGATGTACCATTTTCACATTCAAACCTACTCCCTTTTTAAAGCATCCAGTCGAATCAGCCTTGCAGAATGCTCCAAAGGCCACTAAACTTTGGTTCCAACAATTTTGTTGTAGCAGTAGGAGCAATGTAGTCTCCAAGGTTACTGGGACACAAATAATTTAGAAATTTCAAGCAGCTCATTGAATTGCACAGAGAAGATATGATTCCTGCAGGAAGCAACACAGTGAAAGCAGATAGACGTTGCCTGCCTTAACTGAAATTTCTGAGTTCTTGGCAGAGTCAGCCCTATTCAGCACCACAGCCTGGGGCCCAGGAAAGCCTGAGTTTCTTCAGTGGGGTCCTGCAGACCTTGTGTGTGTTAGGACGGGAAAAAATTCTTGCAAACCTCATTCTTGGGGTTCAGAACTGCTCCTGAAAGTCCAATTAGACTCAGTGTAGACACCCATGATTCTCCTGCCATCTTAGGAGGGAATTTGCAATTAGATGCAGAAGGAAAGGGATCTGGCTCCTTTCTATTCTGGTCATACACAGCTCTCCTGTGTAACGGATCAATTGCTCGATCATTTTCTCTGACGCATGCAGTAGGGGCAGGCTTAAAGAAGTTTTTTGACCTTTCCTATCTCCATAAAATACTTTAGGGCAGAGTCCAAATATCAGAATTAGTGCATATTCCTCCACTTGTACCAGAATGAGCCAGGTAAAGGTCTGATCTCAGTTGCCCAGGCAACTGCAAAAAGCAGGGCTTGCTTGGGCTCATTAGAAATATTTTTTTAAAAAAACAGCATTCAATCTTAGAGTCCGCAGTACGTCCAGGTTATTATATTCATATTGCGCATATATGATGCAAAAATAACGTCTTCATTTTCTGCCAGCCAAGTTAAGCATAAAAACAAACTAGTTTAATAATGTAATTATTATAGACTAATTTGGCAAACTATCCAGTCTGTATTACCTCAATCTGGGCAACTCGGTCTCCTGGGATTTCACTCGCCTGAGGCTTTTTACAAAGAATGAGACAGCTTGGAGCATGCACCAGGCAGGAAAAGCAGGTAGGCAGGAAAATTTTGATGGAAGGGGCTCTTATCTGAGGTTCATTTCCGCAAGCACAGTGCTGTAATTATTCAGCAAATTCTCAGAAAAAAAAAATCAGTATTGCAATGGGGAATGGGTAATCACTCCCACACTGGGAGCTGGAATTGAATGTCTTCGAAGCTTAAACAACTAACTACATGATTCAGGCATCTCCTCTGAACTGCATTTTGAGAGGTTGACTGCAAATGTAAAACAAGACAGCCAATGGATGTAAAGGTAAGGCATACAAATCACTGTATGAGGGGGAAATGTATCTCTTTCTGAAAAGAAAGCATATTTGCTGTTCTGGACCCCAAGACATTTAAAGTGGAGAGGGTTCCATCATCTGTTTCTTAGAAAGACCGTATGAAGGTACATCCCTCCCAACTTGGTACTGCTATGCAAGGAGAAGTTCTGGTAAGAGGAAGAACAAATTTCAGCTGCAGCTGAGAGTTTACCTGCCCCAAAGCACAAGTCATCTTTACCCCCTGTCCTCATCCCACAGCAGCAGCAGTCAGTGTAGCTTCCTTTGGCTTTCAGACCTTGGCAATGTAGCTGAAAATGCCTTGTTGCACTCAGCAACCTGCCCTTCCACGCAGGAAACCCAAAACAGGACCTCAGCCAATCAAGCTGAGTTTAAAAACAGTTCAGCTCCTACAAATGATCCTGACAAGACACTGACAAGTAGGACTGGAGCTTGAGGTGAAGGAGAATAAGACTAAATGTTTAACACAGCTTTCTAATGCTCTCAGCTGCAAGTCAGACATTTCTTGTTCAGCTCTGCAGCCTCAGAATAGCTTTCAGCCACCTGGAGATGCTGACACACAGCACACCCTGTCCCTTCTGTGCTGAGGATCTGAAAAAAAGAGAGCCTTCCAGAGCAGTGAAAATATACAACTTCTTTAAAGGCTGTAACTAAATGAAGACTTCAAAGGAGAAGACAGAGAACACACTGCTGCCATTAAAAGCACTCTGGAGCTGATGGGGGATCTAAAGGAATGTTTTAAATATGGGAAAGGATACAGAAGAGCGGGAATCAGATCTCAGGAGAGATGGCATCACTTTGATGAGAGCTAGCCTTTCAGCGCAGAACAGTTGATAAGTCTTTTCTGTTACATACAGTACATGCTGGAGGGTGTTTCTCTGCAGTGGTTAATAAATTAGTGTACTTTCTGGAAGATGAAGCTGTGCTGAATTCAGACAAAAAGTATTATCAGCTTTCTTCTATAAATTTGGATGGGGTAAGAAAAATAAAGCACTGGGAGTGATACTGACAGATTCAGTATGCAGTGTCCAAATTGGACAAAAAAAAATGCTGGGATGAATCACACATCTCAGGGGTTTCTCCTTAGGACATTCAGAGTCTGGGCTCTGACCCTGATCTCAACAACTTCACCTGTCTACCTCAGCTGTGCTACAAACGCTCTTGCTTTTCCCTCAGCCTGTAAGGATCTGCTTAGGCAATTCAAAAGAAAACTGATTAGAAAAGATTTTGTCTCACTTCATGCAACATGCAGATAAGAGAGCAATGGGCCTCCTGGAATTGGGTAGGAACTGGCCCAAAGGTAAAGGCAAAATTTTTTCTTTGCACTGCAGCTTGCAACATTTGGAAATTAATCACTTGGAACACTAGAGGCTAAGGGTGCTAAATTCATAAGGAATTACTGTATGGTTGTGAAAAAGATCCAGGGCAAGAATCTAAATTTGACAAGGTTAACTAGGCAGTAGAGCAGAAATTGCTCAGAAGCAGGATTATCTACTCTCTTCCCACGAGGAATAGGACGCACTTAGCCCCTATGACTAGCTATTATAAATTCTGTGCTAAATTCTAACACTACTTAGCTTTAATAAGACAATTTCATTTTGACTTTTTGTTTTTTCTCTCTCTGGTAATGGCAGGAAGGGGAAAAAAAGCTATATTATTTATGCTACTTAAATGCTACAGACAAATTTCAGTAGAAAAACAGTATAGTGAAAAAGCAAATATGGATTTCCAGGCTACTGCCCTAGCTGGATAACCTCACATGAAAAATCACAGCAAATGAAAAATTAAACAAAAATCCGCCACTATTGCACCATATTATGTTTGTGATGCACTTTTGTTTTCAAGAGTACCTCCACAACTGTTAAGAAAATAATGGATATCGATAATTACAAAAGATTTTTAAAAGTTAGATGTTGGCAACCTGCTTCAGTTCCTCTACCATAAAAAAGACGCAATAAACATTAGGATACAACGAGGTCAATGAACACAAAGCCATTGTTTAAATTACGCTTGAAAGCTATCGAGACTGATTTTGGATGGCCCAAAAATAAGGACAAATGTGAATTTTTGCCATTTGGAAGCAGAAAAAGGCACTTCAAGAGAGGTGACCAGAAGTGAATGCATATGAAGCAAGAAAATAGAATAGAAAAAGCAGACAGTAAATGTGATTAATAGCTATAGGAGGTGTTAGTCAGGACAGTGTCAGCTATTTCTCTACTTTTTGTCTATCATTTGGAGTGATTGTCATAGAAGTCAGTCACTATTATCTCTACTATGGACACTTTCTCTACAGGAGATTTATCAAGGTGGACGTTTTTATGAAATACCTTTAGAAACAAAAAAGCTCTTTTTTATTACTTTTGATAAAGTGAAGATAACTTGACAAAGATCTTTCAAATTGTCTGACTGTTTTCTGATAAAACACATGTATTAGCTGTAAAATCTTTAATGTAAGATCAATTTGTTAGAAGAGATTAGTATAAATCCATGTGAAAACATTTACATTCTTGTAGTGGAAAGAACCTGTCATTTTCTGTCAAGCGATCTCCGTCGGCTATTATTATTGTACATATATTTTTGACTCCTTTTATGTATTATGAACTAGGTGGAAAAAAGTCTCTTACATCAAAGAACAAATATAAAAATAACTTTTAAAAGCCTTGCAAAGAGGATGTTTTAGAAAATACATCAGATGCCATTCTGGTGTCTGAGCAAAGAAGGAGTTATTAAACCATACATCTGCAGTTAGAAAAGAACAAAGACTGGCTCACTCTGTAAGAAAAAGATGAAAGCCCCATAGCTGTTAACAAAGACAAATAATGAGTAGTTGTTACCATCTATATGGATATGAAAGGTTACAAATGAATGGCTCTAATCAGTACTGTGCTCTGTCTAAAAAGATATACACACCTTGTTTTTTGTCACCTCTTTTCCATCAGCTACTCAACAGTTTTTCAGTTGACATTAATCCCATAGACTGAATTTGCACAGAACACTTCTGGGTAAATACTTTGTTCTGAGATAGCAGCTTTCATGATTCAGGGAGGATTCAGAGAAGATGACTTCCACTTCTAGGAAAAGCTGATTTATACACCTTTCAGTGTACTGGCTGTACCCTCTCTTGGGCCAATCCCACCTAGTTTTGAGGTGGTTTTAGCTATTCAATCTAATATCCTTAGGAACATGAAGGGTGAATCACAGCTGCTTTTCAGCAAAGCAGAAGACTTTTACCACCTAGTGCACTGGTTTTCTGTGCTTAGATCAGACATGTGAATCAAGCCTTGTGCTTGCAGGCACTGCTGGCATTTCTACCCATCCAAAAAAATGGAAATAATAATCTTTGAACACAATGAATAGTCCTTTTGCTTCTACATTCAGTGTAAAATTTCACTCAAATGAAAAACATTACTTTGAATATTGATTGGTGGCTTTGTCTGAGAAATTATATGCAGTAGAAAAGTTTTATTGTATAAAGCTGTTTGATCCAAATCAAGAAGTGATGCACAGGGGCACTCTCCCTTTAGAACTGTGTACAGCATCACCTGTTCTACAATAGCTAATCACTTTTTTAATCAGAAACACACACACAACTTTTCTGTCACCTAGGTTTTTCACACTGTTCAAGACATGTTGTATAGCACTCAGAAACATTCACATCTTTATACCTCCTTAAGCCCTACAGTCAGGTTTTGTAGCCAGAAAAGGTACACTACAATCTATATGACATCTTTTTTTGAAGTTATTAAATCCTTGCATTGATTTAACACCCCAGAAAATAAGAGTCTACTGAACTTTCCGTTTATTCAAGTCTAGCTCCAACCCATTGCTTTATTTGACATTAAGCAATTCATCTTGTTGAAGTCCCTGTTTAAAGGTTATGACAGTTTGCCCAGGACATGATAGAACTTGTAATGTCATCACTGACAAGGCTACAACCTTCACTTGTTGACGTCTTATCAGATAGTCTCATTCTTGTTCAAGTCTTGGCCTGAGTTACTTAAAATAATACTTCCTATTTCCAGAGGCTGAGTCAGGCAGTAATTGCCTAAAATAATACAAATTCATAAAAATAAATGATAGGAGATAGTTATTTTTAACATTTGACTTGGTTCCTGAAATATCACTCAGTGACACAGCAACTCATGCGAAGGGTGAGCTGGCTAGAAAGCTGGAGTGGATTTATGCATAAGACTGACAGCATTACAAGTAATAATACCAGAAGCTCTGCTGCCTCCCTTTATCTTCCATCCTGGTCACAACCAACTTTGCACAGGACCTATAAAAATGCTCATTGTGCAGGTCATACATCTACCAAACTCTGTCCAAACAACTGGAGACATTGAACTCCTCAGTGAGGGGCACATGAGAAAAGACAGCAAATTTCTGAGACTAGTCAAGTTAGTTTTCATTTGCCATCTAACCAGAATTTTAAAACAAAACTTAAAAGGAGAAAGAGTTTAACATTTTAACTGTCAGCATCTTCTCTCCAAAGACCAAGCCTGCAGGTACTGACACAGGTACACCCTTATTAATACTCAGATGTAGCACATGAATAAGTCGGACAAGGTGAATTTCAGTATCAGAAGAATCACAAGCCCAGGTTTACAACTTAACAAAGTATGTTATGTTGGCAGATTATGTAAATGACCTTTTCATTATCAGTAGCTAGAGGTTTATCACATTCTTACATTGGCATACAGCATAGGCCAGTACTCCTGTGGTGCCACCACTGTCCCCAGGCACTCAGCTGGCTGGTCAGTTGTTTTGGAGGAACCGTGACCCTTCTGAGCTACTGCTAACCCTGAGGGTGAAATAAGTGCAGCCTTACAAGAGCTGAAGGAAACCAGAGAACATCAAAGCTGCTAGTGAGGCTGAAGCTGACACTAGCTACAAGTCCACATTTTGTCTGCGAAAGGCAGACTCCCTCAGGGGAGGCACAGTGACACAATAGGTACTAGTCTCTGAAATGAAATGCTAAACATGTTAATAAAGTTGCAGAACTGATAGTTACTAATGGGAAACTTAAAGAAAAGAGCCAACCAAACCACCCAAGCTCAAAAAACCCAGATGACAACAAAGAAAGAGATCTGAAAGATCAAGACATGAAACATTAACAAGAATTTACATGCTTATTCTTCACACAGCCATTGACTTTAACATTGTTTTTAACATTGTTTTTTTTAACTCTGGGTTCATATTGCCAAGCTTGTTTCTTTTCCCAAAATATTTCCAGTTCAATAGGAGTGAAAAGATAGGCATTTCTATCTAGAAGAACTAAGCACCTAATATGGGAAACAAGAGTAAGTTTATAAGATCTAGAGATGAATATACATCTCCGTTTCCAAGGTGGTGATCTAATCATGAAGACATGTGCTCACTTTTGCTAACAGTGTCTTGTTCTCATGGACTCCTGCTGCAGCTTTGAAGAAGTCAGTATAAAACTCTGATGCATGCTGCATTTTTAGACCATAAAACAGCTGTTTCTCTTCATTACTCAATTACTTAATCAGTATGTGATAATTCAAGGAGGAATTGCAATTGAAAGGTGGACAAAATGTGCACATTTGGTTCTGAAACACTTTGCTTGTGGAGGTTTGGTTCTGGTTTATAGCACTTGGTTTGACAGAAACTGAAGCCTAACTCTGTGTTAACAGACAACAAATCAAGCACTAAAGTCAACAGTATGAGACATATTTCATTTTGTACTCTTACATCTACCTCTGCTCTTGCCAAACAGATCCAGAGAATAACTTGACTGACCCAGTTAAAACTGCCCAATTAGCTAAATGAATGACACAGTATTGAAAAAGTGAAAAACCCCAATACTCCAGGGAGGGAGCTGTCAGAGAGCCTGCTAGGAGTGGGAAGGATCATCCTACTTATGATGAGACCAGACTTAAGTTCCTAATCCTATGACTCCTACATCCTGCAGATATAGGAAACTTAAGGTAGGTCATAAGACTTATAGTGGAGGTTGTATTATTTTCCTATGGATAAGACAGTTTGTACCCATTCTCAAAGAAGAAAGGTCAACACTTCTTTCTGATGCTACTATAACCCACACTAAATGGGAAACAAAATAGCAAAACCAAAACTAAGTCTCATAGTATTTTTTCCCCATGTATTTCACTAACGCAATACTAGATTTCTCAGCAATATGCTTAAAAGGCTTAATTGCCAAAAGGTAGCACCTTTTATGTTGCTACTAAAACAAACATATTTACCTTTTATTTCCCATTATCATCCTTAGGGTTGATGAGGGTGATCTTAAGATAGCAGAGGGAAAAATAATGAAGATATAGAAATAATAGCAGCAGACTTTGGATGAAGAAAATGGACCAAAAATCAGTTACGTTGATTTCCTTTGACAGCAGATCTACAAAGGCAGCAAAACACAGTGGACTTACAGAATATATCAAAGCAAAGCCTCTCTGATCACATCAGCCAAATAAGCCTCCCTACTCTGCCTCTGCAACCACTTCAGTGGTCTTCTAGATTTCCAAGCCACTGAGAAAAATCTTGATCATGACACATAAATAAATTCAGAGTAATCCAAGCACGTCATCCTCTTGATGAAAAGGCCAGAAACTGAAGAGGCATATTTACTATTCATAAATTAGGGAGAATGTCAGGGATTGCACAAGGCCTAAACCCCCTCCACCTTTGAAACACCCACCTGGTATAACCCCCTTTTTCTGCTCTTAGATTCTTTTGTAGAGAAAGAAAATCAGCAGAGTGAGAGCAATGTCACACTATCACATCTGGTGGTCAGATAGCATGGCAGGATTTTGTTATTACCAGTCACTAATGATGTAGCATTTATATGTGTGATTAACTATTATTATAGTGAAAGGTTGTACAATTTCTCTTACAGTGATAGTATTGCCAAATGAGCAATTAAGAAGCAGAGTTTAGAATCATTGCTTTTGACCAGCTCTAGAAATAGAGCATAGCTGGTGGGATGGTAATTCTTCAGTGAGGGATGTGCTCTGGTCCCTCTAAACCCTTCCTCTGTGGTTTGCATGGAAGTACTGCTGCCTAGGTAAGGCGATTTCTCCATTTCCAATCCTACTCTTTTATTTCTCTAACCTACAGAAATTTGTATATGCTGATGGTAACTTTATTTTTTGAATCATCTCATTTGCCTACCTGAATTAATTCACGAGTGACAAACTCATGACACTACTGCAGTGTATGTCGTGTAGGGTTCTTTCCAAGCAAAGATTAAGAGTCTGTGAGTGGAATGGATTTTTCTCAATTAGAGATGCGGAAAGCAGGAGAATGCAGAACCAGCTATAAATCACAAGGTATAATTTTTTCCAGATGATGCAAAGCTATAGAACAGAACTATCTAATCTCCATAGTGCCCTGAAGGTTACTATATCAGATGCCTATAGGTGGACAAAGAAACACTCACAGTCTTGATCAGATATCAAAAGCTAAATAAGACTCTAAAGAAGCAGCTCTTATGGCTCCCCTCCCTCCCAGGAGTGCGTCAGGTTTTGCATACCAGAAGAGAAAGCCTCTTGCACAACTCCAGCACTGGCTGCACCTTAAGACATTTGAATCCCTACCTCAGTTATTCCTGGAGTAGTTGAAGGAGAGGCAATAGTTACATCATGCTGCATCTCTGAGATTAGTGGATGCAAAAAAGAATGCTAGCCTTTGCAAGGACAATCAGTACTGCAAAAAGGAATGTGTAGTTTAAGAAGCAGAGCACATAACATTTCTGGGAATAAACCAACTTTTACTCTTCCTTTCTACACATAATTAAATTCATCCTTACATTATTTTTTTTTTGTTTCAGGCTTTTCCTCTATCTAAAAGCAAGTGTGCAATAACAAAAATAAGAAGACATACCCGTAACTTAAGACAGGATAAGCCACTATCACAAAATAGACCTTGTTCCTAATCCTCATTTCCCAAGAAAGAGCTCTTCTAATAAGGGAGAACAGTACAGAATGACAGTGAATCATGCATACTGGAATATGAAATTTCACCACCGCTATGGTAAATTGTTATTGGGATCCTTTAAGATTCTGCATTCATCTCATCCAGTACTTACAGGTAGGACAAAACAGTCATTTTACAAAGGCATAAGAATGCTTCTTAAAGACTATGAATAAAACTAATCTCCAGCACAAACAAGGTCATCATGCTAATTATGAATGTTGAGTGAACTTCACCATCCTCCACCTGTTTGATGTGAGATTACTCATGTACACCTTAGACAAAATTATCTTGCTGTACAATGTATTTTCCTCATGGATAACCATTTTTACTCCCTTAAATTAAAGTCTTAAAGCCTTAAATTTTATTCTAAAGCAAGGTGATTTTCAATGAAATCTTTTCCAGGGTCAAAGATCTTAATATTGACAAGATTATTCTTTCACTTTTCAATCAATTATGAAAATCAACAGAAGGGGAAATGCGATGAACAGCTTTTAAGGATAAAGAAATTATGTGGCATACAACTTTTGCAATACTAATAAATTTGATACATTCTTCACAATTGCTATATTAAACTAAATCACTACACTCCATCTGCGGAGAAATTCTCCAGGTACTTTGGATTTCTTCATATCAAATAGCCCGCAGGTGTGCAAGTAAGTATTCATAGTCCAGACCAGATGTCAGCATCTAATTAAAATACATAATTTTAAAGGATACACTCTTGATGCCACCTACAATCTGTAATTTTTTTTATACAACACATCATACACTTCACTATTTGTATAGAACAAAAAGAACATATTGACAGAAACAGGTGAAGCACACAATTCAATTACTTATAAACGAGATTCTACGTAGAAGTATAATGAAAGCATTAAATTATATCCAAAGATTGCCACTACTTTCTCAAGTGCCAAAAGGAACTAAAGGTCCTTCTTTGTCTATCCTCTCACATTATGAAAAATGCCAGACCAGTTAGTACTCGTCTCACACGCACCACCAAGGGCAATGGGACGAGAGGAAGCCGCATCAGTCTGGATCTTCCATTTCTGATGCACCAGTCCCACAGAATTGCCTCTCAACAGAGTTTTAGGAAAATTCCAGTGCTTAAAATAGTGACACCCTCAACATAATCCTTTGTTTGGGGATAGGGGTAAGTGTGGGGCGCTGGGTGTGGGTGTGCACGCTTTAATACAGCAACAGCTAGCTCAGAACAGGACAAGCACTGTAATTTCTAGCCAAGTAATGAGCTGACAGTCTGGCGAACCCAAGAAATATGGTAGCCTAGGAAAGGAGCTCTCCTCTCCATGCCTAATATAAGAAATCTAGCTGCATTTTCCCCTAAGGCAACATTCTAGATTTCAGTTGCAATTTCTTCTTTATAAAAAAAAGCTTAGAAAAATAAAGATCTCTGAACAAGTGCAGTACAGAAAAATATATAACAACTTGTGGATATTCAAGTTGGAATTTGTTAAATACTCTAGAAATATCCCTCTTTTTTCATCTTACAGAAGGAAACTCTTCATAATATGTACATGTTAATGAAAGCTGCATCTAAGTATCAGGGGAGGACTACAGTCTCAAGTGTCGACGTGGATATCAAAGACAACACTAAATCTAAGATCCTATCTTTACAACATAAATAACTGACAAACACACGACACTGAATGTAGGTCAGCACTGAGGGTGCTGAAAAGAAGATACTTCGTAAAACAATAGGACCTGGAGAGGCTGGTTATTTCACTTCTTTCCCTTTTTGCAAGTCTCAAGTCAGGAATTTCCATTTCTCCTTTAATTTTTAACTAGCTATTGAAATTAGTTAAAACAAGTAGATAAAGTAACACAAAGATCACAATCATCATCATTATAAAAGTGTAAAATGTGTTTTTTAGGTGAAGGAAATCACAAGCACCAGAACCTATTAACTTCTGTTACAAGGAGACTGTTTAAAAGTTGGCTCCAGCAAAATGGAAAAAAAAAAAATCCAATTCCAATAAGACAGTTGCAATAGAAAATGCAGTTGTGGCATTAAGGTTTGTATGGCAGTGGTTCCACCATGCCATAAAGGCAATTACATTATCAAGAGGTATTAGTACTGGTTACAGCAGTAAGGTTAAAAGTAATACATCAAAAGGCAATACAGTGGCATAGAATGGATTCTGGCTACTTGCCACCATGAGAAAGAATGGAGTTCATCAAAATAATGATAGTGGCACTTTTTTTTTTTTTTTCCACTGGCGTGAAACTTTCCATGCTCTGTTTAAGCATTTAAATATTGGGTCAATGAGCATTTGAGAAGTCTTCTTTTTTCCCCCTTGGAAAACACACACGCACATCAGCCAAAAATGAATATAAGTATTTCTGTGCTCTTGTTTGTAAGGGTAATAGTTCTAGGCATTGTATTTCTACTGCATAAACAAATAAATAATGACAAGTGGTATCAGAATATGCCACCATGATTTGACTGGCAGAAGGTCTAGTCAGGTAAATCTAAAGAGTGTTCTGCAGACAGCCTTTAAAACCCCCCTAATTTCTTGCTTCTAAATTAGAATCATGGGTCATTAAGCTTTCTGTGCTAAACATAATGCTACCCAACTAGTCAACCAAGGCAATGAGCCATGAAGGACAAACTAGATTACACATTTTTCTAAGTTCAGTTTTGGAAACAGAAGAGAAACCTTGTCAACTAGCAATGACTTTGGTCTGCATTGCACTGCAGCCACATAATCCAGCTATGACAGTCAAGGTAATATTGCCTTGGAAGTAGAGAAAGGAAGAGCTCCACATTCTCTGTGCAGAGAAATTTTTATGTTTTACCTTGTTCTCATTATTTCATAGAACTTATACACCTTACTGTGTACCTGACTGAAGGACTGCAAAACATTCCAGGAAAGAGAATGCTTATGGCAAGAAAGTCTGTAGCCTTACCTGAACCTCTTTGCAACCTTGTCTTTCTTTCCTTTTTAGATACATTCTACCACCAATACTGCCTACAACAGTCTGAACTTCCTTTTTATGCAACTTTTCATAGAAACATAGAATAACCAAGTTGGAAGAGACCCACCGGATCGAGTCCAACCATTCCTATCAAAGACTAAACCACGTCCGTCAGCACCTCATCCACCTGTGCCTTAAACACCTCCAGGGAAGGTGAATCAACCACCTCCCTGGGCAGCCTGTTCCAGTGCCCAATGACTTACAGCTTTTCGATAGTTTATTATCCTTTTCTTTGCTTTCCTCATCTCAACAACACAACCTATTCCTATCCTCTTGCCCAAGGGACATGCCCTGGGTGCATTTCACAAAGACTTGAGCTTTTAATTCTATGTTATACTAAATGTCTCTGTATTGTCAAGTGACAGTTAAACCATATTTTTTACTTTTCTAAAATCCTGTATCCATCAGCACTTTTTGTAAGCAGAATTATTTATTAAAATAGATTAACAAGAGCACTATGAAATGGGCTTTGAAGGACTAGGCTCACTATAGATTTTATTATATCTCAGGGATCCCACACTTCTTGTGTTTTTTGTGGTCAGCATTGCTATTTTACTCTTTTCTGGCAGCAATATATTAGTCTACATTTAATCTATCTATGATAGTTTAAGACCATTTTACATAATTCTAAAAGCACTTAATAACAATGTTCCAAGTTCTACCCAGTCAGATATTTCAAATTAAGACATCTTGACATAGTATATAATTTATGGGTTTGCCAATTCTCTTTATTCATCACCAACTTATGCTGAGAAAGAAAACAGAAATTCTTAAAAATCTAGCACAAAAACTGTGACGGAGCGGTGGCAGAAATTGCCTGCTGTGGTAATTCACTTGAACAAGACAGTGAATAAAGTTATCTCAGACAGCACTTTTATGTACAAGGTGTTCCGAAGTGATTTACGAAGTACCAAGTTATAAGGCAGTTTGGCAGAGCAGATACTGTGAACTGAAAGATACATTATACATTCATAAAGGCACCAGGATGTTTTGAACATTAGGCATGGGAAACAAGCTGCAAAATTAGAAATGCTCAAGTCAAGATGGAAAATGGGGAAAAATAGTGCAGAACATTACCAAAAGACAACAAAGGGCTCTGGTGGATGAAGGATATTCCAAATGTCAAGATAAGAATAGAAGTAGTTTTAGTTTTAATATTTCCCTGATTACTCCATTACATTGAGTGAAATGCCCTATTCAATTGAACCATCAGACCTTTAATAAATATCATTAGGATTATAAGGTTAGTTTTGGGGTTCATCAGTCTCAGTCTGTCATGGGAAACCTCAGAGAAACTGCCAACTTCATCCTAACCACAGAGAAATGCATTAAACTAACGCTAAATGTCTGTGGCTAAGACAGATTCCTTACTCTTCCGAGAAAATATCCCTCAAAAAAAAAAAAAATTTAAAATCTTTGCGGCCTTTCCTGGGCTTCCTATGGCTGGACCAAGGTAGCAACCAAGCATACCTTTCAGATTGCCATCCAGAAACTTGGGTTTAAAGTGTGAAGCCTATCTTCACAGCCAACTGCACACTATGTGAAGTCTCTATGCCATGAAAGCTGAGATTGAAAAATCATTAATGAAATGGATACCGTCTGGCAACAGGTTTCAGGAATTCTGAAAGCTAATTTTGTCCAGCTTTAGATAATCGGTCAGAAGTGCATGCTGTGTTTTAGAAAAAAAATTGCTTAGATAGAAAAGGAATCACATTAAATAAGAAAATGTGATGAAACAAATAAAATCCCCATAAATTAAAGTTCATTTTTTTAAAGGAGAAGCAATTTCTGTCTCAACTTCCATAAATTGGACTTTCAGCATTTAAAAATCTGTATTTGCTTATAATAAGGGTATACAATAAGACTAGAAATGGAAAAACTTGTCTCAGGAGGGGAACTTTCCTTTCTGTTCTCATCCAAGAGGTTGAAATAGTGATTAAAACCTGCAGAGTTTCACAGTTGTAGTTGAAACAAGCCATCAAATGAGAAGGTTGCTTTGTGGGGAGAAATTACTAATCTAAATGGACTTGCAGGTCTCAATCCTCAGCCTTTGTCATAAGAAATCACTAATGAAAAGAGCATCACTGATCTCTTCTGATGCAAAACATTTTCCTGCCTTTCAATCAATATTCTACCATTCAGATAAAACAAGGTCCATTTTTCTATCAACCCAAAGAAGAGCATGTAAGTCAATCTGAAGAAACTCCATTTCATCTCTATAAGGAGGAGCTTGTTGGAAACAATCATTACAACAAATTCTTACGTAAAATATTAAGTCTTTGACCCAGAAATGTTTCTTTCATGACATTCATTTTTTATTAATAATTTTTTTGTAAGTGAAAATTAGGCATAGAGTAAAACCAGGTATTTAAAATATCTGGTTATATTTACTGAAACTAAATGCATACTCTGCTTCGTAAGAATTCATAGTAGTCATCAGCCACTGTTAAGCTCTAAGCATCATTCCACTGCTGGAGAAAGGATTTAAAAAATTGTAAAAGGACACAAGAATAGTTTGAATGCTTCAGCTCTCCTAGCCTGATCTTATTACTGTAGTCTCACGCAATCAATATTTTTGGGAAGAGTTTTCTGGGTAAAGAACCAAGAAGCATCAGTCTGGTCTTTTATTTCTCTAACGTGATTTAAGTACTCTTCATGCTAGGAGATACAAAGAAATACTTCTGAAATAGCTTCTCACTTTTAGAATTAAGTTTCGGTTGGATAGATAGCAGCTGTGAATTATCAGACAGTTAGGATTATGGCAACATTTGGTAACTTATTTTCAGTTCAAAATATTCCATGTACAAGAGTATAATCTCAAGTGTATGCTTTCTCTTTTTCTCACTAAAGACAGCAGAGCATTACTCTCAAACACTGACACATATGCCAACGTGACTTTATGGTTTGTCTCATTATTTTGTCTGCAGACACAAGTTCACTCAACCCATACTTTGAGCTCACAGGATATGAATCAACTCCAAAGCAGAAAGCTGTGTATCTGTGGTTAAAAGCACTGAGCCCAAGCTAATGAGCCCCTTTGAGACACAAGATACAAGGGCCTGGACTCAGTGCCTGCTAACACGGCTGCGATGCAGCCTCTGCTTCAGATGGGACTTGTGTTGAGTAGGTGGAGCCTAGTCTGCTAGCAAAGGCATATCAGCATACTCTTATGAGACTGTGGCATTGATTTCATAAAGAAACAAACTCCCAAATCACAGAGGCACACTGACAATTCTGCTTACATTTCCTAGCTTGGGATTCTTTGAAAACAACCAGCAAATCTTGCAGTAGCGATTCAGCAGGTCACGTCTCCAAGCTCTCTGCCTAGCTCCACCACCAAAGGTCATCACTCTTCGTGACGGAACATGTGCCCCTGCACACATCTTGAACTCCTCTGGGCGCTGGATCAGCTGTGATCACGACACTGCTCTGGGGCAGCAGCTATGAACCTTCCTGCTGATTTCTCTACATGGCAGTGACCCAGAGCTGAGGTCATTAGATTCTAAAACTGCTGTGACAAGACTCACTCACACTCACATATCAAGAATAGCTGCAAAACCATGTGTAGCAGTAGGATAAATAGACTGTGTGTTTAAATTACATTTGAATTACTTGGTTGCTGTGAACAGCACTGAGAATCCAATTTTGTTCAGGAACTGGACCTTCAGAAACCTGGCCATTCCTTAAGGAGCATCACAGGTAGTATAGGCAAATAGTAGGCACAAAAAGATTGGACTGAAAAGACTGCTTTTCAAAGCAAATAAGAGCTTTCAGCTTCTAAATGCTTCAGCTGCTGAGAGGCAGAAAACTTAGCACAAAGGATCTGCATGTAGCTTCACATTAAAATGGGTGCTGGTTGCAGATTTCATGAAAGTCCTTTTACTGTCTTGTGAAGGGCCAGTGATACTGCAGGAGTCTGGGGTAGCTTTTTGTACTCCCTTCTCTGCTTCTCTTATCACCCGTTTATGAATTTGATTTGGATTCTGCAGTGTGAGAGAGTAAGTTAACTTTTGTATTAAAGAAAGATTTTTAATAAAAGTTGAGTTGACCTAAAGAATATTTTAGCCCCCATCTACTACTAAAAAAAGACAATCTCTACTTTCCTTTGTACAGAAAATGTTAATTTTGACTGGTGTGGATTTTTACTGTGAAAAGCCAAACTCCAAGGAGATATTTTTACACAAAGTTCTTATTTCGTGACTTTTACTTGACATATGAAATGCAAAAAACCACGAGTTTCTTAAAGGACATCTACCTCAATTATTAAGACAAAAAAAGTTCTAGAGAGAATAATTCTTGACTACTGCTTTTGCTCATCCTCTCACAAGATGAAATTTTCTTGTCTTTCCTCTTATTGACTACTTCACCATGTTGGAACTAGAACAACAACAAAGGCAACAAGGGCAGTATTTCAGCTGATCTAGTTTGGAGCTTTTGTGCACAAACTGCAGCAGCTTTGGTTCTTACATCCCTGTAAAGACAGTACAGAGTCAAAAAGTAGGGTTTTTTTTCTCCCATTATGAGCAAAGGACACACGAGTGAGTAGCTGGTGTCCAAAATAGCAATAAAAAGCAAACACATCATACAAGAACTTGAACTATTTGGTATTTTAGTCTCAGAGACACACAGAATCACTACAAACCTCATGAAATTGTGTAGTATATCAAGCTTAAGATATAAAGGTTGCTTTTCTAGTAGAGTTAATCTTTGCAATAATCTGAAAGGTTAGATTACACTACCAGAAACTTCTTAAATACTTCATTAAACTGATGATTTAAATTGCTATTTCTTTAGTCACTCTCAACAACCTATAGATAACAAGTGTTGACAAAAGATCAGAACTATACTGCTGCTACAATACTGCTTTTCCTCATAAATATAGGCAAAACATGCAATTTCTTCTTGCAGTTCCTGTGTCTCCTGAGATTATCATAATACAAAGAGACAAGAGAGGCAAAACCTGCCTCTTCTCCCAAGAGATTTTACTTTGACAGCGCTTTCTACTTAGTTGGTATCATGGCTTTTCTTGTTTTCTCACTTTCTTCATCTACATCAACTTATTTAATTTCCTATCGCTATTATACCACTGCTGGGAGTAACATAACTAACATAACTGTTATACCACCTACTTTTTCTCTGAGGTCTGGGGAAAATGATGGCTGTGCCAGCTGCCACTCAGCCACAGGACACATAATGCAGAGGGAGAATGGAGGACAAGAAGCCACTGCAAGGAAGGACCTTCACGTAAGAGTTTCTGTCCTGGGCAGGTCTGACACAGGTACAGAAAAAGGATACAACTCAAAGATGCTGAATAGGAACATTTTTGACATGCACACAGCACCTGAACCTCTCAACATGAATAAGCTTACATTTGATACGCTGTCATGTAAAATTTTCATCCTGCTTTTGTTCATTTGTCTACAAAACACATAATTTCACCTTCGCCACAAGAGGTGAGTAGTTTAATTAATGCTTATAAATGATTGAGAGCTTCTGACAAGACACGACATAAGCACAAAGAGTACATGAACACTAGTTAGTCAAATAATAAAGCCTGCAAAACTACAGTAAGAACCCTACAGCTTCTGCTTCTATTTGATTCATGTACTTTAAGAACTACTTAAGGTCAAATTTCCAGCTGCAAGTGCTATGGTTACACCCCAAAGGTGTTTGAAAGCAGTGATTCACATACCAAATACTTTGATAGAAACTTACTCAATGTGCTAATTGACTAATTAAGAAAGGAGAGGTACGTGTCCTTAATAGGATATTTGGCCTTAATATTTGCAAAACCTGCCAACTGCCTTCTTTTTAATCAGAAAAAAAAAATCCACAACCTGATGAGATTGAAATCAGAGGCAAGTTTTTCCTGAAAACACCCGTGCACACAGAGGCCCACACACTACCGGCCACACTGCTTGGAAACCCTGAGAGATTCCCAAACCTCTCTCTGGCTAATTAAATTCCAGACGAGGTAGAAAATTACGGTGTTAGCTCTGCACACTCCGCACTGGCTGCTTTACAAGCAATTCTTAGTAGAACTACCTGAGCAGTAACATTATGAGTCAGTAAAAAGTAATAAAAAAAAGCACCTACCCACCCACATTTTACTTCACAAACAGCAAGCTGTACACTCTGTGAAAAGGCCTGTCCTGAGGATATTAGCATCCAGAGCATGCTAATGAAGAAAAATATCACTGTGCACAGGGGGAAGAGGAAAGGCAGAGAAATGGAGCAGAGGGAATTTAGCTTAGGAGAAAGACTCCATTCTTGCCTGCTCCCCAGATACCTTCTAAGTGGTGACAGTCAGTTGGCTGACCAATCCAGAACAGACTGTTTACAATTTCCTCAAAAGGCTCAAATCCACAAATTAATGTTAAATAAGAGGCTGTAGAATTGTTTCAGCATGACCAGAACATTAACACTGCCCAGTATATGCAAGTCCTGACTTGCCCAGTTTCTGCTTTTCAAACGTACTTCTAACTATTATAGGCTAAAATATGTATGCTGCATGCTCAGGCAAACCTCCAGCTGCATAGAAATGAAATATTACTGAAAGAGGTTGTTTACAAGACTGGCTGAAGAAGCTAATACATATTATAATACGCTAAGCTCTGATAGTCCCATATCAGTTGCAATTACTTAAAAATGCAGTAGCTCCAAGATCGAAGAAAATTAAATTTTCTTTATTCATGAAGTAACTAAAACAACGGGCAAGGAAATAAAAGAATACCTGTGGTAAAAGGTAGCATTTGGTAACAGACCAACTGCAGGCAGTAAAATATGCTTGTTGACAGCACCCTGGAGAATACAAAAGAAAACACCCAGTTTTTTTTAATTGTTTCTTACTTACATTGTTTGATCCCGGCACATAAGCTCTATTAAACCTCTGCAAACAACCTCTTTGGGTTTATTCATTACACAAAGTTTATTTCAGAAGGAGACTCTGGGTGCCTAGCAAAGACTCTCATCATTTCCGAAGAATTTTTCTGTGTGATATAGGCATGCAAAGCCCAACCTGCACAGGGAGGTAGGTGCAGATCTGCACCTCTGAACAACTGGGCCTACTCAAATAATTAAAAAGCTTCCTGAAAGCTAAAATGGGAGAGAAAACATAACGTTGATTGGTTTGTTCAGACTGACTCTGCACAGAACTTGAGGCAGGAAGAAAAGCCCAAGAGCACAGACAGCACATGTGCCATTTGGTGAATTTAAGGGTTGAACTCTGCTTACGTGTGTAAAGTACCAGCAAAATTTCACCTGCCCTTGCAAACCGAAAATAGAAATGAATACTGGACTATTTGCAGTTTTGTAGGAGAAACTACTAGAAGTATATTTCCAGGGTGACTGAGACCATTTAGAACTGGATAATCTCAAGTCAGGTCATTTCTGACTGCAATATCATACAAGAGGAAAATCTGCTCAAATGGTAAATAACCCAAGGGAGTTTGTAACTAGGGGTGTGGGAGGGCAGGAGAACAAGCACTGGCTGCTCTACCTGAGATCGGCATAAGCTGAGGAAACGGGAACAAACAATTCCCAGAACATTATCTAAACATCAGTGAATCTCTGAAACAGGAAGAAAAGGTTGTTCAGCAGAATATAGTACAAAACCATAAATATGCATGCTTATTAATGAGAAAATAAAACCTCACTCTTCAGTAGAGCCCAGACATCTCTATTATGAAGTATAATAGCAGTGATCTGCCCAAATTAGCTTTGTTTCAGAACAGTGACTGGTATAGGGCAATGGAGAATAAGGTCTTGGTCCATAAAATATAAGGACACGTTGTGACTTACAAATGTTATGACTATTAGCAACAGTAAATAATCTAGAAAATGGCTTTCAGGGTCAGGAAGGTTGGTATCCCCTGCATCACTAGTGCTCAGAGGCCCCTTCAAGCCCAACAAAAAAATCCAATTCCCCTCACCTTGCCCTGTTCCCTCCAAAAGAAAATTTCCAAAATTCAGAATTTTAAAGTCATACAAGATCCACGTACAATTTAATCTACAAGTGGCTGAGGTAGGGGTCCACATTACATCACCGAAATATGACAGAACTCAAATACTGACACATGTTCCTAGTTCACATCCTCCTAATCCTCCCGAACTTATTATACAAATAAAATGTCACTGTGGATTTAGTCAGTTAGTGATCACTTGCAGGTAAGTCTCATTACTGGTTACGCTAATAGGAAGATTGCAAACAGACAAGAAAATTAATGAGAAGGAGATTTGAGTCTTCCACAATTTTATAAAATGAATATTTAAAATAAACCTTTTGGAAATCTTTTCTTGATGACAATATTGTGCACCAATGGAAAAAAAATACAGCATTAATGTTCTTATCTTTCTGAAACAAATGACTCTTCGCCATCATAACCACTCCCCTCACACACAACTCATACCCATCGACAAGACTGACAGAGATTGATTTTTCAACTTGTCTAATTGGCCTGAGGATATAGGAAATTAATTTGATCCTGGTCTGCCTGAGTTAGCAGATTTTCTGTTTGCTAGGAACATAAAGCAAGCAAGATCATATATTACTTATTGTTATGTCAATTTTCTTGTTAGAAAAAACAGAGGTAGCTTTCTCTGCGAGGACAACTATTTCCTTAACACAGAAGCTTAGTTTCTGCTTTGTTTGCCTGATAGTTGTTTGCTTGATGCTTGCTTTATTTATTTTATTTCTAAAACATTATTTTTAGAAGACTGGAATTAAAGAGATTATTCCCCTGGAACAGGGAATTGTGATGGATGACTCAAAAAGATCACAGAGGTAAGTGTAAACACATCACTGCATTTCTCAAAGTTCACACAATAACCCTGCAATGTAATAGCTGAGGGCAAAGGAACATACCGAGTACTGATACACCAACATTATTAACATACCACACATCCTTTTTAACGCTTTTTTTTTAGACTATGTAAGCAGTCCATCTTTGCATTACTCCTCTCCTTATTTCTTTTGTAGGTACGTGAACAAGAATAAGTAGGCAACCTCCGAGACGTATCGCTCTGAGCACTATCACCATGAAGCTGTTTGCTGTGGCTGTCTCCAGTTAGACTCCTTAGCAACAACCACTGGGACTGAATTCATTCCGCAGCCTTTGTGTTAGTGGGGTTACCTACTCTCCACCTTCTTCCCATAACACATGTCAAAGTTACCCGAACCTTTTATAAAAGTTACCTGAGGATATGGTTTTCGACAATGCATAAAATTCCCTCCTTAACTGCTCCCCAAATCAGGCTTTCTTGAAAATCTTCACCAGGCATAAACCTCACAAAGGTTTCCAGTGCAGTATTCTGTTCTTGTTTTGTTAACAAAAGGATTAATTTTTTTATTCCTGCCTCCTTGAGAATTCTTTCATTTTCATATTTAAACTTTTGTATTTCATCCCTGAATCTCTCTGGAAAGAGCTCTTCTGCAGTCTTCTGTGAAGTACTATCAATATTAGTATTCCGCTGCTAATTCTGCTCCTCTGCTCCACAGCCACACAGCAGAGTATCCTAATGTAATCATATTGTCTGCTATCCACAGCAATAAAGATAATCTTTTCTGAACCCCCTCACATAGTGGCAGCCTGTGGTTTAAAGGATTATTCTTTGGAGGAGTTTAAGAATATAGCTAAAGCATGAAATAAAACTTTACCAGAAACAGCTTCAAAAGTCAACAAGACAACTATTCTACATTAAAATTGAAAGTTTCTATTTTCATGCTGCATTTCTTGCCAATACAGATTACTTGCAACTGAAAAAGTCTTCATTTTGCCTGTTCTGAAACCTTGGTGTTTTTAAAGACCCTGGAAACATTAAAAAGTCAGATCAGCAATGCATATTAATGGTGCTTTTTGTATTACTGAATTCTGCAGTAATGTTTACTGTTTCGAGGGGATTTTATAATTATGTAAATTGCTAAGCAGTCTGCATAATGTACAACATGTTTGGGTTCAGTGACTGGAAGCTGGGATACGTTTCTTTAATGCTGCTTGTATGCTATGCAATTCAGTTTGCATTTCTTACGCTCCACTGCATTGTACCTGTCTCCAGCAGTGTCCCCTGCGTTTCAGAATTTACATGCAATCTTAGTACCTTTGCAGACATTTGGCTTTCAGAAATTACTTAAAAAATTTATGTGTGCCAACTTAACATTTTGCAAAGCAAAGCAACATTTTGATAGCCCTGTGGTTGCTGGAACCTAGTGATGAGGCGTTCTTTCTTTTCATTATAAGCTAATTGTTCTCATCACAGTTATAATTTAAACATTGTGAAAGCTCTTCTAAGCTGTATATACGGCATTTAAGTGTGAGCTGATTTTTTTTTTCAAGTAAAATTTTCTTACATATACTCCATTGTTTTAATCACTCTATACCTCCTTATGATAAATATCATGGTTATAGTCACTAATAGATTTTTTCCTGATCCTGTTTCTAAAGGCATAAATCACTCTCATCTGCTTGCTCAAGGCAGTTCTGAATGGATGTGCCTATGCTGCTCATGGTGTCAGGTCATGACACTGCATACCAGAATGGCAACAGAATATTTTGAGGTGTGTTGGCAGGGCCCAACAATCCACCGAGCCTGTTGAACCATTCCACCCTGTATGAAATGTTGATCGACTCAATCACTTTCTTAAAATACCACCTGGGCAATCACCAGGCTCCTGAAAGCCAAAAAAAAGTGTTTAAATGCCCCTAAGGACAAGTGTAGACATTGATTAAGCTCTTCTGGTGTTCCCAGCTGGCTCCTTCCCCACCTTGTGAATCCTGCATCCTGTAGAGCTCCTCATAAGTCACATTTCCTTAGCTTTGAGACAAGATCAGCTATCAGTTCTACCCCAAGGCCTCGCTAAACACCCCAAAATCATAAGTTCTGCCACAAGGCTGACGACAACTCCTTCACTGTATCCCAGGGTAACCTCACATGGAGGGACTGGGGAGGAAAACAACTGAAGTAGCATGTTTTTAAGCATGAAAACAGCTGGAACGTTTTACTCTTCAACATCTGCTGCTCAGTGCTGTGGCAAGGCAGGGCTCACTCTCTCTTGGGATTCAACAGTGCTGACCAGAGAAGATATTTTTTTAATTTTAATGTCAACTACACTCTCTGAGGATCAGAGTCAACACTCACTCATGCCCATTTTGCACATATCCCCCTTGTGCATAATGGCACAATTTTAGTAGGTGATTAATTAGAGAAGTTATTAACTTAAGCCCAACCTCAGGATGCAGACCATGCTACAAACTGATAGACTTAAAACTATGGAAGATCTTGACTTAGTTCTAGTTATGCTTTTATATGGTCTCCATGGGACAGCGATGCTCAATTAACTTATATTATGGTCTACAAAATTAATAGAATTTTTATAGCCAGAAGAAATTTGTGACATTTATTTCAACCTCTTGTTCTGAGATCAGCTGAAAATGGCTTTTGTCCTGCTAGTACAAACGAGTAGCTGGTTAGACCTAAAGAGTCTAGGTCTAAGCATGGAAGAGGCTGTGCAATGCCAGCCTTGATTTGCCCTACTCTTCCTGGCAGCTGGTATGAAATCTGTTCTTATTAACCATCTCTTTCAGAGACGGTATTCAATTCACATCCACTCTTTGAAATAAAAGTTAAAAATCTGGAAAACAGGATTTTTTTTTTCCACCTTGTGTCTACTTTCTACATTACTTATTTTGTACCTACAGTTCAGACGAAAATGGATTTTATAGGTTTTTTCTCAACTTATTTTTAAAAAGAAATTTCTTTCAACACTTTCTAAGCTCCCTTGTGTAATTATATGAGGCATATAAAACATCCTTCCTTTGGGGAATAAGCCTGCTCATGCAGTTAAGAAGAAATTTTCCTTAGAGACAGATAATTTCATAATTAGCCACTACAGGATTTCTTGTGGCTTCCAGCTGTTATGGGAGAAAAGATATTTGACCAGCCTGACTTACTGGCCTCAAACATCATCACTGTCACTGTGTTCTGACTGGACTGAAGTGGAGCAGACAAAAGCTCTGTAAAAAAAAATAAATAAAAGCCTGCCAATGGCAGCAATGCCTTTCTTTTATTTTCTTTTTTTCTCCTTTCAGGTTATAATTAAGGTTAAAATTAACTTATATACTGAGTTTATGTTTAATAATCAATTTTAAACCAAGCTATTTCCCTGATGCTTTTTATCAATTTTCTTGCTAAAGTTAATACTTGGTATACATTTCCCCTCTCTGTCCCCATACAAGCTCATATCCCATTCAAGCCTTGCCTCTTCCATCTGTTTTTTGTGTCATCTCCCCGGTGAGGCTCAGCTGCAGTGAGAGGGGAGCTTGACCTCCTGCCTCTGTTGGCCACATTCACAGGCTGCTGGCTTTACCAGAATTTAGTCCTGTCTGAGCTTCTTGGTCACAGCCTTTGCTTCCCCGAAGAGTCAGGACTGTTCAGCCTCTACAACCTTTGGTGAAAGACACAGCACCACAAACACGAAGACTAAAACCAGTGTAAACTTACACTTCCACATGTTAATTTAACAATCTTAATACACATTTCCTTTCTTCAGAAATGATTTAGACTGGCTATTGTCTACCAGTTCAGTAGCATTTTGAAGCTGAAATGATCAAGCACTCTTAAGTATAATTATCTCTCATGCCTACATTCTTCTTATCTGTTAAATTCTAACCTATGACTTGCTCGTATTTTAAAACAAACCTGAAAAAAATGAACAACTAATCTGATTAAGTAAATCAAATTATTTAGCTCTGCATTCTAAAAGGAGAGAGTTGAAGCTTCATAAGGAGTGCTCAGTAGGCAGTCACACTGAGGACCAAGGACCTCAAATGTGCCTAAGTGCAATGGGAATCAGGTGAAAATGAAAGAAGCTTAGCTTTAAGTTTATTTAAGCAAAATACCATGACCTCAGTATTTCCAAGCTGAAAAGAAAGAATTTCCCAAATGATCAATTGCTATTACTGAGAAATTGCAAACTCTCACAATACTTTAGTGTTGCAGTAACTATACTAACACAGTGGCATGTTATGGTTTATATGATGAATAAGTTCATGTAAAAGCTGTAGGGTGGTTTATAGAACAAATGTACAAATAAAAACCAAAAAGACTTGTGAGAATTCTAGCTAGGTGTCCTGCTTTTTACCAGGCAGAGAAATAAGGCTTGTACCTCCTTGGAAACAGAAATATGCTAGTTTGTGGGTAAGAAGAGTACAATTTCATTAGACAGTAAAATTAGATGTTTGTGATTAACCTAGTATATCAGCAGATGTTTTCATCATAAGTTAAGTGAAAATGGATAGTAGATGTTATTAAAAAAATGCTGTGACTTTCAATGATGCAAGTCTAATTATCTGAAAAACTCGGAAGTTATTGTTAAGAACCTAATTGATGAAAATCACTTATCAAGACATGCAAGTCAGACAGATATAACTAATGAAAATAATGTGCTTGAGAGTTTAGTTAAAAGGTTGAGATCTCATACATTTGCAGTCCTTTTTTTCACCTCCAGAAACAGGTAACTACTAACTTTTTACTTTGCTGGGATATTATTCAGTGTTAATAGCATAAGTATCAACATGTTTCTTTTTTTTTCTGTCATGAAGAGGTAAACTAGTTACTAAAAAAGAACTGTAATAACTTTTACATAACTGTATATGATAATAAGTCTCAATACATAATAAATATTTAACTGACTTCTTTTTAGCATACAGCCAGGTGCATAAACTGCTCATTCCTCATATGACGCTAACATTTGCTTCCCAGAGACTCATTAATTTTATGAAAATACCTATACCTACGTTAAAATAGTTTTACTTTGTTTCTTTTCAATTTCAGAATTAAAAAATAGTCTTTTAATTTAACTCTTGCATACAAATCTCTTGGGAGACATAGGAAATATTACAAGCAAATAGAAAATGAAATGGTCTGAGCGGTTTAATGAGTAAATTCTATAAGACAAGTGGTAGAAAACTAACTAGCATACATTTTTTGTCTGGAAACAAATTTTAAATAGAGATGGCTCTAAGTTTTTGCAGATATTCACTAAAGAAAACAGCTAGACAATAGTCCTTTTCTATGAATCACTGCACTCAGATTTTTCATTACAAAAGAGTCTGAGAAATAGATCAAATGAAAGTATGACTACAAAAGTAACAGGCATTTTTCATTAAACCTGAAGAACACAATATCTGCTTTATCTCTGCATACAGTTCTATATTAGGTTTCGATTGCTTGAGGATATACATAATGATTTGCAATTCTACCAGCATTTTGTCTGGGACAAAAAATCTGTAGCTATTTCAAGAGGTGAAGGGCTAATTCATATGCTATTTATTATGACCTTGGGTTCACCAAAATATGAAGGACTAATCTTGCTCCAGCTACATTACATACAGATTACCCAACAGAGCTACCGAAAATATTGCTTCTAGTTTACTGACAAGTCTTGTGATTACACCCGGGTTATTCATATTGGAGGGATACCCACCACCAAAGTAACATCATTGGCTTTAGAGAACTATTTTTATAATTTTTTATTAAAAGCAGCCTGGCAGAACACATGCACAGGTGGTTGGCTGTTTTCTTGGCGTCCATGGAACTCTTAAAACGGAAGGTCTCAATTTTCTGTGGGTGAACTCCCTTGCCATCATGTTTCTCTGACCTCCAATACAAAACTTCTTGCTGGCTGATTTCACCCACCTCACGTGTGCCTTTTTTCCACCTAAAATCTCATCCTTTCTCTCCTGTAAAACCTCATGACAATCACGTCTGTGTATGGATGATCAACTTCATCTGAGTTCACAGCACAAGCCTGGCTTATAGCACACTACTAACTGATCTGACACTGAGAATGGGTTTGGAAGATCCTTACTTCTAGAGGAACAGATTCACCTCCTTACTGCCAGTGCCTGCTATTGAAATGTGAAAAATGGAATATGCATCCATGCCATAAGGCATGGGTATGTGAAGTAACTTACAGTCCAAAGGAATGCAAGCGCACCCTTAATATATACAAGGAAGCCAATGAGAACATCTTCTGCAAGCTGTCTGGGGTCACTATTAGAAAATGGACTTTCCTCTAAAAGACATGACACTTCTTTGTATTCAGAAAAGAATTCATAACCCAAGCTATGGGTAGCTGGAGCTGCAAAATAAATTTTCAGGCTCTCTCTTGCAAAGCTGTGACTTGCATTTCAATGCCCCTACAGCATCAGGGTAATGAAACTAACATCTTCTAATAGAAGCTTCACATATAGGTAGAATTTTATTCCTCTCAGTGTCCTGAATACATTATTTCTAAAAATCAGAGATAGTAATAAAATGCTTTCTTGAATGTTTTTTCTTTCTCCTTGCTTCATTAAGGTAATTTTGATCATTCCTGCCACACAGCAGCTGGGACATCCTCTCCAAGTGAACTTTCTTCCCCTAGTTGAATCAGACTGTGTGGCGAGACGTTCGTTTGTGTCAATTTTCAAACAGCTTCTAGCAGATCAGTGAGAGGAAGAGCAGGGATAGAGTTTATTCTCTGCATTCCCTATCCCGGTTGACTCTTCACAGTACTGATCACAATCATTTTGAAAGAGTAAAGAAGCTGGATTCTTAGCATGATTATAAAATAATGTTGTGTAAAAAAAAAATAAGTAAAATAGAAATGTTTGCTTCCAATACTACCATCAATTGAGCACCCTACAGTCACAAATGATATTCAGAGAGGCTATCTGATACCACTGAACTAAAAAAGTATATATAAAATAATATTTGAACACTAGATGGCAATGTTAGATTTTATTTAGTCATGTGATTCAACCAATGACTAAATGGAATCTTCTAAGAAAGGAAAACCCTTTTTTTGGGGTTAAAAAGGAAGAAAGAACCATTTGATTTGGATAAGCAAGAATAAAAATCTGAATCTTAGTGAATAGTCCACCTAAAATAATGGAAAAAACAGTGACATACTTTTTTGTAAGCTACAAAATATAGATAACCTGGATACAATTACCATGTAGAAGATTAAAAAGTGGAAGAATGTATGTGGTAAGAGCACAACATGCAGTAGAATCGTAAGTCCTTATCATTGTCCCTTAAAAATATTTTACAATATAATTTCAGTGCTTCAAAGTAAGAAACAAAAGAAATGCAAATTTATCAGTCCTTTACTAACTTCTTCATTTCTTTGTATTACAGGTATTGGGACATCTGAGAACAGCGAGTTTCTCCCAACCATCGTGAATTTAAGCTTAAATTTCACTACAGTATTGAGCAGTCAGCTCTATTTTAGTAAAGTAAGGAAAAGATACATTTGCACTCATCACAAAGATGATATGTTTTTGGGACTATTCCTTGGAGAAATGATGATAGGAGAAAGTTGAAGGAGAGGCAATAATACAGTAATCCTAGATTTTTACCAAGACTGTCTTATTAAAGCTATTTCACAGAGACTTTAGGCTTGAGTCTGTGTCCCTGTGCAACACAGAATGTTTGAAATAAAGGGTGATTTATTTTGCCAGTCTAACAGCAGCAACAAGTTTTCTTGTTGCTTGTCTTTAGGATAAGAGCAAGAGTCAGACAAAAGTTAGGAGATCAGTTCCACTGTACTTCCCCTGCTGTTTCATCCATCCCTGCTAAACAGACCTTTTTTCAAACCTGTCTCCTGTTGAATATCCAAAAGATTCTTAAATTCATAAATATATATTTCTCTACATTAGCAATCCTTACATACAGTAGTAAGCAGGGAAATGAATAATATTTTACAAATAAAATCAACCCTTGTGGTTATGTTATATCATGGTCAAGAACTCTTTATTCTGTGTTGTACAAGGAACATTAAACTTGCAACACCTCATGCTCTCTTAGGAAAACATACATCAATCTTGTATTCTAAAAGATTTCAGAAATGTTCCTAGTAATTCAGTAACTGGTTTTGCTTATCATTATATTCAGAGAGAATCTCACTATTTAAAGAGCATCCCAACCAAAACCACTCAAAGAGCTATTTAACTTCATCTGTAGTCATTCTCTTTGTAGGCTTTGATAAAACCACACATACAAGAAAGATTTAATGTATCAACAAACTTAACCTTGAGACTAAGTTACAATAACAATCATTGTAATGATTCTGACATCAGAGATAATCTTCTGCTCAAAGTTAAATAATTTCAGAAAGAGGTCGGGAGTATAGATTTAAATTTTACAACAATCTTCCCAGTTTTCTTGTCTTACAGTTGCTGCTCTCTAACCTAAGAGTACTAATCAAATCCAGTCCTTCTGATGGGATGCTATGCTAGTACCTTTTCAAAGCCGTGGGGATAAAAACCCTTGGATGTTAATTTAATTATCTGGTGGAAACACTTTACGCACCGTGGTTAAAAGGAGGAAAACACAGCAGGAGATGTAATATAAGTGTGTTACGGAAACCAATCACAGATGTTTTCTACCTGTCTCAGCCAAATTAATTTGTCATCTCTCCTTCCAACAGCTCTGTGATGGTTCAGATTTGGACTCAATTTACTAACTGCAACCATAAAAGAAGCACAATAGAAAGTGAGGAAAACAGAAGAGGTAGCTTAAATTATATTTTAAAAATATATTTGAGATTAAAAAAATGTCAGATGACCACTAAGTATTCAGAGTAACTTGACAGTAAATAAATCTGAGGACTACATTTCTATTAGTGTTTATGAGGCACAACTTTTTCCCATATGACTATTTATTCCTGTTGCAGCAGCGCATTGACCTCTTAGTATAAGTCCAAACTCCCTAGCAGAAGAAAGGATAATTCTTGTCCTACAAGAGACAAACCAAGTGATGAAGAAAGGTAGAAGCAAAGAACTGAGAGTTAAACAGCGATCCTAAATTAGATAGTGTATCAGTGGCAGAAAGAAAAATGTATCAAGATTTCTGGAGCCCTAGTAGTCTTGTGCACTGACCTCAGAGGGCCTAGCCTTAATGTTAGTTGATGTTGTTTTGTTTACTTAGTACGTACCTAAATTTTCATTCCACGGGTTCCTGTGTCTCCATTAAAATCTTTGTGTTTAGTTAACTGGTGCTTTACAGTTGAGCTGGCTGGGTTGTCAATGAACACGGGTCCAAAATTAAATATGGGCAAAACTACAACTAGAAATTCAAGGAGCAACGCAGTTCATTTGCATCAGTTCAGATGTCGGCCCCGCATGAACGACTAATGTAATCGCCGTGTGAAGCCAGAATACAACATTGAGATATGGCTCACTTGAGCTAAATGAGCCTGAAAATAATTCAGGTATATTAGCTTAAACAAGCTTACATTGCAGGAAGTAGCACCTGGTTTCACCGAAAGGAAAGAACTCCTGATGCTTATTACCATCCTCTTTTTCCAACACATTTGTTTTACACAGAGTATGGGAGAAGGGCACAAAGAAGGGGCAAATTATCCGAGGATGAGTTACTTTCAGCTGTTGCACAGGAACTGCAGACTTAACACATGCTTTCTTGGGCCTTAATGCTGCCTGGTTTTGGCTAGACAGGGCTCTGAAGATGGTCCAAACTTTAGTTCTATCGGGTAAGCAAGCTCAAAGTCTTACTATTGCATAAATAGAAAGATGTTGCTTTGTCACATTCATAGAATCAGAAAATGTTTTGGGTTGGAAGGGACCTTAAAGAAGATCGCCCAGTTCCAACCACCCTGCCGCGGGCAAGGACACCTTCCACTAGATCAGGTTGCTCAAAGCCTCATCCAATCTGGCCTTGAAAACCATCAAGGATGGGGCAGCCACCACTTCTCTAGGCCACATATGCCAGTGTCTCACAAACCTCACAGTAAAGAATTACTTTCTAATATCTAATCTAAATCTTCTCTCTTTGAGCTTAAAACAGTTCCCCCTTGAGCTGTCCCTGCACTCCCTGAGAAAGACTTCCTCCTCACCTTCCCTGTAGGCCTCCTCCAGGTACTGGAAGGTCTCTGTAAGGTCACCCCAGAGCCTTCTCCTCTCTTGTCTGAACAAGCCAAACGCAGCTCGTCCATGCTGAAGCATTGTTAACAAAATGCATGAAAAGAAATTCTGTACCTTACATGAAGTTATTTTCTACATGCAAAGGTTGTGCACATGTCACTATGAGAAACATGCATCTAAACATCATATAAGATTTCATAATATATTCCATAACTCCCTTGAGAGTTACAATAATCCTCCCACTTTCTGGATTCCCTGAAACTGATGCAAAATCCATGAAGCCCCAAAACCTGAATTGGTTTAGAGCATCTCTCTACAATGAACACTGCAGAAATTTTGCCAAGTCTCCCTAAAATATTAGTTATTAGTTACTTGAATTAGCTTAAGAGAAAGGATCAAATGTTTATTCAAATTTTAAATATAAATAGGATGACAGTACCAATTATTGAAGAGTTTATGGGGTTAAAAGAAAGTACAGTAGCATGTAAGAATTTTGAACATATGTTGTTCCTTCAGAAGAATTACACGCTGCACATAGAAGATCAATAGGAAAAAAAAAAAAGGAACTATCCCAGATACCACCCGTTGGGCTTTTGTAGCAACATCTCTGCTCTGGGCACTCTGCCCAAGAACAGCAAAAGATTTTGTATAAATACAGATTGCATCTCAAAACAACCATATAGCCTTACTGCCTAAACAAGTGTTTGAGTTTTGCCTCCAAGGCTGATTCTTGCCTCCTTTTCACTGTAGTTCAAGGATAGCACCACACCAAGTGCTGACGGTTGTGTATCAGAGAGCATTTTGACATCTGTGGTAATCAAGTCCTTCAGTTTAAGGAAATAAGTTATCTTGGATTTTTCATTTTTACTATGACATGCCAAAAATGTCCATGCTAGGCTTCACTCTAAAGCAGCCATCAACAGTATTAAATATTGCTGATTTTAAAAAAAATTCAGTGAAATAAACAGGTAAAAATGAACAAGGGCCAAATATTTGAGTTCTTCTATTCTGTCCCAAAACAAGGCATAAATTTTACAGTAGTTTTTTATTGTGCTTTGAATTATTTTTTGAAGGATTTTTTTTTCTGAAAAGACACAAAACCCACAAACAAAAATCCCAGAGATCAAATTTAGCTATTCCACTGATAAAGACTACATCACTGCTAAGACATACACTTCCCTAAAACATCTAATATTTATAATAAAACCTAGTGTTCTTGGAGCTTTAATAATTTAAGGATGCAAATGAAGCCATGTTTATAGGGAGATATATACCTTTTACTAGACCAACTGCTGGAGTCAGGGGAAAAAATTGATAAACTTTCAGACATTTTCAAACTGAATTGAGTCTCTTTTGTTACTTAGAGTAGAATTAGTCAAGAATGCAATGTGATGTCCTTATTTCAGGTGATCAAAACAGTGTAAGATAGCATATTTATTAGTTTCTTTTTCTCTTTTTATGTGTGTTCTTGGTTTTACTATTTTATTACTTGGAGGGTTAAATCTGGATTTTTTTAGTTCTACTCGACAGATAAAAATAAGTTTCTTGGAGACTTTAATAATGAGAAGTTAAAAGTAACAAGGACAAAATCCTGGGAAGACAACCAGAGCCACAGGGCACAGGCACTTCTGATCATGATAGCCATAGATCTTGGAGAAGGCTCTGGAGACTCCCTCTGTTTCTGCTCTACATTGCATCCAAAAGATAATACCTGAAGTATACACATTCAAGGCAGCTGGTAGGTCAGTTTCTAAAGGGCACATAAGTAACACAGTGTCTTGATGAGGGCCTTTAAGTTAAAGGTCCAGCCATTCAACCCATTCTTGTGAGAAGGGCTCAAGTGGCTTTTTCTTATGACTGAGATAGTTCAGTTAAAGGGACTGTGGGGATAGAATGCTTTTCATGGTAAGTAAGCACAGAGGAAGATATTGAAAAGTCAGCATGCAGGATGTTTCAGGGGATGTAACAAATTTTGTGTTCCTTTGAGAGATCTACATTGCTCTGCAAATACAAATCTGAAAGTGCCTGTCCTTATAGGAACACATATCACTGTCCACATTAAGGCACAGAGACAAGGCACCGTATCATCCCTTGCTCTGTTGAAACAACCAGTTAATCCAAACAAGAGCTTTACAGACACTGGGATTTCAGATTAAGGTATTAGTCTGTGAAACATACAGATAAATGGCACCAGTATTCAGAATTGAAGATATTGTGCCTTATCGTAGTAGATGCTCCCCAAAAACCTTGTGGACAGACAAAGAATACTTCCAAAAAGCTCTCAGTCACCATGGAAGTAATACAGCTAACAATATCTTGTGATGAAGCAGTATGTTAAACACTAATTACTGAAAACATAAGCTTACACGCTCCAAGCAATAACATTAAAAAAAATCATTCAACTGAAAAAGAAATAAATTCCAAGATTACAGAAAACAAAGCATATGTTTGGCAAATCTTCTAGCTACTAAATAAAATAGACTTTCCTGCAGGTACCACCACATACGTTCATAATGACAGTTGTTTTGATGACAAATGTTTTTAAACGTGGCATTAAACAGCAGCACTCTAGGTACCAGATCTTAGGATTAGCTGAATTATATTCAACATAGAGACCAAGGCAGGATAGAGTTTCAAATTGCCCTTTCTCTTAGTGACCACAGCTCCCTAGAACATGAGCCTGTCCAAGGCGTATAGCAGCCTTTAATCTGTACTTTAGTGAGTTTCTGAAGTTTCACTTTACAAACAGAGATACCTTAAATGGCACAATGCTTGGGTTTGAGTCTGTAGTGGATGGGGCAGATACAATACATGGCTCAGAACTGTGTGCTTTTATTTGCATTTTGAGATAAAAATTAATACATTAAATACCAATTGATTATCCAAACCATTAATTCAGGATTAAGGAATATTAAAAATGCACATCATGCATAACCACTAATCAGCAACAAATCCAAACTTAATAAACTGGTACTTAATTGTATCTTGTTAAATTTAACAGTCATCTTAATCATAATTAAAAGAAATTCCAAGATGCAATTTAAACCATTACCAAACTCTCTTGCTAATCTATTTCAAAACAAAAATTAAAATTATCTAAGTTATTATTGATTTTTTTCTTCCCAAAGTTGGCTACGGTAGTTTACATACAACCCTGTTCCTGCCCCAGTAACAATGATTAACCCAGATCAACCAGAGCCAGCAAAGATGTCCAACTTTATAGCCAAGACAGAAAGGACAATAAAATATAACTGCACTACCAAAAGCAATAAAATGCTTTGCTTCACTGCACTGATTTCTTTGGAGTTTCAACTGGCAGCAGCACTGTAGTGCTAGAGTTCTGTGCAAGGTTATAAGGGGACCACATCAAAAAATGGGCTACGTATGTACATGACTGTACAATGCTCCTATGTGTTGTTCTGTAAAAATGAAATACTGCAAAATGAGGCATGGAACTTGGGCTTCAGCTGTGAGAAAAGGGATGGGGATCTTGGATTTACAGATTCTTTCACCTCAGCAACTAAGTACTGCAAGGCTTATCCTCTTGGCCAGATTCAGGTAGCAGGAAGTTTCTGTTTGTCCTGTTAACTTTTCATCACGAGAGATGAGGAAGAGCTTCTCAGATGATCATAGATACATACTGTGCCAGCACCTGACTGTTTTCTCTTGTTCCTGAGAGTGATCTGAACACTACTCATGCATCACCATTACAATAAGGTGAAGTGGCTAACAGCAGAGAAGGGAAAGGCTGCCCACAGCCCTTGAGGAGAGCCCACCTACCTCTGGTAGGACAGTGAAGGCTACATAAATCAGACTTTCATCTCCTACACTTCCAGCTACTCTGGTGTTGAGGAGCCTGTTTATGTAATGCACTTGAAAATTTTTTGGACACATGTTTTACAACCGGCTGGGCAGCATCTGGTTACATTTACAAAGCCAAGGACAGTAGAAATGGGGATACAGTACTTTAGTGTAATAGAGAGACACTTTACTTCCCCTGTACGTGCAATTTGAAGACAAAGAGGTTAAGAAGAAAGAGGACCTCACATCACCAATATATGCGCTTTTTCCAAAGTGCTGTGGCTATGTATTGCCACAGTCAGAAAGCATAGATATAAAATTCACTTTGCTGCAAAACACATGCACCTGGGAAAAAAAACCAAACAAACCCAAACCAATCTTTTTAACTCTAATTCTGATATTCCAGAATTTCACTTTTCTCCACATAAATGGACAAAAGGAGAAATGGGTTATTTAGGGAACCTACTTACTACTTTTTCCACAGGACTGCTCCAATTGTTCTCCCTGCTTTGAAAATCTGTGGTCAGAATTGCCTCACAAGTCAGCCCTCCAAAACTTTGAAATAGGTTCAGAAAAATGACTGGAAATAATCCTCTGTGGACCAAGTAGCAGCAATGTAAATATGGAAAAATCTCTGATGTTACTAAAGTGAACCAATTAGTTCAATGGGAAACAATATAAATTTGATCTTGGCATCATTCTGCATAGGCTGTAGAAGTTATAGCCCTTGAGATTTATCCTTCTACAATATAAGCGAACTTTTTCTGGTTTGAGCAGTTTTCCTGTTTGCTCTGTCTGTGTATGTTAAAGCCCATTTAATACACCAGAGCTCATACTTTGGTCTGGAATCCTTTCAAGTCTCCCTTATTGTTTGTTCCATCGCTTCCTCTCCAAATTTAGTTTCATCAGCAACTGACTAGTTCACTTTCCCTGTCAGTCATGTACATAGATTAGACACTGCCTGTGTTCAAGGACTACCCCTTTGGGAACTCTGCTTAATACTCCTCTCCAATTTAGAAGAGGTTTCTGACAAGCAATTGATTGTTCCCATTTTTTTTAGCTAGTCTTTATCCTCTGTATCCATTCCTATGTCTTCCCTTGGCTAGCTACAGCTTTCAGCTTAAGCAGAAGTCTGCGAAGCAGAACTTTTGCAAAGACTTTTCTCCAAATTCATAAATTAAGCTGTATACAGCACACTATTGATAAGTCTTCAAAAGAAACAGCAAGAAACCTTGGCTTAGCAGGAGTTGCACTGTTCCTGCAATGTTGCTTCCGCAATCATGCTGGTTAGTTCCTTTGAGGCTAACGTAAAAGACGAATGTTTCATCAAGGATTTATTTCTAACGTGTTTAGAGAGATTCTGTTCTGAGTGGCATTAAATTACCCCTGAACTAACTTCAAGGGTTTTGGGGATTTAGTGTCTCCTGCACCTTTACCCTAGCATGGATGTCTGAACACAACATCTGGTGTTACAGATTCTAGCATTTAGCACTGTTACAAACTAATAAACCTCCTACCTGACTCAGGGAGTGAGACTTTTCTTAAAACAACCATAAACCAACCAACCAAACACAAATGAACTCTGAGATTAATGCAACTCCTGTGCATGGAACAAGGGCATAACATGCTTGGGTTTTGTTCTGCAGAGGAGTTCAAGTTGAGAACTTTGCCCTCAGGGCTAGCTCTATCCTTAATCTGTGCCTCCAGCTTTCTCCAGCACCAATGTAATATGAAGCAGTCAGATTTTTAATAAGTCTGCATCCAGCCAACCTTCATGACTATTTAAAGTCTCCATAAGTACTCTCTTATGATTTGTAACCAGAACAACTGCCATCTCTAATTCAGCTGGAGAGCTTTACTTCAGTCTCAGAGAGCATCTTGGTTCTCTGCAAATACTGAGCCTAAATGCACATGTAAAGATGCTGAAAATTGTTCCCCAAACTACCAAACTCTTAACTCATTTGTCTCTCTGGGTATTTTAATGGGGTTGCAAGAAACTAGCCATATATTTGCTACTATTTTACATGGAAGTCGATGGAGATGGAAGTAATAACCTAACACAGTCAATGCATCAACATTTGAGGAAGTGTTTTCAGTACACTGTTTTTTAAATTGTGAGACTGTATAAACTCCTTCCTGTGTGAAAATCTAGCATTATCCTTGGAAAACAATATGAATACATCAGAGAGGGAAAAGGCAGAAGGAAATAATAGGTGAGAGACTGCATTGCAAGTATAAGACCAGTTCCTTCCTTGCCTCTCATCTTATACTTCAGAATGGAGTCATGATTATGTTGCGTTAGGCTGAAGAAGAATGAAAGGTATAAACAAGGAGAACACATCAGGTCACATCATCTGACCAAGGAAAAGCTTATTTAATTATAGCATCAAAAGTTTATTCCCTTTTCTTTCACTAAATTTGCATGCAGACTCCTCTCAAATCCAAGGAATTTATCTCCTTAACTTTGCATTGAGCAGCTGAACAAGAGGAATAATACAAATCAGTAAGAGATCTCTGTGCTATTAAAAGGTTTGCTGTAACTTTAATATTAAACCAAAAACTGAATCAAATCAAGACTGCCAGCAGAAGGCAGATCTCAGCTGTTACAAATGGACAAACGAGGATAAGGCTAATAAAATGAAAAAGCAGCAGCACCTCACTGAAAAGGTGGAGGAGGTCCTCGATCCACATATTGTTTTAAAATACCAAGTTTGGAAAGATAACTTAAGTGCCCCTTTGGTGAACATGAACAAATAAGGTGCAGAAGTCCACCCTGGGGCTGAGATGAAGAACTTAACACAGATGTCCAGCCTAGGGCTGAAATATCCCCTTCATTATAATATGTTTAAAAAAAAATGTTGAAACTACCTCTTCCGTTATACGAAGAAATCAATATGCATTACTGTAGTAAACAAGGACATGGGGAGCAGCCGCAATTCTTTCCAAGTGAACTGGTCTAGGTTAAGGGTTCTAGCTATGCCAGAGGTCCCTGCTGTGGCTTATGAACTCAATAGGAAATGAAGACTCTTCAGATGTCCTGCAAAGCCATAAGAAAAATCTCTACAGAAAGCCTGAGGTGGAAATAAAATGTCACAAACTCTTCTGAAGCCATTCAGAGTTCCTATTCCAAATTTTCCAATGTTTGTTTCCAAAGTTTCAGTATTAAGTTTCATTTTCCAAATTCCTATATGGCTCTTACTTAGAATTTTTAGGCTACACTGTTACTTTACTTCAGTAAGATGTGAGCATAGAGATCATTACTAAAAAGTCCTACTTAAAGATCATAACTAACAGAAAACTCCTACTGCGTTACGCATCATAAAGCAGATCGTTTTTGCAAAGAAATCACAGTAGAAATAGGTAGCTGTTAACATTATTACAGAAACAGAGGTAGGACTTGAATCATTTGTCAAAATCCCACAACTTTTGGGTTACCGGCAGAAATAAAATCTACTCTGTCTAAAGACTGTTCTTGTGAGCTCTTTCACAAGGCCATTTTTTTTCTAGTCTATCACCCTTTCATGCATCCCCAACAGAAAATGAGCTCATTTAGTCTTTTCATACACTACTAGATTCGGAGCCTGAAGAATTTTTAGTCTAAAATCCCGAACAAAACATAAAATGCAATTCTTTCATTAAGCTGGTAATTTGAGGTCAAAGGAGACTTTCTGTCTTGGTTGAATGGCTGCAAGCAATCAGATACATAGTGGGCTATTCTAATAACTACAATCTCAGTTTTCTGAAAAGCTTTATTTTTTAATGGAGAAAATATATATTTCCTTTATGCAATGCTTTGAACAGGTCATATTTGTGTTAGCACCAATGATTATTTTCTTTCTATAACAGCACATGGAACTACTACGATTCAGTAAAGAAGTTGCTGCACTGTCAATGTATATTTAGTGAGTTGCTCACTTGTTATTTTTCAAGCTATCACTTCTGCACATACTGTTTATAACCAGGTGTCACATGGCTCATCCCTTGGCCTTCATCAACACCCTTAAAGCCAATTTCTTACAGTCATTCTTTTTATCTTCTCAGTTCTCTGATCAGCCATCCTGAACAGAGATCATTAATGATGCAGCACTTGGCTGCCTTGCAGAAAATTTGTTGGACCACAAACATAAGCAGGAGCAGCTACTGAAATTTTGTAAGACAGGGTAAGAAAAATCGTACTACTTTAAAGAATTTTCCCCTACTAATATGGAAAATACTAATCTCAGAACACTCATCCATTTCACGGTAAGCTTTTTGGCTTATGCTCAGGAGTAGTTGAAAACATTTGATATGATCCATTATGTCCAGTCTCTTTTCCCCTATTTCTTAAAAGTGATCTGAGCTGTATATTAGCTTTATAAACACCCACTTTACTAGCACATCCCTGCGTTAGACATACCAGTATTCCCAGAACTATAACAGAAAATGTGTAAGATTTTCATACATTTCTTTGATTTAAAAGAATATTTTCTTTTAACATTTCTAATCTCACCAGTCAATAGTCCTCATTAAACAAATGAAACAAAAAAATGGCACCAGTACAACAAGGGAGAAATGCTACACCTATACCTTTGCACCAAGCATGACCAGAGAAAACATCCCATCCTGAGATGTAAATGGCAGTGACAAGCATCATACAAAAATATATCGCCCACGCATCATAAAACAAACAAAAAAAAGCAAATATCCTAAAAGCCTTATTTACTGGAAGTCTTTATATAGCTACTTAGCAACTGGTAAAATAACACCGTGTAGAGTTTTAATACCTCTTTATGAGAAACAATCAATATGTAAACAAGAGATCTTGCACTCAGCCTCATGTAGGACAAAGAAAAAGTCAGTAAAAAGCCTGGAAAAGTCAGGAGTAAAAGCCTGTCCTCTCTGCCTTTTCTCTCAGTACTTAACCCCCTGTAGAGTTCTAATCTGTATGTTCCCTAGCCATGTAGCCCTGTTTGAGGTTTTCAGAACACTCAGTTATTGTGTGACATTTGCTTGGTAGCAGAGTAAAAACAACTTGCTATAAGGTAAGGCACTAACAATCCAAAAGAAAGCAAAAATGCAATAAAGACTTGGTCTGCTGAATTTATTCATATCAGACATTAGAAGTTACTGTCCTTTCTGGTGACACATCATTTAGTAGCATCAGAAGAACCTTAGGATATAGCTAAGGCTAAAATACAAATTAATTTACCTCTGACCAAAGCATACTGACAAGAACAATCACCAAACCATACATAACTTTCCAATCTCATACTGACATTTTTAACACAATACCTCTATGGGTTGCAGACTTTAGGAAGGCAGAAAATACCACCTGTGTAATTGTTCCTAACTCCCACAAACATAGACACAACAAAGTACCACTGCAAGAGAGATTGCTCTGGAAAACACATGGAGCCAGGATTAACCTACTGAAACATCAGCCTTCACTGACCCAGTATACTAGATTACATGTAAAGGTTTTTTTTTTTCCCAATTCCTGTGCATACAAGTGAATTTGGAGCCATTATATTACAATTCTTCTGTGTTTTGTGTGTAATTTTATAAATAAACTAAGCAACATCCATATTCTACATTCTTCAGATTCTTTAACCATGGTGTGCTTGCAAAACTCACCATACAATGGGTGCAAGACTTGTTTGGAAATAATGAGAAGAAATAGATTTAGTAAGAAAACAGGATCTAAGGAGTCTGGCTGGATTTGCCTGCTTTGCTAGACATTCAAAAAATTGTCACTAAATGCAACTGCTAATCACATCTAGTTATGCCACACTAGACTGCTCTCTATCTCTTGTATAAAGGAGCCCATCTTCCTGGGGCACTGAGTAGAAATGGAGGAAAACAGCATGAAAAATATAATTCATATTATATTATAATACTTCATATTAAATAATTGATTTGGAGCTAGAGAAATACTCATGAAAACACTGATACTGAGCATATATATCTGAAGAGAGCAGCAACTCTTAGAACAAAGGGTATCCTGTAGTCTTTATATGGTGTGCTACAGTAAATAATAGCCGAGGATCCCCAGCTGTGATTATACAGCCCATGCAGTAATGAGTCAATCACATCTCGAACCCCAGAAAAGATGTTAGCGAAAGATAAACATGTATTTAAATGAAAAGGAAATATTTGTGTTTCTTCCAGCTGCTTCTCTGGCAGGTAGCAATCACCAGTCCATTTAGGCCAAATCATTACTATTAAATTCAGCGACAGCTGGTAGTAGAGTAAGCTTGAAGCTAACTAGGGAGAGTAGCCTACAAATGAAGCAGTATGTTTGCATCTTGTTTATTACCAGCAATGGGCACGTGGACTGCCAGATGCCAACAACAACACACAGATGCTGCAAGAGAAATCTTGTCTCCCTTTACTCCCTGGAGAATCTGAAAAAATTGGTCGCATTCATGAAGCACAGCGACAAACACATTCCTTTTTTTTTTACCAAGCACCAAAGGATTTAGTACAGTAGATGACAGAATCTGTTGTAATATATATTGTCAAAAGAATTTAAAAAACCCCCAAAAAACAACAAAGAAAGAACTAGAAGTGCATACTAGACAGCAAGCCCCTTAAGACACACACATCCTGTTACGGGGATATGAAACACTAATAATGTGAAATTTGTATTACTCTTGCAGAGAACAGTTCGTTTAACACAACTGTTGCTCAAGACATGGACTTTGTCTGGTTTTTTCAATATCACTGTGTCTTATCTGAGAATCTATCATATTTAAACTACGATGCTTGGGTGGGACAGATCTGGCTCTCCAGTGAAAAATATTTCCACTTAAAGCTCGTTTGTCTTTTGTGAAACAAACATCTCCCCACTAAAGGACAGTGATTTAGGAATTTCAGTTCCCACAGTGCAGAAAAACAGTAATAAGGTTCATATTTTCACTGGTCTATTTCCTCCCATTGCCAACTACTTCACAGATTGCCCCTTGCTTTCTACCTTTCTGTTTTCTTTGGATTCCATGTCCTAAATATGAGCTGCCAGCACTCCAACCTACTTACAACCCATCTGGTGGGAAGCAACTGCTACAGACACTCAGTTTACCACATCCAACACATATCAGTACTTCATTTAATATAACAGGGTTTTTTCACCTATAAATTACCATAGAATATGACTCTTTACAATTACCTTCATTTTTTTAAACTAAATAGCCTTTTTAGCAACTTAATATAACAGTTCATTTGTTAATAAGACTCACCTATTAATTGTGGCTGCATAATTTCAAGACAGGAAAACAGTGGGAAGTTAGACTCAAAGCCCCTTTTCTACAGAAAATTTCAACTTTCTTACCTCAAAAAATGTTCACATTTATAATTTCAGAGTGAAAACACCTTTCTAAGGTTAAAACAGTGAACCAAATAATAGTCTTAAATATATCCAAATAAATAATGCTAGCAAACAACATGTAAATAAGAGTCCACAAAAAAATAGGATTTTTTTAATTGCCTTGGTTACACGTTCTCTCACAATGCAATACCTCTACTATTAAATTAAGACAGAAAGCAATTAATTTGCTACTGTGTAGATGCAACTCTAAACTTAATTTACAGTCTATAATGGAAGGATTAATATAACAGTTGTTTGCCAACAGTCTAGAATAGAGTGTCAAAAAGGAAGGAAACACTAAAACTATTCTCCCACAGTGTACTTGCCTCCCACCTGAGGAGTCAAAATGAAACTTCAGAACATGTCACAATATCATCATACCTGTCAAACACAACTTCGAGAAAAGTGGAAACTCCATACACAGTACATGAGCCCTACTCTGCCTCCTTTTATTAAAATGCGCAATGCTGGGTTGAGAATATGTTCAAGAGCCTAGGAATTGCTCTTCTCCTGGGTGGCTCATGCATGTCTTATCTTTGAGAACTTCCAGATTTGCCCACCTCCCTTATCTACATTTCAAGCCTTTATTTAAAAGCTAAACCACAGGTAGCATTTTTGTGTTTGGAGTTGAGAAGATGGGAAGATCTGTTTGTAACTGTTATTATTGCAGAGTTTCTCCTGAACTCTGCATATTAAGAGTTAGGGATCAGCTAGGAATCCAGAAGGGATACTCTTCTAAGATAATAAAATCCACTAGCAAATGAATACAGGGTAAATCAACAATATTAACTTGAGCCTGCAGACAGGTTGAAACTACAGCCCCAACAGAAAATGAATATTCATTCATTATGTGTTTGATTGTGAAGTCAGGCAACTTAAAATTAAGGAGTTTAAATTTTTCATTATTAATTAAAGAGAGGAGAGACAAAATTCAAAGACTCAGAAACTATAACAACTTATAAGTTACTACATGGATGGTGAATCTCAAACTGATACTGTTACTTGAACAAATAATTGCAACACAGGATGAACATAACACGAAGAGTTACAAAGACAGCTTGTTGAGAGAAGTTTTCAAGCACCCCTTTTGCTCTTGACCCATTACAATGCAAGAGCTAAACCATTGTGAGGGAAGTTCCTGAGAGAAGTGTTGAAACTCATATTTCAGTTACATAGTTATATAAAAGCAGACCAGCCATGTGCCCAGCGTAATATGTGTGGGAAAAGAAGTCAATTCCTAGATTACAACACCTATTTTTTTCTCTCCATTTTTTCTGATTTAGGATCAATGTCTTTTTTCTTTTGTGATAAGAAATCCAAATCATTAGCTATGTCTCAAGGGAACTTAACTGTAAAATTAAAGGCTTCTCATATTGATTTTTCTGTAAATATTGGCTACGACACCATAACCAAGGTCCCTTACCTGAAAGAATAATAGCTCTTATTGATTATAGTTTGATCATGCAAGAAAAGACAAGTGGGAATAATAAATCACCTTTATGGATTATTTGTGTACATCAAGTAAATAGGATTAAATGCATGTTTCACATCTTTGCTGATGAATCTGATTTCTGTTTAACTAAGGATGTTTCTGTGTGTAATCCATTAATGAACTGTCACACAGATATTTTTAGTCATTTTGACCCATCAGTTGTCTATCTCAAGAACAAGCATATCGGCAGCGCAGCACTGGGGACATAAATCATAATATTACTGGCTTTAAAAGGAGTATTACATTAACTTAATCAAGAGGCTGCATGAAAATACCACTGAAATTCACTAAATGGAAGCAGATATACCTGTAAATTTACCCAGACCCACTTTAATTGTGCATACAACAGCTGTTCTCTGATACACTTAGGAATTAAGATCTTCAATTACAATGACTTTATAATTTACCTAGATTATCTGAGTTACCCAGAAGACATCTGTAACTTGTTATGAAAAATAGCTCATCACTGGATTCTCCAGTTTTGAAAATTACTTCAAAGTATTCTCTATTTTTTTCCCCACAAACATAACCACATAGACACTTTTTTAAATTCTGCTGTGAATAACAGATTGTGCAAACCCCATAAACAGAAGAGAGAAAAATTCCTCCTAATTCCTAAGCTGTATTCCCATTATTCCTGGAGCTACAGGATAAACTCTATTTGCAATAAACATTCAAAGGTGATTAGCTGAAATTCTGACTTTTGGCAAAATACAACACAGTACTTAACACAGTAGTTCTAAATCTGCTTTAGAAGCGTTGGGATATTACCCACCCTAGTCTTCCCAAGCTGTCCTGCCATCTATTAGAGTCAGATCTAACGGTGGGTTTTTTGTCTCTTACTTTAATCTCTCCATTTTTCATGCCTCCCTTTCTGTTTTTCCCTCTAGTTCAATTAGAGAAAGAAACATGGGTATCCCATCCTTCTTTATGTGAGCAGGCAGAACTTAACCTTTTAGTCCCCATGAAAATAAGATGTCTTACTCAGGAAAAAATAAACGGGGAAAAAATGAAATGAAATAAGAATTAAGACTTCGGTTATGTGATCTCTCAAAACGTAAGTGTGGTGGTTGTTTTTGTGGTGTAAGTGTTGTGGGTTTTTTTTAAAAAAAACCCAACAACTTCATCACTGCTGCTTAAAGGGTCTTGCAACATTTCTTTATCTGTTCTCACAACATTCAGAGTGTCACAAGAATGCTTCTCACATTTGGTGAATGGAAATGGAGGCACAATCCACTTAAGCAGCTGAATGGTTGAATTCAATATTTCCAGCCATATGCCACGTACTCCTGAATGGCAATTTCATCTACTCCACTAGAGGAACAAAATCTTGTCTCAAGGAGAATTGGCTGCACAATGAAATTATAGGGTATCAGGAGGTTGTATTTCTGTCACATTACAGACTTCAGAACCGAACTATGACCCTATTATGGTAAGTCACATCTGCACAGATCACTAAAGCTATTCTCTGTCTGGGAGACAAAGTTATATGGTAAAGGCCTTCTACAATCTAGGAAGAGAAAAACTTGCCATCCAACCCTCCCCCTCTCCCCATCTGATATTCAGAAACTGATTCTGTGGTAGAAGGAGATATCAGGTATGTATGGAGAGTCACTCAGTAAAAATCAGGCAAACTAGAAGTTAAATTGTGTCAGCTCTTGATTCTGGTCAGGATCTCTCAGACCCTTTATAATACCACTTTGGTAAAAATGTGGTTTTGTCAAGATGCTGAAAATATAAACTGGAACAACAAAACACCACCAGCAAGCCAAGCTTTTCAATGTTTAGGAAGAACAGCACGTTCAATAACTTTTAAGCAATGAAAACCAATTTCTTTTCTAGACAGCAATGACTGTTGAAACTCCCCCATCTCCTGAATCGTTAAAATTCAAAGCAAGTGTGATAGAGCATTGGTAAAAGTCATTAGATGGTCATAGGGAAGAGCTTGCAATCCCTGGAATAACAATTAATTCAAATCGATACAGAAATTAGAAGGAAAGATAAGAAACTGCTGACATTTACCCAGTGAGAACTACTTTATATTTTTAGTAAAATGGATCCTGATACATGATCAGTAAAGCTTCAATTAAGAGTCAAGCTAAAGATCTCTAGCTTCTCTTTAAAATATAGTGTTAATATACTACTAATCTTCAGTAAGAAATGCAGCCGTTTACTATAATTTGTAGTATACAACTCTAAAACTTTGGAATATAGATGGCTCAAAATCTGTGATAGAAAATTAAAATCTAGTAGTAATAATCAAATGGATGAGATTAGATTACTTACAACGTCTGAGCTTCCTTTCCTAAAGTACTCAACAGGAAGACTGTGCTGCAATATTTTAAGTCTGACAGAAGAATCAGTCATGGTGTGTTGGAAGGAATCCATTTGTTTTCAGAGTGATCACCAAAAAGACAGGCTGGTGCCTTATCAACACAGCCACGGCTTTCCACACAGGCACAGATGCAGAGGAAAGGCACCATTTTGTTGCCCAAGCACTGCAAGTTTTGATTACAGCTCACCATACATGCACACATTGAACCACTATTCATTCATCCAAACAGAAACAACACACTGTAAAATTCAATGCAAGAATTCAAAGTAATTTTCCCTCTGGATGTCTACCAACAAATTCTCATTATGTATCAAGGCTGACAAGCAAAGCTTTGCAACATTCTAGATAATTATCTGAACTTTCCCCCAACAAATCAAACAAATAATGACTCCCTACTAATGTTGCAGTCCTCCTCTCTCATTTATTTTCTCCTCATTTGAGAACAGTGAACATTCCGATGATTTTCTTTTTTTCGCTCTGTGAAAAAAAGGCAATAAAAAATTGGAAATACACTTGCACACCCGCAGATGACAGTCTGCCATGACTGTAAATTATTTGAGTTAAGAACTGTTTCTTACAAGTTTCCTGAAATCTTCGGACATATTGCTGATATTTTCAAAAACCAGCAAGCAATGGTTGTGAGCAACGATAAGAAAAACATTTCCCTATAAACATTTTTATATAACTTGACATTACTGAATAGACTTCTTGCCTCTCCACCCATCATTTGCCTAAAGCATCACAACAGTGAGTTAACAAACATTACACTATCATCTCGGGTCTGATAAGAGGTCAACGCTGAAAGCACTCCTCTATGGTGCCTACAGCCTTCTGGAAAGGCAGGAAAAATGCTGAGGAAGCCGTGTCTCTTTCCATTTCTAATCAAGTTAACAGCCCTAATAGGTCTGCTATTATGAAAACAAGGACAACTGGACTTTCTAGTCAAAGACCACTTACAGACCCCACCTCTGGTACATATTATAAGAATATGGCCTTTGAAAGAAATTAATGCATCAGCAGTCTGCAATGTGAAGAGGAAGGACAATGTGTTCAGATCAGGCTATTGGAACACAAGAAGCCATTTCCTTTGAATAAATACATTAGTGCAAATATTGACATTAAGATAAGCTAATCAACATTTTCTTGCTGCCATGAGTTAACTGAGAGACACCACAGGCAATGTGCTTGCAAAGAAATATTTATCCCCTCTTTACAGCCCAAGAACCCGAGTCAGTCATTTGGGGGCTGGCATAGCTGAGATTACCTGGGTGCAAGATATATTATATATCATCCTAATAAGAAGCACATTAGCTCACTCATCTATGAAAATACTGTAATAAAAACACCTTCAGATTCCTCATTTCTCACAATTTGGCAACTACATCATGATTCCTGCTGCAGGCATCTGCCTCATTCACGTGAAGCACAGAATCACAGCCTTTCCCCCATACAACAGCTGTGATCCTCTGCCACATATCTACAGCCCAGGGAGAAATCCATAAGAAATGACAACCCTCAGAAGCAGCCTGTTGCTGCTGGCCCTTCCTGGAAGTCCTTATCAGCTGCACACTCCTGCACATCTACCTGAGCTGCCCCCAACCAGATGTCTACCCACATCTTGCAGCCCAAGATACAAACTTGAAAATTTGTTCATACCCTGAAGCTGAAAGGATTCTCCAAGTGGGTTCCAGGTAAAAAGAAAAGTTTGTGTGACACTGCAGTCCTAGCAAGAGGGTCAGTGTTCCATTACCTAGCAAATTGTGTAGCTCCACATCTGAAATACTTCAGGATGTGGGAAGGGACAGAGTAGGTCCACAAAGCTAACAGCATTAACCCACCCTTGTATTTTTGTGCCCCCTTTGGAGGTTATTGATCCATAACAAATTATTTGTTATTTCACAGGGGAAAAAAAAAGGAGGGATCATCAGAAGCATTGGCCAGATCCTTCAGGGTGGTTCTCTTTCAAGACTAGCTGTTGCTGACCACAACGACTGTCCCACCATTGTTGTTTTTCCAACCAGAATTTTACTGCTGCCACCTTGGATTACTTGCCTGAAAATCACAGAGCACACTAGTGAAGAGGAGGAACGGGAAATCAATCAACAACCAGACAAAACAGAGGCATTGTAGGGAATATTTAAGTGAAATAAACAAAGGCAGATATAGTAGGTATGCAGGAGAGCAGAAATTAATGAAGTCGCTCAAACTGCACAGGTGGAAAAGGAAATGAAAGTCTGTGGAATGTATCACAGTGAAGCTTTAACCACCCTCCTCCTCTTCCTCTGAAGCTCTCTGTCACATGGAAATAAATCAGCCAGTTCTAGCAGACTAACTGTGCCCACTATGTCTGCATAATAATGCTTGACCAGAGAGCAGGAGGATGCTTTCCTATTCCTTTTAAGCCTATGCTTAATTAATGACCTCTTCAAAGCATTCAACTTCTTTTCTCACTCTTGAAATTTTCATTAAACTTGGCAGTTGGATTTCTTATATTGTAACGCATGAGGGCTGGACTACCTTTAAAAATGTGAAAACCTTGTCAGCACAATAAGCCTCAAGCTACATTTACTTTCCAGTCAGCAATCTGAGAAATTAATAACCCCTCACTAGCAAATTCTCTAAAAATGAGTGAAAAGCTGCACATATACTTCTGTGTTAGTAGCTCAGTGGCAAGGATGGGAGATGAGAATATCAGCATGGTAGTTGTGTAATTACTAAACACAGAATGTATAAAGTGGTGTTAATGATCCTAACATTTAATGAGTACTGAGCAATATGATATTAAAAGCATATTTTAGTTTTATTCCAATATTTAATTAACTTTTAATATAAATTACACTAAAAATCCATTTTCAATTTTCCTTAAGGCCTGCATGTCCATACAACTACAGCATCTCTGACAGTGTACAATGAAAAGCACCCAAGACAATAATTTTCTTTATATTTTCAGCTTTCCAGTAGGAAAACAGCTACATAACGTTTTAACATACAGACTGTATTGTTAGCATCTTTCCATCCCTTCCAGATTGCATTCGTATCTTGCATTACGTCCTACATTGTAAAGTCTGTGATGCTTGGCAATCATCTGTTGTGATGTGATCTCAGCAATGATCATAAAATCACAATAACCAACAAGCCAACAGATTCCAAAACAGGTAAATGTGACCCCTTTGTTCAGCAAAGAACCCATTCTAGACTAAAGGTAGGACACGCTTCAGTCCAAACTGTCTACCTGCAGGAAATTCTGCAAACCTTCCTCTATAGCCTTCCAGATTTATGTTTACTGGTACTGACTACTCTCCATGAGCACTATTAGATAGGGACAAGCTACTGTCTTCTAGATAGACAAAAAAGATAACTGAAGAAATATTGGACCATATGGGCACAGTGGAAGATTTAGGTGTGAGGTGTTCCTGAATACATATAGAATAAACAGAAGACAACAGTTTCAAATCAGCAAAGACTCTTCACATTCCCTCCCCTCTTGGTCAGCATTCCAGGACTAAAAAGAAGTGCAGAGAAAACACTCACTTCAGTTTTATTAAGATATTCGCTATACCACAAAACTGAGTTGTCTAGCATGGAAAGGAAAGCGAAGGCACAGGAAGCACCTTTAGGTTCAATATTTTTGCTGTTCAACCTGTGTCAACCTACAGACATTTCTCCAGGTATATGGTAGAAGTATGTTTTTGTTTAGCAAAACCTTGAAGCAGTTTACAATTGTATAAAGTTAATCTATCCCCATCTAACATTAATAAAGTATTTAAACAAAGGGTGAAAATACTGATTTTGTTCAAAAAAATTACACACATCAATAGGAATTTTCAAAGTATAATGTTTGACACTTGCTACTGTAGGTCGTTGCCAAGCAATCGGGATCCACAAAATCAAGGAAACACTGAAAAGTCAGGCAAGTCAGTAATTACGTATTAATTAACAAACATTATTACAAATATTAGTCGTTGCATTCCTGTTCCCCAAAAGGTGGGAGAAAAACTGGATCTAGTAACACTGAAAGTTAAATATTTATAAGCTGATATTTTTTAAACAATTTTTCTTTTTAGTCTTCAGTTGAAAATGATGACAATTCCATTGCCTTTTGCAAAAGATTCAGTATATTCATCTAGATAAAATGTCTTAGGAAGACAGAAACTTTTGTCTGTGGCATAGGACATTAATTAGCTACATGCCTACTACATCGTGACCAAACAACCCCATTTTCGGAAACCTATGATTTTCTGCTCATGCTTCCAAGGCCCATCGTTTTGCTTATATTTTTGGACACAGGGGAATTAGTCTGAAAATTACCTACTTGTTAACTTTTGTTGACATAATTACTCATCTGCCATTGTGTGTAGTCATACTGGACTATCAACACCACTCAGAGTAAGTAAAAAGCAATACAAGTGTCTCTCAGGGAGATATAAATCTTAAATATAGACAATTAAACAATAAGAAAAATATAAAAGAATAAAATAAGAAAAGCATGTTTACTTAGAAAGGAAAGAAGAACATGTCAGCATAGGACTGTGAAAGATGTTAAAATGTGTTCGAACCTGTCTGAACATCAATGGGATTTGGGAAGCTATATCCCTTCTGTATCCACAGGAATTCCCAACTTATAAAACATTGGCTACAAGTCATAACGATTGCGGTGAATTGGATGTCTTTTCCTTTGATCTTTTTGGTCAATCCAAACCCCTAAACTGAAGCCAAATATGTGGCTTGGGAACCTCTAACAAGGAAAAACAGAAGACAGTTTATAAATCCCTGTAAAGAGATTAGCAAAACCCTATGTACTTGGCTGTAATCAGAGAGAGGAAATGCAAAGCCATGATATAAATTACATAGACCAATGGCTTTCGTTATAAAAAAAGAAAAATAACCCTTGGATGTTTGCTATGACAGTGTCGCAACTAGTATGCTTTTTGAAGTTAAATGAAAAGTAAAAACTGCTAATCAAAAGCTCAGCAGCATAGGATAAAGTTCTTGCAAATGTGGTCGTGCTTGTGTTTTTTGGCAACATAATCCTTGCCCATCGACATAATGTGAATCTCAATGGTTTGCTGTCAGAAAAAGAACATTGAGAACAAAAACAATACCTCATTATCACACCCACGTAATTACGCACCAGCTTTTCCAAAGCACCTGTTTGCCCTCCTGTGCAAGCCAGCATCCCAGTCAGCCTCAGCAGCACTCTGCCCAAGCCCTTCCAACACTGAAAAGGTTGCTGTTGAAATACACTTGCTAAATTCTCACTAGTATTTCAGCTTGACCTCTTGGAAGAAAGAAATTTAACCTTCTTTTCCTATGCCATTGCCCATACTCTCTCTAAACTATACTAAAATAAGGGAATCACATAGAAAGTAATAATCCAATTTTCAACTCTGTGCTTCCTGCATTTTGCATTTCACATTATTACAGAAATAACAGTGATGTTAATTTTTAACTGATAGTATTTTTAAGAGTACATAATAGAATGAGACACCTTCCAATGAGATCCTTAGTCACAAAACATCTGAATAACAGAGTTCAAAAATGGATTAACCAGTTGTGAAAACTTTAGCTATTATTGCTTGAATTATGAAAAAAAAAAAAAAAAGAGCAGCAAGCCCCAAACCACAAAACCTCAACCAAACACCCCTCCCAAAAAACAAAACCAAGAAATTCCCAAACCAAACCACAGCACTCTCCAACTTCTGCCTCCAAACATAAGCCAGGGATTTACATATTTCAGGATCGGCTGCATTAAAAAAAATTGGCAAGTGTTCCACAAACACAGTAACTACATTCAAATACCCTTACTATGCTTGAAAACATTTATTCTATGATTGCCCATCTGTTTCAGTGATGCTCATTATGGTGTGAGGTGCCTCTCAACACGCATAGCAGTGTAAACCCAATATTTACTTCAAATTCACATTATGGCTTAAGCTTGCAAATGTTTTATTCGTGTCACTCTCGAGGTGTGTTCAGATAAATGACTGGTGGAACTGTAGCCATTGGTTACACGACTCAGCCTTTGGGAAATTTCCTTCTCTAGAAGGCAGGCATTTAAACCACTAGGGAATGGGAAGACTAGGGGCAGCACTACAGGGGGCTTGATATTTCTATTTCTTAGACAGGGACATCTCAAGTCATACACAGTTCAGGAGCAGTCAGACAGTTACCTCCAAAGACAGATGCCTGCCTACTAGTATCACCACTGCAGCCTTCAGTATAATCAGAATTTTGCGTTTGCTAATTTGTATGGAAAAAAAAAAAAACCCAGTTACAGCAGGCAGACCTTCTGTGCTAGCTTGAAGCTCATTAAGAAAAAAGAGTTTTCACAGGTTGTCTGTGGCCAGCCTGCCCATTGAATTAATCTTCAGATCTGTGGCTCTTCATTCAGTGTCTCGTATACTGTATGCAGCAAGACACGGCTTGTCAGCAGATCAGTAGCTGCATGACTCAGTGGTGACTAGTAACAGTGAAAACACAGAATAAGGCTTCTGTAAAAGTTTCCTTAAAATATGGATTTCAGCCCAGGATGAACCCATAAAACTCATTTGTAGAGAAAACATACTGCACGTAAGGAAGGCTGTGAAAAGCTCATTAGCTAAGCCAAGCATAGCATCAGCTCTTGCAGACGTTCACTGCTGTATCGTATCTCCAGCCGCTTTCTAATCACTGAGGCTTTACACATTTGCACATACGAAGCCTATTTAAATTCCACTGTGACTCAGGCCAGGAATAATATATCAAACTTGACTATAAAGCTATCTCACTTCACAGGCAGCACTTACTTTTTCAACAATATAAACACAAGATTAATGAAGATAAGTGTTAGAGTTGAAGCCAGGCCCTGACCCAATGGACTGTCTCTACTCACGTCTCTGCTTTTTCACTCAGATCGTTAAGCAGGGCAAGGGGCATCTTATGAATAGCATTTTCTAATCCAAACACTTCAGTAGTTCTTAGAGATTACTGATGTTAATGTGTTAGCTCCATCCCCAACACCGGGAAACCTTTAAATGGAAAGTTCACCAAACAGTGCAAAAATCAGTGAACACTGCAGTTCCCTGAAACAGTTCATGCTCTGAAAATTACATAACTGATCTGAATTGAGTGAGAACTGCTGCCCTTGGGAGCAATTTCCAACAGCGCTAATGAGAGTGCATTGAGTTCTTTATGTCCAGAAACTGTCACTGTTTGCAATAGTATTTAGAGTACATCTTGGTGCTGACTCACATATGCCAAGCATATTATATCACCTTTCAGTGGTTATGTTTCATCAGCTATAAAGTTCAGCATCAGGTTCCCAATTGGGACTTACTTACATAGAACACGTACTGATATTCTACACACAGGGAGATGAACTGTAGTGACAAAGGACTGATCAGTAAATGGAGCATTAGTACAGATACAGAACACATTCAGCTATACATCCATAGGAGCAGAGGGGAAAAAAAAATAAGATAGAGCTTGGCAGACAGGATTACTCAAGTGTTTCATGGTATGTCTTTTGGGAGCCAGAATAGCTAAGTAGTTAAATTATCCAGGACAGTCATAGTGAATATATATCACTTATACCTTAGATAAGTTGGAAATTTTTAAGGTGGCCTTCCAATTTTCTATCTTGTTTGCTGAATAGTTTTGATGGATAAGTAAAATACACTGGTATTAGCATGTGCTTATAAAAGGACAGCAAGTGAGCTGACAGGAAGAGCGAAGCTTTGCTATTATCTCTAAATACCACTGAAAGATCAGAGTTTCACAAAAAGACTTCCATGAACTGACAACACTAGTGCTTAAGTACAAACCCCACTGGATAGGAATCAATACTTTCTGTTTCTCATCACTGTCTTGGAAAATACATAACTAGATAGGTGCTATCCCATCAATGTATTCCGTTACGTAGTAGGCTATACAAAACAGACTGTGCAATAGCATACCTTACAAATAAATAAATGATAAAAACTACCCTTTGGTATCCTTCACGTTCCTGTGCTCAAATCTTCTCCTCCCTGGCAGTTTATATTTAATATTTGATTTTACAAGAGAATATTGAACCTGCAGGCTAGCAGTGTTTCGTGCCACATGAAAGTTTGGAAATCCATCCTTCAGACCATGCTGCAAGATCCTCTGTTCCTGCCATCTTGGTCTGAAATTGTTTCAAACTGAATGGTGCAAATCCCAGCTCTCAGACCAACCAACATTTAATTGTCTCTCATGTCAAAGCTGCACACCAGAGAGTAGGTCTGTTAGGCTTTGCGTGTCTGCCGATTGCAAGTGTGCACCTTGGAGCAGATTTAAAGGTTTTTCTCTTTTTCTCTCCTGCAGTAGCTGTGTGATGGACATTTCAGACATTTGCCACCAGAGGGAGATGACAAAATTACATAAATGAACAAAGACAGGAATTGACTAAGACAGCTAAAAATTATTCACCCCCCCCCACCCCCAGATGGCTGGAAACCAACTACATTTCACAGTACAAATGAAGCTCAATGTGCATGATGATGAACATTTAAACTTAATTTACTATTTTTCCCTCCACTAGAGCAAGAACGGAAAGGAAGAAAGGATTTTCCTATTACAGAACATTCTAAAAAGTACTAGTTTTTAACCATTAGTGTTGCTTCATTTTATCCCTTTTAAAAAAAACAAACTGAGATTCTAAGAGACTAATTTACTTAACATAGAAAAATGTGTGAGAAATAGAACTCTTCCTTAAACAGTGTTCAAGACATAGAATCACCAGGTTGAAGAGACCCATCGGATCATTGAGTCCAACCATTCCCATCAAACACTAACACATGTTATTTAAGCCAGATATACCCAGAGGAAGTGCAATGTATAGGAGTCCTTTTTCCCTTTTTGAAAGGGACAGTGACCACCAGCATCAGGATTCAGCCCCAGAATTAAAAAGCTCTGCTCTGAGATCAGGGATACGCTAAATACAGCAGACCCCACATCTGCACAGGACTGTCTGTATATGTCAGAACTAGACATACAGATAAGGTCCAAAACAGAAGAGCATTGAAATAATCTAGGATAAACTCAAAGGAAAAGCTGATGTATGCTGGGATTTACAAGTTTCTTTCAATTCAGCTGGAATCATCAAAGGGGAAATACAACGTATTTTGGATTTAAAAAAAAAATCTAAAATTTAATAGCAAAAAGCAGCTGCCAGTTTCTTCATGGAAGAGAAAAAGTAAACTCCAGATTAGGTTTTGGACAATAGCATGCACGTATACATTTGACTAGTTTACAATTAGCATAAGCTTCACACACAACTCTACCTATCTTAAGGTCTTCAACATTTGTACTTGCACAAAAACCTCAGTTCATAGGATCTAGCCTGAATATGGGTTATAAATCATCTCTCTGAAAAAGCCTGCTCGTTATAGAAAAATTACCAAAGTGGGAGATATATCTTCTGATTTTGAGTTCATAATTCTGTTTCAAGGCATTTCTTTATCCTACAGCTGGAAACTGAGGGCCTTTCTTCTGAATATGTTTTATCTTTTGTAGCCAGAGATTATATGTGTAAATACTGTTTTTTCATACCATGCTTTTGCCTCTTCTCCAGATAACTGATGCTGCTAGTTTCTGAAATTACATTTAGCAGTTACTGCCCTAGAGTAATATCTACTGGTGTCCAGAGCAAGCGCCTACAGAGGAATCTACTTTTCCCAGTTGGTGCTCATTACTCTAGGAGGAAACTTGAACCCCTCACTGCAAGGCTCAGTGCAGCTCGAGGCTTGTTGCATTCAAGCTGTGCTGTAGGGGCAGTGACCTTGTGCATGGGACTGGCCACCCACCCACCTGGAGCATCCAGCCAGGGAGGAAGGGGGGTGAAACCAAAAAGAGAGGCTGTTGCCTTGGTTTCCTTACTGCTTCTCTTGTTGTATTTTTAATATTCAAAATTTACTGAAAGAAGTATCACCTTAGAGAAAACTGGAAGAGTCATAGGAAAAAGTAAATTCTGTGTAAACTGGGTTAGAACTAACTGCTAGGAGCTGCATTTAACAAACTTCCTCCAAACTACTGGCCTTGAAATTAATTAGATTCACCCTTCCCTGGCTAGGTTTATACTGACTTCTCTTTAAAACAATTAGCTCATAACTTTTGGATGTAATAGACATTTCTGGCATGTTTTGCAGTTTCAAGCAGAACACGTTTTAGGACTCCAGTTGTTTGCCAGTCAGGGTGAAGTGGTGGGTAGTGTGATGCTTTGTGTAGCCCTGGTTGCATCTATAGCATCCAGCACCAGGCATAGTGAGAAGCAGATTGTCAGACTGAAGGGATAACTGGTCCATCCTGGTTTTCAATTGCTGTCTTTTTATAAACATGGACAGATCTTAACAGAATCATCAGTTTAATTAGCACAATTAGCTCCACTAATTTTTCTTTTAGTAACAAGGCAAAGGACAATGCCATACGGTGGTTTCCTTTGCATTACAGCAATAAAATAGAGAACAATGAAGTAGAGAGTTCACACTCCATGAAACAACCTAACAACCAAGTCTGTTAATTTAGGCATTTTTCTTCAGCATCCATCCCTTTGGCTTCTGAATTACTTCTTTTCCTCCAAGAGATGCAACTCAAAACCTCTCCACTTAAGCTATTAAATGAAATGGCTCTGCCATTAAATACAGTTTGTGCTTGAACATTTAGATTAAAAATGTATACTATATGCTATCTGAAAGGCAATACTCTGTTTTGAGGTCCCTAAAACCACTCAAGACACTTACTGTCCAAATAATTCTGGATTTACTCAAAAAGTTTTGTTTTTTTTTTTTTCTGTTTGAGAACCGAACAATTTATGAGCTGGGCTTTGCCTTTTAGAGTTGCACCAAGTTCTCCAGTTGTATGAAAGGATCATTCCTAATATTCATTGCTATTCAAATAAGCACTATTAACAGATGCACATTAAATTTATCCTGTATCTGGCTTATAAGTCTGCCTAGAGATTTTTGGGAAATAATAAATAAAAAAGACAAAATCTCCAAAGGACTGTTTCATACAGGAAGATGAGGCTTCTTTTAGCCCCTGCTTAAGAGTTCCTAGGGAAAGAGTTTTCAGTTCTTTTCTTTCATCAAAATGCTGGCTTTGGAAAGTGGTTATTAGAAGAAAGCTTAACTTTTCCCCAAATGTTTTTACATTGAAACAAGGAGAATTCGATTCCAGTGAAGGCAAAATTTAACCCATTGCTGGCAATTTTATTTTGGTCCCCAAAACGACACAGTTTCAGTGAAGGGGAATGTAAAAAAAAGTCATAGAAAAAAAAAAAAATCCACTCCCATCACAGGCCTTACTTACCAAAGAAGTGCAAGAGCATTCAAACAACTAGGGAGTTGAAGGAGAACCGTTCAGAGCACAGTGAGGGTTGCTGAATCCCCTGGGCTCAATAGGCTTCAGTAGGAGGGTCAGATCAGCCCAAAGCAGTAGCACCTCTCACCCATCCTGTTCTCACCATGGCCACCTGGCTCCCAGGCTGCCTGAGGGAGGAGCTGCCAACAGAGGCAATTACAAGCAAAGGTTCACCTCCTGCTCCAGGGCTACATTTCTAATTAAATGTTGTTCACAGTCAGCTGGCAGAAGGTTTCCAACAACACCCTCTACTATATACAATGACTACCACTAAAATACTGCTTGCTAACAATTAGTGTTAATCATGACTTCATTAGTGGTTTGGGGTTTGGTTTTTTTTTTTATACAAGGTAAGTATATGGGAACTGTAACAAGAGATGGAACATGATTAAACTTTCAAATAAAATTATGCAGGTGCACTTAAGGAAAGATTGAAATCTGCTAAAGAATTTTGATAGGGAATAAACCACAAATTTATAAACAGCTACATATTAACTAAGGAAAAAAAACAAAAAAAGGTTAGTGGTTTTTGTCTCCCTAGTCAAAGACCTAATGATAGACATAATCCACCTTTTGATTAAGTCTGGCCTTGAAATGTGCCTTTTTCGGAACACTGGAAGTAATTTTTTTAGTAAGCTGAAATTGCAATTGAAAAATCAGAACAAAGTATTATTGCTTGGATCAGAGAATGTTTTCTCGAACAATTCAAATATTTGTTTTAAAAAAAAAAAGATCCATACTTTGGCTATTCACTACATCAACTAATTAGTCATCACATTCACTTAATTACCAGTTGCTTATTTTCAACAGTTGATTTTGAATTAATTATCAGAATTCTCATTAAACTGTGCTTGCCACATCAGACATCACATTAAAAATTACTCAGCAAGAGGAATGAAACAACCACTGGATCCCAGCAGACACGCTTTGGACAGACCTCTCCCTTTGCAGCATGGAGTGGGGGAAATGTGAGTCAGAAGCTCTGTGATATACAGTAGAAAACTTTAGTTTGTGATTCTTTTTTTGTTGCACTTGTAAAACTCTTGGATCTCAACCTGCATAAAACAATTTCTCTCTCAATGTAAAAAACAGGACTTTGAGATCTACAGAGTAATATGACGATATTTAAACAGAAGATTCTAAACAAAGTGAAAGATAGTCACTGGTGGTAAAATAAATAATTATTTAGGTATTTATTACAATAATGTTACCAATGATGGCATAACAAGATGCAGACCTAATTTAAATGATGAATTTCAATTTCAAACAACACTTTGCAATTTAACTTAAAATATACTCAAATAAGACAGCAGAAATATAAACCCTAATTATTTCAGTTAAGCCTATGTATAGTTGCAGATTTTTTTAAATTTATTAATTTGTAAACATTTTCTGCTTTATGTTAACAAAAATACTTCACCTCATGATATTACCCCATCTAGTCCCAAAGTAACTCTTAGGTGACAAGGGCTGCCCTAAACCCCCTCCCGTGTTCAAGGAGACAAAACTGGAAAGTAAAAATGTTTTGGCAAGGTGAGTTGCTGAAGCAGCTTGAGGCAGTGGCGGTTGTTCAACAGAAACAGTTGCATTCATTTCTGCTCCCTGCCAAATACACAGGAAAAATAAAGAAAGCTAACAGGACAGAACAAATTAGTAGATGGAAACAAACAGACCGACCTACCCCAGTCCTCTAAACACTCTTTAGCTTCCCTTAGCAGTGCTTTTCAAATACAGAACTTGCAGAACTTTAACAAGCCGAGTAATAAGAAGCACAACTACGCAGCTAGACATTGGTGCAGGAGATAGAAGTGAAGGTTTGATTTGCATATTCTCAGTGTACAAACCCAAACAAATCAGTACTAGAAATAATGAGTAGACAAGAGTAGGTTCACTCATTATTATTCATTTAAATTGTTTGTTACTAGGCACACTGAAAGTACAATTTTTGCAAAAGCTTTTGAAAAACAAAATAACTCTGTCCCAAACCATAAGCAGAAAGAGCTTAAAAAGGTTAAATGCAATGACTTGTTCTATATATTGTCCAAATCTTAAAAGGTTACTTTATTTTTCTTCTAGTTGAATGTCATCCGATTTTTAAATTAAAAGACCTAACATCAGTGACAGATTAAAAATAATGCAGGAAGCGACTTAAGATAAATATGATGAGCTACCCTCTCTAAAAAGATAATGGAAAGTGAGGGCCAAATTATTAAAAAAGTTAATTACATCTCTGCATTTTAAACCCATACAGCTTACAGTTTCTTATCTGACATATACATAAAGGGGTACAATATCCTTATGATAAAACTTGTTTTGGTATATACTCCTCACATAACTTTAGGCATGGCCTCCAAATTGAGCTCAGTACAGAATCTGAGAAGCATAGACTTCTATTGAACTATATAGGAGAAAAAGCCCATTACCATCATAAACATGAAAGTAGACCATCTTTGTGCATCATCCAGGGATCCAGCTCAGGCTGCAACATTGATATTTACCACTCAAAATGAAAACTGGGGCACTACCATGTGTAATAGTGTCATTTAGGTCAGTGTATAAAAAAAACAAACCCACCTACTTACAAACTCTAGAAAACAACCAGGAATTAAGGAGCAGAATAAAACTCAACCTTATACAGAAAACACCAACCAAAAGACAGGTGGAAAAAAGTGCAAATGGAATCTAAGATTCTGAACTTTGAGACCAGTGCTTTATTAATACAGTTTAGTTTCAGATCCATTTTTGGTCTAATCCAGACACTAATATAATTTTTAAGTTCAATAACTCAGAAAACGTTATCAAATTGTCCTGGCCAAAGATGCGCTTTGAATCTTCTTACAATCTAGACACTCTAAAGGAATGTTATAGTTTCCTGCTTAATTTATCTTTTCTCTTTTAATTAGCTTTGATATGCATAGAAACAAACATATGTTCTTTTTTATAACAAAAACTGCCACAACTACAAATACAGCTTTTTGCCAATAAGCCAAATAAAATCATTGCGTACATACAGGCTAATTGTTTCATTTCATTTATCTTTGCACTTCTGTTAAAAATAACTGTCCTGCCTCCTTCAAGGAGTCAATTTACACCAATTTATACTGAAGGCTGCTGAGCAGACTTCATCATCTTTATAGCAGACTTGCCAAATCTGTCAGAGTAAAACGCCATGTTTTCATTCTGCAAACACAGAGGAGCACAAAGAGTAATTTGGTCTGAGAACCAATTCTCCAAGACATTCCAAGAATGTCTGGTTTGACAAAACATAATTTCTGCCTGAAGGAGCAGAGGGCAAATGAATTTCCATCCAATGTTTTTAAAACAGCAGTTGAAGAAAGTAGAGTGCTACTTCACATTCATTTTTAATGAAAAAAATCTAAAGAGAACAAAACCCCTCAACAAACCCAACTAAAAGATCCCCTTAAACGATACCAAAAAAACAACTCCCAAGAGACAAGTATTGACCCACAAACTAGTCAGAATAAAGGCAAGTTATCCACTAACTTGTAGGTTCTCTTTTGTTACTGATTCTTTTCTTTGAAATATTTAATTTGTGACAGCAAATATAACTCTTATCTTTCTCAAGTTATTTCCATTCATCTACCTCAGTACCACAAAAACACCCCCATAACTTTTAAAGATGGCAAGATCTGGTTGCTTGAATAGAGCTACAGTAACTAAATATCCATTCACTCCAGTTTGAAGCCAACCATGCAGGTAGCAAGGTGGACACCTTCTCATGCCAAATGCCTTATTCATCTGCTTCAAGGAGAAATCTGTTAGTATATTATACTTTAAAGTAGTCAGTCTTCATGTGTGCTTTAAATGTACAAAGAGTAATTTCTGGGTTTTTCTGAAAACAAGAAGATGGGAAGAGCCAGTCTGTCTTTTTCTAATAGTGAGGATGGAAAGCATTTAGATCGGAGGTTAACAGTGGGATCCACGTATCCTACTCATCATTTATATAAGATACTGAGGATTGGGTTATAAGAATGTGATGTTGAGATGTAAAAATCTACAAAAATAAACTTAGGAGAAATAATTGCCACCATCAAAGGGAATAAATTGTTTTTTTATTTCCTGAATATTAAATTCTCTTGAAAATTTTCACATATCTTGAACTGGGAGGACCTCAAGCCAAATAGCATATTTTGACATATGCTGAACGACTGGAGGCTTATTTGTTATATTTGTCCATACACATAAGCAGCAGAGAGTCTGCATTTCATTGGCACAGTCTCCCTGGGACGTTGTGCCAAGTAGACTTACAATCCTGTACTATTAGTAACACTTTTGTAGTAAGCACTTATACTTTTTAGCACACCTACTATGGGGACATATGATCTATTCCATCAGCAACTGGTAGGCTCCAGTTTTTACCTACCAGGAAAATACTTGTTTTCTTGTAGCTTGGAATTTTCCTGTCATATTTCCACAAGTAATCACCTGAAGCACTACAACAAACAGTTAAGTAGTGGTGCAAACCATCCAGTGGGCAAATCAAAGGGAGACAGCTCATCTCTTGGCCTTGCCTGAAGAGCCAAACAATAATGCCAGCTGTTTATTGAGAAAATCACTGTCACATTTACCCCAGTCCTGTCCACACTAAAAAGTCACAGTCAAGTTTTCTAAAATTGACTTCACTTTATATGTAGGACCATTATCATATTACGCTGTTACCAGCATTTTTTTTCCTTTGTCGATTTTTATTTCTTTCCAGTGGATTCAAAAGGAATAATGAGCAATGCGATCTAGTGGAAGGTGTCCCTGCCTGTGGCAGAGGGGTTGGACTAGATGACTAAGTAAAGATACAGATTTCTATCTGAAAGTACAGCACAAATTGGCTCAGGATAATGAGAGCTATACAGTCAAGGTAACAGTTCTATTACAAGGGAACTTTCACAGCTCTAGGTTTTCAGTATTTGATCATTGACAAGCAGTTCCAGGCAGAAAATCAGCAAGCATGGTTTGAGTTTTTCTCATCATTTTTTTTAAAAAACAAAGTAGATTAAAATTGGACTCTGGGCATTTAAAAACTTGGAATTCTGAAATAATGCAGAAATTTGAGTTTGACTAGAAAGTCTTATTTTTAAACACAAAAATGTGGCAGTCTATGATGACATTTTTATATTATTTCATTTTTTTAAGGGTAGAATAAAAGAACTTGCTGGTTTACCTACAAACAATTTCAGGCTTTCAGATAACTGTTAAAAGGATTTAAGGTATCAGCTTATTGGGGTACCTTATTTGGACTTTAAAATAATCACTAAGGTCTTTCTCAAGAGTTCTTATTTTATGCTATCAATCCAAATAGTTACATGTCTGGGGAGGAGAAATATATATATTTGTGTTTTTTTTTAATTTGTGTTTTAATTAAAAAAAAACCAAAGAGAACAATGTATATCCTACTTCAGCCTATCTAAAAATGTGAATTTAAAGAACTACTTCCGTGAACTGACTCAAATCCAGATATGTTTGGCTGGTTCATGCTCTTAAATGAGTCTCTTTGGATGACAGACATCATTACTTAATTTGATCCACAAAAATCTTTTATTTTAAATAATACATAAGATCTACTTAAAAAAAAGAAAATAATAACAAAAGCACCATTTCCCTTTTCTAAGCAAAAATATTTATACCTGTTCCAACAAAGCATTACTATTAATAACAAAGTGTTGCTATAGAAAGGGGCATCCTGTTGTGACACAGCCTGACTTTCATAACTGAGAATATTAATCTCAATGCAGTTCCTGCTGGGATAAAGATTTATAGTTTCTCAGAATTTGGAAACAGTTAAACAGCTGCACTGATTTTCAGTAAAAGAAAGCCTAGGATGTTTGGCAGAATGCAAAGTAAAGCTCAGCTTTCTGGTTCTGACTGGAGCAACTAGAGCAGACTGAAAAGAAAAGCCACTCTTTTCCAGACATTAAATGATCCATGTATTTTATGAAGTCCTATTCCCCTAACAGTTTGATAGCTAATACTAGGACAAACAAGGAAAAGTCTGGAACAAAAAGAAATTTCTTACCTCTTTGGAGTATGCACTTGGAAATAAAAGTTTCTATTTGAAGGGGAAAACTCGATCCACAATCACCAAGGGCAGGTGAGCTAGATTCAGAGGCAGAAGTTATTCCTATTTGTCAACTTTATTAACATGGGATGAAAGTGGGACTGGAGAGGACTTCCTTAGCTGTTCAGAGATAAGAAGGTCTTTTGTTCTCCTGAGCGGCTGAGACTTAATTGTTGTATTAAAGATGGTGTTTAGGATACTTTGCAAGAGTTCTCGTAGTTTATAAAGTGGTGTACGGAGTCCAGGATGGAAGAAAGGTAGAGTTGGAAAGTTTGGATTCTTTAACCTCTTCTCGTGCTTTGCTTGGTAGCTAATAGATCAAAGCTGCTAAATGGACTGAAGCCCTTGTTTGTGACTGTAAGCAAGGTGTCACCTGGAATTCCCCATTCCCTTGTAGACAGGTTCAAAGGATTCTCTTTACTGTTTCTTCTCTCTGAGTTCTTGTCCCAGAGTAAGGAGATGAAGAAGGTCAAGAACTGAGAGGCTACTTAAAGCCTCACCAAAAGGACTGACTGTTCTCTCCCACATATCAGAGTACCAGAACATGATCTGTTAATGTGTGGGCTTCAGCAGGAATGTTAAGCTAAGAAGGGCTTCTATTTTTTTATTTTTATTCTTTTTAAGATATTACACTGGAGTTTTCAGTTCAAAACTGGTGGGCAGAAACAAATATCTTGGTGACTGTTAGCCTCCTCACATTACTTGTTAATGCTTGCTCAGGCTCTTGAGGAATTTAACTGTTAGTAATAACACCCGTTAATGTAATAACACCCAGTTAACGTAATACCCAGACAAACTCATGCTCCCTGATATTAACTAGAGAGAAACATCTCAACAACATTGTATTTGAAATAGGCTCCATTCTTACATCCCCAAAAGCAAGAATATATAAAACAGATACATTTTATTAATTTTTACTAATCAAACAAGGATTCCTAACAGTGGTCTCCATTAAAGATGAATAAATGTGTTCACGTAAGCTCTGAGTTCTGAAAAGTCTTACAGACATATTCATATGTGACTAGGGCTGCCTGCCTGGATCAATCAATGCAGTTAATCAGGTGTGCATGTTGAATACTACACTCTTTGTGCTGTGTACAAGGAAGGAAATCCTTTGTAGCAGAACCAGAATATTGCATAGTTTTATCTTCCATAGCTTTGTGTCAAAAGTCACTTACTGGCTATAGGTACCTTTAAAACAGAGGATGGTTATTACACCCATTGGTTTATAATAACCAAGCAGTTTGCAAATCAAAGGAATAGAAGCAGAGGATTGGACAGTAGAACTTTTTATCTGGGTATTATTTTTCAGTGTATTTTGACAGCACTATGGCAAGTAAGACCACTCAAGATTCATACAAGAGCCACAGCTGTTTGCATATACATCAGGATCAATGCTTTTAGTGGGCATTAAATTCTCTACAAATGCAGAAGCATGGCCAAACCTGTAGAACAAATACATGATTACATTTCTATTTTGTTTCCTTTGCTCTGCCAGGATCAGGCTGTTGAACCATTTAAGAAACCTGGCAAAATAAGGACAAATAATTACTGAGACTATGTTTTGAAGAAATGCTACATGATATCTTTTTGAGAGATAGGGCATATGAGAAAAAAAATTCAAGATAATTACTCATAACTGTTGTAATTTACTGCAGCCTTAACTGATATGGTTGTTTTGTGAGCTCAAGTAGTGTTCAGGAGACAAAGCCCAACAAATTTGTCCATAGCAAGATAAGCAGAGAATAGCGTTTCCGGGACGTATTTCTTGCAGTGTCAAAAAAATGACAGTTCCCTTCCAGCGTCTGCTTTACAACTTTGGTTATCTACAAACAGTAATTTAGAACATTTTATAGTGCCTCTGCCAAGGCAGGAAACTACCTGTTTCATTATGCAGCAAAACACAGTGATTTTTGCTCCAGAATAAAACAGAAAACCCACGGTTCCCTCAAAGATGAAATGGTTAAAATAGCAAATGAAAGTCCAAACATGCTATGTCAAAAGGAAAATTTAGTTAAAATTTCACTAGGAAATAACTGTTAATTAGAAAAAAAAATAGAAAAAGAAGTTTGGGTTGGGTTTTTTCCTCCTTTTTCTTTTAATTTTTATATGCTAATCTTTCTTGAGCATAATTAGAAAGTACCTTAAATTGTCACTTAAAGAAGGTACCTTTATCTGAGCAGTGACAAGTAATTTGAAGTTCATCAGTTCTGCTGACCCCTACAAGATAAACTTAGCAAGTCTGTTATGCAAATATTGATCTATTAAACTGCAGCTGTGTGGTGGGATCCCACAGTGAATTCATTATAGACACTTAAGGGAAGATGGTCCAACAGAGAACTCTGTGATCTGGAAACAATACTGATAAGATACAGCCTCACACAGTTTACATAATAGTTGAACTACATGCTTTAAGTCTTGAGGAAGAGAGACTATTACTATGGCTCTTGTTCAAGTTTGGAATCTACCGCAGTTAATCACTTAATAAATTACCTTGAATAATATGCATTTGTGTATTCACCTTTAATCTATGTATTTATGTGATCAGTCTTGATTGAGAAAAGATTTAAGATAGAAAGTGAAACTATAGCTAACTATCTACAGACAATCAGACCAGTGTTGAACATTACATTGCTGCAGAACTTCAGCGTATGCATATTGCTGGAATAGGGCCTAAATATGAAAAAAATCTTTGTTAACCCTAGCATCTGTGTTGGCTGAAAGTCAGCAGACTGACTTCAGAGCATTTACTTTGCATTCTGGCATGCGTTAAAGGCTGAAGCATCTGATTTAATCTTAGTCCCATTTCTGATTTTCCTGGAATTTTGTAGGGTTGAGTCAGAGTGGTAATACTATACCAGAGTGGAATTCAGCTGTGTTGTATTTCATACAGAGGGAAACGTTTAATGCAGAGGTACTGTGATTACTCGGTTAGTGGTAAACCTATTTATTTAAATTGTATCAAACATTTATAACCATGATATTTTCTTAGGCTACAGAGAACAAAAAGGCTCAAGTCCAGTCCTTATTCAAATGCCAGAGAAAGGCGAGACCCTAAGAATTGCAGGAAAACATCCATCCACGTATCATCATACTCAAAGAAACTACTTTCAATAACATGAACTATGCTTTATGTAAATGGCTGTTTAGCAGCAAAAGTATAATCCAGTACTTGCTGCAAGATCTGATGTAAAGTTTTTGACATATGGGAGAGAATGTTTTCTTCTTGTCTCTCTCAACGCTTCTCCTCTTTCATTACAGAGCAGGGAAGAGTGTAGTATCAATTTTAAAGTTTTAACCACTGTATCTGAAACTAAAGCCCTGGTGCTGCTTCTTTAATTAAAGCATCGCTCACAAGGTCTTCTAGGTGCAAGATTAAAAATAATAAGGTACATGGATTTAATTTTATGCAAATTCTTCACTGAATCTCAGATACATATGGTCTGGCTTAAAGCAATGAAGAAAGGGACCTTGAGCAACCAACCAGGCTTTACTGTTGCAGGTTAATGAATACCCCACAGAGCAGTTTTGTATCCAAGAAAAGACTAACAAAATTATATTACTTTTGTTATTTAGCAATATTTCATGACGCAACTTAATGCAATATTATTCCAGCAGAAGAGCTAATACCTTGGCAAGCAGAACAGTTATATCACAAGCATCTTACCAAGAATTTACTTAAGCCAGAACTATAAGACTTTCTGTAAGCCTTTATGCCAGTGAGTCTGCATGTCCTTCTGAGATATTTGCTCTGGCAGAAGGTACAGCAAAAGATCATCGCACTTCATGTACTGGGTATGTTTTCTCTAGTAATTAGAACTAGACATCGGCCTTGTATTACTAAAGAACATCTTTTAAATAAGGAAGTAAACCAGGTGGAATGGGGAAAAAAGATTTCTTAGAAACTTTCCTGCTAATTTTTTAAGACATATGGTTATTACAGCAAGAAAATAATTAATAATTATCAATCAACTTGTACATATTTTAGTTTTTTTTCCCCCCTCAGGATTCTGTAACTTTTCTGTTAACATAGTTGGTTACATCAAATTTGTTTCAAAGGCTACCTGAACAAGAGCTATTCATCCTAACTATTGGTGCAGTGCCATTTGTAAGGTCTTGTATCTGTGATCACAGAGGTAAGTAAGAAAATGCCTCTATAAGTTACTTGTGCTGGGTCAGACAAAGATTTCTGTGCCAGCTAATTCAGTGGCACTGATGTAAAATGTAAAGAATGTTTTTTTAAGTTTGATCAGTGGGCATAGTCACACTTAGCACAGTAGTGTTGGGTACTCCAGGTTTGTTTAATCTGGATTGCACATTTTCTACTTTTTGCATGGCCTACGAGGAAACTCATAGCTTCTCAAATATATTTTCTGTAAAGTTTGTAGAATTATTTCTTAGTCTTGCGGCACACATCAAATATTTATGACCTGAATGTCTATAATTTCACAGCAATTAAATTATGCAACCTTGTAATTTCCCTTAATTTAACAGGCAGGTTCATATTCTCAGTGAAAACACAGACATGAGTTTGCTTTCGATGAAATTTTTTGGAGGAGGTGACAGGGCAACATTCAGTAGCAGTATGAATAATTGTGAAATGAAAATGTGAAAGGGGTAATAAAAGAGTCAACTGGCATCACTTCAAAAAAATCAAACTAATATTAATGAAATATATCTCAGAGTATTCACACTGCATTTTTTTAATGCAGCAAGAAAGGTTAGAAAGGTAACAGTGTTCCAAAATAGTTATCCAATGAAACATTATATATAAAGTTGTGAAATAGTCCTAGATTTTTTTTTTAGCAGACTGAAATTAACTCCTGAAAGGCTAGTGTTACTCAAACACAAAGAAAATGATGACAAATATCTGTGGGAAACTAAATCAGGTTGCATAATGAAGTTGACCTGCAGTGCAATACCTTTCTCAAGCTGAGTACAATCAGAGTCTCAATGCAAAACGCCCTTTGCACAACACGGCGAAGATTTTAGGCATCAAATTGCCTGTGACCACTGCTGCTAGTAGCTGAACTGCCACCCTACACCACACTGGAATCTGCAAGGTAGACTATTTACAGCTCTGCAAGTATTTTTACCTCCACAGCTTTGTATCAAGAAGATAACACCCAGTACCCTGTGTGGGCAGAGCTTGCAGTTCATTAATTTGTGTGCTGTTTGCGGTTCTGACTGTATCAGGAACTGTACTGATCTAATGGAAAAATTGGTGCTATGCCAAAACAATATCTAAATGCCTTTTCCTCCCACAACCTTATGTGCCATGAGGTCAGTTAATCAGCTGACCTGTCTGTGCCATGTGATCTGGAAACTGCTCTTTTGATAAACACACACAAATATTCCATTCCTAGGTAGAAATAAAAAAAAAAATGTTTGATCATCATCTAAACAGAGAATCAGTTTTTGTGTTCATTTGTCGATCTTGAGAGATAATGTCACTTACGAAACCATAGAAATAAACCCATGTTGAATGTAAGACACTAAAGCTTTTCAGCTTGCAGTAAATTCTCAATTTTGAAGCTTCCAGAGAAGCACAGTTCATTAAATGACATTAAGCAGTACTACATCTTGGTGATACCTCTTTATTCTCATTCAGCCACTCATGGAATTTGTATAGATTAAAGTAATCTAGAGAATAAATATAAGTTGTTTAAAACCAGCTAATCAAAAGTCATAATAAACGACTACCGTATTAAATGTTACCATTATAAACGAAGCGAGTCACAAGTAAGTAAGGTAACCTGATTCATAAAGATATAATTGATAATTAAGTTCTTTGACTACCGACTTAAAAGTTCACTTTTGAGTGAAAAATGTTGATTCCTAGAGATCATAGTCTTCAATGATAATGGTTACAGAGACCATGAAAATTGAATATGGAGTCTTTGAAAGTTTGGGCCTTTATCAGATGTAAGTAGATTTGAACTAAGGAAAATTAAGTTGAACCTCTGAATCACGCACGTTCCAATGCAATGACACTACATCCAACTTGTTTCTGGTAATTAAACCATCTATATAAAGAGCATATTGCTAAGAAATTCTGTATGCCACTTTTGGCACCAAACTGATCAGACCCAAGTGCTGGTAATTAATCTCAAAGAGAGGACTCCATGCATGGTTTTCTTTTCTGGTAGCCAAACATGCACTGGAAATTCAACAGTGATGCCACTGAGCACTCTTGCAAGTAAGTGACAAATAACATCTGCAATGGAAATGGCAGGGAAAATTAGATAGAATGTAATTACTTGCTTTGGAATATGGCCAAAACATTCCAATTAGCAACAGGACCATGAGAAAAATCTTGTAACAAAATCTGAAGCCAAGTAACACCTGGAGTGCTCTTTTTGCTAGGCAGATGCTATATCAAAAGCTGGAGGATGGCAACAGCAGCCAGAAAGTTAGACAAGACACTAATTCTAACACCAGGTGGATGCCACTTGTAAGAATATGTACACGTATCTGCCTGAAGCATGTGGCAAGTCACCTTGAGGTGTTCAGGTATGAAGAGGAAGAAAATCAGCTTCTGGACAAAATGATTACAACACATTGAAATGTGGCTGGTGACCTCAGCTTTAGGATGGGTAGGAAAAGAAGTTGACAAAGATTTTCATCAAGGATATAATAATTCAAGTATTTTTTTGATGGGTTAGGTTCCATGACACTCTACAGAAGAGACTAAATAACCACACAATATGCTTCCATTCACTATGACTTAAAAAAATAAATGTTATTTCACACAGATTTAACCTGTAGATTAGCTCTGCAGAATGAAGAGCTACAAAACCAGATCAAGATGCTCTGATAAGTATACACAGAAAACAATAAAGAAAACATCTGTACCTATGCTGCTTAAGGAAGAGGTTAGCTGAGGGCGTAACAATCTGTAACAGTATTCAAATTAAATCAGCCTGTCTCCCCTTTTCCTACTTCTCCTAAACTGTAAAATAAACAACCAAAGATGATTCTGATACAGAGAAGTAAAGAAGATAGAAGGATGGTTAGTGAATACAGGGACAACACTGAAAGATGGAGACAGAACCTGCAGTCCATCCTCACTTCAGAAGCTGTCTGGTTATAGCATAGATTTGAAATGCAGATTAGTGCCTACTGAATTTTCCAAGGCAGCCCTTCCCCCTGCCTGAAGCTCCTTTCTGTACAATGAAGATAACAAGGCTTCTTTGCCTCCTAGAGAAAGCAAAAGATAAAAATAACTGGTGTCAGTAACTGGTGTGTAAAAAATGTTGCATTCTCTTTAGATAACTGTTGTAAGAATCCAGAAAATGAAGAGGGATAAAAGGAATTGAAACTTGGATTTAGATTTTAGAAGACAAAAGCACAAGAGTCCAAACTATTTTTGATATTTGCCTTCTTAAACGTTTATCTTTAGACCTTCTTATAAGAAAATAAAAGAAGCCCACCATGAAAAATACAGTAAAATCAATAAATTTAACTTTCAATGACATTACCTATAGATTCCATCATGATTCACCATTAGGGCTAAGGAAATGCTCACTCTTTGATGGAGTATGGAGCTCTCTGATCTACTTCCAGATGTGCTGGCACATCATCTTATTTGAGCTCATTAGCACTGGTAAAATAAAAGTTTGGTTAATAACAAAGGCAGCATGATCAGTGGTAGCTTGGAGACCTCAAATAATGGAAAATATTCCATAGGGATGGATGCTGCTGAAGGAGGGGAGAAGCATAACCTGTAAAAGAGGTCTCGAAATCTGTATCTGTTGTCTTTGACAGGTGCTGGACGGTTCTGTAATACCATGGGTAAGTGCAAGAGAAGTGGAAAAGAAAAGGACAGACTACTAGAAAAATAAAACTGCTGAACTAGGAATTGCAACAAGATCCACAATTATCAGTTCTAAAATAGCCTCAATTCAAGTAATTTCTGTGATTTTTTCTTTCTGCAGGATGAGCGATCCTGTATTATATAGTACATAAGCACTCCAGGTGTGTATGTTATATAAGCTTATTGCTTGTCTTCTGTTTTTCCGCATTGAGCTTTCAAATCATCTAGCTCCTCCAGTTCTGAACAGTAACTTTATTTCTCTAATCTGTAGACAAACCAACAATAGAACAAAGCAAGCAGCTATGGATCACGCTCTACTGGTTCTCAGAGAAGCGAGGAAAATACAGTAAAGCTTTAAAGTGGCTTTGAATATCAGAAAAATCTCTGGCAATACCTGAAGTTCTTAGTATTTCTGAATTATGGGAGCCTAAAGCAGTAGAGAAGAAGAGAGGAGCTGAACAGGCTTAAAGGCAGCCTCAAAGATTAGTGTTGCTTAGAGTTTACCAGCAGTGTGAAACATCCCAATAGGAAGGTCTGTAAGGAACAGCTACTGGAGTGTGTTCCTGATCTACAGTCAGTATGACAAAAAGTATTACTGTGCCAATCCAATGGGACAGTCTGTGTATACCTCAAAGAAATACCCAACATTTTTCTTTCTGAGGTAAATGAAAAGCACACATTACCCAACAAACTGGATTCAAGTCATTATAGTCCATATGTTTTCTAATGCCTGGTCATATACAATGACACTGCTGCTACTGCAGAGCCAATTGAACCCTTTATAGTCATGACCAAGGGCCAAGAGGTGCAGCCAGGTTCCCAGTGCAAACGGATTATAGCAGGCAAGTGTGCCATGAGGTGCAGCAAGGCAGACAGTCTCCATAAACACAAAAGCAATAGCTGCCTGCCAGCTACCTAATTGTGGAGTTGGTGTCTGCTGGGAAGCCAGCTGCCTTCCCAGCCTTCCAGATGGAAATGAGAAAGTGAAAGAAAGTAGACAATGAAGGGTACATAGTGTTTATTTAATTTTATTTCTATTTGCATTACAACTATGATTTGTTTTGACTGGCTCTCTTATGAAAAGTACTACCAGGATTTTCTGTTATCTGAATGTAGTAAAAAAAGTAAGTTGAGTAAAAGAAGGTGATAAAGCACAATCACTGGATAGCCCTTCCTGTATTTAGAGGAGCTGCCTGTAATCTCAAAGTATACAAGCACAATTACTGACTATGAAAAGTTCAGTAGTTCCTTTTTAATTATCTCAGTTTGGACTTGTACAGGAATCTTGTGTAAATCCTTTCAGTCTGCAAGCTGAAACAACAGCCTCTATTTCCTTCTTTTACTGTTTCCATTCAGAGAAGTAAGGCCAAGACTTCCTATTAGTCCTAATCAATGAGAAGAAGAGATAGTAGCTCTTTGGGGCCCCAGAAGAAGCAGCAGGTAATTTCTTGCTTACACAACATTAGATGATGCCTGAAATAAGATGAACAGTTATCTGAACAAGCTTCCTTAAAATATTAGCAGGGCACTGAAGGTATGGTTCAAGCTGACTCACTAACATCAATACAAAGATTTTAGTGCAGTGTGGCATATTTATTCTTAATTACATAATAAACCATATTCAATTGTGTCAAATGAATGTAAAATTAACACAGGTCCCCCTGTTGCTTTTACACAGTTATGACAATTAAACCACAGCTAAAAATGTCTGTGAAAATCTGATGTCATTACTGGATTACAAATCACTGCAACATCAGTACTTGCAAGCCCATCCAAAGCACTAGGCAACCCTCCCAAAACTGAATTTGACCACTGTTATCAGGAGAATTTAAAAAGAAAAATTTGTGCTTTTGTAAGCAAAATCAGTGTTTAAGTTGGATAAGAGCTTGTTCATGTACCACACCTTTTTTAGATCTAACTAAAAAGATGCAAATTTTATTGCACAGAACAAAAGGGAGGACAGATGTGATCTAAACAAATCAGAATATGAACAACTACGGATGGTAGGCATTCTCCCCTTTCACACACTACAAATACTTTGCAGAGGTGCAAAATCAGTTTCTGTGTCTTATGTACTTTCTTTCACAGGAAAGAGCTCTACCTTTCTTTAATTGCCAGTAAAGGTATTTGAACATTCTATATTCATGTCAATATTCATACGAAATACTCAACTGGTTTCAAGTAGAACAGTAATGGGGTAATAAGTATTTTACAGAGGCATAAAATAAGTTACTAAATTAATGGTAAAGTGATGAAGAGCTCAAGAATAGAACAGTCTTTAGTGTACTGATACACATGCCTTTTATATTTTCTAGTGAGGCAAAAGTTAATTATCAGCACAGGAAAACAAGAATGAACTTCATAAAATCACATATTAAATTTTCTTGGGTTTTTCCTTAACATACATGAATAAGCCCAGGTTCCTTGAATTACGCAATAGCTGGATCAAAATGAACAGGAGTCTTTACAAAATGAGCTTTCTTGCTACCACCTTTCTATTACTAACTTACAGGCCCTTTCCATAGACAGAGATTTCCGTCAGTAAGATGAGCTTTGATCCAGGTTCACAACTGATGGGAACTAATTTGAATGTGGTTCACAGTTAGTAAGAATTAATAGAGGCCAGCTGACCTTATCCCAATTTGACAGCTTCTACCACTACAGATTTACATTTAGAAATTAAACAAGTCCAACTCTGCATACTTTCATATCCTCTCCAATCATGGAGACCATAAGGAGTGCATGTTCTTTGGCCTTTCAAATGTAAGTATTAGTCAGAAAAATACTCAACTCAATGAATCTCTCCCTCTTGCCATATTCTTTCTTTTTTTTGTAATACATTCCCCTCTGCTTTCTGTTCTAGAATTCATCTTCCTCTGCTCTTGTAACTGCATTTAAATAGTTGATTTTGAACCTTTTGATATGTGAACATTCTATAAAAAAGCTAAGTAACCCTTTTGATAGTCTTACATGCAGTATGACCCCTTCAAGTATCATGTGTATAGTGATGAGCTTATCCTTTTCTCACATGCAAAGATCTGACCTTAGAAGTGTGTGCAAACACTGTCACAAAGCCAAGCATGTAAGCAAGGCAAGCTCACAAATCTTTGTTAGAGCGCTTTGTAAACATATAAAACTTACTGAGAGTAGCAACAGCCTAAAAGAAAGAGAATAGCTATTTTTTTAAGGATGCATACTCAGTGGCAAAAGATTAAACAGGCAGTCTGGTAGCTAACTTAATTTGTAGGATGATAAACTTTTTCCAGGGCTGTGGCTGTGTCATTCATGAGTAGACGCCACACCAAGCCAAGCCCCCAGAGATTTGCAGACCTTAACTCTCCTACAAAAGTCTTCTGGAAGATGTTGAGAACTGTCAGCCTACATTGAAGGAGTCACTCCTTACTTGTGAGCATATACACAGCTGGCAGCTGTGCCTGGACTGCGTAAGAGGCATAAGTTCACTACTAACCCTCTGTGGTTATTGAAAACTATTAGTATTTCCTTCTAGAATTATGGCAGTGCCATTATTTCTACCCCATCAAACTGGTATTTATCAGGAAACCATTTTTGGCACCTAACACCTACACAGCATCCTTTCTTTCTGTTTTTAGTGTATCGTCTCCTGCAGTGTTTCCACCTGACATTACTGTAGCTACATGCCAGATATCTCCAGGTATAACAGATGGTGTAGGAGCTGTCTGTATTTTCTGTTCAGAGTCAGTCTCTTCAACAGGTGATGACAGTTTATGCCACTATCCTTCTTTATGCTTTTTGTGTTTCTTTTTCTTTTAAAAAAACAAACTGAAACCCCCTCCACCTCCACCCCCTGTGCCCTACTTTCTGCACTAAGTGTGGGCAGTTAGAACGAGGAAGATGTTTGGTGTAATGCAGGGTTAATTATAGTTTTGAGGCGTAGGTACATGTGAAGCAGTTAATATTACTAGGCTAGGGAAGATCTATTTCTTTAAACATCTTTGTAAAAGTACCTATAAAAATGTCTGTTCATCATAATTTCTGGCCTTAAAAGCCTCCTGTCATTTCAGAGTATGGGAGAGAGGGGAAAAGGCAGACATCCAAGTTCTATTTAGCATCTCTATTGCTTTTTAATGATCTCTTCAGCGTCTTAAATGATCATTTAATATCTTCTGTCATCATTTTTCAGAGTCCCACACAGCCCTGAGTGTTACTCTCTGCTTTCACGGCTCTTAGCTCTCTAGCATTGCAAGGCATCAGCAAGCTTTTACTCCTGTCTAAACTGGCTGGGGTAATAGTTGTATCCATCACCACACAGATTCAGTGACAATTCATTGTACTCATCCTAAACATCCTCAATACAGTTCATTACTTGCAAGTCCATAAAGTCTGTTTTAGCTCTTCCCAGCGTGAATCTGTCCTGTTCCATCTCCTTTCAAGCCTTAGACTTGAAATACCAAGTGCTCCAAATTCCAGCTCAGTTTCATCAGTGCTGATGAAAAGTCACCGACTGATATTTCATTAAAATAATCTGTCTTTTTAGAAGTCCATTGTTAAAATTAATATTTGGCAAACTCAGTTTTCTTCCTTTTGGTAGAACTGAAGAAATAAAAATGATTTCTGCTTACTTTTTCTGTCAACATTTATATAATCTTAGTCCTCTCTCATCTTTACTTGTTTTGTGGGAGCTTAATAACATTTTTCTATTTCCTCCTCTGTTCATATTTTATTTTGTATCTTTATTAAATGCATCCATTCCTGCTTTCAAATGTCTTTTCTCATTCAAGTCTAATTTACTGGTATTGAATTTGGCTAGAAACACCTTGAATGTAGTTTTTACATCAACCTATATCTCTTATAATTTTACTTGAAATGAAGATCAACGCACATTCTCTTTTCTCCTGTTTTCACTTCTAACATTGTTTGACAAGTACCCTGGAAAGCTGCAAAACATTTGTTTACTCTCCAAGAATTCCTCACGCCTGCTTAGGTGTTTATAAATATGTTTACAAGTTCTGGCAAAGAGAAAAGCAGCTTATCAAAACCTATAATTTATTTCACTATTTATATCCTCTAAAAAACAGAATGCATATGCTACCATTAGCAAAACAGGCAAAACAAACATTTTACAAAAGCGAGATATAAAGTGAAATATGTAAAACTGTAACTAAGAGTTGACACCCATTTTAGTAGTGTTCAGAATATATAAGTACATGCACACAGGTAGTTACCTCTTCCAAGATTAGATGCCTGCTACTGATAATCTGAAAACCATGACATTAAGATGCTTTGATTTTGTGCCTGACAGGAGAGAAGACACTACATAATCCCACATCGTTGAAATCATTAGTTTGACAAAAGCAGGCATTCTTCTGCTTCTTTTTCTAGCTAACTGTCTCTTTACAATTTTTTCATATTTAGAGTTGAGAGAGAGGGAAAACCAAACCCATACATGTGGATACATACTGAAAATGAGATAATTCTGTGACTTGATTTACACTGGTTATGAGACAGAACACTCAAGAAGTAGGATTTGTAATATTGAAAAGTGTTTTTATTCTGATGTGAGTTTGTGTACTGCAACTTTCTACAATACTGGTTTTGTATGCATTTTCATCCAGTTTATGATTAGAGAGATCAGATTTGAAATTGATAAATGCTGAAAAACTTCTGTTTTTCAAATCTAGTTTCACTTTTTCTCTAGAATGTTAATAAAAATAGGTGACATCCTCGTTTGCTGAGACTTATGCAGATCTTGAATCCCAGGAGATCAGAGCAGGCAGTGCTACACTGAATTTTTGACCCTGTATTGCCAGCACAAGTGTAGCTCGTGGGAGCAGCATTTTTTTCTCTCTGCTTTCTGTGCAGAGACAAGTCCTTGCACAGATATTCCTAAAACTGCAGCCAATGACATCCTCCCCCCCCCCCCAGACTTAAAATAAAGCAACCAACCACAAAAGAAAACCTCTTCCTCACTCATCAGGGAAAAGGTAAGGAAGCATTCAAAGGCAACAGAAACGGGGCTTGGAATGAAAGATCTTGGTGGGCAATGGATATTAGGAGGAAAGGTGTCCAAAGGACGCTTATAGATAAGAAATGTAGACTTTGAATAATTGGAAAATCCTGTACCATGTTCTTCTGTGTGCAAAAAATTGAGGACAAATACTACATGGCTCCTGAATCTAGAGACTCATCTGAATTCCCCAGTCAGACCATGCCTCCCTAGATTAAAGCAGAAAAGCATATCTAAGTGGAGGATTTTTTTCCCCTTTCCTTGAGGGAAGCAAAGCCCACCGCAATGTTAGCAAACTCTAAAAATATAATTTTGGCCCAAACTGTATTCAAAGCTATATAGAAAGAAACCCAAACCAACAACCAAACAAACAAATAATCAAAGCTCAAATCTACCCTTGTGTTTATTAAGGGGAAGCAACAAAATCCAACACTTCCTCCTTCCCCTCCCTCCCCTATGAATCTAGCACCCAGTTAAGTTTATCAAGCCTTTCTTTCCAGAAAGCCTTCACTACCATTCTGCCTTCCTTCTCAATACAAACCACCAGAAGAGTTTCAGAAGCTTGACCTTGTAGCAGAAGACAACATGGAGAATAGAAGAATTAGATAACAGCTGAGTGCAAAGCCATCAAGTCTTTAGCTGGAACATTTTGCCCTTCAAGGGTTTGGACTAAAAGTTGGAAGTAGGGATATGAAAGAATGTTTAAAGGGAGCCTCTGGGAATAGATAGAGAATGGCGCAGGAAAAGTAGCAAGGTAACCAATATCTATAGATTTCCAGAAACCTTTATAGGTCCTGAATAGGAAGCTTATCAAACAGAGTATAAAGCTGGTGTGACAAGATAACACAGTGAGTGGCACGGAAGTAAAAAAACCGAAATTATTAACAGAACCTTATAAAAGGCATTTTTTTTTTTTATTATATAAGTGTGTTTGGACATTCGTAAAGTGGCAGAAGGCATACCTGCTGATGAATGGCTGGAAATTTAAACAGTTTGTCTCTGAGCAAATGAAAAATGTTCAAGAAGTTGTTTACAAAAAGCAAAATCTTTTCATATGGTGAGATACTGACAGGCAATTCATTCTCTGTCAGACATATCAATACGGCTTTCAGGAACTTGTAAGGAAAACTTATCTCTTGTCATTATTAGCTTTCTATCTGTGACTCTGGGGTTTTAGTGTTTTTTAACTTCGTTTGTGCCTGGGAAACAGCAAAAACAAATTTATGTGCTCCGTCTGCTCAGGGTAAATAGTGATTAGCATCTTTACTCCCTTGAAACAAGACTTTTTGGGAGGTTTTTTGGGGGGGGGTTATTGTTGTAGTAGGTTTTTATCAGTGTGTTTTTCCTCATATAATGGCACTTCAGCATCTTCTGCAAGCACTGGATGCAGGGCATGGAGGCCTTATTTTCACAGGCTTGGGAACAACAATTAGGATGAAAAAGCATGTTTTAAACAAATTTTGATTCTCAAATAAATATGGACTAAAAATGATGGAAGATTTCAGCTTGCTGTAAAATTATTGCATAATCACAGTGACTCTTGTGGACATCTTCAATAGTGCCACAGAATCAAAAAACTTAGGATAGAGTCTTAGAATTTTGAAATGAGATGACTTACATGAATTGAAAGGATAGAAACTGAAACAGATCCAATACTCAAGGCCTTTCTGTAAAGATTGTGTCAAAATACACATTCTCATCCATTCTCATCCTGGGAAGGAGTAAAAACAAAGGAAACCTCAATAAAGACAGTTGTATATAATAAAAGGGGATAAATTTTGAGGTTTTATTTTCCTATAGCATAAGCACACAGTGACCTTAAAAAACTGATGATATTTTCCCCTGGATCATGTGCTTAGACTCCTTTAACAGTTCCATCTGTACCACTGGGAACTATAAACCACTTGCCACATAAGTCAAACTTCTAATACTCTAATACTTCACATTTTTTTTCTTCCCTAAATATCGTACAGAAGTATAATCTCTACTGGGATTTTGAGAGAATTTTAAACACATTTATCTCTAAACCACTGTTTCAATTATCTTCACACAAGCAGCACACTCTTGGCTTTACCTGATTTAAGAAAGAATAAGAAAACCAGCTACACACTCAAGACTGCTCCTTTCCTCACTTGTAATGCAGGTTTGTTTATTTTTTGTAAGCTATGAGGCTGTTCTAGCCAACTACTCTCACGCTGAGAGAAAAGCATGCTTCATCCATTACTTTCTTTTCAAACCTCCTAAGGAGATAATTAGACATTGCAATTGATTGCAATTTATTAATCAGACAGTCTGTTATAATTTTTTTTAAGGCATAATTTAAGAGATGGAGAAAAAGAAGTAGAATATCCAGCCAGATTTCCTTAAGTGCAGTTCATTCTAAATCATTCTTGTTTTCCTTTAATTTATTATGTCTTGTCCAAAATCTTAAATGGATATTGTAAGTGTTCAGACACACTGTAATACCACACAGCAAATTTGTTTCATACAAGAAAACAGACAGCATTTTATCCCTTCCATAGTAAATTACTGAGGTTTTTTGGCTCACTGCTTTTCTGTAAACTCCACTGGCCATCTATATTTTTTACAACTGATAAGATAGTATCTCAACATTCATGCCTTACCATTATTTCAGTCACTCACACTAAGTTTGAGTAATATCCCAGTTGTTGTCCAGAGAAATATTTTTGTGGAATTGATCACCACTCAGCCATACACAATTTCCTAAAGGAAATGCATGTTTAGAAACAAAACTACGAAAACATCGTCCATAAATTCTTGAATTTAAATTTATATTTCTTCTATTATCTTAAAATCATTGAACAGTTTGGCTTGGAAGGGACCTTAAAGATCATCTAGTTCCAATCTCCCTGAGAAGGACAGGGACACATCCCACTAGATCAGGCTGCCCAATGCTTACTCTAAGTAGAAAACACTGAGCAGTTTTATTTTTGTAGAGTACCTCAGTCTAGAGAGACACATGTTTGTGACATACAGCATAGATATAGAGAAGATGACAAGGTATAGGCTACAGGACTCTTACAATGGTCACTCTATTAATTTTTCTATTGTTTTCCTTATTCCACCTGATTTACATGAGAAGTATTGATGGGTTTTCCAGTCTCTAGAAAAAACAATGATATCAGACAGGTACTAAGAGCAATTGAGGCTCTAATATTGCCTGCCTGTCAGGATCTTTGCTATGAAGATTTTGACACGTCAGTAATTTAAATGCAGGAGCCTCACCCCAGGGAAGCAATGCCAGTAGTAGGAATTTTTGGGGTTTTTTTTGACTTTTGAAAAGTAAAGTACTTAGAGTCAGCACTCGTAAGGTGTCTATGCCTAGAATAGACAGTAAAGAATCCAGAAGCCAAAACTGATTACCATTATTTGTTCAGTAAGTAACAATCTTCTGGAAACCAGTTACATAGCCTGACAGACATGAGGCAGTTTTATAGTACAAACTATAATTTCCTACAAGCGCCACAGCGATACCATATTTCAAAAGAAGCTGTGACCCAAGATCTTGTTCTCTTACAACAAGGCTAGTAAAATATTGTGATTTGCTTCTTAATAGTACAATTAAACCTTTCCATGCCTGTCCTCAAGGACTCAGAAACCAGTTTACATCCTGTTCATTGAGAAATTTTTGTTCAGCATTCATAAATTCACTAGACAGGTTTTAGTTTTGTAACTATCACAGTGGGAATAAAACTACAACTGGTTCTCCTGTAGGATACCACAATACAAAATGTGTCCAAAGGTAACAATTCTTTACAATTTTTCATATGATTCCCCAAATTATCTTTAGTAGCCAAACTAAGAAGAAATAACCCAAAATATGATGCTGAAGAAATAAAACCTCTGTTTTAAAAAAAGGTATCTCTCATTTCTGTCTTATTTCAAAATTGAACAAAAGGAGTTAAGGTGAAAGCAAGGAGAACATGCAACTGAGAAACTGAATGACAGTCATCAGCATAATGAAAAGAAATTGGTGCCATGTCCATGCTAGATTTTATCTGCTCCCCTGCCCCAGTCTCTCACAGCAAATGACAGTAATTACTGCATAATACAGCTTTCAGGCACAGTATTAAAAAAGCAGAGGAGAAAAGGAAAGATGAGACGCTTAAATCTAGCAAATCATTCAATCCCTTTGCTAGATTCTTGGCATTAAATAGGACCAGGTTCATTCAACTGGTTTGATTAACAAGAACTTGATATCAAGGTGTTGCGATGACAGTGGAATATATTCATTCTATGAAGACTATTCAAGAGCTCTAGACCAGTGTAACCTACTGGCAGAATTTGGCTCTTTATATAACGATATCAGTTTGTATATGAAAAAGAGTTTGATTTTTAATCTTACGGGGGGGGGGGGGGGGGGGGGGAAGAAGAATTTCCATTCCTGTGTGCCTACAAATAACACTAGTCCTGGTGAGTAAAATCAACTTGCAGCAGATTCCTCTGATGTTAGCATGTCCCTATGCCGCTCAAAAAAAAAAATCTGTTAGGAGAATGAGTCAATTTTTTATTATTCACCATTAACATGAAGAAATTATTCATCTGCATTAATCATGTGAAATTCTTTGCATTTGGCTCCTTTCAGAGCTACAAGATTAAAAATTAACCCTTTCACAGCATCTTAGCTGGAATTTAGAAGTATCTATTTAATAAAGAAAGGCACTATGGTTAATTTTATGGCTTGTAAACATATATTATCTGTGTTTGCAATGTTGGGATGAGTAAAAGAAATAAGTTACTTAAATCTAAGTTAACATAGATTTACAGTTCAGGCTATTTCATGATTGAAATTTTTTCCAGAAGTCTATCCATTCAACCTCTGACAGCAAGGAAAGGAAAACTGCAAGACAACAGCTGGTCAGGGACAGTAGATAGCCACAATTTGAAAGTAAAGTGATAAAAGATGCCAACTCTCTCCCTTCTGCCAGTTATATCGGCGAAAAAACTCAGGGATTATAGTGCACTTGGACTGCTTGCTTCATTTAATGCTAGTCACAAACTTCCACTGTAATGATGAACTAGAAATTCAGCTGCTTGTAGGCAATGAAGGACTGCTGTCTTCTTTCCATCTCCCTCTTTTCCCTAATTTTCTCACCTGAAATACTGTGCAAACACTATCAAATTCTCAGCATAATAAGGTCATGCATTCCGTTTATTCTCCACTTGCTGCATTATTCCTATAGCCTTCCTCAATATATTATTACAACCTAATGATTTTTCCTTGCTTTCTTTCCTCTTTTTTCCATAAAAAAATAAAAGGTTCTTTTTATACATAAGCAATGCAATGAAAGAAATAATTCTGAACACAAGAGAACAAGAGTGTTTCTGAATTAACTGTTGCTCTTCTACACATTCACTGTCAGTCTATGCAGGCTGCATGAAATCTGTTTACCTGGGTGTATTCTGGGTGTATTGAATTCTGACTTGTCTGAGGAAGAATAAACATGAAAAAGCTGCTATTGGTCATTACATTTCAAGAGGCTTACATACCACTTAAAGTGCAAAAACCTAGTCTGGAGGACTGTTGCATGGCAACACAGGTACAATTTGGTGGTGATGTAATAGGAAGAGGGAGAGTGGTAAACAAAATAAACTGCATGCTAAGCAATGCATACAGTAGCTAGTTCTGTCCATATTATACTGTCTGCTTTGCTTTCCTCAATTCTTCACTAAAAGACACTAGAAATGTAAGGATTATTCTGCTCTGGCACTGATACACTCCAAGTACACAGCAGAGCAGCATATTCTGCTTCACTGTTGACCCAGGACAGGGTGAAGGTTGTAGCATCAGACACAGCGTGGAAGCCTGCACATTTCAGTGGTAAGCTCAAAGGAAGCCTGCAAACCTGCTTATCACTTTCTAACTGCTTAAGAGCACCCATGTCACTTTCTTCAAGAGTTGAACTTGAAAACTCTTTGAGCTGGCTGATAAGCCACCCAAAAATCTAGAGCAGGAGGTATACTACTGCATCAACGTGTTCTTAAGCATCATAGGGAGCCTACAGGACAGGCTAGGGGCATAACAGAAAAAAAAATCATCCTGTGCAGTGACATTCTCAAGATCAGATCTGTTGCACAGATACAAGATCAAAGGTAATGATGATGATTGTCGTGGCTACCTTGCAAGCCCTGGCTTTGGAGTTCACAAGCTTAAAATGAGGCTGGATTTTCAGACCACAATCATGCACTGAGTGATGCCCTTCACTGTGGTTCTTCCTGTGGCCAAAGCATGGAGACAAGGATCTAATGCATGCACTAAACCCCAAGCCATTTACTTAGGCTTCTCAATCACGAAACAACTTTCTATGACCTCTGCACATTTCTCATTCTATCTGAATCCCTGAGCACCACTAATGAATGGTAACCAGACAATTACTTCTTGACAGACGTTCTGCTCTTCTACTGGCTTCTAAATGAAGCAAAGATTTTTTGAAATGGTAACTCTTGCAGGGCATACCTGTGCCATTTTTGGTATTTCATGTCATATCTACCTCTAAAAGGTTGTTATAATGTGCAGATCAGACATGAGGGACTGAGCAACATGCAGTTAGCTCAACCATGCAAAGCTGAATATCAGCAGAGCCTAAAGAATGGTAACTTGTTTGTCACATCAGGACGAAAAAACATTGAATGCCATACCAAGTGATGCAGATGGTGAACCTATTAAAATTTATTGCTTGATATTCAGCCAATTTCTTCTACCCTGGATGCAAATTGACATGATAATCAAATGCTATAAACAAAATTAGAGTGCACTGTAGTACAGCATGATATCTTAAAATTTCACATCATATACCATATAGCTACTGCTTGAAAATGAAAAAATAACCCATAAAATTGAAAAACAAATCCCACAACACAAAACATTTTTACTCTTATAAAACCAGCAGTAGATTTTGTTTGCTTTGTTTGAAATTTAAACGATAAATTTATAAATCTCACTATCTAATGGTGAAGGGGCTGGAGAACAGGCTTTATGAGGAACAGTTGAGAGAGATGGGGGTGTTTAGCCTTGAGAAGAGGAGGCTGAGGGGAGACCTCATTGCTCTCTACAACTACCTGAAAGGAGGTTGGGGAGAGGAGGGAGCTGGGCTCTTCTCCCAGGGGACAAGGGACAGGACAAGAGGGAATGGCCTCAAGCTCCACCAGGGGAGATTTAGGCTAGACATTAGGAGGAAGTTTTTCCACAGATAGCGTCATTGGGCAGTGGAACAGTCTGCACAGGGAGGTGGTTGACTCACCTTCCCTGGAGGTGTTTAAGGCTCAGGTAGATGAGGTCCTGAGGGACATAGTTTAGTGTTTGATGGTTGGAATGGTTGGACTCAATGATCCAGTGGGTCATTGCCAACCTGGTTGTTCTATGATTCTAATGTCTTGTCAACACATGACTGATCAACTTTGATTTGACTCAAGTCTTACAAAAGTAATAAACCATCACAGAAACCTGTATCTCTCAGATGAACACACTGCTTACAGAGTGCTGAGTACGTATTTTAAAGGGTAATTATTATGATCATTACCAATATAACCTTCATCCCCCCGCCTCAGATGATTTTTGTGAGCCAAAAGAATGGCGAGTCCATTTTAAAGATATTTATGGCACCTGAGGGACATCTGCTCTTTCATGATTCCCATTATATTAATCTTTCTATTTACAGAGGTACTACTGAAAGATGTGTTGTGTGCCTGTGATAAGGTTAAAAACTGAAAAATTTGATATTATGGAAATAAACACAATTAGACCTGATTGATATATCAAACAGGGCTGGAAAAGCATTCTAGTCAACAATTTAGCACATAATTTAACCTGTCACTATCAACTTTTGAAACTAGTCTCTAATATTAGAAAGGAACAGTTTAACTGCCACAAGAAGAAATGTTCCACAGAACAACACATGAAACACCTTCTGTTTCTATGCCAGATTTTGACGAGACACCCACCCATACATTCAGAAACTAGCAAAACTAAGAATCTCCTGATGACGTCTCTGCTGTGCCTATGGGTAGATATACAGAAGTGTAGGACACAAAGTCTGGATTATGAAATGTCATACAAAAGCCTAAAAATGTGGAGTGGAACATGTTCTCCACCACCTAATTAACTTCTTGGGTATTTTTTTGGCCAAGGTGAGCTCTCTCTGTCCTACCCAATCTATCAGGGAGCTGTCATTTCTGCTGTTGTTGACTGGAACACTGGAGCAACTTTGCTGTTTCTTTGCAGATCGTTTCCTACTTCTGTCTCATCTGTACAGTGTCTGTTAATATCCTGATCCTAAACTAGGCACACTAGAAGGCAGAAAGAGAAGACTCAATGGGGATAATAAAAAAACAGGCGCACAAGACTGCTAGAATAGGAACATCTCTTACTTAACAGAAATAAATGCAAAAAACATAACTAGAATCAAGTCTTTCCCAGTCAGAAATCACCAAGAAAACCGAATTGAAAGACACGATTATTCATGATATTTTTCACTTTCCCTCTCTGATGTCTCTCACTTTCTTGAAAAAATAAGAGCATGGAAAATTGAACCTGCCATCCACTACAGCCCAAAAGATTATGCCTCTTCTCTTGTCTGTGAAAATGTTGCAATTTCCGAGGAACTAGGTAAATCTGAGACATAGCAGAAGAGGTATTTATGTTCTAATACTGTTGAAATAATGTCCTTATGCTGCATAGCTCTTCATCCAAGTACCTGCTGACAAAGTTCCCCAGTTGGAATAGGTTGCATATAACCACATTGCCTGGAATAACACAAAACCCAAATCCAGCATCTGGCATCAGTGATTTAGATGACTACACACTCTGTTCCATCACAGCTATTTAAGATAATCAGCATTACCGAGCTTTACTAATGAAGCATTGCAATCTGTAGTCCAAATCCAAACAAGACACATTTCTCCTTTTTCATCCCTAACAAACACAGAGAGTATAATGCATAATAGGATGGATTAGGCATTCAGCAACTTACAGTAAAATCCTGTTTGCTTATCAAGGAAAAACAGTCCTGGAGAACTGGCTTGCACACCCTATTTTTATTTTTTTTTAAGCTGTCATTTAATATTTCAGCAATAATAGGCAGCTACTATGTGGTATTTTCTAACTGGCAACAAAACCTAAATATTTTCCACTTGCTTCTGTGTTCAGTGGACAAACAATATTTGGGTACATCTTTTTTTTAATGAGACAGGCTACAAAACAGAACATTACTGTTCTAGTAGAACACAGACACAAGTGGAGAGATTTCACCTTAAATAGCAATATTCTGAAGACTTGTTAGTCCTCAGGTTCTTGATTTGATGCTTCTCAGGTGGAAAATGTTTTCTGAAAGCAAGTTATTTTTCAACTGAAATTTGCTTCAAAAGGGAAATTAAAGCAATTCCTTGTTTTCATTCTAATCCGGTATCTCCTACTTCTGGAACATTTAGTTGTTTTGTTCTCATAGTTAACTTGGAGGGAGAGGGATGGTCAAACTACTATAATCAGTATATGGACCCAAGATCACTACTTCCATTTTGCCCATCTCTATTCTTCAGCTTGTTCCATTTTACACCCTTAAAGTTATCTTTCAGGTGAAGTGGAAGCAATCATAAGTTTTGCATTTACTAATTGATTACTAATGAACCTGTTAAAGCAAGTCCAGAGGAGGGCCATGAAGATAGTCAAAGACTTGGAGCATCTCCTATATGAGGGCAGGCTGAGAGAGTTGAGGTTGTTCAGCCTAAAGAGAATGCTCCAGGGACACCTTATAGCAGCCTTCCAGTACTTAATGGGGGCTACGGGAAAGCTGGGGAGGGGCTTTTTATCAAGGAGTACAGGGATAGGACAAGGAGGCATAGTTTTAAGCTGATAGAGGGGAGATTTAGACTAGAGATTAGGAAGAAATTTTTTACTGAGAGGGTGGTAAGGTATTGTCACACGTCGCCTGGAGAAGTCACCCCCCCTCCCTAGAGATGTTCAAGGCCGGATCCAATGAGCAAGAAAAAAGGAAAACAGTAGGAAGGTGTGTTTGCCTCACTTCATTGGACAATCTAACGTAGAAGATTTCCTTTTGGATTTAGCAAATGAAGATAAAGATTGCTTCTACCTTGATGTATATATGACACAGGTATAAGAAGAGATGAGACTATGTATGAACTCTTGTTTCTGCTAAAATTAACATCTCTGTTAATCACCCAGTGGTGTCAAAAACTCACATTGTGTGTCACATATGTGTAAAATCTCAGAAGATTTATCCAGAATTGTTTCCTGACACAGGGGCATGCTCTGGACAAACATTTAACAACTACTTCCTGGAAAAAAGAGTATATCATTAACATTATGGTAGCAAGACATTAAAAGCTGTAGATGGGTAGAAGCATGTTGTTTGTTGCAACCAGACCTGAAAGCAGAACTTAACCTTTGGTCAAGCCTTTTGTAGCATTAACACACCAGAAAATACACCGTGTAATTAATCCATCTAAACAGATGTTTCCCCAGACACACTTTTGCATACAAAGTTTTCATGACAGAACAGAAAACACAACAAACCTCTTAAGTGGCATGACTCATTAATTGTTCAAGGTTATTTTACTCCAAAGAAGGGAAAAGGGAGGCTGTGTAAAACAGGAGCAGAATTGTACTGCTAAAACAGTATTGTCTTTATTTTAATATTTGGAAGGAGAGAGATGATATACAAAAAACACAACAAAAAATAAATCTCAAACTTGCAAACCTTTGAGTAACTGTTCAGACATAAAATCTTCCCTTTTCAAGTAAGCCACAGCATTAACTTACATTCTTGGGACCAAAGAACCCAGAAATAATACATGTTCATACAAAATGAAAGTGGGGGTGGGAATTGTTACTCAGGAGCTTTTCACAAAAACACAGGAGAAAAAAACCAAAACCAAACAACCATCAGTCTGGGTAAAAGTCATTCACTGCCCAGTTGGTTCTGATGTAACTGCTTCAGTCAATCACTTTTGCACAAATACTCATAGATTTCAGTCTCTCTGGATATAACTTTTCATGAAATCCTAGGCATTTTGGTTTTAAGAGACTGCTGCCATCCTATTTCTTACTTCCCTGTCCCTTCTTCTCTAATTTGACTAAAAACAGAAAAAGTTGGTTATTAGATTTGATTTCTCCAAGCTGTCAGTCATACATGGCATGTTTGTGTAAAGCCACTTTTCCTTGGAAAATAAAGCCAAGATGTGTAAACATCCATAAATGATCAGAGATTGCCATCTGCTTCTAATATAGCATTCAGAGTGAGATAAAAGGATCCCCCCAAAGAAAAGTCTTCCAAGATGTAACAGTAAGACAACTTCTGTTTTCCTAGATGGGCTGTATGCACGTATGATTTGAAGATGACATCTTGGATGTAAGGCAAGATATTGATTGAATTAAATTTGTCACAGGACAAGAAAAAGTGGGCCATGGATAATGGAAATTAAGTCTTCCTAGATTTCTAAAAAAGAAAATTGCTGTGAAAAACACGTTCAAAACCCAGTTTTTCAGCATCTCCTGCATTTTCTTGCACAGGGATTCTTGCTTTGTGAACACTTTTTGAAAGGACTAAACATACAACATATTCACCATGAAAATAGTGCCCATTACCTGGTATGTTGAACATACTATGAGATGTAGAATGTGATAGAAACAAGCAGTAGTAATCTTCCTTTCTTGTGAAAACAAAAATGAGAGGTAGGTGTACTGCAAAACTATTTTTTGCAAGAGGGAACAAACTGTTGCATAGTGGACAGAGATGAGTAGCTTTCATCAAGTATAATTTCTGACACCGATTCACTACTAGATCAAACACAAGCTACTGAGTTCTTGTGTTTAGAGTGACTATGCCCACCTGCCCCCAAAGGCACATAGAGATTGGTTCATGCTGGCATGTAGTCAAGGAAGAAATTATGCAGTTCATGTGTCACTTGTACAAAGAGAAAACAGTAATTTCTCCCTTGACTTGAGTGGAGTTAGGACAGTACTTACTGCCTTAATTAATTCATTTGTTACAAGTGATTTCAAATGGAAATAACTGATGGCCTTTGTATGAGAACTGTGGCATAGAAGCTCCTTTGGAAGCCATTTGTTATGAATCAGAGACTAGGCCTATACAAAGCAAAGGAGACCCATGACTTATTTTTTTCCTTTTCTCCTGTCAAAAATACCTTCCTCTTTGCAGGGGAGTGGATAAAATCAGAGGGAGTTCATGTCTCAGTCTCAACTGTGGTCCCAGAGTGACAAGAACCTCAGAAGAAATTTTTATTAATTGATAAAATGGCCTTTCAGTTCAGCTAGGTCCACAAAAAAAATTATATTGGGCACGTGCTCCACAGCCAGTTCTGAAACTAATCTTTATTAGGGAAGAGACCTATATTGGACCACAGTAACACCTTGGTGCACAGTCTGTAATTGCAAAGGAAACTTGCTCTGAGAAAAACGAGAGTTTTAATGACAAGGCTGAAATTACATAGTAGATCCTAATTCTAAAACAAATTATATAAAGACACAAAATGCAATAACATAAAAAGTAATATCAAATTAGAACTAGAAAAATAAAACAAAAGAAAAAGAGAACTGCTGCAGTGTAGAAGCAAAGATTAGAGCCACAACAGAAACAGGCAGGAAGCAGAAAATAAAAGTGACAGCATTTCAACTACATAGTCCTAAACTGTTTCAAAGGATAACAACCAAGTAAGGGACAAAATTTCATTTAAACAAGAGCAGCCTCAGTCTGTTATTCAATTTTTAATTTTGCAGAGGGTGTATTGAGTCACATTTAATTTTTCTACCTTGAAATCTAGCTTTACTTCTCCCTACTTCGTAGTCCTCCCAGTTGGTTGACTTCTTGACAACATTTCATACAAACTATGCGCAGGATTTAAATATATTAAGTCAAAACTAACCCATGTCTACCTTATACTTTTAAATATCTTCCAGTTACGTGGGTTTAATTTTTTTGTTTAAATCAAATGATTGTTACCCATATGTATGATTATAAATGCAATTCATGCACTCTCCTATGTTATTAGAGTCTAGCTTTTTTAGCCAAGACGGACCTCATCCTGCAAAGAGCAGCAGGAACCAGCTGGCAGGTATGTTCTGGATCTCTACTGACCTCGAGTAGTCCAAGAGCATGCAAAGCAGTTCATCAAAAATATTCCTAGAACAACATATCTCTTATTATATCATCAGTCTTCAAAAATATTTTTACCTTCTCTCTCTGCAATCCTTTGCTACATGTACACACAATCATCTACAGGTTCAGTGATAATACTCATTTGTTCATCTCCCAGACATTTCTAGGCAATCTCTTTAGCATACTCCCAACATTTGACTCTACTCAATAAAGAGGCTGTGGGATCCTCTGCTACCCTTAGCCTATGTAATTGTACCTGTAATTACTGTAACGTAGTAAATTAATTGCAGCATGGTCTCTGTTGTTGCCTCAAGACTTAATTCTAAAACAATACCCCTAAAAATATTAAACAGATACCTCATTTCTTTAATAAAAAAAGGCTGAATGTTTAGTACTAGCAAACAGTTATGGTGCAACAGTTTAAAAATTTTATTTCTAGAGCTTTTTTAATCTATTACATTTTGCTCCCTCCCATTCTCCACCCGCTCCATTTTCTCAATTCTTTCCCATCTTGAAATAATGAAATAAATCTATTATACACACATCTAATAAGCAGTAGATTAAAACCCAAGACAGCAAGACGTTTTTAGGTGGGTATATTCAGATATTGAATCCATACTGGCTGTATTTTGAAAACAGCTACATCAGCAGAGTAAAGATTCCTGACTCAGTAGAGAAGAGCTGTAATACTGACTTTATTGAAGTAGATCCATGCCTTGGTTCACTCAGCTGTAAAGGATTAAGTAAGCCTCCTGGGGACCATACATGATAAAGTTCATAATATTGGAGGTGATACTTATCTGAAGATTGAGAGCATTGCTTCTCAACTGTTGACTGACCTAAGTGAAGGCAGGGAAAGGGGAACAGGAGAGAGAGAAATGTATTTTATACTAACTGACCATAGTTTGCACATGAAGAAAGTGTAAGATTTCAATATGTGACTTATGTTCTTTACTTATTCAGGATTTGAATCCTCATTTTTACTCTATATTTATAGCTTTTCTTTTAATGAACATTACAATATGGGATAAAAATTGCTGACTCTGCAAGACATATGTGGAGCACCTCCTCTGTTCTTCATATGTACCAGAAGAGGTTAGTGTCACTATCTGACTGAATTTGTCACTCTGTATCACCACTTTGCAGTGAGATCTGCCATCTGCTATTGAACGCCTGAACTAAACAGTTCCAAGTAAATGAATTTATACTAGACCTGGTGAGTATTACTTTACAGACTTCTCTAACAGTCTTAACAAGTCAGCAGATTGGTTTCTCTGTCATTGCATACAGATGAAGTTTTAGGAAAGCAGACAAACTGAACCAAGGAATCAAACCCATGAAATATATCTTAAATCCATAGTTTTCTTAACACAAAAATGAGAGTAGGTGGACTGATAGCAGTAGAACAAAGAGCATAAGCAGAAACCTGTCCTATGGCCCAGATATTTTTACACTACATGAAACACTATCCATAACTCAATGTGGATGCTTCTTCCTCAGCACAACTGACCAGATACTCTTATAAGACTTTGCTAACCTAAAGCTGTGTTTGAGGCTATGAGCTAGGAAAGCAGTCAGTGAAAACTTCACCTTTTATTAGTATGAATGTGTATTTAATGGACAACATTTGCAAAACAAAGGATGGACATTTATGAAAGATAATAATGGCTAGTCACTTGGGCTTCATAGCCTGGGCTTTTGGGTTGGATATGTGTGTCGCACCAGACTACACGCATTGGACAATCTGTATCCAGGAGAGACTCTGAATAGCTGTGTTTCTAGATCATAAAACACATCATTGCCCCTTGAGTTAAGGTGATGCGTGTTCATCACAGATAACCCTGTTTTCACTAATTAGAACTTAGTATTTCTCACAATGAGCCCTTGAGTCACTCAGCCAGGTGAGCTGAGAACCACTGTGAAGGAGAGCACTGCCAACTGTTGAGACAGGTGCTATGGTTATTTTTGGAAACTGATCTCTGCCAAAGAACAAAAAGCAGGCAAAGTGGGGAGTGGTGACGAGCAAAACAAATGAAACACCAAATTCTTCATACTTTCCTACCTGCAAACACCATCATCAAAAAACATCAAATGCATGCAATGCCTTTTGGAGAAACTTTCTATTCCCTCAGTGTCTAATTTACAGCCTGCTTACACTCTGTTTATATCTCTGAGCAGTCAAGATGCAGTAATGTAGTAGCTTCTGAAGATGCTGTTACAGATATTAAGTATAAGAAATACCACAAATAAAAGCATATAGTATTAATGTGCTCGGAGGTATTTTACAATGAAAGCAAGTAAAAGTCTCAATTATCACACAGTTTCTGAACACAGGTCTGGAGTATCTAGACCTCATTTACACTGTGTAGGAAAATCTGTATGTCCAAAATAGCTGTAGCCCACACGAATATGGTCACAGGCACTTCATCTATCTGCATTAACAGAAATGGATGTCGCTCAACCCAGCTGATGACTTATGAACTAACAATAGTATCTCTGGTCCACCCATATTGGATCTCATAATAAGATTATGCACCGGGACCGCAAGAAATCAATCAAGAAGTGTTTATTAATTAATAACTCTTGGAATCCATACCTTCAAAGAGAAAAAGTACTTATGACATAAAGGACAAGAGCATTTAAGTAAAAAATTGACTTTCACAATGCATTTTACAGGGTGAGAAGTACTCATCCCTTTCACTGTAAGTAGATTAATATTGTTTTTAAACTGACCAATGGTGTGCTATTTTCTTCCCCTAATGCAAGCTCATTAGAACAGAACTGATTCTCTATTCTGGCCCCTATTATTCAATTACACATCAGTGTTATCTCAGGAGAACAGGTAATCATTGTGGCTGAAAGGGTCAAGCTTGCCTGCATGGGATATTTAAATATTTCCTCTGCAAGCACTGTACTCAACAACATGCAACTTGCAAGTACTCTGTGATGAGATGCTGGATTTTTGCAAGATTATCACTACTAGGGCCTGCTTCTCAGCTTCTGGTAATTGTTGATTTACTGAAGTTCTAGAAAAGAGACAAACCTGGCTGGGGCTTGTGGGGTTTTTTTTGGTTTTGGTGTGGGGTTTGGTATATCTGTCTGCCTCTCTCTGAATTTGTTTTTTTAAAATAATTTCAAGAACAATAACATTCATACATAGATCCCCTTAGAGTTTATTCCATCAAACCCATGATGTTCATGAAGGATAAATGCCAGGATGGCATCCCAACAGAGAGCCCTAATTTCTGCAACACTGTGCTCCTGGCTGACAGGAATGGTTAAGAACAGCAAAACATTTAACTTCTAAACAGGGTAGCAGGAAGTTTAACAACTATTAAATAATTGATAAGTGTCCCTTTCAGTCTGACACTGGCAATTTAATTATGTGCTAGTAGCTACATAAAATTCTAAACTAACTGTTTCAGGAACTTCTTTTATTTAATCTTTCTGCCTTGAATAATATAAGGGTTCTGTACATACAACCACTAGTCTATTCTTAGAAAACTAAACACAGAATCAAAGTCAGAAAGCTGCAGAGTCTGCCAACGCCTCACTTCCTACCTTCAATCCCACACTCTCACCCAAACCCAAATCTTAAACATTGCTGTGTATTGTCTGGATACACCTATTTCCATGAGGCAGGAAGAGATTTCGCTTTTGCAATTCTTGGTGTTCCCAGATACATTGAATAATAATAAAAAAGTAAACGAATTCACAGGAAGAATGAAAAAAATCCCTTATACATACACACAAAAATGGAAAAATGAAAATAACTTATCCAAATCATGAACTGCCAAAGGCAGAAGTGAGAATTTACACTAAAACTAATAAAAAACTTTCATAAATTCTATTCAAACAGATTTTTTCATGTCAAGAGAATTTTCCTCCACTAACTCCCAAGTTCTTTAGAGGCTAAGAAGTGATGTATGCCACACAGTGTTCCTATATCATTTCATTACATTTGTTTTTCCCCTTCAACAAGGAATCGGATTCCATAATCTCCAGGAATTAAAAGAAATCATTTTGGATGTAATTTCCCTAGATATTCTTTTAATTTGTTCTTATCACTGCAATCTTCCTCTGATTTACCACACAAAAAGATACTAATTGACAAAGGCTGTGTATAATACTTGGATGCTTTGGCTGCTTAGATTTGTCTCTCTGGAGAACTCTTAACCTCCTAGTTAAAAGGAAGTAGGTATTCACTGTTCAGGAACAGTGTAGTACTGCCTAGAGGATTTTCATGTTACAAAATTTGTTGTCCCTGACTAATTAAACAGGATATTTGAGTTTTACTATGTACGTCTACAGAACAAAACCAGTGGTCATTACACATAGACACTCTTTTCTTCCCTGTACCAGAAATGGTCAGATCCTCATCACCATTCTGTACTGGACAAGCTGATGAGACTAACTGGATCTGACATCTTCCTGCCATATAAAGGGTGAAGCTTTACTCTTCCTGACCTTTTAAACAGCCATGTCTGCTCCCAGCCATGCAGTTTTACCTCACATTTGCCTGGCCATGATGCCTTTCAACTGAAATGATTCAGTTCAGTTACTCAAAAAAATTCTCCCATTTGTTTCGCTGGCTTAGCGAACCTTGTCACTTGATAGCCTAATGAATACTTGAGCTGTTTGAACAAGATGCTCCAGATTTTGAAGAGACAACTACCATAATTTTACCCAAATACAGGAAAAGAACCACCAACAAAACCAACACATGTTTCTTATTATATTATGGCAGATTTGTCAACAGGTAGAGGAAACATAAAACTTACTATTTTTTAATTCGGTGCATTTCACTAACATAACTAGACACATCCACTGGTTACAAGGAATTTACAGCATCACTACAACCATCTCACAGAGGAATTTACAGAATTTTAGAAAAAAAATTAATTGCCTAAACATGCAGAGGAAGTACACCATGTGCAGGCTGGGCAGAGTAGAAACTCATCCTACATTGTGACTGTGAGTTTAAGCAGATTCTATCAAGATAAATATGCAGAGTTCATAAACAGAGTAACATCTGGGCACGAGAATCAATTAATATCCATAAAGTTACACTACTACTAGGTAAAATATTCCAGTTTCATACATTAGGGCAGGAACTTAAGTTGAATTTTAATTTAAGGTTTTAGGTATTAAAAGACATGGTTTTTTGCTAGTTATCTTTTATTGCCTGACAGATTAGTGTTGAGAAAAACCCCAGTCTATCAATCACGCAGCCCCTTTGCTTTATGGGTAAAGGTAATCAGATATGATCCTAATGATACCTTTCATAATGGTCTTTTTGTTAAATATTCTAGAGTCAGATCTTCCAAATAACAGGCCAAGCAACACATTTCGAGCTTTGTAAATTGTTTCTGTTACCCAGACTAGTTCGTTTGGACAAGAAAGCCCTTTCAGTGTTAGTCTTCAACAGCAAAGTAGCTAAAACACATCACAAAGTCCTTGGTGTAGAGTCTGTGCTACGACACCAGATTACATCTTTGTACAGTTATCACTCAACTCTGATATTTCTGTCCCGGATCATTAGCCAGATGCTAAGGAGACAAATGGCAGCATTTGCCACTTAACAGCTTGCACCCTTTCTATACCAAAAGCTTATTTTATCAACAAACTTCAAATAGTTCTACCTTCTTGAGTCACATTTTGCACGTTTATAACAATTATGCAAAGATATTACAGTAAAAAATTTTAGTAGAGAGCAATTTACTTGCTTATGCACAGTTATATCAAAGTTTAAAACCCTAACGGCAATTTACCTGTTATATTAGTGATTTCCAGGTGTAATTTACTCTTTGAATATCCAATTTTACATTTAATTACACTGCTACACTGAAACCAATGAGTCAGTATTTTAGAGCACACCCTAACATTTTAAAGTAGTAGCCAAGCCCATCTGCAGTGGCTTTTTTACTTCAAAATGTTGTATGATAAATGTAGGTCAACATCACCTGCCAAGTCGTCTTATTTTGCACTCACAGCAAAAGAATGGAGTTAAACAGGTTAAAAGAGGGAGATCTGGACTGGTTTTAGGATGATCTGGTACAGTGTGTGCACTTCCAGTAGCATTACTTGGTTGCACTCTCCTTCCTTTCCATCACAATAAAACAACATCAGCTGGTAATGGATTTGGGAACTTGCCGAAATAATTTAAATGTTTTACAGCTGGGAAAAGGCTCATCTACATTGTTTAGGCGTGTAATATTTCTATACTTTAGCCTGTGATGGCTTTTATATATACTTTGCTTTTTATATAGCTAATATTTTGCTAGGAGAGAAACACATCTCCTTCTCTTCAAATAACTAGGGCAAAATTTAAAAACCAACCGAATAGAACCCAAAATTTTTGTGTGTGATTATAGTAGCAAGCAGTTAGCCAGATAAAACCAAAATATTTTTAAGCAATTAATGTAATTCATTACTTAGAATCAGGAAACGGTAAATAATTACTTACAGGTTCCAAAGGTGAACATAATTAGAATAATTAGCTATGCCAAGTAATACATTTTTCTGCTCAGTAATGGAGCACTTAAATAAACAAGCTTTGAAAAACAACTACTAAAACATTTAAAATTCAGATTCTTCTAAGGCCCAGGCTATAATAATACAAGACAGGAAAATACATGGGATTTAAGCAACAACAACTACTATTCAAAAAGAACTTTTAATTGTACTTCTCCAGTTACAGTATAACTTCGGGAAATAAGGAAGTGGTAACACAAGTGGATTTGAGTAATTGGTTTGAGTTAGCCTGTGCATTTGTAACAAGCTTAACAGCTTTCCTCTGAATAGCCTCATGTTCCTTAGTTAAAAATTGACTTGCGGGATGCCTGATGCAAAGAATATATTCTACAAAGGAAAAAAAAAACCCCTGCAAATACAATCACTAAGGAGCTGAAACATGTCTTAAATTGAGTCTTAAGTGAGATACCTTCTTAGAATAGCACTCTTATAATGAATGCATAGTCTGGAAACTGATCTCTGTGTGAGCAGGGGATAGTTATTAAAAGTCCAGGCACACAGCAGATGCCCTTTAGTTAGTCATGAGTACCAATTTTTTTTTAAATACATATTCTGCTGTTCCTTCTGTATTCCTTATGGTAAGTAGCACATGAAGCAGCAAATAAATAGAGACAAGAGGAAATGGCCACAAGCTCCATCAGGGGAGATTTAGGCTGGACATTAGGAAAAAACTTTTCACAGAAAGGGTCATTGGGCACTGGCAGAGGCTGCCCAGGGAGGTGGTTGATTCACCTTCCCTGGAGGTGTCTAAGGCACAAGTGGACGAGGTGCTAAGGGGCATGGTTTAGTGTTTGATAGGAATGGTTGGACTCGATGATCTAGTGAGTCTCTTCCAATCTGGTTATTCTATGATTCTGTGATTCTATTCCTGAAGAAGGATAAGCAGTTCAAGCATTCAAAAAAAAAAAAAATTGGTTTATATACCTTAGTTTGGAGCTCTAACAAGGCCTCTCAGAAAGAAATGTATAAATGAGAGTCAGCATGGGAAAATTTAAGTTAATGTTTCTGAGAGGGAAATAATTTTCAGTGTTTATATTCAGTAAAATCAGTCCTATTGCAAGATGAAAGCCTACAGGTAATGGCAGAAAGGAAATTTAGCATCAGCTTGCAATGTAAAAAAGTCTCCAGAAAAGCAAAACAGATTAGTTCAAACTGCTTGTCACAAATCAAAGGGTTTTCTCTTAAATAACTACAGAAGACATATCAATTATTTTTGGGTAGTATGTAACAACAAAAGCATAGAAAAACTAGAGAAACTTTGGAGGAAAGAAACTAAAGCAAGCTGGGACAAAAACCAACTTTTTTTTTTAAATAAGCTTAAAGGAGGCTAAAAAAAATTGAAAATAAAAACCTAAACACATGTAACTTGTTTGGGTAAGTGATGACTAAGAATGAATAATATATCAGGCATAACATATCTTTAGGCTATTAACTTCCAATGGGGAATGGATTACTTAATGTAGTACACAATGCCTAACCAGAAACAGCAGCACTAGATTATGAGAAATTAAATGCTGGCTATATTGAGAGAAAAGCTTACTGACAGAAAAATGTGTTACTTCCCAGGAGAAGCAATGGGAACTAAATATCAAGAAACTGTAAAATTGTTTAACTCCAGTGCATTAAGAATCACGTTACATAAGAGATTCACCCAAGGACATGTACTTATCAAAATCATACCAACTTGACTACAGTACAAACAGGCTTCAAGAGAAAGTTATCTTGTTCCCAGTTTTTCAGGAAACAAGCACTCTCAGGATCTGTGGCAATCTTACAATCATAAATGTTACTCCAACACAAACATCATCACAAGGCAAGAAATAACTCAACAATTGAGTTAGAAAGCAGTAGCTGGATATTTTCCTGTTCAGCCTTTGGTACATAGCAGGGTAACTGTATATAAAGTTGTTCTCATATCCAGTCACATCCAGTGAAGTTCTAAACATCTTAAAGGATGGAGTGCCCGCTGTTTCTTATCAGCTTCTCAACTGTGTGTCTGCTATCACAATGAACTACTCTCTCCCCAATATCGAGCCAGAATTTCACATCGTAACTAGTGTCCATTGCCTCTTTTTGGAAGTTTATGGTAAAAAGACAAGATTTTTTCCTTATTTTCCATAACCTCACATTAAGTAGCTGAAGATTGGAGCTCTACAAATACCTCATTTCCAAACTATGATAACGCCAGATCAAGATCTTGTTGAACAAGAGGCAACCTCAAAGGAACCTAAAGTGAATTTTCTCTTAATAGGTTATGTCTTTGAACCACAGAAACTCACAAACAGGAGATGATCAGACAAAAGATCTAGAAGAGAGCAATTTTGTTGTACAAAATTTAAATGTATGAACACAAGGCCAGTGATATTCTTGTAAAGAACAACCAACAAATAACTCTGGATAGCTGATCTATATGGCAAACTCTGAATAAAACTGAAGGTAGCAAACACAACTAGTCATTCTACTGAATGAATTACCTGTTTTTTCTTGATTGAAACCTACTGATAAAGATATCTCATAAAGATATCCACTGATATCTCATAAAAAGTCCTAAGCATCTGCAACAAATAGATTTAACTTCAAAAATAGCATTTTTAGGAGATTTTGTGTGTGTTTTGAATATGAACATGACCACCTCAAGAAGTTTAGATCCACAGTTTGAAGCAGCTGCAACAAACTCACAGTTGGGGTAACCAACATCCTCAGAGCACTACTTCTAAACAAAAGCCAGTGAAAAAAGTAGGCTTTGGTAGCCTGTACAAGACAGCTCTCAAAAATTTTTCTTGAATTGTCTTACCTCTCCAGCAGATGAAGCTTCTTCCAGGAAAATAAAATGTAGACATGTAGCTCTTATTAAGCAAGAATTTCTCCACATGATATTCATCTTTTTTTTTACTCCCTTACCAAAAATATCTTTTCCCTTTTTATAAAAAATCACCCTCAGCTTTTTCTTTTTGTTAGTTCCTTCTGTCTTCTTACATCTCAACATTCTAGACTAAATACAGGTCTTTGGTTGGCTTTCTGGTCTTTTAAAGAGCCCAGCACCCTCCCACTTCTCATTTAGGAGGCATTAATGTTTAACTGGAGCCACCTGCTTAAATTGTCCTCTCACTTTCTTCTGATACAATTCAGGTGTGTGGAACCCGATGCAAAGGATTTCCAGGCTGGAATAGTCACTGTTATTCTAATAGTGAATATCCTGTTTTAGATAAAATAAGTGACTCACTAGTTAGGAAGTAAGAGATTGTCTTTTCAGTTTTCTGTATGAACCAAAAGATCAAGGGAAGACTTAGATGTAACTATTCTTCTTTGCAGGTGTTCTCTACACCCTGCCTAAGAACTGTGCTGAATGAAACCTTTAGATATGTCAACTAAAAGTTATAACCAAACATATCTTTGTCTTTCATGATAAATGAAATGACATGGCATAAAGATAATTGTTTTATCTTCCTCGCTATCACAAGCAGCCAGTCAAAAATACCCACAAAACAAAATAAACAAAAAAACCAAACCAAACCCTCCACAAGAATACACCAACTGACAATGAAACCAGCCCAGTTCTTTAAACTAAACTCTGTCTTCTAATAGCCATGATGCAGCTTGAACTGTATTATTTGACACCAAATCTTTTTACCACGAAGAGGAAAAGCAGAGCAAAGAAAAGGTTAGAAACATTTTGCATACATTTTGCCTAGTGACATACTAAAGCAATAGATTAATTAGTCCTTAAGTAATAATGCTGTTAATAATAATTATTCTTATATAACAATGCATTTTTTTATTATTAGCTTGACTTTCAGAGGTATTGATTAATACTCAAGCTGAAGTAACCAACGATTTCCCAAATGAGGCCATTGACTTCCTAACCACAGCTGAGGAATGTTCATTTTCAACTTTTTACAGGGTAGTGGCTCTGCTAATATATAAATTCTCTTATGTAGTATTCAGTTGTGGACATTCTGTTGTTCAGATTCATTTTATCGATAACTTTAAGTAATCACTCTGAAATCAGTATCTGGTTTTGACACTTCTTGTTGAAAGATGATTTATTAATAGGATCTCTCAGCAATCTGGGAGAAATCATCAGCACATTCTTATGCAACACTGCTAGTACTAAAAACTTAAACATTTCATTTAATTTATTATGCAGGTAAAGCAGAATCACATATCTGAAGCAAATCACTGCAGCAGAAGGTGATGCTTCATAGCTATTACCATATTTAAAACTGAATCTGCAACAATACCAAAGTTTTGTACTGATTCAGAATAGCAAATTAATATTTGATCCTTTCCTCTATATGTTTTACTCTTAAGAACTCGCAAAACATCACATACTAACCATGTGAATGTGAACCTATTTAGATTTTTTTTATGAGTTGTCCTCCCATGAGTTAGTTACTGGCAAAACCTACAATGTCCATCAGTCATTTCACAAAGTATCAAAAGGAACAATACAGAACATCCAATCAAAGTAATTGGGAAAAATTTACTGACTGTAAATTACATCTTTGATGTTTGCTCAGTCTTAATCCCTACAAGTGATAACTTGGAGAGAAAACCAAGGAAGGAATTGTTCAACCCATTTTTAATTTACTCATGATGTTATTTCAAAGACATGCTAAAATCTTAAATTTATGTTCTGTTGGAACAGAAACAAATAAAATTATGCAACAAACTCTTCTAGTCATCCATTCAGAATGAGGTTCATTTGTTTTTTGGACAGATGGAAAATTTTATTTCTGTTTGGACTCATCAAGCTGATCCAGCTTCAGTAAGGGAAATGAAATTTTGTTCCCCAGTCCACAAAGATGTTGTCAATTAAATAGGTCAGTTTTGTTTAACTTCAAAAAAAAAAAAAGTTGCCAGGAATAATATATTCTGTGGGTTTTGCTCTCCAATTGAACAAAAATAGATGAATTCATTTTAATTTTAAATGAACAAACAAATCTTGATCTGAAACAATGCTGCAGGAAAGAATTTTGTCATAAATTTACACATCTATTTGCAGAACTAGATTTTTGTTGTGACAGTGTTTGCCCCAGCTGTTAAGCTCTGAATGCCTGTTTCCCAAACTAGTGTTGCATGTACCATTTGCAAATACAGTACATCTTCATCAATGTCAAATTCAGAAACAGCCTCCTGAATATATTTTGTACTTTATATTCTAGTGGGCTTTAAATCTTTGTTTAAAGGCTGCTCTCTGTTCTTTTTATTTTGGATTTTAATTTAGTCATGGAAGGTTAATTAGTCTTTAGATTTATAATTAGAGCAGTGATTCAGCTCTTCCCGTCCTGCGCTGTGTCTGGTTTTATACTAGAATCTCAAAAGAAGAGAATGCAATTCATAATTTTATGCAAATATCCTATCAGCTTTAAATGAAATAGAGATGGAAATCTTTGCAACTCCTGCCTGTGCAAGAATCCAATGCCAAAAGAATTCATTAGAAGCACTAGAAAGAATATAAATGAAGAAGGCCTTATACCTCATTTACGCATAACTATTTACCTTAGTGGGGACTTCATTACTGAAGGTAGGGGGAGGACACAAGTTCTCTGACCAAACTCCAGAGCATCAGGAAAGGTTGTTTGGACAACCCTCAAATGTTTCACAAGAAAACACACATCAACTTGATCAGCTTTTGATACAGCATTGTGGTAGGGCTTTCCCTCAACCTAAGTATTTGTACACAACTGATAAGGAAGTATTTCAACAAGCTTATTTTGCAGGAATTTTTTTTTTTTTTTATTTTAAGCAAAGAGAAAATTAATCTACTGTCAGAATTATTGTTGGAATTGAAATCCAAAATTAGATCCAGACATCTTCTGACATATTTTAAAAGAGCAAAATTCTCAGTTATGTTTCTGTTTAATTTGGTCTGGTTTATTTCAGGTCATATTAAGGAGGAAATAAGAAGTCATCTCAGGTTTTATATCCACATCATTAACCCTTATGCAGCCTTTGGGATTTTCTTCTTCATGACCATTCAAAATTCACCCACTGTTGTCTATCTTCGGTCTAACAGCTGTATTTCTCTCTCATGATCTTCACTTACCTTGGCACCCCATTAGTAACATTTTAGATCCATCTGTCTTTGATACTCTATTTGACCTGCTTTTGAACATTTTCTCTATCAGACATCAAAACTGTCAGCATCTTCTTTTCTTAATCCCCAACTACTTTAAAACCACGTCTCAAGATTCTTCTGACTTGAACAAATAACATTACTGATTTTCTCTCAGCTCCTCTGTGAAATTGAGTCAAGTGGCAGCTTCAGGTTCTCAGATAGTTTGCTTGTGCTGTCATTGAACTACTTAACTGCAGTAGAAAACTCATTTCTCTTTTTCAGACAGGAAAATTTGAGAGAGGTGGATTCACTTGCAAGTTTGAAGGGTTCTGGTTTGCCTTGTCCATTGTGCCTGTGGACTGTGCCAGGACCAGCTGGTTTGGATGGTTTTGGGCTCACCTTGCCTGTAGCTATTAGTTTCTAAAGCACACATAGCTGTGTCTGGATATATGCCACATAATCCCTGTGGCCCAGCAAGGGACAATTATTTTTGTATTGTTTTATTTTGCTCAATTGCCTAAAATTTTGAGTGTTCTGCACTGCAGCCTATAAAGAACTACCCTACTCAAATACTTTTAAGTGAGTATTAAATGTTCCAGCTTTGAGGTAGGAGGGTGTGCAGTATGTTCAGCATCTCTGAAGGAACCCTTGGACCTACATGGTTAACTGTGCCTGGGTTCCCATAGCGATATTTAGCTGATTCTCTGCAGAAGGGAACCCAGGAGGCAAATTAGACTGTATAATGGTAAGTAAATAGATCCTAAGAGCAAAACAGAGAGCCAGACTGATGGTGTAGGTGTTCCCTAAAGAATCACATTGCAATTTTCACATAGCCATAACCACAGCATTCCAGTACTAACTGGACTGAACTATTTGGTAGGTAAGACAAGAACCTAAATAAGCATGACAGAGGTTACATCCAAGTTTACGATGAGTCGGGATAAAAAATATTTCATATAAAACCTGAAATGTTATCAGAGGACTTTTGTCAGTCCCTTGAATTTTCAGTTCAAGGGAAATTGTAAACTTAATATCAACACCCGAACCCCCACAAGCCTATAAGAAGTATCCAAATTCTTGTGTAAAACTTTCAACTGTAAGACTGAAACATACTTAATATTCATGTTGAGCTAAGTTGACTTTGCTATCTCTGCAGCTCAGAATGCAAGGAAGAACTGAAATAATTGCTTTGTGTACTTAGTAGCCTGAAATTTAAAGCAAATCTGGCTTATTATTCATGAATTTCTACTATATGTGGGTATAAACTAGTTGCAAGAATAAAACATGTATCTCTACTTTAATCCATTGGAATTACTTTTCTAGGTAACGAACCCAAGAAGTAAAACTGATGTTTCAGGTTACTGGCTCTATCAAGACCAATTTTTGAAAATAAGGATTATTTTTTACATCTGATTAGATTTTCAATTAAAACTCCAACGCAGAGCCCAAAGGAGGGTATTTTCAGAATTTTACAAGAACTGTCTTTATGTATTTGATTTACATAGGATTAACTTACTGCACATATCTGCAAGCCCAGTCATTTATGGTGTGGAAATAGTTATGGGTCAGTACTCCAGTACATATTAGATACAGAATTCCAGGGACTCTCCACTATATCATTAAATTTTAAGCATAATCTTACTTAGAAAAACTCAGCTAACTCTAACTGACAGCTTGTTGCTGAAAAATGACCACTTCAAGGAAATCCTTAATTTATCTGCTGTTGAAAGAATAACTTCTCCCCTTCAGAATCCAGAAAAGAAGAGATCGTCAAATAATGTATTAGAATTTGCATATAAGGTGAATGAAATATCTTTATAAAGATGGTCATTACTTTTATCACTTAGTGACATTTGTTCCTCATGTTTATTTTTGAAATGAATTAATTTTATTAATTGATAGTAATGTGGTTTAATCACTAAGTATAATTTGGTTAGTCACAGAACAATAGCATTCTGATATTTTAAGGTTTTAATAAATGACAAGTTACTTGCTATAAATACTCTACGAAAGCCACAACCTGTATTAACTTCAAATTTTTTTAGCTTAGCATTACTCCTATTTATTTCACACTAGACTAATAGACAATAAATCCTCATAGGGGAAGCACTTGTATTTGCAAATTAATAGCTTACCTCATAAGTCATGTAAACAACTCTTTTACCATTGCTTCTATTGCTCTCTACCGTTCATTTGATTTGACATATGAATAAGTTTTAAGTAGTTTTTATAATTTTGGTTCTGTTTGTAGTTTTCAAAATGATAGTCAATAATTTCTTAACCAATTTGAACATAGTGTGTGGGAGAAAACACTCATGCACATCAACAGAGACTCATGAATACACAGTAAAATATCCTTTAAACATAGCTCAACAGTAAAACCAATCCAGAAAATATCACATCCCTAACAGAATAAATATTCTGATGTGCTGCTGTGGTTTTAGTCACATTACCAAACTAGCCTGTGACTAAGAGAAATCTGCCTTGTGACTCTTCCAAGAAATGACAAATGGAGTGGTCCTTTTCTAATCAATTTGTGGACTGCCAACATCAATTGTACCCTGCTCTCATCTCTGGGTAAACAAAAGCTAAAGTTGTCCACTTTTTTCTGACCTGATGTAAAATGGACTCAAAACACAGCACTGATATGTGAGCCATGATCTTCAGGAATGGTTGCGTTCAAAAAAACACAGGAGTCAAATACACTAAGCATCCCTTGTCTCCTTACAGCCTCAATCCAGAATTTTGAAGCTGTGCCTTGAATATCAGACTTCGGATCTTTGATTTGGTCTTATTACAAAAGCAGTCATGAGACAGAGAAAGCCCTCCTCCTCCTCCATCCCTCCATATACAACACACATGAGCACAGATTCAAGTCTTCATGCACACTATGCTGAGATTGTTGTTGACTACTTTTTTTTGTTGGCTACCATCAAGGATAGACAGTCTGCCACTGAAAGTCTTAAAGTTTGGTTTTAAAGGTTTTGGGGGTTTGATGCCTTTAGCCTACAATCTAGTATCACAATACCTCTCAAAGCTAACAGAACAGGATGTTCTGACTCGGCACAAAAAAAGAGCATTCATTTTTTAACACAACCTGTTAGCAAGTGTTACTAGAACAGGGCAGTTGTTTTCACTCTGTACAACCAGGGGCAGAGTTAGTTCAGAGCCTACAAATGGCTAACACCTGGTTGTACAAACAAACCTTTGACTGTTCTCTATATGACAAAAACCCCCCAAAAAGCTAGTAATGACTTAATTGTGATTCTTTTTAACTGGTGTAAAGCCCATGAAACTCTTAGTTTCACATCTAAGTTGACTGAGTACACATTCTGTAACTACTATATTGAAATTAATCTCCTCTAATTCTATTCTCTTTCTTCAAGTAAAATGAGCATTTGTAAAATCCATTAATTTGGGAAGAACTTACTGTCTCTCTTTCAGATTAAAATTTCCTCTGTATGATTTTGAATAATAATTTCTTTTAAAAAATGTGATCTCAAATTGTAAGAAAGGAAATTAAACAACATTTTAGTCCCATGAGTTTTCCCACAATGATGATTTCCTCTACAGGATTTTCCTTATTGTGTCCTATTATTATTATTCACAAAACAGAAACTTAGTCAGCTACATCTTCATTTTTGTCTCAGAATTGTTCACACAGGTGGAATAAATAGGGAGGGGAACTTCAGCAGCAGTGTAACAAATTTTCAAAATATTTTGTAAACACGAGGTATCAGGAATAAGATGAAGATTTGGCTATCTATGAGTATTTGCCTTGCAATATATGATGTTCCTAAGCATCAGTTTCAACCAAAGCAACTAATCTCAGTCACAGGTTATGTTTCTAGCTTAGTTTCAACTGCCTGCTGGAATGACTGAACAGGAAAAAACTGTCCAGAGATTGGAGTGTGTATGCAAATTACAGACCACCTGACCTTGAACTGAACACATAGGCTGAGATTCTACCCCTCAAAATTCTGTCAAAGTCCTTGCACCTATCACTGTCTGCAACTGGCTGCTCTCAAAACCACATAATTAATATGAGCTAAGTGATTTTTGGCTTTAACCTCCCTACATCTCATTTTAGAAGCTGAAAATAACATAATTACTGAATTTCAAAGGTTGCTGTGAAGAGAGATATTAAAGATGATGACGTGTTTGGATGTCTGGATTAAGGAACATAATGAAACTATGACCAACTGGAACACCATCCAAATTACAATCTTGAAACTTCTAAGATAATGTACTACGAGGTGTGTGAAAAACTAAAAATATAGTGCAACCTGCGCACCTCAAATCATGTCAGGATATCCAAAGTGTGAGGGAAAGAAAGTTATGGTGTTTTAGTATCATCCTCCCATTAGCTTCTATCTCACAGGATCTTGTTTTCTCATCAGTCTCACAATAGCAGAAGAGAACACAAGGGATCATGAAAGCAGAAGGGCTTAAACCCAGTAGGGTAAGGCAGTACTGTTGTGTCCAGAATATGGCAGACAGTCTCAAACTCAATGTCCAGGCCTTATGAGGAACGGCTGAGAGAGCTGGGGTTGTTCAGCCTGGAGAAGAGGAGGCTGAGGGGAGACCTCATTGCTCTCTACAACTACCTGAAAGGAGGTTGTGGAAAGGAGGATGTTGGCCTCTTCTCCCAGGTGACAGGACAAGAGGGAACGGCCTCAAGCTCCACCATGGGAGTTTTAGGCCGAACATTAGGAAATTTTTTTTCACAGAAAGGGTCATTGGGCACTGGCAGAGGCTGCCCAGGGAGGTGGTTGAGTCACCTTCCCTGGAGGTGTTTAAGGGACAGGTGGATGAGGTGCTAAGGGGCATGGTTTAGTGTTTGATAGGAATGGTTGAACTCAGTGATCTGGTGGGTCTCTTCCAACCTGGTGATTCTCTGATTCTATATGGTGGTCTGCACCAGGGACAGCCTATTACCCTGAGTTGCACAGCCTTGCATTTTGGGAGGCATAGTTCTTCAGCAGCAGAGGGCCTGACCCCTTCTATAACCTACAAGGGAACACCCTTTCCCCATATTTACACCAAGGCTTTCTCCACCTCTATATCTAGCAGCAAGGATCAAAAAAAAATATCTGGATGTTTGATCAAAATCTAAATTAGAACATAAAGCCAAACTGATTTGCGGTTCTGATCTCCTTCTCTGCACTGTCTTCTTTGCAAATGATAATTGCTGAAGTGGCATTTCATAAGAGGATTCTGCCTGTGACATTCAGACATGCTGGCATTTGAGAGAGGACTAAAGATACACTAAGGCAACACAGCATCTCCCTGGAACTGTACAATCTGGTCATTTTATTATTTACCCTTCACTAGAAGCAGTGGATTAAAAATAACCCTAATCTGAGGGAAAAAAATTTGACTGTTTATGAAAATCTGAATGTCTCCTCTTGAATTCTTTCTTCCTGCCAAGCACTTCATACGTCCAAGCAATTCTATTAATCAGGTTTTTGGTTACATCTGAATAATATATGACAAAGCCATTGTGACAGGATAGGAATGGTTATATGAGACACACAGTTCAAGAGGCCATGGTAGTTGTCAGGAACCTAAGGCTTACGCCATTACGTCACCTTTGAAATGAAGATAAAAAGACAATTTCAATAGGAAGATGGTGACTGGGTTCACAGATGGTTGAACCCAAGACCCTCTAAAAAAAAAGTAACAGCTGAAGGAGTGTAATTTGTTTCTAGAGCTCCTTATGATATTATTTTCCAAGACAGGATATGACAAATTAACACTTCAATCCCCTAGACATCCCACTGCCTTGGTTTTAAAATAATGATTCCACAAAGTGTACACTCTAATGATGTGGTGAGAATGAGTGTGGCTCTAATATAGCTCCTCATTAAGATTAGAAAGGAAAAAAACAACAATCTAAAACAAGACAGTCTATCCCCACTTAATTTCAATTCAAAATTGAAGTAAAAATGATAGACTACAGTCCGTTTGCATTTATGCATTATCTTCATCTTCCAAAACAGTAAGAAAGTTAATTTAATTATACCTGAATATAAAAATTTTGGACCATTTAAGGCAATGAGATTAAAAAAAAAAAAAAGCCAACCCCAAAACTACCACTGCATAGTAAAAAGATCTGCAGTAGCTTTTAAATTCTGTTCAAGTACATCCTTCTCAGCTATGCTAGATTTCAGAATCTAGTGTTGTCACTTTGAAAAGGAATGAAGCATATTCTTAGTCCTCACTATGAATCATAAGTTCATATTTGAAAAAAAAGAAAAAAAGGAGAAATAACCCAGCAGAGAGTTTAAAGCACAGGGAGAAAGCAGGCCGTGGAGATGAGGGAAAGGGTGCTTGAAACATCCAAAAGAAACTTTGATCTTTACTGTGAATTGATCCTGTGATTTTTAATAGCTTAAGAACATTAAATATCTTTTTTACTCATTTCAATAGACTTGGATTAGACCCTTAAAGCCTTGTCAGATAATTAATGCTTTACAATGCAACTAGCAAAACTTCTGAGTGATACTACTATTTTGAACATCATTTCTTTTTACAGATAAAATAAAAGCAGATCACTATCAATATTTTAAAATCTTATAAATATAATCAGAAAGACATTATTTATGTTAGCTGTTATGTTTTTTTTTTTTTTAAGTAAACTTTATTTTCAAGCCAAATTTCTGTGGGTTGGCACACTGTGAATAAAGTTAGATCCTCCCACCTTGAAAAGATTACAAGCCAGGCAGGCAAAATTGATTGCCTATCTTGTTTAGCATCTTGTCTCTCGATACTGAAAAATGTGCACACAGCCTGCTGGATAACTCGTATCTGAAGATTAAGTGAAATTTATGGGGAAACATGATATTTTTCTTTACCATGGGAATTATTAGTAAGAGGTACTTATAAACTAAAAAGCTGTTTTCTTAATTGCACATTACTAAATGCAACTTCATTGTAAAGCAGTAAGAGTCTTACCACAGGCTTTAAGTGAAAATATAAATTTCAGCAGCTCATTTGAACCATTTTCATTTTGTTGCGATAAAATAAAGTAGAAAATGTACATTCCTGGCTCCCTAGAGTTTTTCATATTTCTAACTGTTGCATGCTCAGCTAACTTCCTTATAGCTCTCTAGACAATACTGCATCTGTAATTTTGTTCCTCAGGTCTTTTCTTATGAAATAGTGAAGGAATCGTAGTATTTTAATACTTCATTAAAATTAACACTTACTATACCTTTATTTGTTGTGTCTAATTTAGTACAAGTTCTATACATTAGTGCAAATTAATACTGTAACGTTTTTCAGGGCTGCAGAGGTAGGATGCTGCATCAGCTCAGAGAAGAGGTAAGTGTGCTGGAGGGGAAGACATAAGTATTCATGAGGGGAAAGGGAAAAGAGAAAACATATGGGAACACTCCTTGCAGAGTTCTGCAAACTTCTGCCAAAACATCAAAGATTTGATGAGAAAGAAGAATCTTTTCTAAACCAGAAGAGGAGTAGAATTTGGAAAAAAAATCTCAAGAAGCAGGGGAAAACCAATAAGTGTTATGTGTTTCTAAAAGTTAACATTTTCATCATTTTGAAAAGTCTGGTGAAATTTAAAAATGTAGCCGAACATCTGGAAGAATGGAAGAAGTACATTCCAAATTACTCTGCAAAGACCGAAGGTGAGAAAGATCTAAAGACGCATTCAGAGCTTCAGTTAGAGGGAAGAGACAAATATGAACAGTGGAAGTGTGTAACGAAAAAGGAAATCACCAAAATGAAGAAAGTCTATTGCAGTATAGATCTAGGGAAGTACATCAAGGAAATAAAAATGGATGAAGTGAATGGTTTTCAAACTGTAACTAGTACTATGAAAGATAACTAAAGAAGAATCACATTCCCTATACTCCTCTATTTAAAAAAAAGTTTTAAGACTAGAAAACCAGGTTATGAAACAAATTTCTCAAATTTCTCACAGGTGAAAGAAAGGAAATTAAAATCTTATAAAGGTTTTGGCTTTGATAAAAATATTTGTTATATAAGTAGATACGGCCAAGAGATGTATGACTGAATGGTCAAACCTCTGTTCTATTAGTTAAAAATACCCCTGTTTTTTTTTTTTTTTTCTTTATCCATATGCTTACAGACATCAGGGTACACAGTTGGTGAATGGTGTCCTGCAGAGTGTACCTGCATCCCAGTATTGATATGGGCAGTTGGACTTTGTCTACTATTTCTGTATACAAACCTAACAATCATGTCTCTAAATCTACAATATATATTTAAAAAAAAGATAAAGTATATATATATTAAATCTACAAAAGGTAAAATTATTTGCTTAAGATACGATCTCTGAATGCACTTAAGTTCCTTAAGAGTAAAGTCACACTTTAGATAGCTTCATGGTGTTCACAGCTGAGTTAATAATATTTGGCCTAATTTGACATCTATGTGTTAAATCTTGAATGAATGTATCCTGAGAATCATAAGATACTTTGTGACCACAAAAAAAAGTAAAAGCATACCTCATGATGACTTTGCTCTGGTATGCAAAATGCTCCTGTGTAAAATAGAAAGTAGAGGAACCAAAGCTAGTGTGGAATAAAACATATTGGAAAGTAAGCAAAGTAAATAATATGTAACCAGTATGAAGCAGAATGTTGAAAAGTGCTTTTAGGAGCAGAACCTTTCAAGATAAACAGTACTTAGGTAGCCACATAGCAAAAACTTACAATATCAATGTCACCTACATGACAGCATGAGAAATAGTAAATCAGGGTATGGATAAAAAAAACAGGAATATTCCAATACACATGTGATCCTGAGTCACACCAGAAGGAGAGTTCCAGAAAAACACAACATACACACACACACACAAAGAAAACATACCAGCTAAAAGTGTAGCAGAGAAGTACCAGTTGCAATAGCTATGGGCAAAACAACCATATCGAAGCTACAGCTGCTTCTCTAGCACAGGTTTAAAGGATTTTTCAAAGAGCATGCTGGGAAAGGCTCCTTTGAAGTAACAGAGCTCCACAGCATTTTATTAGTTCAGCTGAACTCTTTTCTTCTGGATTGAAAAAAACCCAGAAATTACTAAAAGCAAGATCACTAAGGTACATGCTAGCGAAAGTGGTGAAGTCAGCCTCAGTGGAAACCAGGTCTCGAAAAGTATTATTGTGGGAATTACACTAAAGATTTGTGAATTGGAACACAATGGGCCAGGTTTCCCAGTTGTTTCATATGATTTCTTTCTTGCTGACTGCAGCTAGCCTTCAGAAAAATAAAGTTACTTACAGCAACTGAGTTAGTCACAACACTGACTCTAACTTGCCTCAAATTACAACACTTGGAAAAAAGATGCTATTCAAAACAGCAAGATAAATATGATATACCTAGAAAGAATTTTAAAGTGCATAAGGGCCAGTATGGGCAACAGTTCTGCAAAAGAGGTTCTAGAGACTATTACGAAGCCTTAGCAGAGCACATGTCCACATAATGGATAAAATCAGTCACTCTATTGTGATACAGAAACAGTACTGTAAGAGATGTTAAGTTAGTTTTCTGCCCTAGAACTGAAAGCACCCCAGCTCATGCTTTACATTTGATTTCAGGTACTAAATGTCAGTTGGAATTCCCAGAAGAGGACAAGAAGAATGACACAAGATCTTGGAACAGGTCGTAACTGTGCAAAATTTTTTGCACAGGGAGTTGAATAGATACTAAGAAAATACAGTAAGAATTTTCACTATATAAAAGAGTGCTGGGGAGTGCTAAGGAGCAACCTCTTCTTGTCATTTGGTAGGAACAACCCAAGACATAATAACAATAAATTTCAAGAAGAAAGATTCAGATAAGACTTTAGGAAAAACCTTTCTAACAGGAAGAACAGTGTGAAAGTCTCTCAGTGGCACCACCTAGAAGGCTGAACCTCCATCTATTAATGGAGGCTGTAATAGCAGCTCATGCAAGCATCTGTAAAGAACAGCACAGTACAGCTGATGATGCCTGAAGACAGGGAAACAGAGGAGACGAGATTACTTTTCCGTGCTTATCTCTTGTGCAGAAACTGAATTGTGACTGAAGACACGAGAGTTTAAAACTTGCGCTTTTTAATAAGGGGGGGTGGTAGGGGAGAAGGGAGGAAAATCCCTAGAGTGTACTTAGGGTTTGAGCCTTCTTAATATACCAACATTCACAGTATATACATACATCTACACATGGACATTGTTTTGTGTCTTGGGAGTTGATCTCAGGACTTTGTCGCAAATTCTCAAGAGATATACAGACATTAGGGTCACTTTCAAGTCACTTGTTTTATCTTTAATTTCAGAAACCTGGCTGGAATGATTCATGAACATCTTGTGATTCTGAATATTTTTATAGCATTGCCATGGCAACCCAATGTGATAGATGCAGGGGATATAAAAGTCACAGAGATCTGACTAAACAGAAGTTGAGACTTTTTTAAAGAGAAGAGGAAAGAATGAAAATAAAATATGAAAACCTAGATATTACTAGAGAGTAGAGAATCAGAATTTTCAAAATAGAAATTATGTTCTTGTTCTCCTCTAGCACTATTGTTAAAATAAAATATAACATCACAAAAGGATCTCAACCAGGTAGATTTATAATGTGACTTTTTGACCTGTCTCATTGCCAAGTTGCAAAGGAAGCATATATTTCAGAAGTCATGATGAATACTGAAACTGTTGTTCTATCCCCACATGTGCACTGGACTGAAAGAAGGAAACAGATTTGGAAGCTCACTGCATCAATGATGTGTAGTGATGAAGAAGCTTCCATGTAAGAAAAAGAAATGGTTTGGAGTGCTGGATGAGAGAGGTATTCCAACTTCTTAGTGCCACAGTATATGGAGGGACCCAAACAGACACAGAGGACAACAAAGTAGTACTTTGAAAATAGCAACTTGCATGTCCTTTTTAATTTTTTTTTTCCACAGAGGATTCCTCCTGTCTGGAGGGTTCCATTCCCCTAAGCTTAAAAATTAATTCATTTCATTCATTGGAACTTCAGCTGTACATTTAGTATTTTCCTTAGCTGAACTCTTAATTAGATGACGAATGGATTGTCGTGGATTTATATTAGTAAAAGAATTACAGAAAGATCATATTTATAATATTTATTTTGATATTGTTTAATTTACCCAAATTTTAAAACACTTGGGTAAATTAACAAATATCTTCTTCTATATGTAATTGTGTCAGAATATAACTCTACCAGCAGTCATCTTCATGAACTTAAAAAAGGTCACTGCGTAGCTGGAAATCTCAACACTATTCAAGAGCCAGTGCTCTATGTGCTGTAAAACTGGAATACTAAACACCAAACACAATAGAATATGCAAAGTAATAAAAATTATCTTTTCTTTACCAGAATACACCACAGCAATGATCTATGGTGAATTTTTATGGTTATTTCAGAAATCTGGAGAAAATTCTTCTAAAATTTTTAGAAAATAGCTATCAATATGGTTGTTCAATTTTGGATTTCTTTTTTATTTAGCCAGCAGTACAGCATAGATAACATGGTGATTTTTGTGGTAAAATGTAGTGCAGAACAAATATCCCAAATATTTTCATTTATGTTAGTTGGACAATTTTATCAGTCAATGCCCAGTAAGTCTGGGCATTAAGTCTGCTCAGAACACCTTAGGACTTCTTGCATGTTCCTAAGGATTAATATTTGATTTAGACTCTAAACTTCCTCAGGGATGTCTCCGTCTTTAAAATCCACTATTTATAAAAAGTTATCCAAGCTTTTTTTTTTTTCCCAGTTTCTTTTGCGTCATTACTTATTTTGGAAGCAGATGCTGCTGTAAGACATGAGATTGAGCACACTTCAGAATATTGATGGCAGAGCATTTCCTTTTAACGTCTTAATCATAGTCTTCTCAGGTTCCAGCTACTTAATTTTGAATCTAAGCAGCCTCCAGTTAGCTAACTTGTGTAAGAAAGAAGCACCAAAACCACTAGTAAATTAAATTTCATTTTCTCTAACCCACAATTTTCTTTTATTTCCTTGGAATTACATAAAATAGGCACAGTTTATTTTCAAATCCAACTTTTTCTCCTTGACCTGATCAGACCAACTATTTTATAGCTACTATGCCATTCCATTCTCACCTAGTTCTGAAGTGGTTTTGTATCTGTGTACTTAATTTCTGTTGTAATACAACTTTTGATCAAAAGGTTGAGACAACCCAGGCAGACAGATAGGACCTCCCATTGTATAGACAGCACAAAACACACCTCTGTCCTTTTACCTGTGAAAAGAATGTTAGTTCTATAGAAAGGAAATGGGTAGTACCTCCCTAGTTAGGATGTTACAGCTCTCCTCTAGTTCTCCTCTGCATCATGACCACAGAACCAGAAAACTGATCCTGCTTCTGGATTAATCACATAGCAGGTAGTTAAAGTTGACTTCCCTTTACAATGGTCAATCATTCAGAAATAAGTAGTGCAGTGCCAAACTGTATTGAAGGGGTAGGATCACACGATGCTGCCAAGCTTCTTATTTGCTGGACACCCATCTGAGTGACTATGGAATTCCCTCAGGAGGCACGTCCCCCCCTGCCTTTTCCAGATGGCTCCATCCATTCTCTGATATGCCTTGGGGCTGCAGTGAATTAAATGCCAACGTATTATGCATGAGTTTGCTCAAGGAATTCCTCTTCTGTTCATCAGTGATGGTTAATTGACCAAGAAATTTCAGCTGTGTGTCAAAAAAAATACTAAAATATATTTTACCAGTAGTGAAAATAAATATTATATAATTATTATAGTGAAATACTAATTCTAGCATGGCTTTTGACTTATAAGGTTTGTTCATTTCTGGTGTGAAACAATCCTAACTGTTTTAAAAATATGATTTGAGTTTACAAAAACTCTTCAATACCATCATGAAAAGAACTTGGGATGTACAGACTGAGTTCTAAGATACATTTTTGGTAATAATCTATTTTTAATAGGCACAGTATTATATTATTATATAAACTGATGAGAGCGTTTTGCTTTGGCAGAAGGATGATGTGATGAATCCCACAGAGTTTATGGAAGCTTTTGGGATCACTCAGAGGAAGCAAGAAGTGCCTTAAAGGTCTGCCTACTGGTTTTGTACTTTTGGAGGCCATTATATCATTTAACAGTTTCCTTTCCTGCCTTCAGAGCAGAGATACTTAAATACCACTTCTGCATTATCCTGTTCCCGCATTTTATGGTACAAAGGACAAGAAACTTTGGTCTTCTCGGCCTTCTGCATTCTAAATCCAAGATGATTAACTGATACTATATAGGAGGCCTGCAGGAGAGCTGTATGGACAGGGGTGATCCACACATCAGCTCTACCATAGAAACAAACACCTCCCCAAATGACTACCCAAATCTCTTCTAGCTTTGAGCTGCAGCTAAGAGAAGCACAAACAAATCCAAAACACTTCTTACATATCAGAGTGTTGGACTTATAGTAAAGATTTCAGTTTTGCTTTAATTTAACAACCATTTATCTGGTTAATTACAACATCACGCCTAGAACATTCTCTTTTCTAATATATCATAGCAGTCATCTTTGCCTCTTACATGCCTCTAAAAGGGAAAAGGGAGGAAAGCACATCTAGCGTACAAACCAAAAGCAGACAGTTGTACACAGCCAGGAGCAGAAGTTTTTATGACCTCTACTCATAAAATTTTCCATACATTACTATAGTATTGCAACTATATTAATGAATTACTACCTTCATGACCCTATCCCTCCATCTCCTTCAAGGTTTCTAGTGCCAATGTCTCACTGTAATGTAGCCAGGCAGCTTTGGCACTAGCTTTTCAGCAGAACTGGCTGCTTAGTGTCAGCCTCAGTCCTGTCATTATTACACAGATCAAAGCAAAGTACTTTTAAGAGGTGGATCAAAGCAGAAAGGATCCTGGACATACACCCCAGTGCTGCTGTTGTTAAAGGTTCAGGAAACTTCTGGGCAGATGGATGCAAATATACTTACATTATGGTAATTCTATTTTCCTAACGAGGCCATTGCAACAACATCAACACAGAGTATCTCAGCCGGCAGCAATATCCCCATCTTCTATGATTAGAAAATGCAAACATATTCCTCTTGGTCTGTGGACTGTCCTTCATTGTCATATAAACTTCGAGTACTTATATAGTATCAGTGAGAGGATGGCATATTGTTTCCAACATAACTAATGTGGAGAGTTTCTTTATTTTTCTCTACTCCTAACTAAATAAATGCAGTACCACGAGCTGAATTGTCCTTTTTAAAAATATAATTATGTGAAAATTTTTAGAGAATATTGCCAAAGCTGTTTTCATAGAGTAGAATAAATCAACAATATTTTTCTTTTGTGTGCTTAATGGGGGAATATTACTACCATTAGCTGTACATGAATAGTCAGTGAGTGCATTCCTGTGCTTGTATATGCCTGACAAGTTTGTTATTTCCTCCTCTTTAAAGTCTTTCCTTGTACAAAGTCTCAAGGAACAGCTGTTATACCAGTGTAACTAGACATTCCCCTCAAGAGCCTCAGGAGAGCTCTGAGCATTTTTATGAGCTCAGGACTTGTCTTTGGCCCAAAAAGAGGAGGACAAATATAGATTAAACAATGTTTTCTGAAATCACACTACATAGACTGTATCTGAGTAACGGGATAGCAGACCTACTGGCTGGGCATTTCAACAGAACACTGTTCTTATGTCCTCATAAAATCATTTCTACAGTAAATGAATTTATTAGAGATACATTCTGTAATATTTTCAGTTTATTCCCATTTCTTTTCTTATTTTTACTAGATTTATAACATATACAGAATCACAGAATCACAGAACAACCAGGTTGGAAGGGACCCATCGGATCTTCTAGTCCAACCATTCCTATCTAACACTAAACCAACAAACATATAACCTGTATCCTTCATAATATATTTATGTTCTTCACAGCAAAATCTTAAGGAGGTAAAATGTATTCTCTACATTACTCCCATTTAGCACTATCCTTCGATTCTCTTTATCTCAATTCTTAATAGCTGTATAACGATAAAACAATATGTAACTTCACCCAGAAGCATCTGGCTAGACAGATTTTTTTAAGCAAATAGCAAACTAGGTTTAGTTGAGGACTTTTAAAATGCTACAAAAAGGTGGAGGGTACCTTGCTATCCTCATATATGAATGTACTGAATTTTCACTGCAGGATAAATTTCCAGTCCCAGAAATCCCAAGAAGCTCAGGCTGATTTGTTTGTTGTGCTTGACACCACAGGATAAATGAAAAGCGTTCTTGGAAGGATACCCATTCCCCCTGGCATAGCATTCATTTAATGATGTTCACAATTATCTTTACAGCAAAGATTGCCAAAAATTGATACAGACCACAATTAAAGCAAGCTGTGTAAATTAGCTGGGTAGGGAGTTGCAGAGAAGTCACAGTGCATGTTAAGATTTGAGTTGGGGATGCTCAGGCTGTTCTATAAAGCACACACCAGTATGCAGTCACACAGTAAAAGAGGAATATAGGATTTTCACATGGATGTGTCCATGGCAACTGACAGATTATTTTCACTTGTCTCCAAAGATGTTTCTAGCATGAAGGACTCCATTAAATCTCACAGATAAAAATCACGCTTCGGAGAAAGACTACCCAAGAGTCTTTGTTAAACTTATATTCTGTTTTGACAGGAGCATGAGACTTCTTAGTTTCACAAATGAATTACTAGTCTCCTTTTATGGCAGAAAAAAACAAGGAGTAGTTTTCATTTATGCAACACATAAAAATTTGAATTTAAGATTATCATAAAATGATATAAATATTTAGAGATTGATGGGAATGGTTGGACTCAATGATCCGGTGGGTCTCTTCCAACCTGGTGGTTCTATGATTAAATGAATGAACACCAAGAGGCAAAGTAATTAACAGGTATATGGTGGAACACTTGACTGCAACACAGAAATAAAAAAGGCAGCATGGAGCAAAAAATGCTGAGAGCTTAACTGGTCTCTCCCTACCTGACACAGCTGTAGTGTTTACAACACCACTGAGACATGTCTCTCCAGAAGGGATAAGATGTGCTGCAAGAAAGCTGAGGATGTAGCACTCCCTGCAAAACTTATGATTATTACATTACAAAGCAAATACATTCAATGGTTCAAGACAGTATAAGGAAGGAATCACATTGTTTGATTAAGATGGCCACTGCACAGATCTGTACTGTGGGTCAAAAAGAAAACTATGTATCTGCTTCTGAAGCAGTGTATCTATTGAAAATTCTTACAACAGCATATACCATGCAGTAAGTGTTTTAGCCTTTAAATTTTGCACTTTAAAGTTGCACCAGTGTAGCAACTTTTCAGGGCTCTTATGACTATTTGTTATGATTGAAAGACCTGTCTCCTCTTCCAATTCCACATTGTCTTCTCTAAAAGAAAGCAATGTATTTTCCGTTGAAGCTAGAAATGATCTTTAATTTTTACTGCATGACATTTTCATTATTTGTTTCAATTGTACCAGAACATTTTTTGCCAACTCTTACCTATTTTTCTACAATTTCTGACTCCTTAGGCAGATTTATTTGCTGATCGTTGCTGGCCATCTCTCTGTTCCCTGCAGGCTCTCTGCATATTTGTAATAATTTTCTCTTGAGTAGCCTTTCACCCAGTAGGTTTGAAACTGTGTCCTGCAAGAAATTAAAAAGTTTGTCAAGATAGCTCTGGAAAGCTATGCATTTTTAATTAATAATAAAAAAGTCAAGAACTCGATCTCTTCAGCACAGTTGAATTCTCTGACATTTTCCCTTATTTTCTCAAAGCCTGCTCTTCTAAAATAATTTGAAGATATAATTACTAACTCATTTGCTTTATGTTTCTATTAAATTCAAACTGAGTTATACAAGGTTCGCTCAATCCAGATCTATTTCCTATAATCAGCTCTTCTCAGTAAGTTCTCTTTTACCATTCAGACAGCAGATTATACAGCCTGCTCTTGGTTCAATGGTTAGCAAAAAGTGTTATCTAGCATAGCTAAAAATTCCAGAGCCTACCCAAGACTAGGAGTATTTTGTCTCCAATCTATATAGAGGAAAATGAAGTATCCCTCGGTGAAACAATTGTTTTCAGAATAATTGAGGTTTTTTCTCCTAGTATTAAATGCATAACCAAATTCTAGGCCTGGAGTCTAGCAAGAACAATATCTCATCAGAAAGCTATAGTATATCCAAGAATCATATTTTACAGGAATCCTGAGCTTGAGCTTTCAGTCTTGCTGACTCAATCTACACCTGAGTATATTTAGTGTCAAAATGAGTGAAATGCTCATGAATATTCTTGGTCATAAAATTCACCAAGGAAAAAGTACCTGCAGGATTCATTTTCCTTGTTGATGTTGCTCTAGCTCATTTATAGTTAAGTAGATAAAAAGCATTCTTATGCTGTGGTCTGGTGTGTACCAGTTACGCCTTCTGAGTCACATACTTGAGGCAAAATATTCAGCAATAACTGGTAACTGACTGTCACCAAAGCAAGAACGTGGAATCTCCCATTCACATCAATGATTCCTTTCACTGTGTTTAAGTCAATATTCATCCTAAAGCAAAATTATTTCATTTGAAATTCAGTGGAAGTAAATGAGAATTCAGTAAGCAGAATGAGAAACAGAGAGAGAAAGCAAAAATAACAGTCTTTCTGAATATATCAAAAGGATGAAAAGAATGTAACCAGATGTATTAGTGTTTCTGCAGCTTTGCAAGCAGCTAAGGAGTTGTCCCTCCTTAGTTCATGGAACTCTCTCTCACACTATGAGCACAGTCTGGCAGGATATTTCACTGTTACCAGTGTGCTTCTGTACCAATTATTGAAGGCAGAACATGTAACCCAGCAATTCAGTGAACAATGAACTTCTGACATGTGAATCAACAGTCAAGGATTAATGAATGCAAGTCAACAGTGAGGACTGATGGAGCTAGACAATGGGAAAGTACCACGAAGCACCATCACTAACACTGTCACACAGCATTACCATACTCAGTCACCAGCAAACAGAATCCTCCGGGCAACTCACTTTGAAAGGAAACTGCAACCTGCAGTGGAATGTGCAATGCATTAGCTAACTTGAATAGTCAAGATGATAGGAGGAGCCTCTGAAGGGGGTAGTTGAAGTATTCAAGTCTCAGGCTCAGTTTGAGTCTTTAATGGGCAGTTATTCTTTATAATAATTAAGCCAAAACCTTAGGAGGTTTGAAAATCAGCTCAGAATACAGGTGCTTAGTTAAACACTCTCTTACTGGACAGAACAAATACCTTGTGTACATCCCATCAGTAACAGTTAGTAGAAGTAAAACTTCCTTTGTATTTGTTTGCACATCGTATTTGTTTTACACAGGTTCAACATGAGAGATACGAACATTTTTCTAAGCCTATTTAATGAAATCCAAAAAGGGCTTTCAGATTTACTCAAACATTTACATTGCCTTGTACCTTGTCTATTGACCTTTTATATGTTAAGTTTGTCATTTAGCACTCTTAGACACTTGCAGTTTATCTTTTGTGGAAAATGGTCTGCAGAGATAGAAAAAAAGCATCAGGAGAACACCAGGGTTAAACCAAAATAAATAACCTTGCTAGGGCTTAATAGTTCCGTGCTTGGGAAGAAAAAAGTAGTGAAACTAAGGGACACAAAATTCCCCAAACATATTACACCACCTACCAGCAGTCTTGAAAACACATGTCAAGTTCATTCAGAGAAAACCAAGTACTATTAGAAACACTTTACATTATCCAGTTCCAACTGCTGAGTACAAAGCTGCTTCCTATGTTTTCAAGTGTTAGTGCTTTAATGGACACAGGCAATTTTTCTTAGTTTCTGTGCAACTGCTTTCATGAGGTATCTGAACATTTCCAGGGAAAAGTACTAAGGCTTCCTAAATAACTGTAACAAAGTAATTTACACCTTGCTAAATAAGACCTAATATATCCAAAACCTAATACTTTTCAAATATCATAAGATTACTGGAGCAGATTAATTCAATATACTTTGCAGAATTTTTCACTCATTTTATTCATATTTTACTAGAATTTTATAGTAGTCACACATTCACTATTACAGATTTAACTGTGATTTCACTGGTAATGAAAGGAATTTCTTTTCCTTGGTTAGGAGAAGAGCATTTAAGTGTGTGTTTACACGGCACCAGGCTGAATTTTCACAGAAGCAGCCAATTATATGAACCTTAGTGTATCATTTGGAATTGTTTTGAATTTTATTCTCAACCCGCTTTGTAATAAAGTTGGACAGTTAAAGGTCATTACTTGATTGTAGATATGTATTGAGTTTCCACAGCAAAGTTCTCATAGTAGAGAGCTGCAAGGGGTGGTGTCAGTGAGGCACTGGTAGAAGCCTGAACAAAAGCAACTTCAGCCAGGGAGAGAAGTGAGAATGAGGGTGACTCGTGAATATGCAGACACCATGGTCAGTCAAGAAGGAGGGGAGGAGGTGCTTTAGGTGGCAGAGCAAAGATTCCCCTGCAGACTTTGGTGAAGACCATGGCAAGGCTGTACCCCTGCAGCCCATGGAGGCCCACAGAGGAGCAGAGAGCCACCTGCAGCCTAGGAAGGACTCCACACTAGAGCAGATGGATGTACCCAAAGTATCCTATGACCCCATGGAAAGTCCTCATTGGAGCAGACTCCTGACAGGAACTTGAACCTGTGGAGCTAGGAGCCCATACTGAAGCAGGTTTGTCAGTAGGACTTGTGACTCCATTGGAAACTCATGCTGGAACAGTTCGTGAAGAACTAGAGCTCATGGGAATCTCTCATGTGGAAGTTTGTGGAGGACTATCTCTCATGGGAAGGACCACACACTGGAGCAGGGAAAGAGTGTAGAGTTCTGCACTTGAGAAGGAAGAAGTAGCAGAAACAAAGTGTGATGGACTATCTCCAACCCCCATTACCTGTCCCCTTGTGCCACTTGTGGAGAAGAGGTAAAGAAATTTGGGAGTAAAGTTAAGCCCAAGAGGAAGGGGTGTGGCGCAGAATGTTTTAAGATTTAGTTTAATTTCTTATTACCCTACCATGATTATACTCGGTGCTAAATTAAATAAACTACCCCAAGTCAAGTCTGTTTTGCCTGTGAAAGTATTTGGTGAGTGATCTCTCTCTGTCCTTATCTCAACTCATGAGCCTTTTGCTATATTTTCTCTCCCCTGCCTGGCTGAGGAGGGGAGAGTTAGAATGGCTTTGGTAGGCACTTGACAACCAGTCAGGGTCAACCCACCAGAAGTTACTAAATGGTAGACAGTTATTGTACATATTCTTAAGGTGTAATATATATACTTACTGAAATAAATTGTATCTTTCTCTTCAGATTTTGGGAAGAAAGTCTTTATCTTTCCTTTGTCACTACTGTAAGTACAATGCTATGCCCATAAAGATGTCTTATTCTTTAATGTAGCTTGTTCTCTGAAGAGTTTTGCTAAACTATGTAGTATTGCATGTCCCTTCTAAGTGCTCTGAATTTTTTAAGTTTGCTGAAAAGTGTATCTACAATTTCACAACCCTATATCCAATTATTACCTTGTCTTCTGTTCAGCAAACAAAAGAGAACCAGTCAAAAGAAATAACGTGGGATACCATTAATAGGAGGAAAAAAAACAATGACATTAATTTCACTGCATTTCAACAATGACATGGATAGTTACAAAAATGTTTAAATTATTTTCTTTCAGAAGATGTCTTGTACCCAGCACCTGCTATGGTGAGTGCTACAACAGAGAGCTGTGATTTGACATAAAGAGAAAGGAGAAAACTACAAATCAAACACACAAGAAAGAACTGAAGAAGATCAATGCAAAAGATAAAAACTGTGAACAGCTCCTGGAATAGAAGGTTGTTTTGAGTGAGGAAAAAGAAGCAGTAAAACAAAGAAAAATAACTTCTGAGTTGGTTTAAAAAAGGAAACAGAAACAAGCACTCTTGTAACAACAGTTTAATGGATACCTGAGAAAGCTAAGGTCAACAGAGACAAGGTTACAGAACTTGTCAGCCATCTATATAGTATGAAGCTGCATGACTCAAACAAAACTTCCTCATGAGACTTCCAGACTCACCTGTAGATGTTTTGTTGTTGTTCTCTGTTTCATTTAGTTTGATTAACTTTATGTTTCACACAGTTTCCTCTGAAGTAGTCATCAGCCATAATTAGTTCTGACTTGTGATTTGGTTGTCGACTTCTCCTTTGCTCTCTCCTGGGAAACTGTATGAACTTAACATCGAAGGTAAGTCGGGGATGTTAGCTGCTAGTGCTAGTATAAACCTGTTAATGAACAAGAAGGAACAACAAGTTAATGAACAAGAAGGAACAACAAGTATGTCTTAATAGTAGAGAGTAAATTCACTGGGGGAAAGAAAGAAACACTAAGTACAGCCCTTGTTACTTAAGGCTATAAACTCCAAACTTTTTACTGGTGGATGTCTGAAGGCAAGAGAATGGAAACAGTGAGAGGACTAAGTTTTTTTCAAAACTTCCCTCTTCGAGTTCATAACTGGAAATAAAAAAAGGCAGAGTTCAGTTCTGAAGATCAAAAATTCATGTCCAGTTAAGAAACTTACCTCAAATTAAATTGAGCTGTCTCAGAGCTCAGTGAGCTATACTGTTGTGCACAAAAATAGCTTAACAAAATTTTAGTTAAAGAAAAGAGAAAGTGCCAAAGAAAGAAGAGGATAACAGTGAATAGCTACCTTTCTTTTTCCTAAAGTCCAGAAAGAGTAACACTGGAGATCTATCCTCTTGCAATGGGAACACCTTTAGCTTGTGAAGCCTGAAGTTTTACCCTGTTTTGTAGTAAGGATTCAACCAAAATGCAGTTGATCTTCCAGAGTATGTTGCCCACCAGCTACTCTTTCAGCTCTGAAGTGATCTCTCTCCTGCGGCAGGAGTACCGGAGAAAACCACATCCCACATTAGTTTTTTTTGCCTAAGAAAGACTTGTTAAATAGAGTTCAACTGATTTGGACTTTTCTAAGAGGCATATGCTTTTCTTTTTAGAACATAGAACTTTAGGCTGTTTATTATGGAATTACATGAGCGTGACTGCTTACCCTAGACACCAACTATCAGACAGGCACTTACTTTGCTTTATCACAGGATTTATTTTTTTAAAAGAAATGCCCACAAAAATGTAAAAAATGACCTGCATGTTGGTTCTCCCTTTATGTCTGTCTATCTACCCTTTCTTTCTCTATGAGGGTATATAAGGGTGATATGAGGGTATTGATGGACATCCTCAGAATAGGTTCATACATTGTCATGGATTTTCTCTTCCAGACATTTTATAGTCTTTTCATTCAAGAAGAATATTTTGTTTTCCATTTATAAACCTAATTGCTACCTTAATATGAGGGAGTAGGAAATAAAGGCTTAGAACAGGTATGGGATACAAAATGGACCATCTCAGCTCCAATCTATAAACAGGTAGGACAGAATTATCAGACAAAATGTTAAACAGCCTTTAAGAAAGTAGTCTATTTCTCAAACAGAAAAAAAAGAGATATAATGTTCTTTCTCTTGTTTCTTTCCTTTCTTTCCTTTCTTTCCAGAACTGTAATACAAGTGAGAGTAAGAGTAGTTAATACCCTTTTTCAGTTCCCAGATGTATGCTTAGCTTACTTAGTTCATTGGGTTAGACCTCCTGAATAGACAGAGGACAAGTCAATCCTTTTAAGAAAACACATTAACCACATGCATTTACTAAATACCATTGTTCCCCCCTCCCCCCACCAAAAAAGTAAAAGAAACTAAAAATAAAATTACGGCTGAAGGCAGTTTCATCCCATTGATGATTGCCAGGCAAGAAACACTGTGTTCTAACATATGACATATTTAAGCAATTCCTAGTGAGCTGGACAAAGTCTTATTTGTTCAAGGTTGCTGATGTGGTGGGATTTATCATTTCTGACCTGCCATCAGTATAGGTCAAGTTAGCAGAGAATAGTTTGGTTGCTAGCTTTGGGCTTCTTGTGATTAATTATTATTCTGAAATTAAAAAATATGACAACAACTTCTTTTCCTGTGTTTTCTGGAAAAAGGGAGCTCATTAAGGAAAACAAAAATTAAGTCCACCTTAAAAATGCTTTTGGGGAATGGGAACTTTGATTCTAAGTGACAATTCTAGTAATATTTTCCCATTTCATTTTGAGATATCTTCAGGCTGTGGAAAAACAAATTAAAAAAACAAAAAAATGTTTGAGTGGAGGGAAAATAGAGCAATTAAAATAAAAAGGCAGAATGCAGAGATTGAAAGCCACAAACCAAGAAAAAATACTAGATTAATAGTATTTTAGGTATGTTTAGCATATAGCAACAGCAATTAAACCTAGTAAACCTTTTGTGTTATAACTTTACAACAGCTACAAGCCAGGCAAAAATTGTTGATAACGACTTTTATAGATAAAATACTGCCATAAAGGACTATGACCAGCATGTTCAGAGATAAGGATCAGAGCAGATGACATGCCAATGATTTTAAAGTTCACCCCTACTGTGCCAAATAACTACATAATTTAATTTATGTATTGCAAAATATCTATATAAAGCATATCAAAAGAACAGAATCAGAGGATTAAGCATGTTCTGAAAATAGTGTCTCATCCTGATCTAGGAATGCGTCATGAGCAGGAGAAAAAACAATGTTAAGTTTTACATGTTACAAATGAAACAGAGGTCCTGTCTTTCCTTGGAAAGTAAATCTATTCTATAGCCATCCACTCAAACCAACATTGACTGAGTTCTTTTCTTTAAGGAAATAACTGGGTGGGGTAAGATTTTTGACATAAGAATCTGTGAGCGCTCTAATTTGTCAGCTTTTTACAATTCAAGGTGAATGCCCAAAGGTAAAAAATAAAGTAGCTCTATTTCTCAATGTATAGATGTGTTTTCATAGAACAGTGTGATGTTAGCAATTGTATGTGTGAGGCAGAAGGACGAATTAAGGCCTCAAGGAGTAGGAAATTCACGGCTCCATTAGTCATGGCATCGGCTTTTTAGATTCTGCATGTTTTTTACTTTCAAGTCTGTTTGAAATGATTTATTATCCAATCTTCATATTTTATTATTTTGCCTTACGCATCTTTCACTCAAATGACTGACTGTAATTCCCTGCAGTCGTTCTAATAATAAAAGAAGTCTGTTCATATGATTTCCTCTATAGATCATTTAATATTCATCACACCTGGATAACATAAATGATTTATATTGTGAAAGTGGAAGGAAGAGGTCCACAGCTCTGTTCAGAACTGAAAATTTCAGATATTTTTAACACTGCCTATTATATCTTTATTATGCCAACTGACCCATTTTGACATCAGATTATCTAGTAGAAGCTGAGCTTTTGGCCAAAGTAAAGAGCAGGAATTCAATATCAAATACATAAATTATAACATTGGCTGGTCATAATATGCTTTTTTTTTGTAGATCTGACTTAATATATGCTGATACAGACAACTGGAAAGACAAGTAGTACAGATTGAAATAGTGTCACGATTTTGGCAATGTGAACCACCATTATAACTGTCTTACAAATGGCAGTACAGAAAAAAAACTGAATTATCAGAGCAAGCATGTGGAAGAGCCAAGAAATGAACCTAGACCTTATGAATCCCTATGCATTGTCTTAACTGTGAAATCATTCCTGATAACTAACGTGGTGCATGGTTTTAAAAGGTCCTTAACTTTTTATGTGCCTATAATTTGTTCTGAAAGATGAATATTACAATCGCTTTGAGTTAGCTATGGTGGTAAGGGAATCTTGAGTACCAATGCACGTGAACAAAGTCAGCATGATGCAGAACCTGTGGTTACATTCCAAAGCCTGTGAATTTTTGGAAAATACTGATGATCCAGTAAAAAAAAAAAAAAATGAATAGGAGAGGCTGACATCAGTTGGACAGTTTAATCAGATACTAATGATGAATAGGGAAAATCCTATCTGTACTTGCTTATGAACTATATTTCAAGTGGAAGATTTTCATTTCACATTAGCCAGAAACACAAGTAGCACTGTGTGCTCTTATCTTTCATTGAAAGTTTAAAATACTTGAAAGATTTTCAGGCTATTAAGAAGAATGAAAAAGAAGTTAATAACTTCACTTTTTGTTCAGTATTATGTTCGGTGTTTTCACTAGACTGCATAACAGACTTCTGCATAAAGGTATCTAAATATTTTAGAACTACAGAAATGTTCCCTTTACCAAAGTGGATACTTTCTTTTGACATGTTCACAGATAAAACCTGAACTGCATTTAATGGTTGTCATTTAGCTAGGAGTAAAGACAACTTTTCACTTTAAAATATTTACCTTTCAGAGCCTTTATTACAGCTCACCGTATTTATCTTCTTTTGAGAATCTACCTGGAAATAAATGGAAAGGTTTAGGTTTATGGTTGAACTCAATGATCTTTTCCAACTTAAATGATTCTGTGAAAGTACTAATAAGGTATAAATCATTCCATCCAACAAGGAAAGTGATTGGTAATAGCAGCTCAAGCGTTTCACAACAGTGAAGTCACTAGAAATGCCTTATGACGAGCTTTAGCTAATTTCCTAATGTGTAAAATGCCATAAGCACCAACACTGCACACAAGTATACCCTGGGGTTGAAGGAGAAGAAAAATCTCTAGAATCAAGTCAGGGAATTAAAATATTCCTTTTGCTAATTTGATCCTTTTTGAGAAAATCATATAGGGTCATAATGCAATTATCCCTAAACCTGAGTAATTAAGGCAGCCACAAGAGCAGGACCTGTGTTCTGTCACTTCCAACTTGTCAGCACACTCTATTCTTTAATTTCAGATTTCATAAGAGAGATCTATGCTCAACTGGTTTAAGATTCTGTTGGGCAGACATACATAGTCATTTATTATTTGGAATTATAGACCTCAAACATAAATAACAATTTCTATGAAGTCTCACAGTTAACTTTCTTAGTAAGAAAAATAGTCTTTGGCTCTCAACTGTGCTTTTTGAACATGAAAAGTAACAGACTCTCAAAACTAAGAAGGGGAGGTTTTTGATCAGGAACCCAGGATGATGCTGACATTTGTTAGGGAAAATAAAGCCAATGCCAAGAACTGAACTAATTTTCAACCCGAGGGCCCACTTTTGTTAAAACCTATTGCAATAATCAAAGATGATAAATTAAATTATAAAGAGTGTCTTAAATATTTATAACAAAATAGGAAAGATGATTTAAATACCTGGAAAGCCAAGAAAATGCAGATTTCTTCTTTTAGACTATAAAAGAATACATAAATTTGATAAAATTCAACCAGTGTTTGATGACTGCATACTATTAAAAGATATAATCCTGTCAGTACAATAACCAATGCTAAACTATGCTTCTAATATCTTCATAATCAACAAAGACCAGTAGGGGAAAATATATGCTAATATTCCATCCTTAAAACAGGAAAATGAAGCCTCAGTGACTGAATTTTCTGGTTTTCAAGATAGACCAGACTGAGCGTAAGGAGAAATGATGGTCATTTATTTTCACTTTGTTGAAATAATAATAATAATATGGCTGAACAGTTACGGGACCACATTACATAAAAGGCTGCCTGAGGAACATTGCATTTGCCATGTCATATTGTTACAGTGAAGTGCTGAACTTGGTGTTTTGTGTGAACTGTATTAGCAGCATCTGATGAGCTTTCCCAGCCTCCCTGAGCATCTGCAATTATCATTGATGTAGTAAGACTGGTAAACCAAATTGGAAGTAACTCTTATTTTGTACCTGTTGGTAAATTACATGACATTTCTGCCAAAAAAAAAAAACCTCACAAGCTGCCATACCAGCTGGAAATACTTCGGTTTAGTATAACAAGTGCAACCCTGAAGTGCTTTTATAGATATGACTAATTCAGTTTATCTTCATTGTAAATTAATGCATCGGGACAACCAATAGTAAAGCTATTAGAGAATGAAACAGGAGTGAAATTGTCAACATTTTTCTCTTATCCTGCAATTAGGAAGACTATTTCAGCTCTATGGGTCTCCAGGCAGTGGCAGAGACAGTCATACGTTATATTCAAATGCACATGGGTGTTTTGAGGAAAGGACTTGAGGAAAACCATTTGCTGAACAGCATTATATGGATTTATATGAAATTCACTGTAGTTAAGATGACAAAACGGATCATACTGCAGTTAAAGAATGCCCCTGCAGTTAGAGGAAGAATGCCCCCTATCAGGCAAAAGCCTCTCCAAACAGATGGACTTTCCAATACACTTGAAGGTCAACAGATTCTGAATTTGCTGAGTGTCTCAGTAGTCATGCTAGATTCTAACCTTTCTCTGTTGCATCTACTAGATCTAACCTCAGATACATATCTTGGTAATTAAAAGATTATTTTCACAGACCAGCTATCCGTGCAAACTGGAAAAAAACTGCAAACTAGATACTCATTTATTAAAGAAAAAAGAAATCTTGCTGGCCTTAATTGGAAGAAGGTTAATAGGCAGGTTTATTTCCACTGTGGGCTATTTGGATTTTGTCTGTAACCACAGAAAAGCACAGGGAGAAAATTGCCTCAGTTTCATCTGTGAGACTCAGTTGGAAGTAAGAAAATTTAAGAACAGAGGTATGCAAGATTAATCATCAAAGGCTTCTTCTCCATATTTGGAAATTCTTTTTTATTTGTTGAAATGTGTATTAAGTATATTTGCTGTTTCACTTAATAATAAGTATTGTTTAAGTGGAACTTATGTGTATATGCAAAATGCACTTCCACATGTGATATTGACATTTTCATATGATTTATTGGAACTTCAGCTATATAGTCAAAGCAAGAAATTAATATTGAAGACAATTTGAGTATATATGCATAGAAGACTCTGTTTGAAATTCTGGATCTCAGTCTTTGGTCAGAATAGGGTCATTTAATGAGCTAGGTGTGGACAATGTCTTTTAAGAGATTTCACATGAAGCAATCTTACAAGAATAAATTCTCAAAGGTATACTAGGCAATGGATATTTAACCACAAGTTACACTACCTTAATAGTATAGTGTTAGGAAACAAAGTAAAATGCTATTTTTTTGTTGCACTAGTACAAATCTTATGTAGCAATACTGAAATAAATAGCATTAAATCCACAGTAAGGCTATAAATATAAAAAAACCCTATAAAGAAAGTTCTCTAGGACTAAACAGATAAAGGAACAGAAAATTCTGCCTTTCTCCGAACTCTAGTAGCACAACCTCTTTCTTCATGCACCCTTTTTCATATCTTCATGTCCCTTGAGCCTTAAAAGACTGCATTTGAACAAAAGCACCAACAGAATGTGATACTTAAGTTTCTTGCTCTCAGTGAGGTTTTCTTGTCCCTTATTCTGTTCCTTGAGATTAATCTGTCTTTACCTTCAGCCTATATTTCTCTCCTCCCATCTATGTGTTCTTCATTTGTTTTGCAGGCAAAAAAAGTTCTTGAGCCAAAATCTAGCCCAACCTCTCTGATAAATTATCATCATTAACGCTCAATGAAAGTTAGAAGAATATTCTAATCAATTTGGAACACACTCACAGCAAAATCTTTTAACTTGTTGATTATCCCTATCCTTACAGTGTGGCCTGAAGAACATAAAAGGAAGCTATTTCTATTTCTTAGCTGAATGATTCTATGTTCCCCTCCATGTCTATTTCTTCTCTCATCACCTTGCTTGTTTTTTTTTTTTTTTCTCACAAGGAATCTTTGGATCTACCAAGCTTAACTTGGACATGTTAAAGGATGCACACACATATACCCACACACCCATCCCCTCCAAATGCCAAGATGGAAAATAAGGAGGTAGTGTTTAAACACTGGTGACAACATGACTCACTCAATATTCCCAGATATGTGCAGACTGTGGTACAAAATATTTTCACTACTAGACCTTATTTTCCAATTTATTACCTTAACTTCAAAGCTACAGTTTTTTTGAGAAAATGTATGACAGTTATCAGCTTGCTTAATAGCACCTTATTCTAAGATTTGTTTTATTGCACTAACCAATAGCATTCCCTCTCCTCTCTGTTTCTTTGTAAAGAAAAATTATAGGGATTTATGTTTCAGAAAAATGAACTAGAGGGATTTATGCTTTAGAATAACAAAAGATGCTTCTCTACATGTCCAATATCACTAGAATTCAGAATAAGAACTCACATCCTTTAAAAGAACCATCCCTTCTGTCATCTTAGCACAGGTTTTCAGTAAAATAAAAATCCAGCTTTTTCATTTTAACAAAATGAATCAATGGTACAGAAAATGGTTTTGTGCAGCAGCAATCAGATGTACTCTCTACGCTTCAACTTGTTTGCCAAAATATATATATACACACACACATATACAAATATGATCTAAAAATATAGTTGAATATTAAAATGTCTGTGCTAAATGTTTCATAATAATGAAAAGTAAAACCTACTGTAAAGTGCTACAGAAAGACCTCACAAGACAACATGACTTGGCAATAAAATTGCAGCTGATATCCAGTATGAAAAGTACAAATTAATGCACAGAGGGAGGAAATCCCTAAGAATATATATATTGGCATGAGGTCTAAAATACTTACAGCCTATGTAAAAATAAAACATGGATTCTGTGGGAATATAAGCTCTATCCTCAGCAGCAAGGAAATGTTTAAAACATTAGAGAAATAAATAAAAGAACTGACCTCCAAACAGAAGGCATCCTCACAACTTCCAATCACCCAGAGTTAAAAAATTTATATATAAAAAAAAATAATTGCAAAGACAACACCAGTCTGACAAGGTGGCATAGAAAAGTTTACATAAGATGCTCTAAGAGACCATGCAGCTGAAGAGTAGATGAGTTGTAAACTACTCTGGTTGGGAAAAAATCTGTTTAAAAACAATACTAACAACTTGCATCAGTTCTACCATTAGATGCACTGTATGGTCATACAAGTACTTGTGCCAAAAGAAGTGATAAGGCAGCACAGGGATGGGGATTAAATGGATGGGGGGATACTGTGCCTACATCTTCCAGGGACAATGCTGGATTTAAATGTTTGCAAAACAACAGATTAACTAGACCACAACATTTCACCTCACAAGAAAAAAGGCAACTAAGAAGGGATACAAAAATGTCAAAATGAAAATTTCATAACTTAGCTCCTATAGGCAACTTCACAAAATCTGTAAATGCAGTGAACAAATTTTTCCTTCACTCTTCAAAAATGAGGGGGTATCAATTTACAATTATCTGACAATACCTTCCGTACAACACAGATTGTTCTTCAGGTATTATATTATGTTATTTAAAATGTATTAGGGTATTGAACAATTTATCAAATACAGAAATTGTTTATATAAAATTTCTTTCAGTTACGCATCTTTTTTATACAAGGTGACTCTTGTTGTTATAATTTGATCACCTCTGTGACCAAGAGAGAAAAAATGGCTTCAAGATTCGGGAATTTTTCTATAAAATTTACACTTTTTGGTAAACATTTTCATCTTCTGATCTACATCTTGCACTTCTACTACTTTTCTCCCCTGGAAGATCACAGACTGTGAAAACAGAAAATGTAATGATGAGAAATATATGGAATAGTGAACTGGAATGGATAACCTGAAATTTATAACAGACAATATCTGCAAAATTCTTTCAAGTACTGACAACTTTCTTTTATCCTCCTGCTACACAGGGGTAGCTCACAATTACAGTTCTATCTGTAACAAATTCAGTAAAATACCTGAAAATGTTAAAGCGTGAACATATTTGCAATGTCTATTGAAAATTAGAAAATTACTGACTTGTACTTCCTTACAGGTGTTAGAGTGTTTTGTTTCATTACAGATGGTGTTAACAACAGTTTTTAGTACAATCCTCATCCAAGAATGGGAAAAAGACAACAAGAGTAGGTTAGTACAGAAGAACGCTAAGGTCAGCATTCAGAAGATCCAGTAGTGGAATGGTATGTGCAAAGCTATAATGAAATAATTGGTTGATGGAAGGAACAGAAATATTCATCTAGGATTCAGAAGACTTAAACCTCATCATGTCTTGTTGGATCACTGCTTCACCCTCTGACTAAGATTCTCGGTTAGAGTATCCCAAAGCTCACGTGTACCAACGTGGGTCTGGCTCACTCCTGCATAGGCAAATCTACCTGAATAGTTCTAGGTAAAAGATGAAACACGATGTTTGAGTTTAGTCACTTAGTATAGCATCACACCTCCACCTATGTCAGTCAGTCTCATCCACTGTGATCTCAGTGCTAAACAAACTGCAGACCTGAACAGAATAAATAAATTTTAAAATGAACAGACAGCAGAAGTGATAGGGTTGTTATGTGTTTCTTGTGAAAGCCTCAATGGCACGTTTCAAGCTTCAGACTGCGTATAGCGAAAACAACTATAAACACAAATATATTTTATTTCTAAAGAAAATTGGACAAGTTTCAGGGTCACATACAAAACCAAAACAGAACAAAACCCCAAACAAAATAAAGAAATGTAAAAGAGTGGGAGCTATTACAAAGAACTGAGTGATAGAAACATATTCTCATTTTATGTGCACAATTTTCAAGCTCTGCAAGTTATTACAATTTAACAATTTTTACTCACTCACTTGACCTGACCGGGGAGTTTATTTCACTCTCTGATGGAAAGATAATTTGAGTTAGAACACAGAATCATTTTGCACATCACCTCGACCTCTCTGCCTCTTAGTTCATGTTCCACACATCTACTCATACTGCCCCCTTCCTCTCAACCCTCTGTCTTTGGAATGAAACACCCAGCCTTTGAGACCTGTCTCAGAAATGCACACAAGAATATATTCCTTGGCAACATGACTCTCACTTCAGCGTCTTATCCTCATTAGTAAGCAAGGCAGATGCCCAGACACCAATGCTGTCTGTAGCACATACATTTTTATGTAACTACTCATTATTCATATATAAATGTATAATGCCTTGCCCTGGGAATACAGCAACAATTTTTGGTTGAACATTAGTAAGATTCACTCATACTTACAAGTGTCTTGTTTATTTTAGTTCACTTCATGGTTTCCTTCTTTAAATTTTGTCATGAATTATGCTTACGTAGAAGAAAGTAAACCCCTTTGGGACATCTTCCCCTCAATGTATTGCATATTCCAAAATGTCAATGGCAGAATCTCTTATGGTGTAGCAGTTGACAGTCTGCATACTTTAATCTAGCTAGAAAGTTTTAATTATACTGCTAGAGGCATCCAATTAACATTTATTTTCTTTAGTAAGTACTCTATGACAATTATTTTTTTAAAAAAGGAAAAGGTAGAGCCTGCAGTTCTTTAGAAAGAAAGAGGAGGGCACTCCTCTGTTTCTTAAACGAAAATAAATCTGAACATTACCACCATGAAAGAATGATATCATTTGTTTTCTTTTGCAGCAAAGAAGAGAAAAATCATATGTTGGATACTGTTAATTATAATGCTTTTTGATACTGCAATTGTTCTAACAATAGTAAGTCCTTTAAATAAAATTCCCCTCCATACCCATTTCCCCTTTTACATTTTTTCTGGCATTTAGTACTTGGAGTGGGTAGCCCCGTGCAGTTGGGAACTGTGCACCTGAACAAATACAGCTGTAAGAACAGCGTGTGTCTTGCCCTATTTAAACTCACCTTGAACAATGTCAAGGCAGGGGATTTTAGTTTGGGAAATGGAGCATCAAATATAAGCCCTCCTGAGATGCCTGCTTTGGGAAAGAAAGGGACCACTATAAAATATCTGTTGGCCTTTGAAATGGATTAAAGGAAAAGAGCAGAAGGACTGTGCTGTCATCTATTGAGGCAGATTTTGTCCGCATCCTAGAAGGGTAGCCTAATTTCTCATAAAAAATTATTTTAGATTTAAATGTTAGCCTGTCATTGTCATTTAAGTCACAATTTCAGATACCATTGAATAATATTTTTTTATATATTTGATGAAATATAGAGAATGAGTTTCTACTTTTGATGACCTGCACTTTTGTGTCTGAGTTCATAATTTGCCTTATGGGTTTTTTTCCGAGGATGAGCTCATCAACCACAGGGTTCCTGAATTCGTTCCAAATCAGGTAGTTTTTTTCTCTACAAATTCTTTTTAATCTTCATTTGGATACACCGTATTTCTCTGCCCGGTCTGAAAGCACTATTTATGTAGCATTACTGTTAAAAGCTTTTCCTCATTCTTTCTACACCATAGGTGGCAGCACTGAAAGAGTGAGAAAAATAACCTGTGTGCCATCAGTATCAGCTGAGAAGTTACAGTTGGAAGATATAAGATTTATAGGACTATTAATGTATGTTACAGTAGCAAGATAACAGACAATTTGGCTGAAATTGCACTTAAATACCAGACTGGCTCTGATCATGGATTTCTTATTTGACTGAGCAACTAAATGCAGCACATAATCACTCCAAAACAGTTAGGATATCACAGCTTGAAAAGATACTTAAACACCTAATGAATAAATTACAGATCCAAATACACAACCTTGAAACTGTGCCCTTGGATTACATGGAATCTAGGTAGCCTATAAACCAAAGAGGGACTTCAATGTAAAAGTTCTTTTTTAAAAACAGATCATAATCTCAGCTTCTCTAAAAGATGAGACAAAATTAACTCCTGAAAAAGTCATGTCATGTACCTCTCTGCAGATGGCAAACCTAAGCATTCCTCTGCCTACTTTTCTAAAATCTTGCAGTAGTAGATTTTAAAGCACACTACAAAGAGAATAATTTCTTCTTTAAAAAGAAGAAAATCGCAGAAATTGTATTCTTTCTCAAATCAGCTGAAAAATTGTCAGGTTTTCCTTCTGCTTGCTTTTAGATAAAAACTTACTTGGAGCAGTGACACAGGCTTCATTATCTTTCTTTAATGTGGTGCTCAAACCTATGTATCCACCACCTAAGAAAAACACACAGATGCAAAGACAGATGCGCTTTCAAGCTTCCTATAGAGGCTGTGGCATTTTCCATATGAGAATTAAGAGATTACTTGTTGAGGGATTAGGGGGAGAAGAAAGGCCGAGTATTACTCTCTGGCCTATGATTTACAGGAGGCAATCAGGAAGATGGATTCCTAGGTTGACTTTGAGAATAAAAGCACAAATGTGATATAAAAAGGAACAAAAGTCAAGAAAAAGGGATCTTTGCTTAGATATTGTCCATCTCTCTTCCTTCCTTCTTTCTTTCTTCCTTCCTTCCTTTCTTCCTTTCTTTCTTTCAAAACAGAACCATTTCTTTAGCTTAGACTTACTCCAGCACCCAGCACAGAATATGAGAGTACAGTGACTGCATGTGACAAGATCCTTAGAGCTGTTTATTTCTGGGACACGGGTGTTCCCTTTTGGTATCTGGGAGACCATCCTCAGTCATTTCATAAAAAGAATCGTACCTCTTCACCGCCACAAATTATAACAATCACCTTCCTCTGTAGCAAGGTAAGAGTTTGCACCAGAGTGACTAATTTGGCTTTTAATCCCTACTCTAAATAGCTACTAAACTGTCAAGCCTATTCTCAATTAAAAATTGCCTAAATGTTTCTTGAGCTACATCTCTCTGTTAACTGGGCTTTTTTTTAATTTAATTTTTGCACTCAGAAATACTTAGTTAGGCACACAATGTGGAACTATTCTGACTTAAGTCAAACATGTAAGTGCTAGATGTGTAAGTTATTCCCATTCCCTTTAATATCTGAAGAACAGGTATCTTTAAATGTTTATGATTAGATATACAGCTTATATCTCCCCTCTCTACCTCCCTATGACATTTTACAAATAAGGGAATTACCCTTGAAAATTAGATATGTGATTACATTAAAATTATTAAATTTTTCCATGTCACCACTGTGCAGTGTTTTGTTCACAGTGCAAGCTGAGAGTGATAGTTTATTGCACAATAGTACAAGGTCTCCATAACTTTTCTGTATTCTTCACTGTAGATATCAAATGTCAAAATGCTGAACTTACTAGCTTATAATGGAACTTCAGTTGTCGTTCTCTGTTTCTTCATAGCCTTAGTGTCCTTAAGTCTTCTTTAGAGATTAGGATAACCTTCAGAACAAAAGAAAAAGCAGAAGTAATTTATTGCAAGCAGCACAACCGCAGAGGGTATTATGTTGATAAGGGAATAGCCCTGGAACATGACAAATGCAAATAAGGCAGGCGGTAATGTATTGCATGTTTAAGAACTACTTATATAACAGGTTACTACTGGGGAAAAGTTCTTATATCTACTTTGGCAGGTTTTGGTATATTTTGCAAACACCAAAATGCCATTCAGAGAGATGAACCACTGCTTATCAATCCTCCCTCCCTCAATATGTATATAATTCACATTTGTAAAAATTAATAATAAGCACAAACAAATCAATTGAAATAAACTATTGTATATATTTTAAAGAGTGTATGCTTATGGGATGAATTTTAAGTAAAACAGCCAGATCAAAGTATGTTTCAGGATAAATTACTGCAACCATAGTTTTAACTAAAGAAGATATTTACAAGGTGGTTCCTACAGTCATTAGAAAGGCACTTATAAAAACAGTATAAGTAAAGGTAAACAGCTTAAAAAATTCAGAAAGCAATCCCCACATAAATTTTATGAAATTTTGGAATTAAATGGTGAAATTATGAATGTTTGGTAGCTTAGGGTTTTGCTTAGGTAGTACTTCTTTCCTCCTCTGATATTCTGCTGAAAGCATTTCAGATCCCTCAGCACCGTAGCAAGATATTTCTAGATATGCATGTAGCTAATGGACAAGTGGGGTTGTAGTTCATCAAAACCGAAGCAAGCAAGAATTAACAGAGAACAATGAAATCAATATTATTTTCTTACTCAAAGATCAAATCACCTTTTCCCTCAGCTGTCTGTGTCTTTGTGGTATGATGTTTTATATCCTGACTGATGTTTTGATATTCATGGAAGCAATATTCTCTGAAAAGAATTAGTTTCCACTGGTTTGCCTGTTACAAAAATCTGCAGACTGGCAAATAACTCCCGCAGGGCACTTTCTTCTTTAAACTCTTTAAATCTAAGAAGTTATCTACGCTGCCTTGCTCATCTGGAGAGTTATGTCCCTGCAGAACACTTGCATGTTAAGGTATCACATTATTTTGTCACCTGAAAAAACAAGAGAGCTAACAGAAATAAGAGAAATTTAAAAGGTTAAAAAACCAGAAAAATATATTTCAGATAGGTTATGAACAAAGATGGAGAGTCATTGAAGCCAAACATACAAAGAAATTTTATCAGAACCCAAATGCTTCAGTAATGTGATAAAAAATGTCGCAGAAGAAACATGGCCTTGAATTTGTGTCTGTCAGAGATACTTTTCACAATGACATCTGAATACCTTATACACATTAGTTACCTGAAGCTCATGACACTATCCCTGTAAATGCAGGAAGGAACCAGACATGAATATTTTATAAACAGAAGTTTTTAAAAAATTGATTTAGTGTTCCAATACACTAAAGACTAATTGCACCAGAACTTTGCTTCAGCTGATGAGAGGAGTATTTGTCAAAACAAAAAAAATATTTTTCCAGCATCTTGTACAGAGGAATTTATAATTCTTCTATAGCTATTCCACATACTTCTCTTTGGAAGTCTCTGTCTTTTCTCCTTTATTATCCATAGAATCTGGTATGATCAAATCTGCAGTTTAGTTACTGGCATTTCTCAGAAAGTAAGAATGATTCTTTCATCCTCTGGAATAGCAAAGTCTTTGCTCTGCCAGCCAAAGATTTTATTTCTACTTCCTTGGGAGTAACCTTTAAAAGTTTTTCATTTCCCTGCCTCTATTTGTCAACTTTCCTGAATATTTTTTTATTAAAGTTGCCTTTTGCAACTGTGTTCAGCTTTGCAATCAGAGAACAATCTTTTTTTTAAAAAAACTTTCCAATTTGTATTTAACAGAGACTTTTCTCTCTTCAGATATTCAAATTATTTTTCTCTAGTGAAGCTAATGCAGATTTGTACAGTCAATGCAGATATTGCTCTCCATTTTTACAGGATTTTGCTTCGGCTTTGAGGATGTTTTCTAGCAAACATAAATCAATAGCTTAGATACTTCATTGCCAAATAGTTGCTGCAAGGCGCTAATATATATAGCATTCCAATGCACAAAAATTAAAGTAGGGAAAGATTTTAATTTATCTCTCATATTCCCTAATATAATTAATTATGTAAATCTTCACTGTATGGCTTTTGTTTTCCAAATGCAAGGACAAAGAATCTTTCTTTTCTGCTTTTCTTATAACAGAAAGCATTTTTGCCCATCTTCTGAGAGTTTGGGGCTACAATTCACTCAGTAGCTTGGAAGCTCTGGAAACCTTTTATGTTGCTGGCTTAGAAGTACAATATTCATTGAAACCAAAGGACTTTAAAGTTCACCACATTTCACTTATGCACTCTCTTTCCACAGTGTTTCCTATTCTGATATTGTTGGGCTTTTAGTTATACTGGTACTTGTTTTCCTAGACTGTTCTCCGTGAGGTTATACATGTACATGTGTTATTTTTGAGGCATGAGGTATTGGGGGAAACAACCTAAGGCCCTGGAAATTACTGCTGAAAAAATCAAAATAACTAACTGAGCTATTTAATTCCTCTTTCTGCTGAAGTAATAGGGCTGGCACTCTTTTTAAATTACTTTTGAGCAGGTGTGCAGCCTCTTAACTAATTTTCCTCATTGCAGTCAAAGTTATTTCCATACTCTAATCTCTGTGTAAGAAAGCTTATGTTTAACAAATTGTGGCTATTGGTATTTGTATTCCCCACACAGTCAGAGCACCCACATTATCTAGCTCATTACTGAAAATTGCTTTAGAATTCCTTCAATATGAAAGGTGTTATTATAGTATCAAATCCTATTCTAGTCTGCATTTCAAATTCTTGATTAAAACAGTATTTTGGGTTAACAGGCTCTCTATTAACATCTCACCTATATACTTTACCCTGAATAATTCTAAATAATTTGTTACAGCTAAGAAAGGATAAGGCTGCTTAGAATAATAGTCTTCCAATACTGCTTCAGATTATGTGTTTATTGCAGCACTGGATTCAGTATTATAAAATATTATATTCAATCAACTACTGGCAGTGATAGAAGCTCCTAAACTTCTGTGGTGAATGAGCACTAGCATCATACAACGATATCATAGTATACATTCTTTGAATATATATGTGAACAGTAGATTAAGAATTAAATTTTTCATTCATAGCACAATGAAATAAAATTTTGGTTACATTAAATTGTCATCCAGTCATGCAAGGAAAGATTCTTTTCTCAGTAAGTATTATATATACTTAGATTTGCAAGAGGATGTATAGGATGAGGATCTCTTGTCTTAGCTTCTGGGAATATAATCCATTGCAAAGCCTTAACATAGGTGTCTCCATAAAGATGACCACAAAGATGTGCCTAAAAGAAATTAAACCAAGAAGTTCTAGATGTAGAAAAATGAGGTCTGCTTGTTTGTTAGTGTGCTTTGTTTACCATCACTTACTGTGGGCTAGAAATAGTGAAATACTCTAAAGGAAACGGTGCCAGAGACCGAATTTGTTATGTCTCTTGTCAAAAAACAAGCCCTAAAAGTAATAATAAAATACCAAGAGGTTTTCAGCTGAGGGAGCAGAGGTCAAGTCTAGAAGATTTGAAACCTTGAATACTTCTGTATTCCAACCCTATGGCTGAAGTTAGGCTTGTAGGCTTTGGAAACCAGACATCTAGGAGAGGCGCAGTGGGGAAGAGCTGTGGGAGGCCTCCCTGTACCTTTGTCCCAGCCTGTGGAGCTGTGTTTAGCTCGGTCATTCAGACCCAGCCTGAGCAATAGCCCCTCCTGCTGCTCTCATCGGGGCTTTCCCAGCTCTGCCAGGCAACAGGAGGAGACAGCGGCTGCCTCCTCCACAGACCCGTGGTGGCCAGCACAAGGCCTGCATCCCTTAGGCCTGATTCCCCAGCCATGTCCCACCATCAAGTCCCTCCTGCTTATAAAAAGCAGCCCTCAGAAGATCCCTCTTCATCAACAGACAAAGCCTTTTCCTTCCGGGTGAAGCCAAGTTGCACTGAGCTGCACCTCACAGAATTGCTTTCCACTGCATGGGTATAGCTGTAAGAAAACTGTTACAGTTAAGACTGGATCTTCTCTTTAAACAGCAAGGTCCACATCCTGGAATATGGAAGCATAAAAGCAACGAATCAGCTTCAGAAGGTTTAATGCTCAAGACAGCGGTGAGACAAAGACAGCTTCACCAGTCTTCTAAGAAATTAGGTCAGATTTAGTTACCACCAGGGTGTGCCAGCCCCTTAAGTGATTTAAATAAGCAGGTAAACTGCTTTGTGACAATACTTTCCCGATATCCTTACACACAAGAAAGTTTTTTTTCTACTATTCATACAGTTGATTTCCAAACCAAAGGTTTGATTTTAAAAATCAAACGTGAATTTTAAAGGAGGTTCCTCTTCTTTTTAAATAACAGGTCACAGGTCCCTGAAGGAAAGAGTTACCAAACCCACAAGTAAAAGTGCAGGGACTGCAGATAGCCAGGAAACTGCAGCCCATGGGACAGGCAGTAGAGATAAGCCTGTGGAACTGCATTTGCTTGGGTAAATGTCAGATATCTCAGGACCAGATATACAGAAAGGCAAAAATGGACAGGAATTTAGCCCTGTAACATAACTTGGTTCAATAATCTTAGAAAATAGTACAGTTAGTAGTAATATACTAGAGATCTTTTCATCTGCATCTGAAAATAATGACAATGAAGCTTGAAATTCTGTAACAATTTATGGCAGTTCATATGTTGTAAAAACAGTCCTTACATATTCTGGATGACATTTACGTTTTAAAATTTTTTTTTAATTAATTAATTACTAATTTTAAACATTTCACAGCCTCTGAAGAACTGCAGATTACTTTCCCCTCCATACCTAAGGCAAGATCAATATTTTACATGGTTAACTGAGTAGAGTTTACAGGAAAGGTGTAGAAAAAGTGAGAGACAAGATTTTAATTTAATAACAAGAAAAGTTATTTGTGAAAGTCAAAGCTTTTAATTAAGTGCCAACAATAAAATCAATTAGGATACAGTCAGAAAAGCGATTCTGATTTTTAAAAGGTGCAAACTAATTATTCTGTCACTTATGTTTCCTCCATGATAAATAAAGTTTAAAATCATGTTTTCCCCAAGTGATAACCAAGTAACTCTAGGCTATAATGTTTTTTTGCTAACAGTATACAGCAAAATATTTTCATCACTGAAAAAAGTAAAAAAATAAAGCTTACAAAATTTTTTGACAAGCTCAGCCTCAGTTCTAATGACCTTGCTCTAAGCACTCACAGACTTGAAATGGAGAACACAACTTAAAAGGAATGACAAATTAGTTGAGTCCTGTTGAGGTTCGAAGTTTAGAAATGTATGTCTTTCAATACAAGATGAAACTTTACTATTTACTTGGTTTTGCATTATATTGCCACTCATTCATTCACTGTAATGATAACAATTTCTAGCAGAGTTTTTCGCTATAATGAATTTGTCTGTGTGTTTGGATCAGAAGTAAGCAAAATATGTTCAAACCATAATTCAAACCAATCAGATCTACTTCATCTCTCTTTTTCAAATGCTAAGACATTTTTCTCTTCTCCCTAACTCCCCAAGTACAACAGAGCAGCTAAAATCCCAATGATTCATCCTTCTAATCTGGCACCATAAGCGAGTGTGCTGAGTGCTGACCAACCTGTATCTTACATTGAGTTTGCACCGAGTCTCAGTTTCATTTTAACCTGAATTAAAACCCTATGTAGCTGCATACCGAAGGAAGCAAATGAGCTGCTTATTGTGTAGTATATAACCAAAGACAAGACCAAAAGATTCAGGATTACTGCTCTGAGAAAGCAGTGGAGGAACTAACTATGAAATGTGGAGATGAAGAGGGAAATGCCATAACACAAAGTTGACAGGAAAGGAGGAAAGAAGGAAAGATACATAGTGTATAAGCCACCAAGGAGAACAGAATCAAATATCAAGAAGAAAAGACAGATTGATAGATTGTCCAGACCACAAACTCAACAGCCTACAAAGGAGTCAAAAAGCCTGGGAAACAGAGCACATAAGTATGTAGGCAAAATAAAGGAAAGAGGACAAGCTGAAGTAGAAAAGATATTCATCTAGTATTGAAATAAATGGGACAAAACAAACAAGAAGGCTTTAGCTTGGCTGGGGTGAGCAGTAAAGCCCATGAGAGGCAACTCTTCTTTGGAGTCCACATGGAAGCCAAAATTCCTGTAATTTATGGTTCTGACAACTAAGATAAGAAAAAGTCATCAACCGTGCTGATCCATGCTAACGAGCACCAGACGGTGATTCCTGCTGTCAGCAGATCAAATTCATGAGTTAGACTTATTTCAGGTAGATTTAATGAGTTCCCTACATGCTACTCTTACCATATGAATGAACTCCAGCTGTCTGCCACGTATTTCCTGATTTTCCATAGGATTATCCCTGTGCCATTAGAGTCTCAGAGTTGATGATCACTTTGCTATGGAACTTATCACCTAGATCAGACTCAGGTTAACACCTGGGTAACCTGGGGTAGACCCTACATTTTAGAATGCAGTCAAGTTTCCTCTGTCTGGCCTTGCAATCTTCATTTCCTTTTGTGATGGCATTATAGGTTTGATATTATAACAGACAAGACTGCTCTACCCTTGTACTGTCAGGTAGCCCAGTAACATATACCAGAAGAGTAATGGGATGGGATGAGCCTGTACTCAAACCAAGCTCAGGGTAATTGTGAAACAATATGAACACAAGAAATTGTATACAATATTTTTCAGGTTAAACACTGACTTGTAATCATTCCTTCTTTATAATCATCCTGATTTTGCAATACTCCCACTGCACATTGCAACAAACTAAACCACTCTCAAAGTTTTTCATGATAAGGGAAAGAGTGGAGAGGAGCAAGAAAGAACAAAACTCCATCTATATCTACTGTTTGGATGTTCACTTAGGCTGGAGTAAATCTTCGTTGCGGTTTTCAGTGTGCTAATTTGAGAAAAGGATATTTGAAGTCATTTTCCTTTCACAGGAACTACAATGGCTGTCGGTAGGGAAATTCTTTTGCTCAGAATCAGTCTATTGGCTAATCAGAAATTACCTTGAGGACAGGAAGAGATCTTTGTAAAAAAAATGCTGTAGCTCAGTAGAAAGTTTAATTTTTTTATAAACTTCTCTTAATGAAAAATCATGTAATTAGAAAATTCCTACTCATTTCTAGGGAAAAAATATTTCTTCATTCTTTTCTTTCAGTTGCAAGCTTTGTCACTATAATTAAATGATTTGTTTCAGAAGATAAAGCTCTTCTAGTATTGTAGTCTAGTATTGAATTTGCATTTCTATCAATTACTCTGCATGTTAAACACAGTGCTTAATTTACAGCTTTTAATTTTTAATGTTTATTTTGAAGGCATAAGATTTTCTCTACAGATGTAGTGTGCAATAACAAAGAATACATAAGATTCTTTATTGTTTTATGCATTTTTCTGTTATCGTGATAGATTAAAAGATTACATAAGGTCTATCTTGCATGTTGTATTTTACAAAGCAGTATTTACATCAAACTCTGAGCAGGAGACAAAAACCATCACAGTAGCAGCTCTCTAGGAGAAGTGTGGCCCCAGATCAAACCACAGATGGTTACACTGCTCAGAAGGATACAAGACACCTCAGCATCAGTAAGAGAAATCAAGAATGTAATGTAAAATGAAGAAAATGGAATAGGGTTGTTAGCTCTGTGCATTGAAATAACTGCTGAAACATAGGGAAGACACTATCATAATCCCTTTCTTCAGATAAGGTTATTGTCTCTCCTGGGATCTTGCTTGATATTTTCTTAATTTTCTTTAGTCTTTTACAGCTTGGATTTCCCATGTCAGTCACCGAAAAGCAATTTTTAGAAAAAGAATTGAGAGCTTTAACTTGAGCTGTCTGAATCTGTTGACTTTCCTTGTTCTAAACTCTTTTAAACTTAGAAATTAATTTTAATCCCTATTTTCTTTTTCATCCCATTGAAGTATGGCAGGTTTTTAAGCACTCAGGAAGCCTTCCTGTTCTGGTCTTCAAACCAGCTTGTTGAGGACATAAGCTCTCATTTTTAGGGCAAGAGAAATGAAGACTTATCAACCAGGATGGTACATAAACAGATTTCTTTCCTTGACCCTGTGTTGCTCATAGGTGACATTTACCCAAATGTATTTGTTCTGCAGAGAAAGGCTTGGAGCAGCTTGCATGCAGAGAGTTCCTACTATTTGCCCCCTGAGTGTTAAACTCTAGATAACTCTGCTTTTAGTAGTTATTTCTTCAACTTCTACTGTGTAAATAACTTGGTAGTGCAGATTCCTCCATGCTGTTTAAAAGGCTTTTTCCCTGTCCCTTTGCCAGAACTAAAGTAAATTGATGAAACCTCTTGGCATCATCATCTACTATTTCCTGAGTTAAAAAAAAAAAAAAAAGGAACTATGATTTTTTTTTTCTTTTTAAGCTTACAAAATTTATGAAAAACTCTAACAGATTATGAACAAAATAACTAACACTGATTGAAATATTAGTGAGGTAATATTACCTAGAAATGACAGCAGAGATAATGCTGTTCAGGTAACATTCTACACTTACTGATTCTCCTTCTGAAACATAAATACAAATTTAACGTTTCAGACTATTATCTGGTGATGATACATGAAGACTGTTATAGTCTCTTTCTAGAATTTTTTTTTACCCATTCAGATATATGCAAGTTACTCCCTATTTAATTTTGTTTGTTTATTTTCAGGAATTGTCGTCTATTTTGAAAGTAACCAGTTATTGCTAAATAATTTATGTAGCAGAATTTCTCTCCAACGTCCTAATAAAGATTAGAGGGAAATAGAGCTCCTGTGATTAAATTTGCTTGTAAGAGGATAATATATTGTAAATCAGGAGCAATAATGGTCCATTACAATTAAAAGATATGAATTAAATGACCACTTTATGATGAAACATTTCAAAACCCATGAAAAGTAATCTCATTAAGAAATATGAACTTAAAAAAAAACCTGTACAGCTGCATATGCCAAAGGTTTCACCTGATTATGAGGTCAATAATATAAATGCAACTATGAAAATAGACTGTCATGCCAAGTCATACATGAATTTCAAGGGATGTGCTATCAGATATTAACATAATTTGTATTAATTCCTTTTGTCAAATACAAATGTAATGTCAATAACAGTTAAGTCTTATGTTAATATCTGAATGCAATCTTTGTCACTTAGATCACTCTTTAAACCAAACCAGCCCCAAATCAGAGCCAAATCAGTTTAGCCTAACTTAAAATATTAATAAGAGTGGATAAGACATCGAAGGCTGTAAACTGATGTAATCTCTCTGCAGGATGTGAGTTCACACAATCACACATTTGAAGTTATGACCCTTGCTTATTTTTCTTCAGGAACTCTGTCATATACGTATTTGTTATAAATAGCACATAGCTCTTGGGTTTTCAGCTTGGCAGAAATGATCTAGAATCCTAGAACTAAGTCAGAGACAGCTCTTTGTGCAAAAGCTAAAAGGAATAAGCTAATATTCATTCACCTTCCCTGAAGATGTTTAAGGCACAGGTGGACGAGGTGCTAAGTGACATGGTTTAGTGTTTGATAGGAATGGTTGGACTCAATGATCCAGTGGGTCTCTTCCAACCTGGTTATTCTATGATTCTATGATTTTATAAAGCCTTCAGACGGAAAAATGATCTTTCAATATGTGCATGCAAATTCCTAGTTCTGTTACAGCCAGCATTTGTGACAAAGTTTTCTCTTCTTGAGCTATCTCAAGAGAGTAAAACTTTTCAAAATGGGATAATTAGGTAGTGATGAGAGAGAGCACAAGGGCAGTTCACAGGGTTGAGAGAAGTCATCCTAACTCTCCTGAATGGGAGAGTGCACTCTTCTAGGAACCTCACTGATTTTAGTCCTTCCACACTACCATCCTTTCTGAAGAGTAAAAAAATACTATGTTAGATTTTATAAACTTTTGAATCTTTTTGATGAGGTATAGTCACTGGGTCCTAAAAGATGCATAATTTCTGAATTTTTTGGCCATGATGAGTTTAATATAGTCTAGATATAGAGGACAAGCACTGTACTGTACTTAAATGCAGGGATATTCAACTTCAAACCCAAAATTGCTTGTATATTATCTACTAGGATTTAAAAATCATGTGCCAGGATAATTGTCTTATTTGCAACAATACTGTTATTGGTGTAATGAAATAGCCCAGTGTAAAATAAACAATTCAATATACAAACATACACAGGATAACTATTAATCAATGTAAATAAACTAGGCTTTAATTTTCCTCTCTATAAATCCATTTTCCCTTTAGGTTTAAATAATGTGTCATTTTTCTCTCCAGTACGTTTAAAATTCTTCCTGTTCACTTGAGTAATTTTTAACTTTATTGTCAGTTTAAGTGAGATCTTAGTGCTCTACGGATCTTCCCAAGTCTCCAGGTGAGTATTATGATAACTGCCAAAAGATCTTTCTGAGGTTTTAGTAGCAGCAATAATATCAGTACCAAATCAAAGGTAATCCAGGAAATTCTTCTCAATGATCTATTCTCCCCTGAAGACTTTGGGTAAAAGTTGAAATAGTCTCCCTGTCCAATTTATCACTTTACTTTGCTGTCTTGACTTTTCTTATCAAGTTTTAAAATTGCTAGGTTAGTCAGATAGATTCAGCTGAATTCAGTTTCATTTGGCTTTTTTCTTATGTCTTTCATATAAAGAATCTTGAAGTGCTTTAGAGTTGAAGATAAGAAAGGGAAAGAGTGTTGTGATAAATTGGACCCAGTTACCTTCATACAAACAGAAAGACAGGTGATTTTTGAAGACAGACTAGATTCTGAAGAATAGGGGCACAGCAGGAAATAAAGGAAAGACAGAAATCTGAGAAAATCTTTCAAAAGCTATGCATGTGAAATTATGTGCAAATACCTGTGCCTGGGAACACACAACTCTTAGAGAGGAGGGAGTCACTGAAAAGTGGGATAGTGGAGTTCAGGCTCATCTGAAATAAAGGCCATCAGGAAACAATGTTCCTGTTTAAATCCAATATGAAATAAAAGAAGCAGATGGAAGTAATAATTCGGGTCAACATGCATATAGAAGCTGTATGACATTTTGGCAAATGTGCAGTTTGATACAGTTTCAACTATTCTGGCAGCCTGTACAGGCTGCGCACATCATAAAACCAAGGTACATCTCCAGTAATGAACCATAACCATGGCCACAAAATCCTCATCAGCAGTCAACTACATCTCTAACTATCAGTGAAAACATTGAAATACATCTAAGGTGTTCACTGAAAAGCAAAACTAGACTTATTACTACTGCAGAAATAATGTAGAATTTATTTTTAAAAAATGGTTAATGTTAATGAACATATGAAAGACCTGTTGAATTATTGCCTGCTGTCCTGTTCTTTATAGATAATCTTCCAGTTAACGACTGTCACTGCATAACATTTCTGCAAGTGCTGTAACCCAAAATTACAAGATTTCAATGTACTGTCACTTACTGAAGGAGGCTCCCTAGGAAGGGAATATTGGAATTTTCAGTTTCAAGAGGTATTGGTTTCAGCTGGCTGAAACATTTTCAGGATGTTTACAGAGCCCTCAGAACTGTATTGCAAACCTAGTGGAAGAAGACATTTTACCTGGATATTGTTTCCACCGAACAAAATCTTGATGAGAACACGCAAGTATTTGTAGATAGTTGCTCTCTTCTAGAGGTCCTGTTCACATTCAAGTCCTGAAATTCATCAACCTGAAAGTTACTTCAAGGTATAGGTTTTAACACTTCAATGGAACTATTGCCTCCCTCTTCCCAACTTTACATGTAATACATCCCTTGAGAACGACTATACAATCATCTCCTGAGCAAAACAGGATTCTCTGAAATGTCTAGGAAGCAGAGCATGATCTGTTTCTCTAAATTAAAATGCCACCTCCACCTTCCTCCTTCCTAGAATAGATGATCCACAGTGTAACAGCCATGGTATCCTGCACAGCATTGTCTTCTCTGCTTTCTCCTACACAGATGAGCCCTTTGCCCATGTGCTGGACTATACCTGCTCAAGAAATGCTGCACAAGCTCATCTAATGGTTATGATCTCCACTTCAAATGCTGTATGCAAAATGCCTATTAAATATGTCAGGCAGTGGTAAACCCTGAAAGAACTACCAGCAATTTGTTTGTTGTTTTTTTTTTACCGCTGGCAATTTTTTCAATAAAATCATTATCTAGAAGGAAATCAAACAGATTAAGTTATGGTTTAATGTTGTAAATAAATTCCATTCCATAACAAAAGGCAAAAAGAAAACATATAGTTCTTTAAAATAAATGTGACAGTCTTTGACTGCAGGGTGCCATTAAATCTGTGGCATTTTACTACCATATTTGATTCCGTATTTATGTTTATAGTTATGCTTCCCAGGAGAGAGTAATTTCCCTATTCTAAGCAAAACAGCAACTAAATCAATATTTTTGTAACACAGTAAATTCAAAAGGTACTAATCTTTAAGGGGAAAGGAAGAATTTGAAAATAAGAGGGGTTAAAATGAATTCTGCTCTTCAGCTCAGGTTTTGTCCTCCAGCCAAGCAACCATTTTTTAATACATAGTTAAAGGCTTCCCACTGCTGCTTATGCCTGGACCACCTGTTCCCACAATGCCCTCAAATCAGCAGGTTTTGGCATTGTATTAGATAGTTCATAAAAATACTAGTTTAACATCAGGTATTTCGAGTGGGCAGTCTTAACCATGTGACCTGAGTGCTCTTTGACTATCAAGAAAAAATTAATGGTCATAATGAGGAATGAAAGAAGGAAAAATAAGGAATGCATTTGATTGTATGTCAAGTTTGTGGAAGTGGAGAAGAGATTGGGAAGAAGTATGTAAATTGTATTTGTAGCATGGATGTTTCAGAAGGGGAGAAAAGAACGATAAAGTGGAAGGAATGTAGATCATAATTTGTGGAGTTAAAGGAGTGTAAACGATGTTGAATAAAAAGAAGCAAGAGGCTTCTTGTCAATTGATAGATAAGAATAGCAAGAGCAGGTGATAAATTATCTCACACAGAGGCAAATGATTGGTGTATAAAAGAAGAGAGAAGGGAGAAAAAAGATGAAGAGATAGATGGTTAGCAGATTGAATAGGCAGGTTGGTTAGATAAATAATTTTTGAGTGTCAGTTTTAAAAGCTCTCTGAATTATAAATTTTAAATCAACCGTCACATCTGGCCTCTGACAAAAGTTTGTTATCTGTACGTATTTATGGATACTGGAAGAAAGTATCTTGAAAGGAAATTACAAGCTACAAGTTATAGTTATCTAGTTCATAAGAAAAATTCTAGCTACAAAGCTGGAGCTTTCTTGTCTGTCTTCAACTTCCTCTCGTTGCTCCAGACACTAGATTCTGTCTAACAGCACACATCTCAAGCAAGTAGCTGGTATTGCCGTTCCTGGAGGTAAGGAGAAAGGAAAGCTACATCAGCAGGCTCAGACCTCTATCTCTTGACTTCTTCATGGAGAAAATACTTTATTCCAGGTCTTGCTGCTTTAGTGTTCTCTGACATTCAGTCCACAAGGGTATTAGCCCACATGTAACACCAGACTGTGAACGAATGCCAGTCTTTTAAATAAACAATACTAAATCTCAAACATTTTACCAACTAAATCTGAAAAGACTTTTTTCTTTTTACATACTTTCACAACTTGAAATGGAATGTACAACCTTATCAGGTCTTGTCCGCTACATATTTCCTGGTAAAATAAGAAGCTTACTTGGATAGAAGCAGCTTTGTCTGAAAAGAACATGATACTTAGCCAAGAGGTATGTTCGTTCTGGAACTTGGAAGTGGAGTTGAGAGACAGGTTAAAAGGCAGTTCTTTGTATGACACAGTTCAGAAAGGTAGAAACAAATGAATGATGGAAAGAACAAGGCTTTTTATGAGCCATCTTGTACCTGGTGGGGCTGGTACAGATCCAGGGTCAATTAAGCCCAACAATCCTCTTACTCATTCACACTGGTGCCTCTGCTTGGAGACTTACAATTACGGTCAAAAAGCAGGTCCATTATAGCTGGCTATGCACAGAGCTGGCTCAGATCCACGGTGTTCAACACTTTCATAATATACATAATGGTTTGTTCATACACTTTGAAAAGTTTTATAGCCTAAAGGAGTCATTATTCATGGTGACCTGTAATCCAGACCATAAAAGAGAGTTGAAAAAAAAATCTTTTATGACAGTTGAAAGAAACATTTATCCTAGTCAAAGCAGAAATCTAAGTTTTAAAAAGAGATATAAGTAAATTAACACATGTACCTAAGTAAGTATTACAGTAAAGTACCTAGTACTTCAAATATACACCTTCCTTCAGGATTCTGCTCGTATAATCACATTTCTTTTCCAGATTTCACCATGCATGTGAAGTGGATAGAGACATTGCTGAATTTAAGACAAAATCTTGAAAGAACTTTTAATTTTCTTAGTCCCTAAAACTCATTTGAAGTCCTCTGTTTCTTTGCATTGCAAGATTAAGCCCTTCATAACAGTGCCTTTGCAGTATCTGGACACTTTAAAAACCCCATCGGCACATAGAAGCAGATAACAATTATTCATATTTTCTGTTAAGAAAATATACTAAGTAGCACTGCTTAATAAGTTGTTCAACCTGTTCTTTCCTTTTTCCTTCTGGGAAAAAGGATTAAATAAGTTAGTCTTCAAAGAGCTGCATTTATTGTGCTGTTGTCACGAAAACAGAAGAACTCTAAGCCTGCAGTATTTGACTGAGGCTCAGCCGTCACACGACCATTTAGTTTGCCCACCATACTGGATTTAGGACTTACTCCCCTGTATTTCCTTGGTTCACATCCCTCTATTAATACTGAACACGTGCATATTTCCTACACTTTTTGACATCATCAAGCTGGCAACTGTCTCTTCCAATTTGCTGGAGCAAACCAAGGTGCTGGCGTGGCTTTCGTGAATGGTAAATATCATCACTGAGTGTGTAACAGCTGAGAATGTTGCCTCTAGCATCTGCCCACATGCTGCAGGACTCTCTGGCACATCCACAATCTGTCTGCTAGCAGGAAAATAATAAAAATAAAACCCAGCCCACAACACACACAAAACCAAGAATTCAGCTCTGACTGGAGTTAACTCTTTCTTGAACAAAGTAAGAAACTTTACCATATCTGCTTCAAAAAATAAGGTTAACGATGAGAAGAACACTTATGCTACCCACACTCTGCCTCCTCCAAAGCTGCAAACGTGATACAGTTACAGAGGAAGAAATTCTGACAAATTTCTTGTAGTTACTGTTGCTTGGGTAACAACTTCCTTGGTAACTACAATGCATTCTCAGCACGTCTCAATATCAATTTCTCTCTGGCTCTGAGACACGCAAACCTGCAGTACAGAGTGAATAGAAGAAACGAAAACCAAAAAAAACCAATAACAAAACCAACCTGAAGGAAAAAAAGAGGGAATGAGCAAAAAGATTTGTTGCTGTTGTAGTATCAAATATGTCTAAATGAAAAATAACATAATGGAAAATATATCTGGTAGTTCTTTTAAACATTGTTTGAAGGATAAATTAATGATATACATCAGTAAGTGTGTCTTGAATCATAAGCATGAGGTCGGAGTAGGTTCTTGTGTCACTGCAGTACCAGCAGTGAGCCTGGTACAGAAAGTTAGCTGTCACTGGCATTTTCTCTGTTTCAGTTTCTCAGGGCATTTGCTGCTGAACCCACATCATGCTTTAGAATTCGGCTGCAGAAAATATCTGTTAAAAATAACTCATTAAGATTTTAAAAATAATTTCTAAGGCAAATCGTTATAAAAAGTAGATATTATAAGCCACAGGGTACTTTCACAGGCTGCTCCAGAAGCCGTGACACCAGGAGATATTGCTGCTCATCAGTGACAGTTTCATCATTGCTAAAAGCACATTGGTCTTTCTTTTCAGAAATATTTATTTGAGCTCTTCATTTTGGATGCAAAACTTGGTTTATTCCTCATTTAATCTCCAGAAAAACTTACTTTCTGCTTATCTGGACTTTCAATTTCTCTCTGACAACAGGGCCAAACAGGCAGCTCAGCATGGTTATTGTTTACAGACAACATAAAGAAATTAAATTATTTATATCAAACAAATGGAAGGAGTGCTGATAACAGTGGAATTTTTTTTTATTTTTCATTATTTCTAGCTTTTTCTGGGCCTTCTGTCACAATCATTAACATGTCTTACCAGCATCCTAGGAAAAGAGAAAGAAGTAAGTGCCACATGAAGTGTTCTGTGCAATGTTCTCACAAGACAAAACAGACTCAACAGCCTGCACAGTACAAATAGGTGTGCAAAGCAGGTTTCTTTTTACACAGATAGAAATGATCGGGGTGGCTAAGAGAAGGCAGTAGGACCTCTCTCCTGATCCCATTTGCCTTAATTAGCTAAGGACTGAGAGTGGCTCTAGGCAAGCATGGAATAAATAAATATAAATATTGTAGAAATAATTTAAAGTACCCCTATTGTCACTGTAATGATCTATTCTTTTTATGTGAATCTATATAAATCTGTGTCTGTGTATCTGTACATAGACACACACACACACTCCTGCCTTTTCAAGGATGGTACTAAGTTCTTCTGTAACTTTTTTTTGCAGAAAAAATAATTACAGACAAAATAATTAACTGGCTGAAGTTATTTTGTTGTTACAGAGAGAGCATCATACAAAATCATTAATAGCGTCATTTTAACACCTTTAGTTGAAGCGTGCCTTCCACCCACACTCCAAATGTTGGTTATATGTAATCCACATCTCTTTCAGGAATTCAGTGCTAAACTGCAATAACATACTCATCTCTTTGAGTGCTGTTTCCTGAATCAAACACAGGGACAAATTAAGAAACCTGAAAAGGGAAGACTAGACTTCACTGTTTATTCCTTGGAAACATGGCAATTCATGTGAGATCTGCAGCATAATATCTGGCGAAAACAGCACAGGAGGATTACTTCTATTCTGATTACTTGAGAAGAGATGATGGAGGGATGCAAGAGATCTGGGTAGCAATAATGGAAAGGATAATATCTCTTTCTGTGAAGACTACCTGGGTCAGTACTGATTTCTAATAAAGCATAGCGTTTTAATTTAGAAAAATAAATGAGAAAGTCCAGAGGAGCTGAGCTAATTAATATATTGTGCTACTATTCCCAGGTAGTTGAAATACTTCAGCATATGTTTGTGGTACTTCAGGAATGAAAAATGACAGCGGGAAATGCCAAGACTTCTACATTGCTGAGATAGCACTTCAAACGTTTTGGCAATACTCCTTCCTCTCCTCTTGGAAAGTACCAAGTACTCATTAGGATCAATGTTATCTAAATACTTGTGCCATAAAAGGTCTAGCCTTGAATGTGAAGTTTTAGGTCTTCTGGTGTATAATTATCGTTACCAAATTATTCTTTGATGAAAAGGAAGTTACAGGAAGTTACATATATGTATAGAAAACCTACCCAAAACAAAAACAAAACCACAAAGGAAATGGGAATAACTGCAGTATTCTGATTTTTATTTTTAAAGAAGTTTGCAAGGGTTAGATTGAATATTCTGGAAATGTTAATGCAATAGAATTTTCATTCCTCCCCTGTAAGCACCATTCCAGTTAGAATTTAAAAAGTGCAGTTAGACTCCTTCCTTGAGTTGAATGAAAGATAAATGCTACAGTATATAGTGTTGGTTTACAAAAGGATGATTCAGTTATATGTACAATCCATGGAACTGAATTGAGATCATCATTCTTGCCTTCCTAACATTCATTTGTACACATATTAGGTTTTCTGTGTTTTTTGAAAAATATTTGCCATAATTCTGAGGAAGGAGTTATTTTAACATGGAATGAATGATAAACTACCATTTACCTTTTAACTTGCTGCAAATCAAAATATTGTGCAATATTGTGCAAGAGCTACTGCATTTCTTTGAGGTGAGGTTCAGTGCAATCAAACTCATTTCCAATACCACTTCATTACAAAATTTTGTCTTTGTATTCAAATATTCAATGCCTGTGTGAAAAGCATTCACAGAAAGCTACATTGCTCTTAAATATTAGAATACGCTGATAAATTTTCAAGAGAAATGTTTTTTATATATGAAGATTGTCAGAAGAGGTTGTGCTCAGAGGTATATGATAAAGAACAGTTATTCAGAGCAAAACTGGACTGCAATAGCTAGGACTTCTAGTTAAAGCAAGAATTCACACAGAAGAGGGACAAATATCCATCTCACTTGTACATTAGATTGAAGTCCTAGTTGCTGAGATATTGGTATTCTGTGCCACTTCCTATACTTCCTTTAATACTAACAAAGAGTGATTTGTAACATTGCCCATGACGTTAATGAATCAGGAAGAACAATATCTCCAACCTTGGGCTCCCAGCAGCTATTCCATTGTTGCTTTCTCTGATGTTTTCACAAACTTAATTTGCGCAGTTTTAAATTCTTTCAGTAGGGAATAAAGAACAAACGTCAAACCCCTGAAATTTTCACAATGCTTCCATTTTTCAGGCAGCCTTCCCTACCATGTCTAAAGACTTTTCCTATGGCTCAGAGGAGTCACATTCTCATAGACAAAACCCAAACATAGTCCCATGGAGTACAGGTTTCTTCCAAACTAAAACAAACAAGTGAGCAATTTGTCTAAACAGTAGTTAAACCTTTCCTAGTAGTCACAGGGATCTCAAGGAAAATTGGCTCCATACACAGAAAGACATGTAGAGAAACACACTGAAGCATTTGGTCCAAACCAAGAACCTGTCTTTCTAAATATACTTCTAAATACTAACCAAGAGCCATAGGTGGCATCTATAAGACACTTTAAAAAGTAAGAACAGAAGTCCAGAGAACGCCACTGGGCAACAGAAGCAACTGCTACAGTGGTAAAGCAGGGATTTTCCAAGGAAAACATCCTTTTCTTTTCATAAAGTAGGAGATGACAATCAGTATCACAGAGAAGACAGAAGCCCTCATATTCTCCTAGTCCCAGAGGCTGTTAAATACTTGCATGTCTGTTTTTCAAGTTTCCCTTGTCCTATAGCTCTCTAGGTAGCCACCATGATTCTACCAAGCTGCAAGCACCAAGCTGAACTGCTGTATCCAACAAGAAATCACCCGTATGCTGAGATGGCTTTTGTTAAAATCAGACTTGCACAGGGCAGAGATACTGTTGATGACACAGTAGTGCCAGCTCCAGATAGCCTCCAAACACCTTTGATGAAGCAGCTTAGAAATGTGATCGATCTACCTGAGCTGACACTGGACTCTGTAAATGCTGCAGTTCCAGTTTTACGTCAGTGCACCATGATGGCTCTGGCAGGGGCCATCTCCCTGTGCCCTGGCCTGCTCTACTTCTGACTCAAGAAAGTTATATACAATCAGGTTACTCTGTTCCTTGAGATGCTAAAGCCTCACCTGTGGACTCCACCTCAAAGGATCCTGGGATGGGGGATCCCACAGCAGATGAAGACCTGGGATTTTATCAGTGTTTTTTCTCCCTGTTCTTACTGCCTACACCCAAGCTTTGTTATCTAACTTCACCTGATGAGTAACTATGGTGATCAGATAGCATACTTCTGTGCTGCTTCTTTGGGAACAGTGTTTATCAAGACATTTATTGACACATGCATAAGAGTCCTAAGCAAGCTAGATAAAACAGCAATGAGACAACCAGCTGTTGCTATAGAAATAAACCTTTTCCTTCTATCCTAAAATCAAAGGATTTAGAATGAAAGTTAGTAGAGTACAGCCTTTCCTGTGCTATCCTTAAAGAGTGACAATCGTGATATTACATTAGTGGATAAGGGACCTGAGAGGTAGATAAGACAGTAGCTATTAAGATGCAGATCAGCAGCTCCTGGGCAAAACAAGGAAAACTGGTTCTTACTTGCAGCTTCTGGCAAAACAGTGGCAAATCATCCAGCAATATGTTGCTTGTATGAAAAAGGCTACCTTGAATTTAAGAAACCTAAAACCTCCACAAATATACAGTGCTTAAGGATCTGAGTCACACTTCACAGCTAAATAGGCTCTGGTATCATGCAGTGGGACTAAGTGCTTGAACTCAAATAGAATTTTTCCTTGAATGTAGCTTAGTTCTTCAAGTAATATGAATTGTTCTAGATACATTTTCTTTACATTAAGATTGCATTCATTTTAGATTTTAACAGAAATTACTAAAGAGACAGTGTGATAAAAAATTTAAAGTTTTCCCCTCTTAATTTTTCCTTTAATGACACCACAGTAATGTGACACTGTAAATAGAGAACATAGAAGTACTTTCCAAAACTGTACGAACAATGAACATAATGATGTTAGTCATATTGCACTCCTAGTAATCTCAGTTGCACTGAATTATCCTATTATCAATGAAATAAAAAAGAGAAACAAGAAAAAAATGAACAATTTGCCTTTGGAGCAGTAGACTATGAATAGATGACTCCTATTTTTTAAGATTATTTTTTGACCAATCTGTGTAATTTAAGCAAAGCCATTGTGTCAAGAGAAACTTTCCCCTTTCCCTGCTGGCTAAACTCTTGCTAATACTGCCCAGCACACAGGTGGCCTCATTGCTTGAAGGGTCCACTGCAGACCAGTGGTCAACTGGTTGTCCCCAAGGTGTTCTAGGTCACATTCTGCATAGCTGAGCTTTCTAATGGTAGAAAACTACTACTCACAGCAAAAGAATCCTGCAAAACCCTAGTTTCGTATTCTTATCCTCTTTTACAGCACTGATATTTATGAAGGCTGAAAAGAGCCCTTCTTATCATTCTTCTGGATTATTTTAAGTACTTCTTATGTAATCAGCAGATCTAGCCAAGACATGCTTGTGTTTCTGAGTCTAACAAAGGTCTTCATTAAGTTGTTGAACTATTTTCCCACCCAGGAGTAGCCCAGGCAACAAAGCAAAACGATATTACATTTTCAGCTGCCTTCACAGATCAGTAATTACAGTCTACATTAACCTTTTTCCATTCAAAAGGTAACCTATAGAAGCTCTGTTTCTTCATTAAAATCAGCTTAAAAATACCTTTCTTATTATTCACCAATCTTCAGGTTATGCACGAACTTTCCTGATGTCCAGCTAATCAAGAAGAGCTTATTAGCTTCATATAGCCTGCAAGAAATGGTTCAAATTTTAAATCCTTAACTTTTTTTGCCCCCGACACTTGACATTTTCACAAACTTCATTTGAAATGTTGATAAACTGGTGATTGTGCATTTCTTTGAGTTTCATTCGGGTATATCTTCTCAGTGCAATGCTCTAAAGCCAAAAGAAAGCTGCAAACACCTGCACATAAAATGGTGTGGTTTTTTTATACAAACACAGAAAGACAATTTTAGCAAATTGCTTAACTAAAAAAAGTATTTATTACAGAATGTCATTTAGTATGCATTTTAGTGCCCCTTCAAATCTTCAGATGAACAAACATATTTAGACTTTACATTTTGAAAATGTGTTTTAAGTTCAAATAGAATACAACTTCCTGTGCATTTGCTGGTGAGAGGCACACCTGACGTAAGTCCATTTGAAATAAAATAAGGGGAATGGACACACAGTGGTGTAAAAAGATCAGGATAATAATTCTGGGTATGAAATTTTAAATGAAGATATTGAGAAATTCAAGATTCACCTCTGCACTCCTTTGAATGATGGAAGAGAAAGAGCATTCAGAGATAGTGAGGGGTCCTTCCCTTGAGCATCTTTAGTAACTTCTCAGTCCTCTTCTGTTCTAGAGAGAGAATTATTTTCTTAAGAAGGACTCTAAAAGAAGAAGAAGAAGGGATAGGAGGTGGGATAATTTGGTATTTACTACTGCAAAGACATCGCTGTAACTTAACTCCAGCCCTATGTTCAGCAAAATAGAAGGTGTATTGCCAAGAAATCTGGAGGAAGAGGACATGCATTCATCACTCACATCTGCCTGTCAGTGAATGGAAATTGAGCTTATAGGCCAAATCAGTCCATTATCACTGCACATCATTTCAGTTCCACACTGTTTAGGACCAACAGATAACACACCATTTTCTTAGTACGAATAGAATAGAATAGAATAGAATAGAATAGAATAGAATAGAATAGAATAGAATAGAATAGAATAGAATAGAATAGAATAGAATAGAATAGAATAGAATAGAATAGAATAGAGCATTTCAGTTGGAAAGGATCTACAATGACCATCTAGATCTTCTAATCCAAACACCTAGATTGTGTGACATCACTTACGACCAAGAAGATATTTCTTGCCTGAAAGGATTGTAACAGCTGGTGACCATTTCTAACTATCTTAAGATGATTTAGAAGAAAGATTAAACCGGAGTTACTTTCAATTATTACTTGCCTCTCTTCTTCCCTTCATTCACTTATAAATGTCTGCTCAGTGGAATATGTTATTAGCTATGCAACTACAGCAGGAGTCTGTATCAATAAGTAGAATAATAGTCTTGCCATGTATTTTTCTTGTTATATACTAAAGTTTTATTGCAGAATTCCTGTGGATGTACTTCTTGCTGATAATGAATTATAGATATATAGTATCCCGAAGGCATTTTAAACTTATATTTGCTCTCTCCTTGCCCTCTAGGTAGGTGAAAATTTAAGACAGAATGAGAAAGTCATGCTTTGTTTTTAAAATTTTGTTAAAAACATGCTGAAATTTGAATGATTGATATTATCGTCACCAATCCTCCTCCAAAAAAAGAAAAAAATTCTCAAAAATACATCTTAAAGCTGCTTCATATGGCATATTTTGAAATTATATAAGTAAACTGCCATGATCTTTATGTTAGGGTGACTTGTGCTTCGGTCATTTCTCTCTACTTGCTCTGCAAACTGTTTAAGAGCAGAAGAAACCACAAGCTCCGGGAGCCAATCTGCCACTGTTGTCTGTTTATGCAGTCTGATAGAATTTACATGGGCTGCCAGACAAACTTGCCCTTTGCATGCTTTGTCTCTAGGGGGATTTGGAAGTATGTCCAAGTTTTATAAAATAATGAGAATCACATTATACACCGAGTGCAAATAACAAATTTTCTAAGGGCCTTTTCTGAGGAAGTTAAAACTGCGGAGAAACAAAAAATAACAGGTAATACTTAAAAGAAAGGCAACCCATTTATGCTGCAAAGTTAAAGTGGGTCACTCTGCAACGTAAAGCACATTTTTAGTGGATATAAATTTAGCAGCTCGCTGCAGCATTATGCATGACAGCAGTCTTGTGATATTTCAAGTACAGAACAGGTCCCTGGAGATACCATGTAATTTATAATGGACTAACCATAATAAACTCTAGCAGTCAGAAATGGAGCTGGTTGCAGTGAAATAAGATATGATGGTTGATTTGTCGTGTAGAAATGTCCTGTTTGAGATCTAACCTATCTGGGAGACAACTGGGGGTGGGGGTTGATTGGTGGAAAAAAATGCTAAAACAGAAACTCTCCTTCATTTTTCAGAGAGTAAGAAATTAAAAGAAAGAAAAGAGAATCATAGAATCACCAGGTTGGAAGAGACTCACCAGATCAAGTCCAACCATTCCCACTAATCTCTGAACCACGCCCCTCAGCACCTCATCCACCCGTGCCTTAAACACCTCCAGGGAAGGCGAGTCAACCGCCTCCCTGGGCAGCCTGTTCCATTACAAACGATCACAGTACACTTCTTCAGCTGACTAATAACTAGCATCCGTTTCCTTCTCGTGCACAGCAAATGCCTTACTGCTTTTTGGGCTGGCAATGCTTTATCATAATTGGTGCAGTAACGATATCCAGCAGTACCTGCAGGGCCATCGGCGCTGCCTTCCTCAGCTTTGCTGCAAATTAATTAGGCACCAGCTGCCTACAAAGGCACTCTTCATTTTTGACATATCTGCTACTTCATTATTTCACACAGTCCTTGCAGGTAGACTATCTGTTTGCACTGTTCATAGCTCCCGAGGACTGGTACCTAACAAGATGCACAGAAGTGTGAGAGAAGATAGGCAGATTAAAGGTGCTTATTTCCAAAACACAGGTGTATTTAACATGCCCACTTAGTGCAGGGAACCTACACACTCTGCAAGTAATGAAAAAATTAGGCAAACCCGTTGCTATTTAGGGCCTAGAAACTCCATTTCTAGGTTCTGATTTCTTATTGGCCTCTGATGACCTGAGAAACTATGAAAGGCGTGATTAGCTTGGATGCCTGAAAGGCAAGTTTTGTTTAGCATTCTCCTGTTCTGTCACTTGGTCCTTCAAAATAACAGTAAAATAGTGCTCCAGTTATATCACATTTTTCAGAAATCAGTTATTGGCGTAATTAAGGCACTAAAACTAAGGTTACTAAAATACTGTCAATATGAAAAATACCATCTAATTTAAGAATAGTTGTGAGGTAAAGGGCCACTCTCAATCTTGTAGTACTGCACTGATGCAAATTATTTGCAGGTTATCAGTGACCTTGGCAATGCCATGTCCTCAGCGCAGGGAGTTTGCTGTGTTCACTCTGTCATGTAACACCCAACCATTCTGGGATGGCAGAGGGACATTTCTCTCCCCAAGGAGAGAAGGGGGATGCAAACCAGAGGCAAGTCTATTTCTGGCAGCTGGTTTATTGTCTATCTGACTAATAAATTCAGAAATCCCAAAGCATCCTTCTAAATTCACAGTATGCAAAAGCTATGGTAATCTTAATTTAACTCCTCAAAGCACAGTGACCCGAGTGCAACAAGCAAAGTGCAAAGTAATTGATTATTTGTGTGTTCATGGGTCCTACCTGTTGTAGCGAGCAGAGATGGAGAGGCCAAGTCTGCAGAGAGATCGCCAGGTAGGAATGTCGTACTTGGGCATTAGCAGGTCTCAGAGCTGTACCTTCAGCATCTCTCAGGTATGAATTTTAAGCTTTTAAAGGAAATATCATCTAAATTAATTATAAATTATTAATTATAATGAATCAGAAACTTTAGGACCATGATCATCAAAGCAGGCAGATTTTGAAACTCTAAAATATGTCTTTACTAGAGTTTTCTTGTCCTTTCCTACCATCCTGATCACTCATCATACCAAATCTAAGTATTTCTGAGGTAAGCTTTCCACTGAGCTGATGTGTTTAGATTTTATTTTTCTAGACACCTTGAGGGAAAAAAAAATAAATAAAGGATTTTTTTTAATGCGACCCCTTACATTTAACATGAAAAATGAAAAGTAATTTAGTTGAAAGGAAGAATTCAGTCTCTCAAAACCCAATTTTCAATACATTAAAATAGCATTTTTAAAGTGTTTTTTAAAGTGCACTGACTTGATAACATCCTTTTTGCATTGGGGAAAATACAGTTTGGGTTTTTCCCAAAACTTCTTTAATTATTTTATTCGAATATAAATCAAATAACATTGCAAGAGTTTACAATAACCACATAAAACAAATACTATGCATTTATAAGTAAATACCCACAATATATATTTTTTTCTCCATACATATTTTTGATAGAGCTAGAGTTATCTAACAGTAAAAAGAATCCAGTGTTTTGTCCACGCAGTCACAACTGAGCAATGGGGATATAAAGTACATATAAGAAAATAATCTAGTGTCTTCAAAAAGCAAAGAAGTATCTGAAAAGGTCAAATTTAGATATTTTGTTAACAAAACAAACCCCTCCCCTATTACTTTATGCATTATGAATTATTGATAACGACATGCTTACCATGTGCTTTTAAGCTAGAATAATAGAGACACACAGTTCTCACCAACTTCCTGAGATGGACCTCAGACACAGAAACCAGCAAGGAGGTATTCTGCATCTCTTTTTTGCTAACGAAGAACAGGGGCATTACAACACGACTTTTTATATTTTCCAAGGTGCACAGCCCTCTATTTCAGTCGAATTAAATAATTCAGTTGAAATCTGGCACAAGAACCCAAAGCCAGCTCTGTACTCAGTACTGTACAGATTTTGCACACATTGCAGTTTCCAGTTCAGCAATATGTGTACGTGCTTGCAAAACCTAAGAAAAACGTTTGCATTCCCACCATTGTTTTATTCACTCAAACATTTTCCAGGGTGCACAGTAAATAGAAGTACATGTTTTTCAACAAGGTGCTTAACGCCTTATGAAACCCTTGGAGCCCAAGCCTGCTTACCTGAGTAAAGGGAGCAGGATTTGGTATGTCTTTCCAAGCCTTGTCAGATGTAAAATACACACCTAGGGAAGAACGTGGACTTCTGGTGGACAACCTTTACTTTCACCAACACCTGGAGATATTACCTTATATAATTTCCCTGCAAGCAACGTGAAATAGGAAAACCAAGTGGCTAGGCTGCAGTTAAAAGATAGAGAAACGTGCCATGGCAGAAAAGCAGCTTGTGTTTTCTTTAAAATCATACAGTAGGAGTGAGAAAGTGTCCTTTACTTTTCATCTGCCTGCCCTTAACATTTTTTTTGTTTCTGCCTTTTGTAAATTTTTCTGTGAATCTCATCAACAGGCTTTATTCCCCCCATTTCTCTCATACTTAATTAGTTTGAATGTCAAACCTGTTCAGTAATCACATTGCTTTGGGTAGTAATAAATGCAAATAAATAATGCTTAACCCTTCTTAGAGAGTATTGGAGACCCTTCCAAAAACAATTAAGGCTTCTGCAGTTCACTGGAATAACATAAAGGTCTTCATACTAGTTTTAAAACTTGTGCAAGAAACAAAACATTAAAGCTGGAGGGGTGGGAGGGTGGGGGCGAGAAGAGATTCATCCCACCTGCGGTCTTAAAATATTCTAATTTTAAAGCCTGCTATGAGTGGGAGAAAATACAATAAATTAGGCAATGCAGATTATGCTTTATGATTTTTTGCTGCTTGGGAAGTTGGGAGGATACCAGATGGATTTCCCCATGCTAGGATTCTTCAACCCCTTCCCTTTACTTTCCCGTTAATTTTTTTTCTGTCTGTTTGGCCTGTATTTCTACTTCAACAAACAAGCTTGAAAATATGAGTGTATGTGTGACAATACATATCCAGAGATACACACACAGATCTACTCAACTAACATTTCAAAACTAAGTAGCACCAAAACAGAAAATAGGCACATATTACCTGATTTAATTTTTAAAGCTTTTGTGAGGGAACATAAGTAAGTCAATCAAAGACCCAGAACTTCAGGAAGTTTTTGTTTCCTTAGCTATATTCTTTCTAAAATAATAATAAAAAAAAAAGAATGTTTTTAAAAAGCGGTCTCAGCTGGAAGCATGCCCTTAGCCGTTAGCCTGCCAAAATGAATGCAGTATGTCAGCTCTGATAATCTGTCAGAAAGAGGAAAAAAAGATTTTTGCTCCAAGAATAAGATGTATTCCAAAATTTTGCCCTGAAATTAAAACAAACCCAAAAACATACACTCACAAAGCCCTGCCTGGGCCAGAACCTCAGTCAAGGCAAGTGCATTTTTATCTACTTAAGCAATTTATATTACCTGAATATCCAGCCCCATTTCTGGACATAATCATAATTTTTACAGATTTATTGTTGCCTAGACTTATATGAACATCATAATAAATCAGTCACTTCAAATACCCTTCAAGAATAACAAGCATTACGAATTAATAATGTCATGCTGGTCATTAATTTTGATAACCAAAGAATTTTCATTAGTGAACATATTTGCTATGCAGCTGTTAAAGTTCCATTCGTTTAATATGCAACAGTTGCAATGTGTTAGAAGCCAGTTCCTATTATTTGTTTCACAGTTGTTCAGTATTTGAAAAAATGCATAATTTCATTTTTAGAACATTGGTTTTCCTTTTATAAGTTGAGAACTGTGATATTAGATAATTGCTGATGTTTTCTTAATTACAGATTATCAAGATGTATTCAAAAGTACAATTTACTAATAAGAAACTGATATAAAACTTTCTAATTTGCAGTCAAATAAACTGAATGAAGGAGAAGCCATGTTACACAAGTCATGAAATAAGTGTTAAAGCTCAGAACAAAGGAAATAAATTATTCAAATACTGTGCAGCACTAATCTTATTTTTGTGCCAGTGGATTTGATGTAACACCTATTAGAATGTGATAGCTTTAAACATATTTATAGAGGCAGGTGAAAAGGTAGATGGACAAATTGCTGTATTTTCATTTAGAAGTGGTACCAAGGGATCAAAATGTATTTAGAGCCTAAAATCACAAACTAGCCTTAGTGTTGAAATATTTTGCTTTCAAACTTGCAACGATCTCTGAAAATAAGGGCCTAACAGCCCATCACGTACTTGTAACAAAGCAACTGTGCTGACATTTTAGTCTTTTTTTCCAAACTTGTATCTGTTGCTCAGAAGCTTCAGAGGAAGATGTGATATATTTTAAACAATGAAAAGTCATACTGGAGTTTTCCGTAACAGTCTGGAATGTTTCACTTCTTGTGTTCTGCATCTCCTGATAAAGACACAGCAACCTGCAACCAGCAGCTCCTCAGCTCAGTACCAGGCACAAGGCTAACAGGTCTTCCCAGCTTCAATCTCCAATCTTTCTGTGTAGAACCAGTGCTCTTCATCCACAGAAAAGCAGAACAGAAAAGATTAGTCATTAAAGCAGTGCTGTTGTGAGGCTGGGAACAGAGAGTAGCCAGGTGGATAACTTCAAAAGGAATTACCAACTGCTGTCTGCATTTCCAGACAAAAAAGAGGATCTGGCAGTTTTAGCCTTTGGCAGCCTTTTGCCTGACGGCCATTTGTTCTCTCTCCTAGCACTCCATCTGCTCCTCCTGGTTGAATCAACCAAAGAAGCAAGTTGGGGCAGAACCCATGAGTATAGGCAGCTAAGGCTACAAATGTACACCCTTCCATCTCCCCCATGTAGTGACACCTGGGGTTTGGAAACACAGCTATGAATTCCCTTTTCTCAGAGCCAGGCTGGTATAGAACAAGAAAAGCTAACAGACATGAACAGTCCCCTCAGCAGAGCAAACAAACATGTCTAATTCTGAAGTCTATTAAATGCTCAAGATCTCCTAGGACAAAAAGGAGAAGGAAGAACAGAAGTGTATTAGTGGACAACTGATACCTTGGGGGCACAAGAAGAGACGTGGCTTCTGGTCCCTGTGACTGCCAATAAAGTTTTGTACAAAGCAGTCAGCAGATGGAGTATAACAACACGGATCCTTTCATGTCCATACCTGACTGCATTGTCCTCCAGGTCTGCTGATCTTGATTTTTATATTGTCATGTTTTTATGCTCCAATGGGAAAATATTCTACATCCACCATTCTGCAGGGGTCAGTAAGGAGGAAAAGGAAGGAATAGAATTTGAGTCTTCCATATCTTAAGTCCACATAAACAGATAAGACTGTTTAGACCTTATGTAAAAGGAAATACCATTCCACCACGAACAGATGCTACCTTATTTCTATAAGGAGGACAACAGTAACTTACTGTCAGCAACAGATTCACAAGGGTTGATTCTGAGAATAACTTCTGAGATTTTTTTTTTCAGCTGTTGCTTTCATCTCAGCATTGTCTTATTGACTGCATTGCTCATATTTCCCAGACACTCAACTTCCCCTGAGCCCTGCTTAGGCAAATTAACACTGTGTTCTGGTTACTCTGTCACATATTAATCCTACACACTTAAGATATCCCAGTGCCCAACTTGCCAGTGTCCCTTTCTGACCCAAGTTCATGGACATTCACTCCAGATGAGAACTGTGATCTGTATCTTTGAGAAAACAGCCTGCCCGACATAACACAACTACATATACATCTTTTAGGTTTTCTTTATTTATATTTTTTTAGTTCAAGAATTACACACTAGCCAACATTATTATATATTTACATGCTGAAACTGGCTGCAATAATTTTAAATTCAAGAAAATATCTCTTATGTGCTACTCATTTACAATCATCATTTTACTACCTCCTATATCCCAGAGGTTAGCAGTCCTTTTGAGAAAGACATGAAGATCTGATGCAATGATATCCACTAGTATTTTGCATTTTCTAGCCATTGGAAAATGTGCATTATGTGCATATAAGAAAGGCTACAAGGTCATTAGTAAGGCTGATGATTACTACATTATGAAGTAAATAGTACTAAGTAAAAAAAGATAAATCAGAACTGTGCAAAGACAGTACTAACAGAACCATTTAAACACCCATGCAAATAAAAACGTGATAGAAGTCAAATCATAGTCAGCTTGTTAGAATTAATCATGTTTCAAATGCTCTTTTTGTCTTCAACTGAAAGTAACAGGACAGACCATGAACAATACAGCCTGGTGAGTACCTGTCTAACGACAGTAACAGTGAAAACATACAAAATGTTATCAAATTGGATTAGATGACCTCATGTCTGAAAAACATTAAAAAAATACAACCCTTAGTATGAAAGTAGAGGAGAGTTTTCTTATCATTTAAGTTTCATTTTTTTGTCAAAGCACTTAAGAAGAAAATAATTTTATACTTATGAAATGTTAGTGTTGCATATTCTCGTAGAGATGATCTATTCCAGTTTTATATTAATGGATATTTAAATTATTACTATTTTTACAAAGTAGAATAGGGCAGTAGTTTTGATCAACATTCCATTTGCTTCTTAAAGATTTAGACAAAATTCCTAGTGCATTTTATTAAGCTTTACCTTTGGTGTTAAGCAGTGACTTATTAGATTTCCCTTTGAAACAATTTCTGGAGTGATGATTCTTTGGCTTTGGGGGACTACGCTATATAATGACAGTCAAACATCCTTTTTTTATTTTTGTAAAATAAAATATAAGTCTGCTATTAGATACCATAAGAGAGACAGATTTCAGTAACAGACAGGCGCAATACGCAGGCTTTCTGTAATGAAATCACCACCAGCTGAATTCTCACTTACCCTGGATTCCTTCACCGCTCCACTCCCTGGAGAGACAGAAAGGTGCTTTACTGTAAGTGAAAGCCAGGCCCTATTTATTTATGCCAATCTGAGTACTGAGTGCCAAGCTACTATCATCGTAATGATACAAAAGAATCAATTGTGCTAGCAGTAACATCGCCACAATGGCTAGCTTACACTACAGTACTCGCTGTACTTTTTAATTTCTGGAATCCAAATCTGTTTATGCAAAAGGGTGTTTAAATTACTCTGCTAGAGCACTGCAATTATTATACTTAGTAAAAAAAAGTCACTAAACAATTACTGTATCTACTGACTGCTCATTTACAGCTTATTTAATTATTTACATAATTTTAGGACACGTAAACCTAAATCATAAGTAGAATTAGCTTTTTGCCTTACCATAAAGTACAAATTAGAAGTTAAAAATGTTTAAGAAATCTGATAATATTTACACACGTTCAGCTTAAGTTATGGTTGCTCTCACATTGTATGTTTTATGTACACACAGCAAAATGGATGATCACTACTGATATAGTATTGTACCCTGGCCATACCACCCTAGATTATTTTCTAGAAATAGTTAATATTTTTGCTTTTTTTTTTTTTCTTGGTTCCCTAAAGGATTTGTTGGTTTTGAAAACTTACTAGTGGACAATGCTGTTATAAAAAGAGAGAGAAGAAATAGGCAAGCAATGTGAGGACTAGTCTAATTTCAGATGCTAGGAGGTACAGTACTATCATCATGTCAAATGGTGCAATGCTCCATACGAATTATAAGCATTTATCTCCTGATACAGAAATGCCCAGGTACCCTGTATAGTAAGTTGGTTTTTTTTAAATATGTTCATCTTTTTTTTTCAAAAATATATTCATACACCGGTTGATGGTAGAAACAAAACTATTATTAGCTTATTCCTTTAACACACCAACATATGAATGTGTGTGCATATATACACTCAGTACGTGTACATTTACACACGTATGTCCATATAGACATTTAGGCATATGTCCATATGCACATATAGCTGGATAATGTTTAACATCCGTTCACTTACGTTTAGTACTGTGTTACACTATAGAATTGGAACACAGTATAATAATCATAGTGAAAATTAATTGAGCTTTAATTTTAATGCATATTTGTCTGAAATAAATAGGATTTGTTCCCCAGGTGTAAGACCACTACTCATTTTCTCTATGCATTGTGCTTTTGTACCTTACAGATTTCATGTCCTTTATATTAGAATGTAAAAACTCCATGTGATATGCTGTTATCTAAGACTCCGTTTTCCTCCCCGGGAATGAGAAAAGAAATGGTCACAATGTCATTGCTTGAGTCTTTCTTCCCATTCATTAAACTGTGATAGGACAGAAACATAACATTCCTTATGCAAACACAGAAATATGTTGCATGAATTTTCAGTTCTGAAAATGTGTATCATACTTGCTAGCAGTCATGTACAGTACATATTTACAGATTGATCTCAAAGATTTCATTAAAACTGTGCCATGTTATAGTCATAATTTGCCCATGAATTTCACAAAGATGAAAAACACCTTAATTGCTGGCTATCATGTCTAATAGAACAATAAAATGTGCAACTATATTACAAGGTTTATCTAAATTCTTAACTTTGATATTTTGCTTATTGAAACTAACAGCAATTAACACAATTAAAAGTATCTAGACTATTTATTTTCAGTCAATTCTAAAATAAAAGCAAATTTATTCTAATTTACCTGGAGGGTAGCACACATAGCAAGCCCCTTCTCTCACATATATTGGCCCAATTTCTCACTTTCACTCAAGTACCTCTGAAGAGGAGCAAGTGCTCATCTGTGGCTTGAGTTACAGTTCTCCCTTGACAATATCTTTCTCACCCCCATCTTTTTGTATCACAGTGTTAAGCCTTAGTACAAAATGATAGATACTTATCTTTCACTAATTTTGTACATCACATTAATAGCCAGGACACAGTAAAAGCAAAAGTGCTCCTTCCCCCTAGTAATATATCTTTCCTAGTGACACCTGAGCAGAAACCAGACATTTTCTTTCTCTCTCTGAATAGCGATATCAGAGAGTTTTATGGCTTGTACTGTAACTTCAGATAAATTAATGTGCAGTTCTAGGATTCAATCTCTGTGGTTTTTGTAATAGCCGATACAAGTAAACCAATGCAGAGAGTCAACATATTCTCTGTAAGGTTTGATATTTGAGTTGTATCAACCGCAAGTAGGTTGTGAGCTCCCTGTGTTCACACTATGCTTCTGTGAAATAAAAAAAGGAGTTGGCAGCGATTAATGAAATAAAAGAAAAGCTTGTACAGAAGAATACTATAAGACAGCTTTTATTTATGATAATACCATTTCTAACAGATTTGGGAGAGAAATATTAAATTTTATATGGCTCCTCTTAAAATTGGGAAAAATTTCCATCACGATCCACACCTTTCAGCTGAAATTTCACATGCATCTACAAAGCTTATTGCATTTTGCATGAAATGCAGTCAGAAATTAAGTATGTGACTATAAAAGCAACGTTTTGACTTGGAAAGTTGAAAAATGATGAAAGCTTGTCTCTATAGACTGCAGAGTCTGAACCTGCATATGTGAACACACACAACTCTCTTGAAAACAACAGGTGGTGTGTATGCCTGGCAAATCCCCTTTCAGGCTGAAAACTAGTCTCTTCCTTTTGAAGCAGAATTAAGCATATTATATGCTCAAAACAAAGTCAGAAAATTGGCCTATTATTTCCCAGAGCCGTTTTTCTCCTAGCACTGCCAGCCATTGTCAAAGAGGGGAATGGACACAAAGAAACTTGTATGAAAATTATTTTTACAAAGCAAGAATAAAAAATTGAAAGAAAATATTTTTATGACAAAAGAATTGTCTTAAAGTATTGCCAAGGGAATACTTGGATGGTAAAAATATATCTACCTGAAAAACACCCATTGCTATTTGAAGATAATTGAATTCTAGTTTCTTTCAGAAATTTGTACATAAATGAGAGGTAGCATAGATACAACACATGCGGCATTTGCCTCATTAAGTAGTCTGTCAAACAACACTGGGAAGCTGATTTAGTAAAAGCCATCAGAGTTTTATACAGTTCTTGCAATTTTTTTTTTAATTACAGAAAAAAATTCCACAATGGACTACATGGCAAATGCTAATTGGCCTATAATTTTTTTTCTTGTCTATTCTATTTCACCTTTAAAGTAGAATTCTAGAGAATGAAAAAAAAACCACCACCAAACCAACCCTTTTTAAAAACTCCTAAAGCAAAACTGAAATTTGCTAGTTTTCCAATAGAAATCACCCTGATGCAGGAAACACTCAAGAGTGTAACTAAACTCTTAAAGTGATGGCTATCAGATTTGTCCCTTTCAAACAGTACATTAAGGAAAACAAAATAAAAAGTGAAATGGTATTGCCTAATCCAGACTGAGAAAGTACTCTGTCAGCATTTTTTGTTCAGATGCCCATATCCTTGGATCTTTACTGCTGAAAGAGGTACGATAACTTTAACCAGACTGGATTTAAAGTGTTAAGCATAATAAAAGGGGCAAGTGTAACACTGGAAAGACTGCAAACTTGGAAGAACTCACACAACCCCACGAGTATTTCAGACTAAGGTATGTACTGTAACTGACAACATTCATTTGCACAGTATATATATATATATCTATAAATATATATACACACACATACATGTAGCCTTCCCTCTCCCTGGACCTGTATTTCATAGTTGCTCTCTAGCTCTCCCTACCCTAGAAAGGCAGGACACCATCGGCTTCCTTCAGCCACCTAGAGAATTACTATTTGGCCAAACAATTTTGGCACTTTGGACAGACTATTTCCTTTCCCCGACAAAAACCAGAAGCGTATCTACCCATTCAGACTTGACACATTTTTATACTATTGCTACATTCCTCTAAGGATCACAACCACAGTTATTGCGATTGTGAGCATATGTTCTCTCTTTAACATACAAACAAAACTAGTGCTTTATGCTTCAGCTTCTGTGCAAACACCCAACCTTAATATTACCAGCCAAAGGTTTAGTTCTTTCAATATATAACAGGAAATACCTGAATGTGGTTGGGAAACCTCTGACCATCATCATCTTGGAAAGATAATAGGCACTACTTGTTTTCAAGTTTACACATTTAAAAGGTAAAGTGTATATGTTTCATGATCATGACAACTCCATACACTCTCTTAAAGTGTAGATGCATGTCTCGGATATACAGTTTCCCTGGGAATGATATATACTGCTCTCGAAACTAGAACTTGTTTCTCAAATGTGCTCTACAATTTCTATCACTAAACTCAAGTGGCCATTAAAGAAAAAAAAATTTAAAAAAAGAGACAGAGTTAGGGACAATGAGACAGAAGTGATTGTCAAAATCCAATTTGCCTTTTCACTCAAAATGCACTTATGTTTTTTTAAGGGGATAAGTCCATACCGAAACTTAACATATTTATCATTTAGCAGATAAAACAAAAACATTATAAAACCAGACCATAGAGTGGGCCAGCAACTAAGGTGTTTTAAAATAACTTTTTGTCCTGAATAGAATTTTTCTAAGTCCCACTTTTGGCTGTACAACCGATTTGAAGAGAAATCCAGTTCTTGCTTCCTGGGTGGCTTTGTTTCTTAGTTCACATAGTAAAGCCAATAGACAATATTGAAGAAGGAAAAAACAACAGGGAAGAATATGCGCGACCATCGATCTATGGCATTTACATCAGTCAAGTCAGGAATGGTAATTTTCAGCTGAGATGCACGTCTCCGTAGCCTGCTCTTCTTCTGTGCCACGTGTCGCTCCAGGGCATTGCGACCAAAGCTGTGTCTGGGTAAGCCAGCTTTCCGGTACTGGATGCTTGAAGTGTCATAGGCCAGCATAGTGCTTCTAGGGTCCCCAAGCCCCATCACAGCCTCGGAGGCAGCCATCTCATTTTTAATTTCAAGTGTGCTCAACAAAATATTTTCATGTGGATCCATCTGTAAAATATAAGAAAGCACATTTAACAGGAGACAAAGGAAGCTCAATCAGATGCAAATTGAAGCCATGCTCACAAGGGATAGATATAATGCTATTAATTCACTGTATGTCAGCCTGTCTCAAAGACTTTAAGCATAGCTGTAACTATATTTAGTGTCGTTTATTTGTGAACTCAAGGAGCAACGTGGCCAGTATAATATAAAGGAATAAATGGTATCCCCCCCACAGATCCCGTGTTCATTAAGCAGAAGCAATACCTGGAAATGGGTAGATGCCCAGCCCCTTAAAGTGGGATTATGCCACTGGGTAGGATATCTGAGGTGAACATTGAATGTTTTGGATAGTTTTTGGAGGGAAATCAAATGGAAAAGGGCCTGTTTTGCTTTGGTTTTGCTTCTTTCAAATGAAAGCTTCTGCTCTGACAAAAACTTCAGGTATTCCCAGGGTCTCTGCTTCTACAGAATGAGGCCCAGAGCACTGCACAAGAGAACACAAATTTTCATTCCCTATATTCCAAGCAGGACTGCCAGTTACCTGGGGAAAGGCACCAGCACAGTCTAACTATACCTATGCAGAAACTCCATTCCCCAGTGCTAATTAATTTCATAAATACAGTGCATGCAGTGGAGACCAGAACTCTGGAATAGCAGAGATCTGCAATTTATAGCAAGGAAAAACATATATAGAGTGTAATCACATCAAATGTCCATTGAACAGTTGTTTCAATGGGTAGTTTTAGGTACTGTATGTATTTTTAAAAGGCAGTTCAGTGGAAAAATAATAAATGCAATGTTGTAAAAAATACCCTTACACAATGACAAGGAATCTCAAAGATGAGAAACTAAATTCTAATCTTAGGCAATCTGAAGTAGAGTAGGAGAACTTCAAAATAATCCATTTAGAGGAAGCAAATACAAGATTATTTAGGAAGTTCTAATTCTCCTAGGCCCTCTCTCTAAGTATATACTTTGAATTGCGTGATTACAGATTACAATTAAATAAAAATACTTCAAAAGTAATAATAGCTAATAAGCAGTTAATTAAGTACACCGACTTAGTGGTGGTAGTGCAGACATACTCCGGGCCAAATAACAGCTGAAACTGATCCAGAATCCTTTAAGAATAACTCATCCACATTATCCATTTATAATATATGTCACATATACTCTGATTAATATTGAAAATGCACAAATTGTGACTTCTGTGGATTTTTCTTTAAACAAGAATATGGCACCAGTCTTTTCTGTACTATTTAGAAGCCAGCAGTCAGCAGCAGGTACAACCCTGCACTACCCATACAGCACTGTTTTTCTCCATTAGTAAAAAAAAAAAAAAACCCAAAGCTGCTATATACTATTTCATGTGCAACAGTGAGACAACTGGGTTGAAAACCATTGCTTTATAGTAGCATCCACAACATAGCATTATGAACCGGGAAGCTGGATACTCACGGAAATACTTTGGACCTACTGAAACACTGCCATTTGAGTGATTACATCTGTTAAAGTGATGCATAAAAACTGACATCACTCTGTCTCTCTTTTTCTCTTTTTCCCAGTCTATGTGAGTTTGCACCCCTCTAGTTTCATTATATTTTAGTTTTACATTACATCTAACAACTGAAATGTGAAACAGCCAAAAATCCCATGTTTTTTGCTTGCTTTCCATCAAAGTTGTATAAAATCTTTTGAGTTTTCTAGCATGTAAGGGAAATCAATCTTTTTTGAGAAGCAGCAGAAAAATAAGAAATTTGAACTGAAACTGAAGAAATATTCCTTTAAGAATGCTGTAATGATATTGTGCATGATGAGGAAACATTGCATTCTAGCCAGGAAGGCCATCAAATCAGTTCTCATCTGCATTAAACAAAACTAAGGTAAAAAGAGTAACCTGCTATTGCAATTTGAAGAAAAGCAAATGTATGCAAAAGCTTTCAGATATATGAAACTATTCAAGAGAGCTTTCAGACTTTTTCTTATAATTAGTGCAGTTATTTACAAAATTTTTAAGTGATTTTCTGGGCAAGACAAAATTGGCTTTCGTCTTTGTTGGACGATCTCAGACAAATAAAAGAGATTTTTAGTATCCTGAAAATATAATAAATTATATGCACTTAGCATTAATTGATCCCAAGAAAGTCTAAAACTAAATAATATCTGTACACAGGGAAGTATCCTACAAGAGGGGTGCAAGGCCATTTGGAAACTACTTTTCCCATGGTTTCACATAGCCTGAAGAAAAGAACAGAAATCTTAGTCCCATTGACATCAGGGGATGTTTGACATAACATCCACTAACGCAAGGGGTTTAACCCCTAGCTCAGAGCCTGGGTTATTTTCACCCCAACATTGTATATTAAGAGATGTTCTCTTTGGAAAGATTTTAGCAGCAACAAATTTGTTCACATCTTAAAACAGATTGATCCTCAGAATATTTAAGTATATTATCATTGTGATCTGCAATGACATTAGAAATTTGAGTGCTCTTTACACACTCATATACTTTCTATGCAATACATATGCAAGAATAGTAATTTTAGTCTACTAGAGTTAGATACAGACTTGTTTTAGTGGCATAATAAGTTCAGATAACTTTTTGCTTTGAGTCTTTTTTCAGTTCTTTTCTTGTATCAGTAAATTTCTCAGTACAGCAAACTGCTGCATATACCTAGTAACCTTAGCAGTACTTAGTAAGATTACTGATGCTGGGCAGAAAAAAACATTTAGCAATATTCTAAACTGTCTTCTAGAGCAAAGTGTCATCTTCTGCACGTATCTCATTGATATCAGAGTTGAAGCACAGCATTTTTTCATATTTCAAGAATCGTTCAGAAAAAATAATGCAAAACACAGTAAAAATTAGTGATGGGCGAACCTTCAAGTGTTACAACAGGTAGTTATGCGCCACAAAGTTCAGGTGCTTTTCAAACATTAATTTGATTCTCCTGCACCTGTAACAGTGGATTAACTACAAGAACTCCATTTTTCACAGAAGTTTGAATTTCCAATCTGAAAAACTCCCAAAGTTCCAATGTAGAAGTACAAATGAATGTAAAAATAAAAGAAACAGAATAACAAAAACAACAAAAATAAGAAATAAATTAAAGTTTCAAGCTTTGACGAAAGGTTCCTTCTCAGAGTGGAGAGAGCTGAGAGTGTTATTTCTACCAAGCAGGTTCGCCCATCTCTAAATAAAACATGCTTTTATAACTAAATGAAGCCTGAGATAGAGCGATAATAAATTACATTTATTATACAGAGCACTGCCCATTCAAAAGGATCCCAAAGCGCTTTACTTTAGAAAGAAGAACCACTTCACTTCCCAGTGAAGCACCATCACCTCCGGTGAAATGTGCTGACTAACAGTGCAGAAGAATACATCCTGTATTTTAGTTGAGGAAATGGAGAATGCTGTAGCCAATTGAAACTATGGGGTGGGTGAGTGGTGGTGGGGAATGTTAGGTAAGCAGAACAGTTACACAAATTGATACTTGGCCAGATGCTTGGGGTTGAGATGACCACGCTATAAAAAAGTGCCATGGGATCTTTAATGACCAGAAGTAGTCAGGACCTGAATTTTAAGTCTCTGAGGATAAAAACATTAGAAAACAATGAAAGATACCTTTGTTGAATACATTTCTGGACAATGATATGTGCCAATTATTCTTCTGTCCTGTAAGTTAATAAAATCAAGACCAGTTTCCTTAGAGATAAGGCATCTATTATCTTTCATTTAAAATTAAAGCAGTCTAGGGTAATAATAGTCTAGGGTAATAATAACTAATTAAATGATATAGAGACCTCTAAGCCAACAACTGGCCTAAGTATATTCTGGCGTCAGAGGTGCTATGCCTTGCCTTGCACCTCAAGGTAACATAACTTTGTGATGTAAATGTATTTTTTCCAGCTGGTCACTTGACCAAGGAAGATATGATGACATGAAAATAATTCTTAAAATTATTCTTGGGGAAAAGTGTTAAAGTGGTTTCAAAAGGAGGTGAAAGAAGGTTAAAAAGACCTCTTAGTGCTGAAGGACTGTTCAACCATAGAACTAGACTCTTTATGGTGAACAGCAGAATTCAAACTTAATGGAGAAATTCCCAGGGACAAGGAAGGAAGGGAGGATGTGAAGATGAAGAAAAAGCTGCAGCAAGTACCATGGGAAAAAAAGGTGAAAACTGAGGTGGAGGAGAAATGACCAGAGCTCAACAATCATGCAACAGGGTAGGCTTTTTATAAATCAATCTTAAAGGTGGATGGCAAAATACATGACGTAAATGATATTCACTTATAGGTCCAGGTCAGCTGGAAGAAAAGCGGACTCTGGAGCCTTGAAAGAAGCCATGACCTTTTGATGACCTCAAACAAAGGGAATACAGAGGGAAGTGTAGAAATGTTACCATTATATATTCCTCCTGCTACCTAGAGACTCCAAAATGATGGCTTTCTTGAGGAATTCCTTTTACATTAAAACACTAGCAACTGTAAAATACAAGTAAATTACAACTCCCATACACATGCATACATACACACACACATATGTATACCAGGAATCCTCCAAGGATGAAAAGATCTTTGAAACTGCTAACACATAGTAAAGAGATAGCTTGATGATTATGTTTTACTGTTACACGAAACACAGCTTTGAATTTCAGAGGTAAATTTATACTGATGAATTGGAAAGATACATTATGGACACATTTACTTCCTCACATACTGTTCATTTTCACCTATATCCTTCAATGACATGCAGGTATTGATGGCTCGTTTTTTGGAAGAATGGCTCAGAAGCAAAGATAAAATACACAGTAGTGTTGAAACTTATAATGGAAAAACCCTGTGAAATAAAATAGTTCCAAATTAAAAAGAAATATCCTTTTTTAACTAGAGTTGTCACTAGCTCAAAACAAAACATGGTGGAATAAAACAAGAGAAGAGAACAGAAGTACCCAGTCTATTAGAAAGATTAACACCTGAGATTACATCTCAGCATTTATAGGTCCTGTGAACTGACGTTCTTAAGAACTGAAGACAGAAATAAAGATCCTTTTCTCAATGAAGAAAATGACTGTCTAGACATGGAATTTAACTTATTACAGATAAAAACAGTAGTATTATCAGTAGCGTAGTTTCCCACCACTTAACTTTAAGCTTTGCTTGGAAGACAAGTAACATCCTATTCCTGACTAGTCAATGCAGCTCTGCCAAGATTAGGTGAAAGTATGAGCGCATTTTGCGTTTAACAGGGATTTTCCGCCTCACCAGCAAGCTTTGACTTATTATTAGGAACCACTGATCTCTGGGGATTGCACTGACTACAAAAGGTAATGTATGGAAGGCAGATAGTTATGTATAAGTGCTGCTATGTTCACTGCGGAAGAAAAAGAATTAATGATTTTCATAAGTTACTTGCTTAAAGCTATATAGACATTTTTGACATAAGTGAGTCTGCTGAGATAAAGCTACACAAACTCACGAAGCAGAAATACCTAATTTCAAAACATCCAGTTGTGAAACAATGTCTTTAAGAACATAACAAACACTACATTTCCACTGTCTGTACAAAATTGAATTTATTGCCAGCATCACAGTAACTCTTTATGAAACCACATTAGCATGCATTGGCTTAGATTGCATTATCCACCTAAGATTTGGGTCTGTAAAGCGCACAGGTAGAGGACAGGAAAATCAGGCTGACTTATAATATCAGGTTACACTGGGTTCTGGTCAGAAAATCCACAGAAACTCTGCAAATTCAATCAGAATTTTCTTTAGTTTCTTGAGCATTATAAAATTTGAAAATCTCAGCAAAACAAACAAGAGACCTGTAAAAAATGGGAAAAAAATAGTGAGAGAAAGTGCAATACCTAGACAGTGAGCTGGGTCTGGTAAGCAGAACCAGAATTTTTCAAATGTCAGTTACAATTTTCAGCAACAATTTTTTTACTACTGAGACAATAAGGAGGAAGCAAACGCAGGTGATATAGAATCTTCTAGGGTACCAGTTAGCAAGCAATAACTCTAAATCCTACTGCATCACCAAGAAACAAGGTGTTAGGCAGCCAGGTGTTTGCTGATATTGCCTTGATAAAGTATTTGTTATTTATTTGTTAAAATATCATCCCATTTACGTGTATACATTTAATTCTCTTGGAGGTAATATAAATGAAAAACATAAGCAAGGATCTACATCTCAGAAAGTGCTCTCTTCCATCTATGATTAGTAAGACCAAAATTTCATTAAACCTCTGTTATGGCCATAAGCTAATTCTCCTATTATGTTGTCTTACAAAATACACTTTAACCAGATATACCTACCTATATCTTCTACAGAAGACAGGAAAATTGCTTATATACAAAAAATGAAAGATGAAAAATGCATGGAAGGTTTGATTATTATTACAACTAGCAACATTTTTACTGTATAATTTGTACAAACTTATGGGTTTGATTTATGAAGTAGACAGTAAAAATAAAGCTGATCTATTGCTCTTCTAGAACTTACTACTGTAAAATACATAGATGTTATTTTTCTTGTTTGAAGTCAAATACCATGAGCAAAGCACCATACAGCATACAACAGCCCTGGTATTCGTCTTTCTCCATATGCAGAATTCTGAGAACGCAACTAATATCCAAAAAAAATTTAAATGAATTTACCAATAAACTTAAGTCTTAAAGCTTAGGCCCAGCATGACTGTTTCACTAAATTTAAGATACATGGATGCATACACACCCCAATACACTTTGCAAAAAATATATGAAAGTATACAATTTGTACATGCTTGCATGATTGCCCAGTTCTTATGCTACACTAGGAGTATTTTCTTATGACTATAGCTAGAAGTATTTCTAGGTTGGTTGGTTATTCTGCTCGTTAACCTCACTCTACATTTACCATTATGAAACACAAGCAGTATCCATGGTATGCAGTAGAGTGACTGCATCATGCCTCTCCTGAGAAGCAGAGTGTTTCTACTGTCAGGGGGAAAAACTAATTACTTTGAGGAAAAAAAAAATTAAAATATTGGGAAAAAACTTTGCAATGTGTTCTAATACAGCAAATTGTTGTTTATTTGTTTGGTTTTAATAGTGAAGGATGTAGTTACCAATAAACTAAAGACAAGCAAAAACTACAAAAGAAGGACCTGAAATACGTATCCACCCTCCTATCAGTTTGGGATACTGTCATTCCAATTGTGTAAAACTTGTGATTTCAATTTTGGATCACCTGAAATCGATTTCTCCTAAATTACACATAATAATGTATTGCTACCTGCAAAAAGAAACCAAACAAACAATTGTTTTAGGAACTATAAATAAAGCAAAGGGGCTGACACTCATCAGAAGATATATATATTGTAATAATAGTTTTACTACTTAGTGTCATCCTAGTGTACACAATTTAGTGAACACTCACCCAGGATGAGCACAACTAGGTTTCATCCTCTAGCACATAACATTTAGAGTTACAGTTTATTTTTTGGACAGAAATTGGCTGACTCATGGTCATTCAATTAAACCTTGTCAAAGTCTTTAAGGCTGATCTGCTTCGGGGAAAACAATTTGCCAAATTCACCAGCCAGACACTGCAGTTAGATGCATTTCTTCTGTTTCATTCTACAGCATTTGCATTTTTGTACCTTATTTCTCCACAATCAGAAATAATCATATACATTTCATTAATGGATTCTTTTTTGCAACCAGAAGTGCATTTAATTCAGGGTCACTGGTGGATAGCAGGTTTGTAGATGCACTAAAAAAGCAAAAGGGATATTGTGCTTTAAACAAACAGAGTGTACACGCATTGTTCTTACATTAATTAAACATGGCATTCAAAGGAGCGCGGCTGCAGAAAGAAAAACTCACGCAGTTGACTTGACCTTTATTCAGATGTCATGTAGAATACCGCTACAGATCATGGAAATAAATCACCTTCTGAATGCTTCTGCAGAGCGTTGTGGGCTAAAGCTGGAACTTCCTCAAATTTCACTCCTATCAAACCTCAGGTTTCAACAAAACAAAAAGAAACTGGCCAAGCACTCTGTGCACTGCTGATTGTTTCATATGCAAGCTGCTCCTTAATAATGCATGAATGTAAATTTAGGAGAAAGACTGCACTTTTTTAATCCATGACTATATTTATTATATGCCCTTCAATAAACTTCTGTGCAGAGAATGCCTTCTGACCCTGAGTCAAGAATCAGTCCTCTTGCAGTTTTATCTGTACTGCAAATAGGAGGAAAACTCCTTAGAGAGAAAAGGAAGAAGATGAATGCTCTCACTGGAATCTGGGCAGTGGCAGCATTAGCTTCAGCAATATAGAGCAGTAAGGAGTTGAGACACTATATTGAAATTTTAAGAGCTTTATGTTGCCTTAGTATTTTAATATCTTGTTCAGTTTATTAACTGAGTCTGTGCAAGTAGTTATTTTAGAATTCCTCTTTTTTTCCCCGAAAAACTATTACAGTCTTCTTATTACTCATATTTTGAACTAGAAGTACTTCTACTGGGTAGGGTAGAAGGTGCAGTTCTATGTAATAAACACTAACTACTTTTAGGTGCCTTTGTAACAATTCCTCCTCACTAGAGGTGCATCTATATGAATATTGGTGTGAACTGAAAAGGCTGAAGACAAACCAGTAGTAAGTCAGAGGGGAAAAAAGTTATTAGCCAAGCCTAAAGCTAATGAGCAAGGTATAATATGCAAGGTCAGAAGCATCTTTACACCTTAGTCTGAAAACTGACTGAAAGCTATCATCAGTTGGTCTGAAAGGCCATGTATATATCAATGCATTCATACTGGTTCAAGTTAACATACTCCATCTGACACTCTCTCTTTTTCAGATGAGACATCTATGGATAGAAGAGTGAATAAAATGCATAGGCTCTTCCACTTACGCACTAGCAAAGTGGTAAAAAGAAGTTTGGAATCTGTCACGGAAAATGGCAAGTAGTAAAGTAATATCCAAGCTGAATCTATTGTGTTGCAAGCTACTGTAATGGATGATACTGTTGGCACAATGAAACAAAGTACTCAATCTTTGTGTTCAAACAGCACACATACGTGAGCCAGTGAATCTGAAAATGGACACCTGAAGGATGCTGTGGGAGCCCTATTTCCTTCCTAGACTGCACAATGGCCAGAAACTGTCCACCCATAGCCTGCCCCATTGCGTAGGGGAAATCATTAGGTGCAATTGCTTGTGAAACTGGTAATTGCATGGTCTTGTTTTACTTAAAACTCTGATAATGCAGTGGAGTCCTCTAGAAATGAAAGATCTGAGGAGAACTCTTCAACTTTTCAGGTTAAATTTGGTCACTCTTTCACTTGGTCAAAAGGTGATGGGGGAAAACTCAGAGGTTGAGACAACCAGAAGGGGAAGGAAGTTATCATGTCAAGTGCAGCTGAGGGCAGGTTAAGCTTCTATTTGTTCTTTCCTCGCCATCTCATCTTTGGCAAGTGCATGCTAATTCAGATAGAGTAACAGTGGGTCAGGAGGGCAATGAATTGCAAAGATACCTATATTTGTTTAAACCTTCTTAGCTTGCTAAGCCCTGTATTAATTCTTCAAGAGAAAATTTCTATTGTGATTCAAACCTATTAATATGCTATTTAATCTTATTATCATATTAAAGTACCATCTTCTCTATGTGGCACACAGGTTTTTGATGGAAAAAATATAATTAGTCTGACAATTTCACTTGCTTGTGACTTGGTACTGTGTTACAGCAATACACTGTAACTTTCAGGCGTGCTGACTGAATACCTTACGTAATACAAAGCCTACTGAGTAAAGAATTACTCATCGTTTTAAAAATAAACTCAGTATATTTAAAAAAAGTCTTTGTGTTCAGAAAAAAAACCCCTTATCTAAACATGCAGAGGTTAGCAATGTCAGTTCACATTTATTTAAAAAACAAATGACTGAATAAATCTGTATAAACAGTTTTATGAAGTGTTGCATAATGTCCTGACATTTTTCCTCTCTTCTCCAGAGGGAAATTACTTTATTAATGTTCACATTAACAACAGTATGACTGCAAAATTAGAGGTAGAGTTTTATTTATGTGACTTATGTTATCATGTACGTCAGGTATATATAGCCTGTACACTCGCAGTCTCTGTCCTTTGAGCTAGGATAGAAACATCTCGGCTTCGAATATGACTGCAGCTGTATACTCATAATGTATACAGCCATATCAGTGATGTATAATTGCAAAACATAATGCTACTTCTGTGAAGTGGCAAATCAAATTACTTGGAAAGAATATAACAAACAAATTTTATGTAAGAAATGTTAATTTGCAGTAATTAACTGTCCTAAACCTAAATGATTTAACTAAAAAAAAAATTAGAAGTAATTTAAACGCTATCTGAATAATACATATGTAAGAATTAGAAAGATATGACTAGAAATGGAAACCACCAAATCATTATATGGTAATGCCTCTCTGAGGTTTGATGTTTGGGTTGAAAAAAATCATAGAATATAATCACAGAATCACCAGGTTGGAAGAGACCCACCGGAACAAGTCCAACCATTCCCACCAATCTTTAAACCATGCCCCTCAGTACCTCATCCACCCACGCCTTAAATACCTCCAGGGAAGGCAAGTCAACCACATCCCTGGGCAGACAGTTCAATGCCTAATGACCCTTTCAGTGAAGAATTTTTTCCTTAGGTCGAGCCTGAACCTCGCCTGGTGGAGCTTGAGGCCATTCCCTCTTTCCTGTCCCCTGTCCCTTGGGAGAAGAGGCCAGCTCCCTCCTCTCTACAACCTCCTTTCAGGTAGTTGTAGAGAGCAATGAGTTCTCCTCTCAGCCTCCTCTTCTCCAGGCTAAACAACCCCAGCTCTCTCAGTTGCTCCTCGTAAGACTTGTTCTCCAGCTCCTTCACCAGCTTTGTTGCTCTTCTCTGGACACGCTCCAGAGCCTCAACATCCTTCTTGGAAAATGCAAGTATTACATCCTGTGTCTCACCAATATCCTAATAAGTAAATCATACTGATTTCTAAGTAAAGACTGACAAGGGGATCCATCAAGAGATGGATCTGTAGACTTCAGTTAACAAGAGCATCGATGCAGGAAATTATATAAATACTCACAGTGAGCACCATCTCTGTTGCCTGATATACTTCCAGTCTTTGTTTCTTTGGAAGAAGCACTGAGCTGTTTTTCCACTATTATCACCCCTTGTAAAACTTACAGTTGGCAAGACACATGAAACATTTCTTTACAAAGGAAGAAGAATCAGCCTTTCATTCAGCCCAGTACATTTACCATGGCCTTTACAGCGACAGTCTGGTTTCAATTAAATTACCGCATATCTGTAATGGAGGCTTTGTGATCTATCCAGAATAACAAATACACAGATATCATTGATACTGAAAAGCATTTTCACCTTACTTACACCTCCAGATAAGTCAATTAACATTTGTAGTGGTTTGGATCACACAAGTTAGACAAGCAACTGTGGAAAAAACAGCCATGAATCCAAAAGACACAACAACAGCATAAGCAGCATATTGTCTGGGAATTTAAGACAACGGGAAATTATACTGAACATACAGAGCATGGGAGCTGATGAGACTGTAAATCCTGAACAGAAAGATTAGAAGATGCATCAGACGTATCACAGCGATCAGCATTGGGAAGCCCATCCAAGCCACCGTTCTGCAATGGAAACATCTAAAGTAATCTCATTGGATCCAGCAGTGTAAAAGAAAATGTAAAGATTAATCAAAACCACCTTAGCTACTGGATTCTGGAAGAAACTTACTGGGAATAAATCAGTACTGAGAGAACACCAAGCACCTCATTTCGGTGAACTGCAATAACGGACATTAAGTATATTAAAATGGCTGTGGGGCTGCATTAGTTGTACTAGGCTCTACATTGACATCCTGGTTAGGCTATTCATCTCCTGGAAGACAAAATGAGGCTTTATAATGCAGAAAACTTGGAAGGTTATATGACAACAGCTTGTTTCTTTCCCCCTGCCCCCTTCCATCTCAAAAGGGAAAAGAAACTAAAATTACAATTAGAAATAAAAAAGCCTCGTAGACTTCTAGACCAAATCCTTCCAGACCATTATTCAGTAGTCACAAAATTATCAAAGTAAGGGATTTTGATAAAGCCTTTGATGCATAGTCTTAGAAGTGAAGAGAGACATGTCCCCAATATACATCCAATCACCCAGAGGAAGACAGTCAGCTGAAAGATACTGTGAAGCCAGAGGTTAGAATTTGGCCCTATTTTTTAACATATCTCTTAATCATCTGGAAGAAGGACAGACCAAGTTTTAGATTAGTGCCCTGAGCCTAAAGTAAAGGTGGCACAAAACATGCTCCGAAATGATCAAAAGGATGCCGATGTCAGTCAACATTGCTACTTAAAAGTCCACAGAATAAATATGCATAACAATCAGTTAAGAGTATATATAACATAGTTTATTACACATGTTAGGTATTCAGGCAGAAATACAACACTCCCTATTTACTGTCCTTACATATAAACTTGCAGTACTACACCATTCCGAACAGAAGAGAATAAAATCTTGAGATAAAGATAATAAAGGCATTTGAAAAAATAATGGAAGATGATAGGCTTGAAAAGAGAGGTGCGAAAATGCTGTGAATGATGCCTCAAATAAACAAAGGATGTCTAGAGTGAGCATGAAGTCAGTGATTTACCTATAAACAACCACATGACCGTTTACAGAGTACAATTAGCCTCAACAAAGGCAAATGATGATAAGTTACAGTAAAGGAATAAATTGCTTAGAGCAGCTTGAGGAGTTTCAAGAGTGGACCAATCATACACACAGGCGTTTTAACCTCCAGTCACTGCAAAGAAAATAGAGCGTGTTTGGTATGATTCAACATATCTGTGGTAACGTATCTGCTAGCAATTGAGTCTGAATCTTCTTTAAGTTTCTCCATGATTTCATTACTCAGGTTTCAGAATTCAAGAAGAAAATCAAGACATGGGCCCAATTCTGTCTCTTCCTCCCCCTTACCCCAAACAGAGCCAACTATCTTTGAAAATAAGGGAGTATGTGAAGTTATCTTTTGTGGTAATTCAGACTAACTATAAGGAAGAAATATTTTACAATGAGGGCAGTAAAACACTGAACAGGTTGCCCAGAGAGGTGGTAGATGCTTCACTCCTGGAAACATTCAAGGTCAAGTTGGATGGGGTTCTGAGCAACCTTCTCTACTTGATGCCCATGCTCCCTGCAGGGGGTTGGACAAAATGACCATTAAAAGGTCCCTTCCAACCCAAACCATTCTACGATTCTATAATTCTAAAAACCAGAACAAAACCAAACCCACCACGTGGATTCTGTTTGACATGAATATAACATGAAATTTAAAGAAAGATTTGGCCACATTTTTAATTGGAATAGCCCAGACAAAGCTCTGCAACCAGCCTGGTGGTGTTTGACCAAATGGAAAAAAGACGACATTCTTCACCTGAGTCACCAAATCTCCAAGTAACTACACTGGATGCAGCAGATACCACAATCCTGGAGGAACAGTGTTTCCTTACTGTTTTGTAGGCTCTTTTGTAGTATCTTGTGAATAATGCTGAGCAAAAGTAGAGAGACTACCAATATCTGTTCCTGCCCTGGAACCTCTCCATGACAGAGAATTCAACCGTATAAAGGCAGTGTGTATTAACTTTGATTTTACAAGTAGTTGTAGGACTAATGGAAGGACTAATCAGCACTTCTCACCACCTTTTGCTGTTCATGAAAGCTGTAAGAGACTGTTACAAGGATAGATGCTGGAATCTGCAGTAACTTAGTACAGATTTCCTGGACTAAAATGCATAAAAGATGCAGCATCACAAACAGCAATTCCAATAACTATTCATCCATCTTTTTTACAACATCTGTGCTGAAGGCAGTAACGGAAATATATAAAAATTCTCATTCTCATGTTTTGAGGTTTATTACTCATGGCATTAAACTTTACTCAGATAGTATCTGAAATCACAAACAAATCCATAGTATTCCATGTAGTGACACAAGAGAAATCTAGTAATGTGATATAAGAATACTCATACTTTGTAAAATTAGTCCTTCACTGTTGTATGCTAATTAGAGATGGGGTGTTCCTTTGGACTCATTTCGAAAATACGGTTTTCGTGGGAAACATTCCAGTTCACGATTAGCAATTTGCCATTAGACTTCAGCTATTCTGTTATATGCCTCAAAGATTCAATATATGAATAATTGTATTGAAACTGTCCCAAGTGAAACAGTCTATAGAAATATACCTCAGCTAGGAGTGATACTTGAATATCCACGAACCTTAAGATTCCATCAATGTAAGTCTTCAGGTAAAAAACAGATCTAGTCTCATAAAATTACCTACAGCATTTCTAAGTTAATATCTTCGGTTGTTTAAAGGGAAACTGAATTTTTAAAAATAAACTTGACAAAGTAAATAAAAGCTTGCTTTTTTTTTCATTGCTGAAAATCACCAATAGAAATAAGAAGATTTTGTAGAGTCTTCATGAACTTTACAATATTAAAATCTGTCCTATGGTACCATAACATCATAATTAAATTCATCATTATGCATTTATCATCATTCATGTTTCTCTCAAATTAGAAAGCAAAAAAGTAAATTCATGAATAGGTGAAATCTAAGTCGTGACAATATCTCCTCCATCTTAAAAGACTATAAACTATAACTGATAAAACTATTTTATGTTATCAGCATGCAACACATTTTTCTTGTTCCAGCAAAACCAGACCAAAATATTCTCCTGTCTGCAGGCACACCATAGTAGTGTATAAGTTCTGAACAAAAATAAGAAATTCCACCACTAGAGCTGTATGAAACTTTTGTTTGTACCTCATAAATAATCACTTGGGGGTTTGTTCCAATTTAGTTTCCTTTTTAAAAATTCTTATTTTGATTTTTCTTTCCTTGGAGTATCATGGCAAATTACAAATTCAAAAAGCTTTCCATGCCAAAAAATCCCAAACATTAGCTTTATTTAACCTTTTAATTTTGCATGTGTATGAAAGTTTATACATTTCTAACTGAGTACATTCTAGCATTCAGCCCAGATTTGCCACTGTGTGAAACTAATCCAAAACAGTCAGAGTGAAAAATGACAAATGCATTATGATAAGTGCTCCCTTTTCATTAAGCATAATGGATATCTCTTCCAGAAGTGTGTATCTTGGCAAATGTATGTTCTACCTCAATTCTCCACCCACAGGAAACCATTTTTAGATCCAAAATTAAGCACACAGCAAGCTCATGCTTTATTTCTGAACAGTTTCTGAGTTAGTCTCAACAGTGTTCTGGGCCACTGTATGTTGAAAATATAAAAACTTTTCAAGACTTCAAACATTTCTGTAGCAAATATTTCTAATCCAGGTCACCTGAAAGATTTATGAAAGTAGATTAAATTTAGGTTTATTTTCCAGCTTTCCATACAGCTCTTACTAGACTACCAGCTCTAGCCATCATTTTGGATCTGTTCCTTTAACGCTATATCCTGACTTAGAAAACATCTCACAGTACAGCTTAACTGAGCACATGCTTTAGAAAAATATCATTCTGCTTTCCAGGCTAGAGGGCAGCATTCCTCGCCGAGTTGCAGAGCTAAAACAAGATAATCCCACTCCATTCATATTCGACATGAAATTACATTCTAAAGCTCTGCGTGGTAGAAGCGCAAGTCTGCCTTCCTGTAGCAATGCTAAAAATACATCCCCATTTCAATTTACCTTATTGACATCCATTCGCAACTTCTCATTGTTGGCACTGGCAGCTTTTTCTGCCGCCTTCTTTTGACGTTGAGGTCCCCTGCCAAAGAAGATGTAGTTGACCAATGCATACTCCAGCAGAGCCATGAAAACGAAGACAAAACATCCCATAAGGTACATGTCAATGGCTTTCACATATGGAATTTTGGGAAGAGTCTCTCGAAGATGGGTGTTAATTGTTGTCATTGTGAGCACAGTTGTGATTCCTGGAAAAAAGAATCGACAAGTCTGTTGACTGAATTAATTTTCATTTTTGTACCATAACAGCTCATAATATTGAAAAGCTAGAGGTGGAAAATTCCAGGAGAGACTTTTTCTCAGTGAAAAACAACCCTGCCCTCAACTTCTGTCTATATTCCATATCTTTGCTTTCAATTTTTTTATATAGCAGAAAAGATTACATCTTTAATAAATTGCATTCAAGCAAACGAGAAAACCCAGTAGCTGGATTCTACGACTATGTTTTTAACTAGCTACACTGTATCCTTCCCTAACAAGCCTCAGTTAAAATTATCAGCTTAGAGTCACTGTTATCTTGCTTTCCCCTATCATTCTCCGGATGCCTGCAGTCTTGAATTCTTATGGGAAAACACTACACAGAAAGGCATCGTAACACTCAGACAGTAAAGTATCAAATTCTCAATTGCATTTTTTATTGTGATTTACTTATTTTACCTATATGAGGGTTGTAGTAGCAGGAATCTGTCTAACTTATAAAAAAAACGGCAACAGATGATCATATTTATTTTTGTAACATGCTTACATCCTCTGACAAGGGGCACAGTACAAGCAAACACACATCTGGTAAATAATGAGATATAAAAGTTCTCTAATGATTAATTAGGGAAATGGGTTTTCTTTTAGAATGTAAGGTAACAGTAAGGAAATAGCAGTCAATTTCATAAGTTTGCTATGCAACCCTAGTTAAAACCTTATTTAATTCATACCTGAAAGGAAAAACAATTTCTAATCCGTAACACAGTGTTGTATGTGTACTGTGGAATGCCATGGGCAAAAAGCAAACTAAGTGCACTCTCTTTGGAGAAGAAAAAGCAGTAAAACAACAACAGAAAACATTGAGACAATTAGGCTAATTCTGGTTACAATGACTATACAGTTAGCTAATTCAGACATCAAATCACTTTAATTTTTATTTAAATTGTGATTATTTAAATGCTGATTTGAATAATACAAAGCTTAACAAGCTAGACATAAAAAGATCTAACAGATTTAATTTTCAAATCATGCACTATCCACTAGGCCAGAAGCAAGAAAAAGTATTCAGCTAATGCACACAGCATGAGATGTGTAAAAATGCCTACCTAAAGCAACTCTTGCAGCTGAAGCATCATAATTAATCCAGAAGGAAACCCAGGACAGGATAGTGATCAGAATAGAAGGCATGTAGGTCTGCAGAATGAAGTAACCAATGTTTCGCTTAAGTTTAAAGCTGAGAGACAGTCTCGGGTAGGCACCTAAAAGAGAATATTTGGTATGGCCATAACCAATTTGTATAAAGCCCCAAACCGTTTTTCCTTCATTTTGGTTTTATTGTTTCATGCAATACAGAGTACACAAAGAGTTGAAAGATCCAGAATAATCAGGTGCAGAATTTCTACCAAGAGCTGGGATTAAATAATCTAGGGGTACAAGGATGCTCTAAATGCACATCTGCTGGTAACAATCAACAGCCAAATACATTTGAGAGCAGCAAATTATAGAAAGGCTTTTTCTTTCCTGACAAGCTGTGCCTATCTGTGTAAACCTTATTCTAACCTTCTCACCAAGCAATGCAACACTCGCCCTTTGTCACTGGACATCAGAAATACTTTGTTGAAATAGGGGTCTAGATATATATATTCAAGCACTGTTTCTATTTGGTTTTGAAAAATTTGGGATGCACAATGTCCTTCCATGCTCCTCCAAAGACGCTTTCTATCCATATCAATAAAGCAGGCTTTGAAGATTATTTTTTTTAAATACACCTAGCAGCTTTCTCAAGTAGGCTGAGAAAACCACATAGTAATAGCCTGACCTCACTTGTGCCCCTTGAGTGATTTAATGTGCTATTGAAATGTTCTAGTTGTTTCTTGTCTTGCTTTTTATTTTATCTTGTTTGATACTCCTCCACACAAAGCATCTTTTCAGCCTTCAGAATGTCATATGCTTGCTAGCATAGGATAAACTACACATCCTGTAGAACAAGGATTTTAAAGGTTTTACAGCAAAGACAAAATAATTAGTCAGAGCTTGGTACAAGGAACATCTAGAAATAGAAGTAGAAAGGTTCCTATATTTCCTACAGGCTGGATTACTTCTTGTTGGGTTTAGGGTGCTGAGGTGTATAAGTGGCTTAATCAGTTTTCATAGGAAAACAGAAAATACAGCTTATTTGACGGAGCCTTAACATGACAAGACTACTGTATCCTCTTCATATGTTAATAAGTGATGACTTTACACTGTGAAAGCTGTAATAAAACCTGCTCCTTTCAAAATTCACAGTTGCTGCTCTAATTTATTCCTATTTCTAAAATTCTCGCTCAGATCCTGAAATGCATGTTAAGAAGTAACCCATTCCTAAAAGTCTTCCCAGTGAACTCCCTTTTTAGCTTCCCCTCCACAAACCTGTAGAGAAAACAACATTCTTGGTGATAAGCTTGTAGTCTACAATGGAGAACTGTGGCAGTTCAATCTTTGTCACTCCTGTGACTGCATTATCACCCCCACGCCAGTAAAATTCAATGTCATCGGTCGTATAGCCATCTATAAAAACAGGAGTAAACAGTTAACCACATCACTTCTCACAAGATGGAGAACAGACCGGAGTATTAACTCAGAAAAGAATTTCAAATCTATTTCTAAAATTAAACCATTAATAGCACAATAGATACAAACATACAGGCAGACACAGGTAATTCTAAATAGAATTTCAAATGGCAATCCTAGGCGTATTTTAATCTTCATTTTTTTTTAAAGACACATATCAATATATTCATAGAGCAAATCTTTAATAAAAATCAAGACTACACATATCCTACATATAAATGGTAATTGTACATTCAGTTTCAGGTAACTTCTGATGCCAAGGTTGGATAAAACAGTGCGGGTTATGCTGTAACTTCAGCCCCTGGGCTGAAACATAAGTACTGGTAACAGAAACATGACTGGGGTCATCAAGTGAGGCCTGGAGAGATGCTTCTCTGCCTTGTGCACCACGATCAGCATTGGAAGGAGGAGAGCGAGAGTAAAATGAATGGGTAAGAGAGAAGCAGAGTGTACAGTTATCTTGTCATGTTTCCTCTCTGTGCTATGTAGTTCATAATCTGATTACAAATGGAAAGCAAAAAGTTGAGTTCAAAACCATTTAGATCTTAGAAAACTAGCACCATTTCTTTTTCGGATAATGGCTTGAATGCAATAAAGAGCCACGTTCATGGGGGCTCTGGTAAAAAGCAACTGTACCAGATGTAACTGTAGCCATTGCTCTGGATGGCAAAAAAACACCCAGGAAAAAAAACCCCAACCAAATAAAAAACATCCTACCACCCACAAAAATACCCAAAAACCAGAACATGTTCACACAGTCATAAAATACATGCATGAAATATGAATCTGAGATGACCAAATGGCAGCTGAGCTAGCTTGCACACTCCAGAGTCAGTATACAGAACTGAGCACTAGACATCAGAAATAAATCTGCTACTAAACCAGGAAATAAGACATCCATGAAGGTTTGTAGCCTTTTATGGCCTCTCATTGCTGAAAATTGAAAATAAGGAAGACAGTTCAGAGGTATAATAATGACTATGACCTTTTGGGAAACTAACATAACAAAATTATATATATCTGACCTTGATTTTAAGTTCTCATCCATAGACAAAGGACCAAATTATATGAACCACCATTTTGGAGAGATCAAATAGCACTTAATTTCAAGAAGTAATGCAGATAATGCATTTTGTGATAACCGAGAAACTATAAAACTGTCTCCATGCATCATTAATTTTTGATAATCCAAGTATAATCCAGGTGTAAAGCAGCAGAGAAGGCAAGTAAGCTTGAAGATATGAACCCAACAATCTGTAAAAACACTGAAACAACCATAAAACTATAATCAACATACAGAAAGTTTTTAAGTATTTTGGTAGTTACATTCTTATAATATATTGATAGCAATCCCAGACACAACTCTCTCATTTTGCTCTTCATGGGGCTAGCAGCAAATCTAAAGTAGTCTGAGGGCAGAAAATCGAAAACTAATTTAAGGAATCATAGCCATCTCCCTCGTACAGGACAGGTTTTGAACAGCTCATCAAGAATTCAAGATGGAACCTGCTCTTCTTTCAAAGTTGCTGACACTGACAATAAAACCAACAAAAGAATAGATTTTTTTTAGATTTCTGAAAATAACGTCTTCCCCATCTTTCCATTTTCTTGAAGGTTCACCAGCCCTACCCAATGACATCAAAAAAAGAAAAAAGAAACTTGTAACTTCTAAATAAGCTTCAAAAGTTAAGGGAAAAAAGTCTGTACAATGTGCAACCTCATATGCATTTGACATATTCGTAAGTACTAAACTGAGTTTAAATTCACATCAACGAATAGCTTACATCAGTGGTCATGGATTTGTCTCCCCTCAACCTTTCTCTCTTGTTTCATCAACATCCATTAAAGGAATAACTGAATATGGACTAATAGTTTAAAAAGTTTCAGTTTAAAACATGAAAGCTATGAAAAAGAGCTAAGATCACTGCTATTTGTCAGTAAAAGGACTCCCTAATCAAACAAGCATTAACCATGACACCACCATCTAACTGTTGCGTCTTATACACTTTGTGATACAACAATATATGTTAATATATGTCCAGCGGATATCCGCAAAACATGTATTCCAGCATACAGACTTTATTACTTACCATCTGAATCCCCAGCTAACAAAAACTGTTGTCATGTTGCCAAATACTGCATGGAAAGAAGTCTCTGCCCTTTTTGTGATGTACATTGTATGATTCCATATGTTGATGCATCTTCTCCCAGCAGAGAAGCAGTTGTTTGATGGGAAGAGAAATTACTGTTAGCACTGGCTGTTGATAAGTTGTTCCTGTTCTCTGCAGGATACCAGATTTTAAGTACCACTAGATATGCTTCACTTGCTTTAAAAGGTCCTCTTACAGGAAAACCAGTGGTACATGGATGGAGGCTGTTAATTCCTGTGTTCACAGTAAGACAGGTCCACTCCAGTGAGACATTTAAAGGGAACACATTTGTTTCAGTATTGGTGGGAAGCACAAATCCTTCATGCAGTGCAATAAATTCTTCGGTCATTTTATCAAGGATTACAATGTACGAGAAACGTGCAACTTCTGCAGACCTGAAATCCATCAAGTTGTCACAATATCTTTTACTTCTCTGGTTACAAGTCTATCTTCAGAAAAAAGGAGGACAGCTTACTTGTGTTTCCTTGTCTGTCACCACTTCATATTTGTCAAGTCTCACTCTAGACTTTCAGAGACAAAACCAATATAAAATCCAAAATAAAATACAGAAAAATCAATAAGTTGGTTATGTTATTAAAAAAAAAAATCATTCCTCATTATACTGCTGAGTATGATGTTCTACCTCAAACCTACCATGCCCTCCAACAGCAAGTTCTGGATTCAACTACCATTTACTGAACTTAATGGGATTAATCAAAGTAATTCATTTAGTTTTGAGATAATTTAATTGCTAAACTTCATAGCTAATACCAAAATAACTTACAGCAAGAAAAAAATCCCACTTTTTACGTAAGAGAAAATACAATAATGTATGTTTTATTTGTTAGAACATCTGTTAGTAGATCTTTTCTGCCCTACTGCCTACACATGGTCTGGCCTTGATCTGTCTAATCATACCACGGTTCACAGAGGAAAAAAACTCCAGGATTTACATTCCAGTGGACTGCCAAAAGCACCAGTGTTACCATTCCACCAGGAAGATGTAGTTAAGCTTCTCCCTGTATTCCCACAATCCTAATACTAAGCAAATATCAATAACTACTTCACAAATCACACCCAAACACTTGAACTCCCTGCTGCATATGGTGCTGAGGAAACACTAAGCTGAAATTTTTGACACTGAATGATACAACTTGTTAGCTGGTATGGATCTCTTCAAGCTTTCACTAAAATACTTCTCTCTCTTTCCAAGAATGATAATTATCCCATTCATTTTCTAACATGGAATAGACAGACAAGAATGTTGCAGTCATCTGTAAATTAAAGACATACCCAAATATAACTGGTTATAAGTCTAATATCCACAGAACATCTGCCAGAAGAGAGAATGGGCCTATTATATCTCTAGTGGATGTTTTACAGATATTGAAGTCCAATTACCTATGGCAATTACAATCTCCACCTGCAGGTATTTGGGACTCAAAACAATTCTACTTATAAGCGAAAGTTATTTAAAGACCTACCAATTTAAAATAGTAATAGGCAGCCTAGAAAGAATAATCTGTGGCTCTTGACAAAAAAAAAAGGCAGAATTAATGTCAATATTTCTAAATTATCTGTTCGTGCTGGTAATGCAGAAAGTAAAGCATACTAAACCCAAAAATGCTGCAAGTCATTTTTGAAAGAATCTGAGTTTAGCAGAAAACACTATTTGGTACAGACTGTAAAAGCACTGTTGTTTTACTATATGTTAAATAGCTTCTAGCAATGCTGCCAGAGGAGAGTCTGATTGATTGCTTCTCCCTAAATCATTTATATATCATCAGCAGCACGATTTACTTCACATGCAGAAAGTTCAATTTCTCATTTCTGCCATGCATCACACTTCAGCAGTCAACCAAATCAATACATTGTCCTGGTAATATGGCACCAACTGTGAGAGAAGCAAAGCAGCCTCAACTGCCATTAACATGGACAGCGAGTTTATCACTCCCTGTACTTCCAAGGAATGACAGATTATGAAGCACTGTAGAAGAAAAATAAACAACTAGTAGAACATAAAACAAAAACCTCTTTGTACAGAAACTATAAACCTGCCTATTTTTTCAGATCTATTTAAAAGAAGTCAAAATTCTGGAATTCTTTAAATACAAACAACCTAAAATGAAATCTGTAGCATTACTGTCTAAGCAATGAGAGAATTCAGAAACACAAGTTACCAGAAATTCCACACAATGGAAAAAAAAAAAACCAAGTTCAGTAACACCCTCAAGATTTATCAGCAGGATTCACTGCCTTACAGTTCTTTTGCTTTTACAAGACACCTGGGCTTTATTTTAGATTGATACCTACACATCTACAGTGTGCATAGTACATAGGGATTCAAGCGGTCTGTATTAGTAATACTATAGTAGCACCTGGAGACTAAAGAGACATTTGTTGATTTGTGGGAAAAAACCCAACATAAACACGTAAACCAATGAAAATGAGGATAAAATATAGAGGTGATTTTGAGGCTGTGCATCAACCTCACTCTACTCTGAACCATCAGCAAATATGTCTGAGCATGTCTGGACCAGCACTGGGAATACATGTGTACAATCAGCATCATGTCTGAGCTATGGAAAACCACTTCAATGTAAGCAGTGAGGCAAAAGGATCCTGTTGGAAACTGTCTTAATCCTAACCCTGGCTGCTCAAGGTTATCCAATAAAGTGTCTTTCTAGTTCCATCTTCTATCAGCCATTCTGGACATTGTCAGCGTGGAAGTACAATGAAGAACAATTTACTCATTTCAAAAAGATTCTTGCTCAGTGGGTCTGGAGGCTCAGCTGGCATTGCACAATATTTCTGATCACCTGAGGTATTTTTTGCTTGCCAACACAAAACAGCTGAGAATTCAGCTCACAGCAAGTATCAAATACTATTACAAAGCATCTGTTTAGAAGAAGAATAGCATGTAAGTTGTGGAGAACACCGAAGTTGCATTATAAACATAGCATTCTTGAAAAATAATCACAATATTATTTTACAGTATAAAAAAACCTATGGACTCATAAGGTAGAGGGTAGCTACACAGGAGAACTATGAAACTTACATTCACTTCTCTCAAAAGCAAATCTTCTAAGATGCAGTAGGACATAGAGATATAAAACCACGAGGATAATATAAATTGTTGCTGAGGAAAGCAACAATTAGGCAGAAATAACAAATTGCCCTTTAGATGTGGACTGCAGTTGATGTTAATATGATAAAAATGAACACGTCAATTCTTAAACGATCTCTTTCAATGCCACTGAATCACAAAATAAACAGAACTCAAGTGAAAATATTAATTTTGAAAAGACAAGTGCAATCAAGTGTAAGCAGACAACGGGTTTTTTTTTCCAAAGCAATATGCAAAGTGAATATATAAAAAGTTTACTATGTTTCAAGATTTAAGAAAATGTTATGGCACCATTCATAACTATTTTCATCCACATGAAAGGCCATGAAATCAAGTCTACATTAAATAAAAAGAATAAGTATCTTCAATCCTCTGCTTTGGCATTGAAAAGTGGTTTCAGAGAAATGTATGCTTCACCTAGCTCACTAGATTTAACCTTAATATGAAACAAAGTACACCTCCCATAAAGCTGAACTGCGATATAGATGTTGAAGGATTATCTCAAAAATTCAAGAGACTACTAAAAGCCTACGCGAACCTTTCACCACACCCAAAACCCTCCAGTGTAAAAAGGATTATAATTAAGTGCACACATTTCATATACAGGGCTAAAAATTCTCACCTAAACAAAATTTAGTAAATGAACCATGCATCACTTAAATACTAATTGGATCATTATATAAAATCCATAAACAAACTGGTGGACAAGAGCACTGTTTGTCCATACTACTTCCAGTTGATTTGTGAGGTGTTCTGGTAATCTGTTTCCTAAGGGAGTGAATAATTAAACATGCACAGCATAAAAAATTATTGACTCCACTGACCTTTTAAAAGATCTACACTACATTTTTTTGCATAAGCAGCCCATATCAATAGGATAAACTCACTGAGCATAGTGAGGGCAATATCACCCGTGAGAAGCCAGTAAGGGTTGTTTTGAATGAGCAGAAGGAAGGCACAAATACCTGAGGCAGTAAAAACCATCATTCTGGTCCTATGCTATTACCCTGGCCTCATTCTGTCAACAGTACATTTCCTCAACCAGTTTTGAAGACCTGCCAGTATCTTCAACCTAATCAGCCCCTTTCAGCCTGTGCTTAGCCTTCACTTGGCAAGTTTCTAGTGCTATGCCTGTGTGTACCTGAGCAAATTAATGTGGTGGTATCTAATTTGTAGATTTGAGGAAATATTTGTATTAATAAGGCCATACTTATAAAACGGCTAAAAATGGAGTAGATTTTACATAGTAGCGTCATCAACCAAAGAATCAAATATGGTATCTCTTACATGTTTTTAAATGAGGCACATGTATAAGTGATGATTTAATTCAAAAGCACTGTTACCTTTTTGCATAATATTAAAGATCCAACTTGGGAGCAGAGGGAACAATTTTTTGTACTTTGATGCAAACATATACTGAATTCCTCAAATGCACTTCAAAAAGTTAGTTTTGAAGGTTGAGAAAAACACCCTAAACCCTAACTTTTTACATAAAACCGAAGACTGTTTCCGATGTTTGAAAACCATCTTTAGTAACTGTCTTCTACTCTTAAGCAGAGAGTATGTTCCAGGAACAGAAGTTTTACAGTAAAATGTATATCCACACTGAGTGGGTGTGAAAGATGTTTTATTTTCTCTGTCCACCCTTTCATTAAGGACAAAAATCACATGGGAAACAAAATATTTATATTTGCACCCTATCATTAATTTTATCATTGCAACCTATAATTATTCTCATGTTTTGGCTGGTTCCTACACTTTTTTGGTCATTTTGCTATGTAATTGGCAATTCATGCAGGGGAAAATTGATGTTCCAAAACAATTATATATGCTCTGGAAATGATAACGGGGCTCAGACATTAAATGTTGTTTTCTAATACGTAAATGAATCTCCCAATTCTCTTACTTAAGAGAAGACTTTACTGGAATACTGTATATGTTAGACTTCTGCTGTTTTAAGAGTTGTTCTCTTCAAAACCAGAATTAGAAGTGAGGAGTATAGCCAAACAAATTAATCAATAAAGCACTGTTTGCATGATTTTTTAATAACTTAAAACATTTGGTCTTACAAATCTAAGTTCCCTATAACCCCCTATCAGCCAACATTTCAAATGCTAATGTACAAAACAACAAAAGAAACCAAAGACAAATGAGCAACATCTGCCAACTTTAACACTTTTTATAAAACAGCATCAATACTCTACTCTGCTTAATTGTTCCATAGCTCTGTTAAAATTCTAAGGCCACAAGGAGAATGTAATATGTAGAAGAAAGCCCTGCTGTTTGGCGCCCACGATATTTGTTCAACTTAGTAAAATATTCATTAAGATAAGTTAGCTTGCAATGTGGTGTGAGGCAATGTTCTGGTATACTATCCTGTCCTTACCTGCAAGACCTTATATTATCTAAACCACCTCTATTTTTAAGTAAGGATCTGATCATGAAAGAATACAAACATGGCTGTCATTGACTGTCCAACAACAATATGCTAAAATCTGTTCCTGATAAGAGCTAGACATCATTAGAACATAAAAATCCCACGTTTTTATGCATGTCGAAATAAGGTTCATTTTGAACATTTAGCCGTGCTTACAAAAATAATTTTCTTTAGTAATGAGTAAGTTATCGTGAAGACTCATTTTAAAGTCCATGTATGTGTGTATATATAGATTGGGGAACTTTTTCTTAATATACTTTCCTATCTGGATAAGTCCTCTCTCTTGCAAAAGCTTTTTCAAGGATAACTGCAAGTACCTTTGCTCTGGAGAATTATTTATACAGTATCAGGAATGTTATAGGAATGTTAATTATAGACCCAAATCTTATTAAAACCGCATCAATATTTGCTCAAATATATTCCCAGGTGTCCTTCACACAGCCTGGTTGTTATCAGAACCCAAATTTCTGCCTTCTCAATACATTTCAGTGGGAGCTGCGTGCCTCAAGGCTCAGAGGACTTTTCTGTAGGAAACTCTGTTGTGACACCTATATCAGGAAAGACAGCACAGGTTTGTTGGCAGAATCCCAGCTACTCTCCTAGGATGCTGAAAGAGGCAAGAATAAATTATTTTGACATCTAACCCTCCAGGCTGTAGAAATGGTATACAAAGAAAAGTTACGTGGTGGGTAACAAGATGCTAATAGTTGTGGATAGGTATGCACAAGGTAGCAGGAAGTAGAAGTGTTTTAACAGGAGATGGGACAAAGCTAAAGAAGGAGAGAGAAATCTACTTCATCTCTCTGCATTTAGCTGGCATAGAACACTGTGACCCTGCAGAGCCCCAAACATGCTGTTAAGCAGCTGCCTTCTGTGAAATCCATGGCAGACACAACCTCCTTTCACATCCTGCCCACCAGAACACTTCACTGCCTCTAGTCCAGTTTAAGTTTTGGCTTTTTAAGTATCATAAAGCCGTCTTAAACACTGTACTATAGGTAATATCTTGCTTCACTAGGTATCCTGTATTCCCCTCTAGTTTTGCATCCCAGGTACCACACCAGGACTTCATCACTACATTTCAGAAGTTTTTAAGTTGACAAAACTTTTGATAACTTTTCTAATATTCAATTTTCTTCTAAGTAGCAACTCCAGGCATTGCTCAAGGTTATGCTTATTTTTTGAAGTAGATGTGATTGAGACAAGATAATACTAACCCTTAAGGGAACTTTCCGTGCAAGTAAATTATAACACATGCTGTTGACTTCAGTTATTCTAGTTTCCTCTAGCTCTAGTATTGTAACTGTGTCAATATGCAAATACATATTACATAAGGTTGCCTCTTGGGCTGGAAAAGCAGGATATCTGCATGTAAATGTTCATTAAAAAGAACCCAGTACAATATTCTAACTTACATAAAAGGGAAATGACCTCAAATACAGAAGTTAAAGCACTACTACATCTTTATGCTGAATGCCCCATGTGGACTTCACCTCTCATGCTTTTGAAATAAACACTCTTCAACCAAAAAAACTAAGAGAAAAACAAATGAATAATACAATAATGTATAATACACAAGGCAGCAATGGAAGATGATATTATTAGTACTTCATAATCGTTATATATTTCTGACACAACTGCACAGCTTCGTTCTTGAGGAAATTATGACTTGAATTCTGTTTCAAACTACAAAAACAAAAAAAAAATCAAGTAATTTGACAGTATCTTAACATGACCCCACAGTATTCCATACCTGTGCTTGTGGCCTTGAACTGCCTTCTTCCCTGTGCAGTGACAGTCCTAATGTACCCTTACCATCTACAACCTAGTATCTACATTTATATTCCTATTTTCAAACTTTGTCCTTCCTTTGGAAAGTGTTATCCTGTACGTGCCTGTAAGACTCATGAATCAGAAAATTATTATTTGCAGGGAACACTTAACTTCCGTGTTTCAGTGAGTTCTGTTATCATAAATATGAAAAATGGATTCCTACTCTGCTCTGTACCACCCTCAGGCTCCAGCAGGCTGTAATGACTCAGGAGCACATCAATGCTATAGTTATCCAACAGTTACCTTGTCAACATGTTTATTAAGCTACTGTCCAATATATAGTGCTCCCAACTTTGAATAATATTTGAATTACTACTACAATCTGCTTACATTGTAAGTACATACAAGTTGTAGCATTTATTAGGAAACAGTTTATTACTATTACTGTATAAAGTTGATCCAAAGCTTAGAATGAAAGGCCTCCCATAAAGCAAAGAATAATTAGGAATAAGCAAAATGTATTTTTGGAAGGCACTGAGTTGAAGATACAGCTCTGTCTCATTAGAGCTTTATCATGTCAGTTGGTCACAAGTTAGAAATGGGAACACTGTAGAGTTGAACTGTTCCCAGGTGGCTTTTAACAGCCAGTTGGAACATCTCATGAAGCCGTTAGATGAGTGGAATGGCTCTAAACCCAGTGTTTTCCTGGGCACAAGGTCTGTAATTACATCCAACTTGTGCGTACAGTGGCAAAATGGCTAAGAAATACTTTATTACCATGCCTGTACTAAGCACTCACACAAAAACACAGACTGAGTCTGATTCTTTGTAAAGTATTAAGAGTTACTGAGACAACAAATGTGGATGAGTCCAAGAGGAATAAAGACGACAGCCCTTCTTCAAGGAAACAAAAAAAAATCATGTCTGCAAACTCCTAATGATAAAGCACTATTTAAAAATTATTAGTAAAGATACATACAAAAAGTGAAATAGTCCTTACTGGAAACCACACAGTCTAGATTCTTCATTTTTATGGAACTGTCTGGCTAACAGTAAACACTAATAAGTACTATAAATAAAAATGTATGCGAACACAAAAAAGAAAGTCATCCCCAACTCCAGAAAAAACACAGCACCCATATTCCTGTGATGCAAGTAGAGTAAATACCTGAATCCCAAGGGCAGGATGATGAGGAGTAGCATTCTGAGAGGACGCGCCACTGAGCTTTAAGCTATGTGCTCAGCCTCTGCATCTCCTCAGGCACACTTCAAGTTATCCCTGCAGGAGATCACCAATAAAAAAACCCCAAACCAACTTCCAATAGCAGAAACACAATTATAAAATTACAAAATAGATCAACATCAGTAGAACACTTACTAGGACAGAAAGTGGAAAAGGGACTAATAATATTAAATGTTATGTGGACAGCAATTTAGCCATAACTCTCCTTCCAATCTTTTTGTTTGGTTGGTTTGGTTTTGGATGAAACCATTTACATGGGAGGCAGACTGCCAACCTAATTAGAATAAATAAAATAAAATCGATGGTGCAGCGATTAAAGCATTGTCCTCTTCACTAACCCAAATGCATTCAAGTTGCCGTTCATTATAAGTATTTGACGCATCATTAAATAAGGAAAATAGCACTATATTGTTAACATTTTCTGTAGCATCATCAGTGTACTTGGAAAAGGTCAATAGTAAGAGACAAAGAATTAACATAGAAGCCAACATTTAAAGATACTGTAGCCAAAATAGCAAGTAATATGTCAAAACCAGCAAAATATAGGTTAAAAAGAAATGGAGATTTTTCTGAAAACATATGCAAACATATGCTAAATTTCTTACCAAATATCTAGGTTTTGAAATGTTTACTCACTCTCAACAGTACACATAACGTGCTCAAATGCATAGAACCAAACATATAAACATACCCCTAGTTACAAACATTCTCTGTTTAACTTGAATATTAAGTAGATCAAGAAAGATGTCATATAAATAACAATGAATATCAGGGAAAAAAGAAAACTAGGAAAACGCCAGACTGTCATGTTTCTTGTATGTGACAATGACAAAATTCCTCAGGACTCGCATCTGAACTGCATATTCAGGAATGATGTCTTCTTTGGAAAAGAACTTTTACTGCCTTTTTGTTAGAATAATATTTCAAGTGTGCACAGTTTTACCAAAAGCAGGCATATCAGAATTTGCACTTATATCATCCGTGTTCTGCAAAGTTACCATATGTCAGTATTTCAGAGCCCTTGGTAACTCAAAAACCGCAGTAAGAATCTGTTCTCTAAAAACAGATAGCAATCCAGTGGCAGATGCTCAGGTAGTGCTGATTGTCAATAAACTCACAAAGGTTTACACCTGTTGTTGAGGATCTGCCAAAAGACTTTTTTCAGCTCAGAAAGGTGATCAGAAAGAATGTCAGGCTAACGTTGGGTACTTGATAACAGTTGCTTTTACCACCACCACAACAACACTAGACAACATTAGAAACTAAATCATATGAAAAGTGGCATTGTCAAGGGAATTCCAGTTTGGAAATCCCAGTAGTATTCTAGCACTTAAATTACAGGAAAGCAAAAAAATCAAATAAAACTTGGGAGAGGGGAAAAGAAAAAGTATTGCAACAAAGAATAGCCCACCTTGAAAAGGAAAATTAATTAGAAGTATATTAGGGAAAAAAAACAAGGAAAACAAGTTATCTGCCTTAATTTCAGCTTCGCTAGACTATAAAGTGCTTATGACTCTATCGATACCTAAATCCAACTTAAGTATATATCTAGGGCATGAGTAAATTTATCCATAGTGTGGTATGAAGTGCTAACCAGTGAATGGTCTAGAGAAATATTGGTAGCATACTTCCAAAATATGTGTACCTCACGAGAATGATTTAGCTTAGTTCATTCTACAATCTGTCTTCATGCTATACATGCTTTTGAAATCAATTTTCAGTATGGATGAAGCTGGGATTTGGTGGGGTTTTTTTGGAAGAAGGAAACACTTTACAGATCTACCTGTACAAACCCTTGAGTTTATTCTCTAACACAGTTTCTAGCAAATAAAATCACTTGGGAAGACATGGGAACAGAAAAGAAGAATGAGTTTCATCTGATGAAGATTTTATGGACTATAGCTACCAGTGTTAATAAATCTAAAATCAAGTCAGAAATTATAGGTCACTGTACTAGGGGTAAAGGATTACGTAACCTATCAATTAAATGCAGCCATTTACAGCACAAGGCTGCCTCACACAACAACTTCTGGCATACAGTGAAGAATATGAAATCCAATTAAAATTTCAGGGGGAATTTTGCAGGGCAAAATTTAATTAGCAAAGATACAATTTTGCCAAGAGACTCTGGCTAACACCTGTTCTGAAGTGTAAAGTGACAAGGACTATGTAGTAACAAATGCCTGGGTCATAATCTATTTTCCATTTGCTAGGCAGCTCCTCTTCTAGTCACATTATATCCTTGTTTTCCTTAGAATGAGAGAAGCGCTTGCTTAATTGCCAATGCTGCTTACAGAAGTCTCTGACTCATTCCAAAATCCTAATCCAACCCAAGCAATACTGTTGAAACAGTGAAATACTTCTGCATACAGTTTAAATCCCACTTATTAGCATATTTTATCTACTCTATGTGAATAGCTACAACGCTTTCTATAAGCTGCTGTGAGTGACCACAGGGATATAATGGTTGTGCCTTCACCACATGGCAAGCATGCAAAGAGGCAGCGTGAACCATCCCAAGGTCTTGCTCCCTTTGGAAGAAAACAAGGTTAAACAGGCAGGGACGATTATTAGTGAATGAAATTGGCTTCCTCATGAGGATCCAACTAAAATGCCTGAACTGAGACCATGATTGAGGGTACCTTCTCAAGAATGTATGCAGAAATAAGGAGAGTTGGTTCCATCATATTCTTAAAGTTAACTTGATCTGAGACTTTCTTTAATCCCATTATTTATTTTTGCATGGCCAAAGTAGCAATTAAAGCGTTGACCTACCTAAAGGTACTAGAACATCTCTTGAAATACATATCACTAATTTTTTTAAGCGTTCCCAACAGTAGAAATAATCTTAACAGTGAAATGAAATAATGAACTGAATCATCATCATTTTCTGTTATACTCTTCTGGTACTTTTTTACGTGCTTAAGAGAAAGTTGGTATTTACTTTGATATGTATGCAAAACAGCCACAGAAACATAGACTTCATTCACAATTCTAGACGTGATATCCTGCAAAGTCTAATAAGATCATTTTCTCTATCTGTTAAGTCATTACAGTTACCAACATTATGAATTAAAATCCAATTTCAATTCTACTATCTTAAATGACTGCAGTTAACGTTTTTCCTCTAAATTCACTAGTAACTTCATTAGCTTTAACAGTAAGTCATTGTACTACCTCAATGATGAAAAGATGAAGTCACTGATTAAGCAATTCATTCTATCCATCAGCATTATACTTAAAAGTTAAAATCCTATAGTATTAATGATGAAAGGGAAGGAATAGATATCAGAAACCCAATATTAATGATAACCCTACTGTTAGCAAATACACATGTAGTGGTAGTGTGGGACAAATCAAGATTAAAACTTTGATAATTACAAAAATAATGAGAGAGAAAATTTTTAAAACCTCACTTAGAAAGTCTGGCAACGTCTTTCTAAGTGGAAATACAAAAAGTGTTTAGGAAATGTTAATATTTGCCTTGAGGCTGTCCTTTGAGCAACAGAAATATGGAAAAACATTACCTTAATTCTCATGTAGCATTTTTAATTGAATATTGAAAATAAAACTTTTCATCATAAAATGAAAGTGTACGCATGATATTTCTTATGATTACATTTATCCAAAGGAAACTAAAATCTTGTGATTTCGGAAATCGTGAATTAATCTATACACGACTGATTCCCCAAATCAACTACTACAACATAAGGCTTTGATATAAAATAATTGGAAGATGAAAAAGAACTGAGGAATAACATGACCGGTTCAGCTGGGTATTGTTAAGCACAGCACCGCCAGACTACTAAGCCCTCTTTTCTGGAGAAGCAGAGAGGGAGAAATATCTGGTACTAGATAACGTGCCATTTTAATAAAATTTTTCTCACATATGAAGGGAGCTGCTGAATTCAAAGGGGATCATCATGCTTTGAATAATGAGGAAGGGTAGAAGTGGTTAATCCTAAACTGAAATGTATGAAATCACACGTTAATTATGACAGTCAAAATTCAGTAAATCTAAACAAATAAATCAGAATTATTCAGTGCACTGAGTACTGAACATATCAAACTGGCTTTACATTATATTATTATTATTATTATTATTATATATCGTCAGCGTGAGGTAGGAATGACTACAGACAAGTCTGTCTATGGCAAATCTTTGCCTGTCTACAATATGACACCAATTTGGTGCCTAGTCACATGCAATCAAAACAACAGAAATTACTGTCTTTTCTGTGGTGGGTTTATCAGACATCAACAGCTGTAACAAGTCTGGTTTATTTTCTAAACAAGTTTGCTTTTGCACAGTTGCTTTTACGTTTGCACAAAAGTCTCCAGGGCATGGTGTGTGCTATGTAAACGTTACTGGTTTGTGCACAGTGGATTTTCTTCTCAACCCATTTCTCACCTAAAGCATTTGTTACCCTATCTCAGCTCTCACTCGGCAAGTGACAAGAATTATCCACTATGAAGTGGCTGTGAGCTGTTGATTAAGGAAATTACTCAATTCCTCTGTGTGCACCTAGATTCAATTATAACTTGCATCTATAAAATCAGTTTTTTTCAAAACTTCCCACAGCAGAACTGCTTTTAAAACTGTGCAATGTGTAGGAATCAATACATTAAAGTGACTAGCACGTGGCTTAGGATAACTTAAAAGGAGGTGCAGTTCTAAAAGGTTGATTGCTAAGGAACTTCTGACAAACAGGTGCCATCTGAGATGGTATATCAAAAGCTCTATGGGCTATAATCTGTGTAGCACAGTCCTTAGGACAATGCTTCGGTACTGAAACCTTTGCACTTTCCAGCAGTCACAATGAGAGTCCATCTTCCATCAAATATACACCAGCAATGAAGGAGGAATGAGTGGAGCACTATCTAGCACTTGGCAGTCCTTCCTCTCAAAAGTTCCTCTTTAGACTTATTTTCCACTTGCCCATTGCAATTCCCCGCTTTTGCAAGTTGCAGCTTTGAGTTCACATTTTCTTCAAAGTTGTCTGACCAAAGACACAGTGAATGAAGAATTACAGCATAGACTGGAATCCTCACTTTCCATTACAGCCTCTAATTCTAGGTTATGCTGATCACTACCAATATCGTTTGCACTGTGCTTCAACTCTGCAGCCACCTGGGTCACAAGTGCTAAGATAGTAAAACAAGACTAAAATTACTACTGGTAAAAGGTACGAGAAATCCTCATGCGTGCAACACACCACTCCATGTTGGGAGTTAATGCAACTAGGAACATATATATTTGCACAGAAGAAACATGCTTCTAGTGCAACTCACAGCCACATGACATCATTTATATATTTCACTGTGTAATGACTGAAATGTGTCTGTACGTTGATACAGGTATAACCAGACAGGAACACAAAATACATAAATGCATGTATGCATATATATATGTTTTTTTTAAGTGAAAAGTAACTTCAAGGGAAAAGGGAAGAATGTACTTACTCCAAATTTCCTTTCATCTAAGTTCAATGAATACAAAATGAAAATTCTTTCTCATCTAGTAAATCTTTCTTATTTTAATAAATAATGTGTCTCTTACATGCTTTCTCTCTTTGTTGAAGACTGCTGTTGATGTTACCTGACAGGGAACTTTTTATGTTTAATTGCATGTAGAGACAATAGAAAAATGACAAAACAACCTGTCAGTAGTTCACTTTGTCTGGTCAATAGTTTAAACAGCAAATAAATGTGGGAACACAATGAACATTTTGAGTCACTTAGATCACTTTTGAATAGATACAGATACAAGGCACTAATTCATAACTGAGCCTTTAAAGGCAGCCATTCCCTCTCCTCCATCGATTTTCTATACATTAACTTTCATATCTAAAAACTAGATTTATTTAGTATTAAACATATATTTTACCTAGTACTTTAAATGGTAACTGATACTTCAAAAGAAACAAAAATGTTATCTCATGTTAGCTAATATACATATATTTGTTTATATAAAGTCTGCACATCTTTAATGCAGATCAATTTAAAGGATTTCAACTTATATATACAGTTTGTACCCATTGTGTATTTACAAACTCCTTTTGCTTTCTTAAGATATATAATGACTACAGGAACAGTTTAAGAATTTGCAAACACTGAGAAATCAACAGTCCCCCACACTCACACCTCCTCCCTCATCTTAATGACATGCTTAAGAAAAAGGCAAACTCAATTAATAAAAAGGACTACCAATTTCATCTCTTTCTTTTCTGTCTGAGAATAACCACCACTAAAGCTGGATCAGCTGCTACTGAAGACTGGAGGCTCATTGGCATTTACACAGCTTTGATCAATATGCAATGCTAAGAAGTCACTTTAACACATTTTTCTAACAGAATATTGCTCCTTTTTCCTCTTAATAATGAATTCCCTTAATAAGAAAAGGTTTATAACTGAAATGAAGCAAAGTAACAGAAAAAAAATTGAAAACATGCCAGGAGTACACTTGCACACATTACTTTGGTTTTATCTGTCACACGCTTAACAAAACTATCAGATTTAAGCCATAAAAAAATGGATTGATTCATGATGCAATTTACTCTTGCGGCTATTAACATCTGTGGGTTTCACACAGTGAGGAAGTTAGTTGTATCAAATTTTGCCTCTCTCTGATATTATACTTAAATATTACTAAGCTCAGGTAAATATGTTCCACATATTCCACATCAATTTTGTATTTTACTCAGTAAAAAAGTAAGTGCATAATCTCATCATTTAAATTTGTAACCCAATCAGAAACAGGAAACTTCAAATGGTACCTTATCTCCACTGACTCTTTAGTTCTGAGTTGTTCTCAGCTCTCACCTTTGCTGTCAGGGTTTACACTACAGGAGGAAAAAAAAAGCCAAACCCAAACACAAAAAACAACCCCAAACCAAAAAAACCAAAGCCCTAACCCAACAGCTCTCAAACCCACGCTACAAGCCAGATGAAAGCCCTGGCTGGATGCAAAGCTGACAAAATAATTGTAGCATCTGAACCAGCATGACACTGTTTAACTGAAAACCCTGACCTGAAATTGAAAATCTCATTGAAATATTCCAGATCCTTATGTCTACTTAAACTCTGCTGCTACTAGTAGTATGTACAGCAGGGCTTGTTCTGGTGTTTCTTCTGGGGTATTGTGTAGCTCTTTTAAAGTTTCACAAGGAAACATCTGTTTCCTGAGACAAAGATTTATTTTCATACTTAAGACTTAGTTTTTTAAAAGAAAGGTCAAAAAATTTCATGTCTCTGTTGAAGACTGGTTTGACACAAACCCGACAGTTTTCCTGCTCAGTATACTCACATTCTTATGTGCAAACAACTTTAATATTCCAAGTATTTAGCTCTAGACGATGTCAACTTTCTCTACAGTAAACAATAAGATGTACCAATTGAGCCATTTTGTATAGAAAGAGGCTGGCCTGAGTGTGTCTGAAACTTTCTTAACTAGCCAAATTGAAAGTATTTTTCTGTTTTGTAAGAGGTGAAAAAAAGAAGCATACAATCAAAGAAAAAGAGAAAGAGAACCAAATCAGCAGTTCATGCATGTATTACATAAACACAATCAGGTGAAGTGCATTTAATCCCCTGGATTTCAAGATACCTGCTCTATATTTCAGATCTTGTTGATACTGAAAATCTCTTGATTACCTGAAATCATTTACTTTCCACGAAAACACATAGATAAATAATACTGAATTCCTCTTTTTTAATGTTATATGTGAGTATTGATAGGATATAAAACTATTTTTTAGGTAAATATATCAAAAATACAATCTATTACTTGTGTTCTAGCAGGATAGACAGCATATAGACAATCTTCAGGGAGAGATAAATCAGATTAGTGTACTCTTATATACTGCCTAATGCTATTAATTTCTGCTTGCAATCTGTAAGAAAAGTGAGAAACGATCATTGGAAAAATAATGTGTAACAGACTATAGTATTACGTTGTTATGTAATACTATGTTGTTTGCAATAATGAGTCCAATCTGTACACAATGTGCTCTCTCTTGGGGAATCATCGGATGCCTGAATCGTAAAACATTATGTAGAAGAAGAGAAAATGCTTTACGAAAATGGCTTTATTTAAAGACGTAATTAGATATAAAGGGCATAATGCTGACAGCAATTATTGCTGATAACCTGAAAATACAATGGACTTCAGTAGTACAGTAGTACTATTCTCTATTAGAAGATACATTATATTTCACTTCTGTCACTATGAGCAGCTTCCTCCTAACATCATATACTATTAACAACCAAATCTTTCTAGATGACAGCAGCTTCAACTCTTACAGTGGATTTGTTAGTCAGAGAAAGATTAATATAGCAAAAAAAGAAACTATAGCACATAAAGATGTCACCACTGGTCACAAAAGTGACCAAATCAGTAGTAAATGTAGAATCAGAAATTTCCTAGTTTTTTCCTAGAAGTTTCCCAGTCTGGTGCTATCCCACACCAGATGCTCACCCTTAGTGAAACACAACTCTCAAACAAGTTTTCTTTGAAAGGTACAAGCTTTTGTCAACCGTGTAAGAAAAATTAGTGACTTGCCCCACAACAAGAAATGTATCTTCTCTTACACCTTAAAGGCAGCACTCATTAAACAGAAACTTTCATCAGGTGCAGAAATTTTCTCTAAGTGAATCCAGAAATATAAATTATACATCGTTTAATATAAGAGGTATTTTTCCCCACAACACAAGATGACTGAAGAAGTATAGTCCTTCAAATCACCATTATATCTAAATCTGAAATCATTCTCGTTTTGAATAAACTACTACTAGACTCTCAGGATTCAAATATATTTATATAAAGAGAGGTACTCATGGGCAAGCACTAAGCCCCATGGTCTATTGTCCAGATTACAGAATTACTGTTTGGATATGAAACACACATTCCATAGACACAGAAAATGAGGATTTCTGGAAATTTCCAGTTTCACCAGCAGAAGAATCAAGACAGAATGTATCTTAAATGATGATACTACAAAAAGCACAAAAGTAACATACTAAGAATTCTGGGGATAGCATCCCCAGACTGCCAATTCTTAATCTTGAGACTCAACTAGGCTCCATCTACAGAAACTGGGAAGAATAAGTACCCTCCAGAAGGGTATTAATCTCCTCTTACGATAGGTATGATGACCTGATTTCTGGGGGAAACACAACTTTCTCTTGGTAATACAGGCTAAATGGCTGACTTGTAGATCATCACCCTTAGGCAAACTAAAACTAACTCATCAGACAAATGCTACTCTGAAGCTGTTTAGTTATCTTTCAGTGTCTAGACGATTTCTGCTGAATCACAAAATGACACTTTCCTGAACTGAAGGTTGTATTTTTTTATAATACTGGTCTCATACTATAGGGAAAAAAATGTCAAAAAAATGTTATCAGTCATGTTCAGTTTTCCCATGAAATCCTATCATTTTTTTGTCTATTATTCACTGTGGACACTAATGGTCTCACAAATAGACGGGGAATGGTTGTAGCACATACCTGACTAATATCCTCAAAAATCTCCATTTTCCAAAGCATATAAGGAGTATAAAATGGAGAACCCCAAGTCCAACAGTGGATCCCTCTAATTGAACTTTGTTACCTCACCTCACGTCACTGTACTGTATACTTGCATTATGATACAGTCCATAGTAAGGCAATCATACAACATTTTTCCCACAAAACCCTCCCTGCCATGCAAAGCCAGCCAACAGCGACTTACATACATTCTTCTCTCAGATACAGGAAATATTTAAAAAATTAAAAGAAAGAGAGAAAAATAAGACTCCATGAAAAAAATCTAATACTCGGGGTGCATACATCTTCCAAGCTATCCAGAAAATCACTCAGAACAAATGTTATCTGAACATATACACACTAAGAACTTCAACCTTCATTTAAAAGGACTGTTTTTCTACAGCAGTGTTTCAGATAGGATTTCCTTAGTACTCCAGTAATGTACTTATAGTCAGTGTGAAATGCAACATCGAACTTTTGAAAAGAGGCTGGAGTATTTCCATTTAGACAGCTAGAAGAGTGGCCAGAATCAAGAGTGCCTGATCATTTGTGAAGAGCTTGAGCCTTTCCAACTCCTCTCCCTAATGGCATGAGACTGATGCCAACTTTTCCTCTGAGAACTGACAAGTCCCAGGTGCTGGAGAGTACAGTGCAGGGGAACGGCTGCCACGTGTCCCCAGAGAGCATCAAGATGTCTGGGACTTGCCATCCCCTCTGCCGTGCTTTACACCTAGTCACCCAGGAGACCAGCTGGGAAATGCCTCTTCACCATCACATGCAAACACAGTCTTGCTGTGGCAGTAGCTGCAGCAAAGGTCTTCCCTCACAGTACTTAGTTTACCTTTTGAGAGAAAAATTCCAGGAGAGATGTCTTCTCTCTCGTCCCAGTGTTTGAGTAATCTGTTTAAGTATAGCCATTGATGTAAAGTATACTAGAAATTATTTTAACTGCTTCACCTGTAGAATTTTATCAAAATAAAATACATTTTTATGGGGTGTTAGTGATATATTACAGCTTGTCACATTACAAATTACATTCATCATGTAAATATCTGAATTTAAAAACCTTCCATAACACAGAAAAATATTTACACTGAGTACCAATACTAGAAACTTGCTGTGATGCGAAGATTTTTTCCATGTAATAGCATTTCTATAAAACCAAGCAGCACAGCAATCAAACCCAGTTTATAAATTGCAACACATTGAAATAACTTAGAAGATTTCTTCAGTGCTACAGACAGAGCTTTTAAAATTCCAGTTCCATGGGAAAAGACCTTCAGTTGATTACTCCTCTATGAAATTCTTTCTCCCACAGTTTCCTCAGGACAAAGTTTTGTCTCTCACTACGGCACATCAATATCACGGCTTATATTGTATTTCTGTAGTGTCTCTTCTGTGCAGCTACACATACTAATGCCCAGAGCAGCAATGCATGGTAACAGAAGACAGCAGCAACACAGATTTCCAAACGTCTGGCTGCCAGTCTTCAACATACTGCAAACTAGATGCATAATTTATCTTTTCATAAATGTACATAGATGAAGAAAGCTTTGGTTCCAGTGCTAATATTGGGTTTGAGTAAAACATATTATTTGCATTATTCTAAAAAGAACGCAACTTTTGTTATCCTAATAAATTAACAAGAAAAGACATCTCTGTTGCAATCATGTTATATAAACATCTCACTGATCAAGATATATCATTAGATTATATTTTAAGCTCCCATATGTCACTAGAATTCATGCAGAAACCACCTTACAATGCAATCTTTATGACAGATTTCTGTGGATTAACTAGTTTCCAGTTTTCTCTGACATTTTGTTAAAACTTTAATACTCTAAGTACTGTCGTTTGACATGCTTTCTGACACTACTTCTACCAAGCATGAGCATATGTTACAAAACAGTAAACGCTGGTCTTTGATTTACGATTTTTAGCATGAAAAATATTTTGCACTGATACTGCACGTTGTTTTAAAAGTAGTAAGGTAAATAATTTTATACACATGTGACTGCTTCCGTGTGTTTTGTTACTTTTATCGTAATCTGTTTAGACAGAACATCCTAATATTTAACACAATGCCTGTTAAACTATGCCATCACTACCTTTCCCTAATATAGCAGAAAGCTGCTAAGGGTAATCCCAGGAAAAGACAACTCATTATAACTAAGGAGCAGGACAGAGTACAACAGACACCAGAGAGGCATAGAAGATGTCCTCTTTACGCATACTTAAAAACTACTCAATATGAACAGCAATATACTTATTATTTGTTGATGCTTATATGTATCTCAAGAGGAAGCATATGCCATCACATGCAGAAAGTACAGTCTAGGAAAAAAGTCAAAATAGCCTTTCCTCTCTTGAGAGGGAGAGAGCAGAGAACTTCAACAGGAGGGAATGCAAATATAGTCCGTGACAAGACCTGTCAAGTTCTTGAACTGTGTGTCAAGAGTTATCTTTGGTTTTTAATCAACAGTTTATACAATGATAATTCATGCTCCTGGATACATCTGCCACTCATGCAAAAACAATTTATCTGCAATGTTTGGGGCCACTGTACCCCCACAACTGCTGTCATACAGGTTTTTTTTTTTTTTAAGCTTGTCCTGGTGTTCTTGCTATGGGTGGTCTATAATGAACAGAAGAGCAATATGATGAACAGAAGAGCAATAGGCTATCTTGGTATCTCACTACAGTTATCATATTTTCCCATTCCCACCATATTCACTTTGAACCTTCACTGCTGCAATTTAAGCTTGTCCCTTCTTGTACTAACCAACATCACAGAGAACAAATTACCCTCTTCCTCTTTGCAGTACTTTTTGTACATCTGAAGACTCAACTCACCTTTTCCTTAGATTCTTCTTCTACCATAACAACTCCCATTGCAATCTTTCTCCCAAATCAGCTTTTCCAGGTCTGGAATTAACTTCATTGCTATCCCTTAGATATTCTCTAATTGCTATAAATCTTTCTTAAAGTATAGTCCTTGGAAAGATATAACCTGATGACCAAGGACTTGCCACCGTGGAACAAAGCAGAAAGATTACTTCAGTTATTTTATAAATAGCAGTTCCACTTGGAGACTCTGATGTCAGTCTTCCCATTGTCACAACAGGCTGATAGGGAATCACTGTCACATTGCAATACATGATATTTCCCTGGAGTTGTTTTTTAAATTTTGTTTTCACTCCCAGACCCCTACTCTGGACTGCCATCCACCTAGTAATTTCCCAGTTCTGAGACACCATTCTTAGCTGTAAGGTTTTCCAGTTCTGAGTTGCTATTCTTAGCTATAAAATTTGGAATTTCACTTTTCCAGATCACCTCTTCAGTTGGATGAAATCCTTCCAAATCTAATTATATTCTTTCAAGTTATCAGTTGTTAAACAGGTTTCCTAACTTTCAGATAAGTAAATGAAAAAACTAAAGATGGACTTGATTCAAAATGCTTGCTTTCCAATAAAATCAACAATCACGTTCTTCATGTTATTTTCCAAATGTGTTTTCCTCTAATCTGTGTTTCCCCACCTTGTTTACAAGAATGCAATTTAAGACAACGTTGGGAACACTATTAATATCAAAATATAGGACATCTAGTGCCTCCAGCAAACTACTCTGCTGTTCATAAATGGGCACCACCACATGGGATCCACTCACGAAAACAAGTGTTAGGTTCAAAATGAAAAGATGGTAACACAAGTAGGACTGCAGTGGGGGGTGGAGGGGCAGGGGGTGGGGAGTAGAGATATGTGGTTGACCAGTTTTGCAGACGAGAGCTTTAAAAATAATTATTGAGCAAATAATTCTGTTCCTCATTTTAAATCATTAACGTTCTCAGCTCTTAGAGGTGATTTTTCCCTGGAGACTGTGCCTGCAATGGTGACATTGTGCTGGCAGCAGCCTCATGGGCTCCTCAGTTGGCAGCAGTGAGTGCAAGGTCTCACCGTGCTGCCAGCTTTGCAAACACTCTGGTACATGTTTTATTAAAGAGGGTCTGGAATAATGAGAACAATCCCTTGTTGACAATTCCAACACAGGAACTCAGAAAACAAATAATCATAGGTTCAGCATGAAACTGTCAGTAGTGAGATAGATTATACTCCCCATTATGTGGCAGGGCAGACACACAGACTGCATTAACTCTTCACCAGCACCAGTGAGCATGCCGTGCAGTTAGAGGCGTAAGGCAAAACCTAGAAATATATTTTCTGACTATGATATGCCATACTGATGCACTTAACAGACTCATATATTCATTTATTCCTACAAGGGAAAAATGAGACAGAAAACAAGGCAGACAAAGATGATGAAAAAATCCAGACAGTCTAGAAGCACTTTTATGACCAAAAAGACAACTTGCCACTTTTAGGAAAACACACAAGAAGAAGTTTCAGGATTTGTCAACTGTATGGACACACTTCATGGGACACTTAACATTTTTGGAGTTGTTACACAGATCACAGGAATTCACGTAATGAGCATGCTTACAAATATCTTAGGAACATGCGAGCAGTCAATTTGTCTTGCAAGGGATGGATATCAACTGCTCAGCTAGTGCTAGGCTGCCATCCTAACTTCATGAGTTTTATTACCACACTATTAGGTTGTAAATCCACAAAAATGTGGAACCTGTGGAGCTCTGAAACAATCCAGATACTTTAAGAATGGGTGGAATTCTACTGACGTGCAAGAATTTTTGCATTGCTCAAGAGGCCTGTGATAAACCCAGATTTCTTTTACATAAGGAAAAACAGTGGACAAGTCAGTTGTTCCCTCCCATTTGTAGACTGAAGATGAACCCAAAAGAATGGATACTTTCTAGAAAATCTGAGGTTCTAAGGCTGGTACTTGGAAAATACTTGAACAGAAGAAATGGAAGAATTAAGACTGATTACATAAAAAAAATGAGAATGAAAACTGAATTAAAAAGTAAACTTAGGAACAGGAGTAAAAAAAAACAATGGCTACATTGGATGGAAAATTAATGCAGACCACTGGAGCAGGGAAACTCCATAATCTCCAGTAAGATCCTAAAAAGCATGTTATGTGTGTAAAGAGCATACAAACGAAGCCCTAAGTATATGACAAAAAACCCCAAAGGGGATGGAGAAAAATTCCTCGTTACAAACAAATTATGGCAGAGTGCTGCTGACTCAGGGCTCTCCTTCACACAATCTGCCTCATGACCCCTTTTTTTCCCCGAAATATCCCAAAGGGGAAACAGAAAACTTGTATTTTTAATTCAGGTTGGAAAAAAAATATTTTACATACAATTACCTTCTTATCTTTGATCCTAACCCAAAAACTCAAATAATCAACATGAAACATACATAACATTTGAACTAGCCAGCCAACTTGCTGGCTGGAGAGATGTGCTCTCTCTTCTTTATGTTCAGACATGGGAATACTGTGTAATGTATCAAATTGAGCAGACCACCTTCTGTTTCTTAAAATACCCTCAAAGTTATAGAACTTTTACTTTTTTTTGCCATTCTCTAGTATCATAAATTTTCAGAGGAGTCATATAGAGCATAGAGATAGGTAAAAAACGGATGAGGAATGAACAATAACCCTGTCCTATAGATGAAATATTCAACCATTAGTAAGATTTATGGAAACACAAGTATACAGCATACCTATCCTTGCCAAACAGAAATTTCTGAGATAATCTATCTAATCATACACAACCCAAGGTCTTTTTGCCCTAGCTGAAACAACTTAAAAAGCAACAATATATAACTGAGCTGCAGACACCCAGTAAATAATACCCAATCACTTTCTCATCAAAAATAAAGCTACAAATAAAATAACTTAAATTATCCTTAAATGCACTTAACTGAATTGTTACACTTGCTCTGAAAAAGAACCTAGACAAATCACTTTTATAAATTAGCATTTATTTTTGTGTTTCTTCCCATAATTGTAATGCTATATTGTCAGATGTGGCTATGTTGGTCAATTTAGAAATGTCATTTACGAAGGATTTCACGCTGCATACATTGAGGCACTGATGCCAAAGCTAGGAAACTACTCAGTCACAGGAGACAAGTCTCTCTTGAGGACAATACAAAGCATGGGAACCTGCCTTGTCCAGATGGCAATTGAGAGCAGACCCCCCTCATAACTTTGACTTTCAACATTAGCCATCAAGAACAGACTGTACAAGTTCCTCTCTGAAAAGGAAAAATCTCATTTAAATCTCATTAAAATCTCCCTATAACATAGTGATGACAGTAGAATATTTCTACAGGTAAAATAGTACACTGAAAACATTTTGTTTTCTATAATTTTATATATATTTTTTATAATTCTATAATTTTAAGTGCAAATGTTTTTAGTGAAGCTCTAGGTATCATCACACATCAACAGTAACAGGTATTACGAGAGACCAGCATCATTTAACTCAAAAGAGGTACATAGACCGATCAGACCACGTGTTCCAGTTGCAACAATTATATCTTTAGACAAGAAGACCTCTTCTTACACAAACATCTTTCAATGGCAAGAGTTTTCAGTCGACATTTATTTGGTCATATTTTAATGAGAGATAAGAACTCTGCATCTTTTTGCCATGAAATCCTCTGTTCATATTGGCCAAGAAATTACACTGGCATCAACCATTTCCATCACAAGTCAAGTCAGAACTTTGAAGTTCCACATATACGGTAGGATGACTAGAAAATAACACCAATTTACTGTTACATACACCTCTGTGCAGAAAGCTGCAATGCAGTGGACCAATAGCAGGATAACCAAGGGGCTGAAAATAGTCCGGGTTAAAGTACACAGTGCTCCACATCAGCTCATCTACCCTTCTTTGAATCTGCAAGAACAGATGCACACTTTCTGCTAATTATGTTCCTGTGTGCAACTGATGCTGATATTTTGCTCAGATATTTTTACTGCATACTTCGGTATTTTTGTCATGATTGGAAAAACAATTTAGATAAGGAAAGATCTAACTAAAAGACTTGCCTACTCATCATCCTCATAATTATTCATAGCTTACATTCGGAAGCGGATTGTAATCTATTCTGATAACTCACCAGGGATGACGGCGCTTGAGTTGATAGCTGAGCTTAGTTCTTCGAAGGTCAGACACTCATGGAATAGTCAATATTCATAAGCAGACCAGGAAATTTGGAAGATACATATGTCATAACAGAATGATAGACCCTTAATAATGGAATTTAAAACAAAGTATCATGTTCTTTTTGACAGACTGAGTTCATTTTTGGCTGCTCATGTGGCCTCATGTTAACTCATGAGCATGTGGAACCAACAATGCTGTGTTTTCAGTCCCAGCTGGAGTCTCCTCAGTGAGCTTTGTTCTACCTTCTGGCTAAAATACTCTCCACAATCATCCAAATCCCTGAAGCAAAAAAAAAGATTTAAAAAACCCCAACAAACCTCAACAAAAAAAACTACACAAAACAAGCAGCTGCTCTACGTTGCCTAAATCACTGTATTTAAAGGAAAACATGCTGCATTCAAATACCACACTGTTTTCCCAGTAAGAGCAAGTGATATCACAAAAATACATCGTGTCTATATAACCCTCACATCTCAAAGTAGCCACTTTATTATCACTGTACTAGTTAATGTTTTTCTATTCCTAGTAGGAATTTCCCACTTAGGGAAGTGGTCACAGGAGCTTGACTCAGTAGAGGGTGCAAATGTATATTCAAGCAAGAAACACAAGACCTTAAAAGTTTCCTATGTTTTACTGTGGTCAGAACTCCTTTATACTCATAATGAAATACACAGATACAACAGTAGAAAAGTTTTATTTCTGTGAGAAACGTATTTAGCAGACATCTTGCAGTTTTATAGTGCAAGTAAGTTTCACAGAACCATACATACAATTTCACAGCATTATCAGCAGCACATGAAGAGTCATTGCAAGAGAAAGAGAAGGGTGTGCTGTACATAGCAAATTATAAGGTAAAATGCAAAAGCAGACGCAGTGAGGTATACGTTTTTCTGCCCTCAAGGCAAAATGTAAAACCCACTTCTTTAATCCCTCCTTCCTGCAAATGAATAAAAATAGAGGTAAATTAATAAAAATTGAGACAAACAAAAGCTAGTTCTTATTGGTCAGCAAGAGACCAAACTTTGACAAGAACTTTGGCTTTGCAGGAGAAAAGTATCATGCATTTACCTAATAAGACTATGGATCTTTCCAGACTTGCAGAAAGCTGTTCCTGAAACCTGAATGGAAAATAATACTTTAGGTAGTACATGTACACAACACCATCAACATAAAGTATGCTACCTTAACATAAGTGACTTACCGTAGAAGTACATTGAACCTGCAGTACTTTGATGCTCATCCTTCCTTGCACATTCGTGTTGTATGTGAAGAACTAGAAGTTGCTTGGCATGGATACCATCTCTATGAGAGTAACTCCGACAGGACTTATCAATGTTACTTTTTATGTATTCATTTTGGCTCTGAAAAGAAAAGAAGGCAGAGAGGAACTATAGGCAAAAATAACATGAATAATAATATTGTCCTGTTCTTCGCCCCTTTCCACAGTTTCCCCAGACCAAGATAGAACATGTGTCTGGTGACAGGTTACAAAGGTCCAGACACAAAAATTAAAAAAAAAAGAAAGGAAAAAAAAAGAAAAAAAAAGAAAAAAAAGAAAAAAAAAAAAGAAAAAAAAAAGAGAAGCAAACCCAACAAGCAAAACCTTAACTCACCAGCATTTCAGTTTCACTCAGGTACTCTGTGTAACATTTTGGCAGAGATCAGTCTTCCAGAAGTAAGCTGTTGTAGAGACATTCTGGGCTGCGGTCAGGAGAAAGAAATTGCTGTTTTCTTGAAAAGCCTCTGATGTGCACAGATGAGTTCCCACACTGTAATATGCAGGTGCCTGCTCTGCTTTTATGAATCTAGTTCATGTAGCAGTCCACAACAGGTCTAGGCCTTGAACAAAGCTGTGACTGCTACAGAACTCATTCTCACTTCTAATGTATGTTGATTGTCAATTAACTGTTTCAGAAAAAAAGGATAAAAGTGCTAACTTTACCAGGAAAAACTCTCCAGTGTTATTTGCATTTCATTTTGACTCAGAACAAACACACATCGTAAGCTCATCTGAGTTGGAATTTTTCATACAAAAAGATACAAATCCTTTGGATTTCCATCCAGATTATTTTAGACAGTGTGTCAAATACATGTTGAATATTCTGAGTAGCATATGTATCAGGAATATTTCTAAAACTAATTTCCTTGCGTAGTATTCCTTTTATGATTTGCACAGCAATACAATGCCTTTAGTGAATTTGCAATTGCATTTTCTCACATTAATTATAGTAGTGTTAGGCTGACAAAAGATGACAACTAACTCCCCTAACATTGCCAAGAGTTGGATAATACTATGACGGAATTATTTTTAAACTGAATACTACTATTGCAAGCAATACTAACTCGGAATCTAACATTCAGACTTGAGGACACAGGAAAATGTGAATACATCCAGTAACAGAAAGCAGCTTCTATTTTCAGCATCCATGGAAAGTGACCCAATATAGAGCACACTGGAAGTCACATCATTTGGCTTGTACCTCAAGAAGATTTATTTCTCTTCAAACATATATACCTAAATGAGCACTACTCAGTCTCACCCAGCCACAGAGGAAAGATGAGACACTGTTTCCCTGTGTAGGGTATGAGTTGATCCTGCTTAGTTTGTCATTGTTGTAAACATGTAATTGAATATGGCAGACAACTACCACATGCCATTTTTATTGACAGAGGTTGGAATAAGTGCATTATTTACAATAGCACTTTGTTATTTAGGCCATTTCACTAAGTCCCTAATAAACCTTTGTTCAGCATTAAACTCTGCAATCCAAGTAAGTCATACATTACAGGGAAGCAAAACACTCTTTATCAATAATCGTTTTGTTAGTTAAAAAAAGAGAAGGGAGGAGAGAAAGTATTATTCTCATGTCCCCCTGCAAAGTCAGGTCTGTTAGCTGTCATCTGTATGTGTTGATGTTTAGTCTAAATCTCCCTCTCCTCTCCAGACTAGCCAGAAGAATCACCTGTTGTTGGGATTTTTTTAGCCCTTACTGAATCATCATACCTACATACTGAAAAGTAGTCAAGGATTTCCTTTTCATTTCCACAGCGCATTATGCCACTGAAATTATACCTCTTCCATTTCCAACATCCTTGAGACAAAATTACTAAGGGTAAATGAAGAACAATGTACCTATGCCAAGGAAGCCACACTACAAGCTGATGCCGCTAAAATGGATGGAGTGTGGGTGAAGAAGTGGAATTCATCGCTGTTTGCTGAACAGTCTAAGCCTCTTCCCTCCAACAAATGCCGTACATTTCAAACTGTCACAGAATCCGTAGGAGGACATTCAAATGTAATGATGATGAACAAAGAGGAAGAATGGGCACTTTGAGAAGGTCAGCTTTGACTGACATGAGGAATATCCTCCCTGCACACGGGCCACTGTGCAAAACACACTTAATTGATGGGACAAAGGAGACAGGGCACATACTAAACTTGACAAATTTAAAGAAAAAAAACCCAAAAACACTCGAACCGCTATTAAGATTCTAGCCCTCACGTTTACCTTCCACTTACTGTGAAATTAATGGTGGCAACCTGTTCCCACGGTATCCTTCACGGAACACCCTACACCCTGGGGATCGGCAGAGCCTCTTGCCTGGCATCAAGCACGCTTGCCTCTAACCCAAAAAAAGTCTTGCCTGATCGGCTCCTGGAGTTCTACCATTTGTCCCGTGTGACCCGATTACAGCTTTGATCAATGGCCAGAGCAGCCATCTGCAAAGTACTCAAGGCTTCAGCAAAGGAATCTTTGATTTCTTTTCAGCGCCTCAAATGTGCTTGTGAAGTCACCTTGAGCACACAAAGATGACTTCTGTTTGTCTTCTTGATGAGCTTTCAGATGACCTGAATAGAAAGTGTTTGATACTGGAAGGAAGGATAGGGTTGTGCCTCTGTTCTATAGGCTTTTTCTAGATTGTTATTAAATTGAAGATTTTACCTTATCTCGGTGTGTATCTGTGGCTCTTTTGTCATGAAATGAGTAAAATAAAATACCTAATGATCCAAACACTAGAGGCTGTTAAATAAATGAAATAACCCAGAACCAGTCATTTCTCTCGTCAGCAAAACAGTTTTCCTCCCTCTCTGTGCACCATTTTGATTCTGTTCTTTTCCCTGGACAGTACACTGGAGTGGCAACTCCCTGTTTCCTCAGAGAGCAGAGCTTCAATGCACTTTTTTTAACGCCACACCTTTAATACATCATGGAAAATGTTTCTGAGAATGTGCTTCTCGGGAGAAGCTCCATGTGTTCTTGTTTATTCCACAAAGACAAAAACAAAAGGAAAAAAAAGTCAATAACAAATAAAGAAGTCACTGTTCCCCAGCAGGTAGTTTCTGAATTATACTTAGTATAACACAATATAGCTGTGCCAAACACATTATAAAATGAGATAAGGAGGAATTGAAATGAATTTTTATCTCTATATGGCACCACATCAATGAAAAGGACAAAGGTCCATCATATGAATCTTGAAAGATTATATTATGAAATATTCGAAAGAATCACAATAATTTCTATCTGTTATGATAGAGGATGTACAATGTGAGGGAGGTGGTTGATTCACTTTCCCTGGAGATGTTTAAGGCACAGGTGGACAAGGTGCTGAGGGGCATGGTTTAGTGTTTGATAGGAATAGTTGGACTTGATGATTCAGTGGGTCTCTTCCAACCTGGTTATTCCATGATTCTATTTTATTTGTTTACAAGAATACAAATATAAAGTATTCTTCAAACTCTTTTGTATTACTTTTTGCTTTTCAGTTCCCACTAGTCTTATGGTTGATTAGCCGATAATTCCTTTCAACAGTTACCACTCCAGAGAGGCAGGAAACAGTAGAGAAACAAAAATTATTTTAGAGCATCACCAGAAACTCAGCAGTTTACACTGCAGCGGCAAAGATAGGGAGCAGAAAAGGAGAGGTATTTCACTGAGTCAATATTCAACTGAAAAGGTAAAAGCTCTCAGTTGCCTGCAAGTTGGAAGACTAAGAAATGAATACATGGGAAAATTGATTTCCCTCTGGTATTTTAACCCTGCTACTCAGTGTGTTGTGAAATAAGAAAAGAGAAAAATAGTATAGCTCAGATTATACATCCTAAGAAAAAGTGGCCTATAGATTCAGAAGCATCATAGTAAAACCAAACATTAAACACATTCCTGCCTTTAAAGGATGAGCAAAGCAGAAAAATTATCACAGATGTGTAACTAGCTATACTGAAAAAATAGGATTTCAGGTCTCAAAAGCGATAGTCTTTGAGATAACAGCAAATAGTCCTCTCACACTTTCAGCATCTAGTCACACTAATACATACATACATACAGCCTTTTTCCACCATAATTTTGACTTTGCAAATTAATCTATATTCACGCAAACTCAGATTAACAGAAACTCGATATTGGCCACAAATTTCAGTGAGCACAATGATGTGTAGCAAAATCTAACCCAGGCAGCTAAGAAGCAGCCAATCAACTCTGCCATCAGTAATAGGATGAGTGGGGGAAAGGAAGGAGGAGGCGGAAAAAGAATGGAAGGACATTATAGACATTAACATGTATGGAAACAAGATAAAAATCTATTGCGAGGTAACTTAAAGGATCTGGTTAGACAATAACTCCTTATAAACAAAGTATATCTAACCTGGACTTTATTGAATTTGATGTTGGACTACCTATGAGGAGACAAGTAGTAAAAGTATATAAAAAACACACAGGAGATTGTATTGCGCTGAAAAAATAGATCATGGCCAGTACAGAGAATGATTACAAGCAAAGCTCTTCCTTCTTGGCATTAATATTCTTTAGCATTTATGTGTTAATGAAATTTCTAATGAAACAAAATCTGCAGGCATCGCTAAATCAAAATCAGAATAAATATAGCAAGAACTGGATAACCTTGAGGACTGCAGCAACATTAAGAATGTTAATTTATGTGAAGAGTGTTATGAAATGTCAAGTCACTTGTTCTTACTACTATGCAAAAAGCCCCCAAAATCTGCCAAAAGGTAGAACCCACTGCTAGAAGACAAGCAAGGCAGGGCAAGACCTAACTGTACCGTTCCAGGAAAGACTATCATCTGTGAAAGTTATGCAGTTGTGAGGGAAAGCAAGGGTGGCTTTTAGGAAAAGGGCAGGATTATTGCCCTAGAGTAACACAGGATTCATCTGGGATACTATTTATGGTACTAGTTACTCCTGTTGAATAAGCAGCATTAGCTAGTTCTGCATTTATTTTAACATACTCTTGTACGAGACAACTAAAAAACAGCAGTATGTTCAGTTTCATTAAATGGAGCCTATAAGAAAGCACTGATGGCTTTCTTTAAAAGTAATTGTTGACACGAGCTGCAAATATTATGTAATGCTTTCACAGTCATGAAAACACCTGAGGTAGATTTTGGGAATTTCTAACCATCACAAGAGGTCAATGGTGAAATAAGATCAGAAGGGCAAGAAACCAAGCTACTTTTAGCATGCAGCGTAACCAGTTTAAAGGATTGTGACTCAAGTAGCTGCACTGAGTGACTCAGAAAGTCACTTTCAATTCTATTCACTTTACCTATCTACCTACCAGCATTTATGTCTGAAGTGATTCATGAAGATTAGACAGACTCAGGTCTTCACCTGAAGAGAAATAGTGTTCTAAAGGAACATGAAAGCGTTTCAAAACGCAGTTCAAGTATTACTTTTATCTACATTCTTTAATGGTTTTTGTTACTGCAATGAAAAACAGGCTAGCTACATACAGTATCCTGATTTAGATCAGTTTTACTTTTGTGATGCTGCAACAGAGCTAATAAACCCACAAAGGATCTCTCCTACAAGCATCCCAACCGCTACATTAAATTAAACTCCTACCCTTTCTATGACACAATGAGTACTGTGCTCTTCATACCAAGCAGAGCAACAATTCTGAGAGCTCAACATCCTGTTTACTAGGGTTGTTTCCTGAAAGAGAAATGATCTGGTTTCAAACTTCTATTCCAAATCACATAAAAGAGAAACTTCAACCCAGAGGTCCCACATTCTAAGTCTGAGTGAGAACAAATGCTTTCACTGAAAAGACGGACAAGATTTAATTTTCAGTTTTGCATAAGGACTGACCTGGGAGGGATTTCCTAGGAATATATCCCAGAATGGGTCCTGGAAGCACAACAGACAGGGCATATCTAGTTTGTGAATCTCAAGAAGATTCAGGCATCTCAGCAATGCAGAGAGATGGCAACACTTTGTTGATTGTTTAAACAATGCTGTAAATAGAGAGAAAAGATGTCCTTTGGCTCTCCAGCTTTCCACCTTACTCATACTACTGAAAAACGAAGAATTCCAGGTCCTTGCTATAATAACAGTTAAAAGACACTGGCATAGCAAGTCATATGCTCAGTAAAAAAATCTCTGTAAAAAGAAACATAGTTATGCTAGTAGTTGTATCGCATGTTAAACCCAGTCTTCTACACCAGTGAAGGTTGAAGGTATGAAATTTTGAATCAAATACTATCAATAGAAATTCTATAATGGACTATAAAAAAAAAAAATCCAAACCAAGCAAGTTTTTATTCATTCTCAAAAGAGCAAGGTCTACCATCACTTTTGCTGCCTGCGTACTTCAGCACAGAGAAGGGGTGAACTTAAATGACAAAACCACATTTTACTTATTTATGCATGTAAGTTTTTGACACAGCAGTGTTACAGATTTAATACAGGAAAGGATTTTGGCATACCTTTAAATTACACTATAAAGAATGAAAACCGAACACAAATTTAAAGCATATTTTTAAATTCTTTCTAAAACAGGAGAAAGAAGTTCAGCTGTACCAAGTTCTTACCAGACTGCTGCACAAGCTACTGTCATTTTGTACTTCATTGCACACAGAAATCCCACACAATCTTCTGTAATACAGAAGTTACTTTAAAAATACACATAAGTGTGTGTACAGTATCTTAAAGCATGCCATTAATTTCCATTTTGCTCGCCACATTCAACTTCATAATACTTCTCAGCTGGATTACTTATGACTCTCCTGATGAAGGAAATGTATCTTGAAAGTGCTATATATGCTTTTATTTAGAGTGCCAAATAACGTACGCTTACAATAACTGTCTTTATAAAAGTGACTGTGAATTGTTTTTCCTCTAGTGTACTTAGAGTCCCTAAAGGTTTTTTCGGTGAAAAGAGATTTGACACACATTATCTCACAACACAAGTTTTATCTATATAGAAAGTTTGATAGAGATACCAGCTATTAAACCAGAAGATATAAGAGACTAGATTGCATGCGTTGAAAGTTTAACTGCAGCACAGGGGTTAGAAAAAACTTGCAAGATACCTATATTTCAAGGACAATTCTAACCTCTTGCCATCCTTTATAAAAGGGAACAAGCTGCCACGCAGTTCAGCAGGAAAGGAGGATAAAGAACTGATAATAATCCTCATGCTCCTCACATGAACTCCAACAAGGCATTTGAATGAGACTTTTAAAGCTGTAAATTGTCCATCAAAACAGAGAATAACTTCTGCTAATCCTTGTGCCACAAATTACTAATCCATCTGGAAAGCTATTTTTTGCATGTATTTCAAGGATCTAAACGTCGACAGACAGAAAGACAACTAGGTTAGTAGCATGTTAAAAAATTTAAAAAAAGACAGAAATAAAACGTCTGAAGCAGTTGACCACAGAATAAGTCGGATTTGCAGAAGTACTTACAGCTCTCAATCTCTAGTGTGCAGTTCTGCTCATCCAGCGGATATCTCCGTAGGTCCATCATACAAGCAGCTGTTGTTGTAATTCTAGGAAGGAAAAAGAAGAGCTTGTTAATGTGTCTTTTTCCAATCTCTCCTTGACTGGACAGTTGAGAGAAGAAAATATATTTCTACATAACTGACTCTGTTCCCTGTATTTACTGAAATACCACATCTGCTGCTTATCTATAACAAATGCTGTTTTAAGAAAGTTATGCCAGCCTGGTGGGTGAGCAGAGAGCTTCCTCTTTGCACGCCTTATCACAGTACTGTAAGCTTTAATAATTATCAATCAATTTATCCTGACAAAATGAAGTAAGAATTTGGATAATAATATTGTTTTCCTTTTATAGTTAGGAACTTCAAGCCTAAAAGAAAAGGCTTAAAAAAGGTGGCAGAGGAAATCTAAAAAGAGGAAAAGAGAAAGACATATACTTGATATCCTGGGTTAATACCCTAATCCCTTCATGACACGTAATTATTCTTTCTTCCATTCAGTAGTGCTTTGTAAATGAAGTACTATTGTATTTACACACTAGAAGGTAAACATTTTCAGGACCCTTTTCACAAAACATCTAGAACACACTTGTGCCTCCAGATTAGACCAAACTTACTAACATTAAAACATGTCAGGAATGCCTTTTAGATGTTGAAAGAAACATCTGCACCATCAATATTAATCTTTGCTGATACACCTCACAGAGGAATATGACCCTGAACTGAATATGAACCAAACCACAATTCTCAGCAGCATTTTATTAACTGTGTTCTGATCAAGCCTTTGTAACGTATAGACAAAAATAAATTCCTAATTTGCCCTTGTTTCCCAGAAATTGTGCTATATAACTGTGCAGTAATTAAAAAATCCCCAGAGTTTGGAATCTGCCAACAGTCAAAATCATACATCCTGCATATACACCACACATGGCCAGGGGTGGATTTAGTGCACAAACTAAGAGGTTTCTAGCCTTTCTTCTCTCCTCTATCTCATCAAAGCCTTTCTCCTACAGCTACTAGAGCCTGGTGATTTGCACAGACTACTACGTTAAACAAGGATTTCTTCCAGTGAGTTAAGTGCAGCTGCCCAGCCAACTGTGTCCATACCAGTAAAAAGTGACATCGCTGCCACAGCTTTCCAGAACAGAGAGACTGAGCGATCAACAAATCTCTTCTCAAAATCCCGTCCCTTGCATGAGGGTTACTGGTCTTTCATAGTAGATACTTAGACTGTTAAATGTTTAAAAATGTTATTTTACATTCTTAGATCTGACAAGAGAGAGAACTCCTTCATTTGATGGACTTCATTGTTTCTTCCTAAACACCCTATATTTGTTAGAAGAAAACTGCAATTGCTTGAGAGAGGTTCAAAACTCATTCAAAACTGACTCCAGCAATACTCTCCACATGGTGCTTAGGAAATGATGAAGTTCTACAATCTTTTCAGTAGTATCCTTACTGTCCAACCTCACAATGCTTCACTTCGATTTCCAGAAACATCATCCCTGTATACTTCTTCAAAGAAAAGAGAACAAATGTAGGGACAAGTTATTCCTATAAACACTTCGTAAGTACAACCTGTTCCTTGTGAATCCAGACAAGATCTCTTAATTTTACATTGTGACCATTCCCATGAATTGGGCTCTCAGAGAAAAAGAACACCTTTTAGAATTGAGTTTTCCTTCAATCAGTACATGATTACTCACAGAATTTCTTCTGAAAACATACTGTGTTCATCCAGTATGGATCATCACAGATGCTTCAAAAGAAAGCTTGCTGGAGTGGACAAAAGCAAGGAAAAACAATCCTTGGAATCCATCCTCAATGGAAGTCTTCCAGCTTTTAACAAAACCAGGACACTGAGGAATACGTTTGTTGATAGTAAATGTAAATAGATCAAGCATTAGCATATATTGTTAAAAAAACCCCTCTTGGCTGTTCACACTTAATTCCTTATTTTAACACTTGGAAAAAAAAAATCAAAGAAATTGGCCTGTTCCAATATCTATGAAGACTGATTATTTTTGGAAAAGTTTCAGCAAAAGTGGAGTGAGAACAGAAGAAAAAAAAACCAAAACCCAAACAAGCTCATGTCTTTCATTTGGTTGGGTTTTTTTGGTGGGGAAGGCTTGTTGTTTCCTTTTGTTTAATAACCTCAATATTTCAACTTCTATGTATGTATTATAATTATGAGTTACAGAAGAATTTCAGTAGTACACAAAAGAAAAGGCAGAAGCAGAGATTTACAACCAGGGTTTAAGTACACAAAAGAATCACAGTAAATACTAACCTGGTTGACCCCTAAGTTTTCTAAAACCTTTCTCCGCACTAAACACAGCCTACGAGACCAGGGGCCTCAACAAGGAGACAGAACCACATCACATCTGTGCTATCCCCAGCAACTTGTCTGTTCATAGTGATGGGGGAGCTGAGCACTTACTGGTCTCACACATCTTCAGTAGTATATTTGGACACAACATATGCCACAAAAGGGGCCAAAGGCTACATCCAAATAGGATAAAAGCTCTGTACGGAACATTATCAATTATTTAAAAAAAAATCATGGCAGAGTAATGAAAATGATTTGAGGAGCTGAGTTTTAACCAAGCCAAACCAGTAGTTTTGAATAATGTATTTAATTCCACTCGCTTCTTCTTTCTTACCCATAATACAAATTCAGTGAAATAAAGAAGTTGTCCCTTTCTCTCTTTGTATCATGCTTATTCTTTTACCCTGACTTTTCTCACATATATGACAAAGTAGAAAAAGTACTCTTACAACTTCTAAATTATTTAAACAATGAAACTACCTTCAGATAATTCTTAGTGGTTTGCAACTCACAGTGAATAGCTAAACCAAATTACCAATGCAAAAGCATGCAAGAATTACCACCTTAGAATACTTTTAAAGTCAAGACATGTGTCCCATACCTTCTCAGACACAGGAAAAACCAGTAGTTTTTACAGTGGTTAGAGCCTTTGTGCCTGATTCAAGTATTCCTTTCTCAGAGCAAAGCTATTTCAATTGTCAGAAAAGGACTAGTGCACAAAACATAACATTGCATTTTGCATAAAATAGCCTTGACGGTAAACAATGAAGAAGAGAAAGCTTTTAAAAAAACAATACTGTGACTCAGTGCATGACAGTCTTTAAGGATGATAGCAGAATAACACTGCTTTTAGAGAAACATCGAATGAAGTTAAATACATTGCCGAACTGTTTGATACACTTATCTATTCATTTCCTGTTAAAGAAAAAGAAACCTCATGGTGTTTTATGATTCCTCTTTAATGGTCTATATTTTGAATGTAAACTGATTATGGAGTACAAAATCAAAAAATGACCTAATTAATAGAGTAAACACTGAAGCCCTAAACTGACTAAACACACATACTATCAAGTAGACCTAAAGAAAATGTCATGTGGCAAACCAAGTATAGCTACAGTGCAGAGAAACCTGTCCCACAAGTAACATGCAGGGAAAAAGCTATCAATAATTCAGAATAATTCAGGTAAACTATTATTTCTGAGAAAGCTGAAAATCTGCCCTGTCTCCATACCTTTGTGGAGGTTGTGCAACTCAAATAAGAGCTGGAAATCAGCACTGGTCCTTTCACAGGCTGAAGTTGATGGCAATAAAACGCTTCCAAACTTACAGTGATGCAGAAAGTAATATCTATAGCAAATACTAACCCAGCAATACTAACAGCTCTTATTTTTCAGAGCTACATAGCGGATAGATTTTTCAAATTTTGCACTTCTGACATATTCAAGTGGGATTTGAAATTCAAAGTAACAACTTAAACAGTTCTGGCATCACCAGCGAACTAAAAACAGCACTGAAAGACAAAAGAGAAATGTTAAAAGATATGTGGATATGGAGAGAATTCAATTCCCTCTCGGGGCTGCAGTGGCTCCACAAAGCAATGGGGAAATAAGCAGCAACAGGAAATTCTCTATGCCCTGGAAGAAAGCAGTCCTTACCTGTAATTAGAGACACAACAGAACTGATGAGCAAGAAGCTGACAATTTCAGGTAGTTCCTCTGAATAGAGTGTTAGTACGAGTACCATGTAACAACACTAGCACTGAGAGAACATATCCTATTGAGTTAAGGACAAATTAAACCCAGGAAAATACAAAGACTAATTCCTTCTTTAAAGTATACACATACATCCTGTTGAAAGCAACCCAAGACAGTGCTTCAGATTTGTGTATCTGAAGGCAGACTGTGACTCCCCATTAACAATACCAGGAATAACCCAAAGAGCTTGCAAGGATACCACACTCTGTAGTAGACTGCATCCCTTTATTATGGACTTCGTAAGAATCTTCTACACACACTGACTGGGAATCACGAAGTGTCTGAATAAGTTACTGAAACCACATACCGCAGCTAAGCCCACTGTTTATTTCTGCTTCTTGGAAACAGTCCTGCTGTGGGACAGCTGGAAACATTGGTGGTGGCAGCAGCCAGCAGAACCAATTTCAAATACACGGAAATCTGGGGACAGAACTGTAGCGTGTTCAATTTCGCTCCTGAACAACAATATTGGTTTAGATGGGTGCCAAGGTTGTTAGACAGAATAATGTATCTACTTTTAAATGAAAATAGATTTATTGCTAATTACACAGTTCACAGTATTCTTCCTTCTTCTGCCTACTCATATAAAAGTTAAGCTTCTCTTGTACTACTACAGGTTAAGAGTCAGCTTTAGCAAGGGATAAAGAGTGAAAATTCTACAAGTCCATCATTAAACCTGAATATTCAACTACTGACTACTATAAATTTTCAACTGTTAACTTGATATAGAGTTTCTCAGTGTAGCTTCATAGGCTAAAATAGCAATTGATGTCTCAGTTTGAGATTAAATGTTATGCCCATGCTATATGGAATCTGTAACATGCCCCCTTCTAGTTCGACTTCTCATCATCTCATGAATGTTCCTAGTTAGTTCCTTAGAACCCAAGTTCCAAGGAATTCTGTTTTAGAAGAATCAGAATTCTGTTGCAGATATCCATGTCATGGTGCCAAATTTTCTGCTATAAAATAGCAGAAACACATACAGCTCTCCAAAATCTCCTTTAATTTAGAGTACGTTGCATACTATCCTGTCCCCAAGTCTAAAACTCAGCCATGTCACCATGTTTTTAATGTAAGTCCCTATAAAAAGCACACATCATTCTGCAGTAAAATCTTCCGGTACAATTACCTTAGCTTTAGAATGAAGTTATTCAAGCCTGTCCCTAAAATAATATGTATTTCTCTAGAAGACCCATACAACACAATGCAGCAGTTGTGGCAGAAAAGCTCAGAGGATCGCTTAATAATTTTAATATTTTATCACTGTGAAATGTATCTTTGTCTTTCAGCATTGACTTCACTTTTCCCTTTCAAAAGAACTAAAAATAAATAAAAGAGAGAATGTTAAAAACACTACAGGACTTACTGAACAATGAAACAACATGAACAATGTGGCTGAGTGACTCAGTATGTTAGCAAACAGCCTTATACAAACGAACTAGTACATCTCCTCCACTTACAAAGAGTTCATAGTCCTTTTGCTTTATGACCATAACTGGAAAATCGCAGGTTTTACTTTTAAATATTCTGCAAAACATGTTCTTGATGTTTATTCCACACAGGTAATGTCAATCAAAAATTGAAATAAAAAGTGCATTATTTCAGCTTCTTTTTCTTAAAATATTATATTTCTACCACCCAAAACATGTTGTATACTGAAAATATATCATATACAAACCACATCTTTAAACCAATTGTGTCCTTTTCAAAATGATGAAAAGTTTATCATTCATAAATGTCTTAAACTGTGTAACTATGCTCTTCAGAACATGGGAAACATCTCCTTCACACCCTTTTGAGGAGATGTTCTAGTAATTCAACTTTATATACATGAGAGTATAAGAGGATTAACATCTACTGCTTTCTCTTTAAAAATAGCTAACTTACTGTTAATACATTAAATTTTATACAGATTCTCTTAACCTAAGGAAAAGACACAGCATTTTCTAAACCATGTCCTCTGGTACAACTTGAATCTGTTTCCTCTCATCCCATCCCTTGTGACTTTGGAGAACAGCACCCACCTCTCTATAACCTCCTTTCAGAAAGTTGTGACAGCTATAAAGTCTCCCTTCAGCCTCCTCTTCTCCAGGCTAAGCAACCCCAGTTCCCTCAGCTGCACCTCATGACATTTGTGCTCCAGACCTCCAACCAGCTTCACTGTCCTTCTCTGGACATGCTCCAACAACTTGATGCCCGTCTCATATTAAGAGGTCCAAAACTGAACACAGTTTGGGCCTCAGCAGCACCAAGTACAGGGCATGATTGGTCCCCTCCTCCTGCTGGTCACATTATTTCTTGGCTCAAGCCAAGATGCTGTTGGCCTTCTTGGCCGTGTGGGCACACTGCTGGCTCCTGTTCAGCCACCTGTCAACCAGCACCCCCAGGTCCGTTTTTGCCAGGCAGCTTTCCAGGCCTGTAGTGTTGCATGGGGTTGTTGTGATCAAAGTGCAGCACCAAGCATTTGGTCCAGAAAATAGCGTGTAACCCTCTCTTTCCCAGCCCTGAAATGTCTGCAGTGGTTATCCTTCAGCAACTGTTCGATACAGCTCCCCATGCAGAAAACCTTCAAGGCAGCTGTCAGTCATGTTTGCACTACCTGTGGCTCCAGCACCTTCCCCTGCTAGTGATAAACTTGTGCTCTGGGAGATAAACTCACACAGAAACTGCATTCTCTTCCTCACAACGTTCATAATCTGCAATTACTTTGTCTATTCAGGGAGATAACTGAGTGGAAGGGATTTTCACCATTCCAGGAAAAGGAATATCTACTCAAGTTAAAAATTAATGTGAAAGTCAAAACAATCTTCTGTAGAAAGGTACATTCAGTTTTACAACTGCAGCTTATTTAGTAATTCTTACAGAAGTAAGACAGTCCAAAGCTCCTATTCCTCTGGCTATTGTGAGTCAGAATAAGAAGGCTCATTTTCCACAGGGAAACGTCAATAGAAAAACTAAATTTAAATGGATTCTTCATAAGCAGAATTACTCAGATCCAAAAAGGTGGGGAAAAGTCACTAAAACCCCTCTAGTGCAGACCTGAAATTATTAAGTTTCTTTCAAGAACCTTTACAACAAAGGAGTAACCCATAACATTCTAAGCCTCAAAAAGTTCTGAGATGAAATTAAAATGAACTCTCCCCGGCCTAAAGCAAGGTTCACACTTTAAAAGCAATCAAACAGAGACAGTTAACAGTCATAACAAAGGCAAACTTTGTAAAGTAAGTAGAATAATAGAAATAGGTTATTACTTATTAATTCAATTATCGTTAGAAATTTTCATCCACACAGACTGGAATGCAAGGATAGCTGCACTGCCTCCCTGTGTGACTGTAGGACTTGAATTAGACTATTACTTTTTATGCTTTCTTACCCCACTAAAACTACTGTATATCTTTCTAATTCTAGCAAAAATAGCTCAAAACCATACAATTTTTTTCCTCTTCACACTGCTCTAAAAGCACGTCAAAGCTGCTTGGAATTAAGTATTTAATTACCTTCTCTTAATTTCCTCTTCTATTTTCCACCTACAGACAACCTGACACTCCCTAAAATGCATCAGAAAGTTTTCCAGAAGCATGTCAAAATGACTGGTACAACCAACCATGGGTGATTTCCTTACCATGAAAGAGAACGGGTAAGGGAAAAAATCCTCCTGACAGCAGATCTGTAGCCACAGCACTGTGTGCCAACATGGAAACGTCTGAATAACCAATTATTATCTAGGTTATTCCTAGTGCCCTATTGATGTATGCTTTCCATATAGCATTACTCTAGGCTGCCTCTATCTCTGACCAAGTCAAAAATATTTATTATAGATTTTTTTTTCTTCTCTGTTCTTCTTTTACTGATGAAAAAGAGGATTTTCTCCACTTCCTTTCACGCTGAATAGGTCTAAAATACCAAAATGCCATTCACCAGATATTCAGATTCAGAAAACAGTATGCCAAGCAAACTGCAAAAGTAGAAGCCACTAATCTCCTGTGTCACAAGGGAGCTTGTCCTGTCCAATTCAACCCACTATCGAATACTTATCTCACCTGCTGCAGCTGTAATGTGCTCTCCATCCCTTGAAGTACTCTTGCAAAATGGGTCTCCATAACTCTGCTAACAGCTACGTCTTTTGTTCTCTACCTGAGAAAGGTCAGCCAGTATCAAGCAGTTGTACAAAATCAATTTATTTCCTTTTATTTATTTATTTTTATTGTGATGAGTGCTGAAAGCACAAACATTAGCTAAGCACATAAGAAAGGCCTTCATGTTGATGTAGCTAAAAATCTCTGCTGTCCCCACTTCTCCTTTTCCCTCATGCTTCTAAGCTCAACAAACAAGTAAAAAAAAAAGAATTAGAAGCTGCCTCTTTTCGCACTAATATTGAACAAGCTAATTAAATCTACTGTAATAATTCAGTATAATAAACAAAAAAATCCTTGAAATTGACTGTCGTCACAAAATCAATATCTCTTGCTTTGCAAATAACCATTTGAGCTTCACTCTGGCATTTAATGAACAGTAAGAGACATATATCCAAATATATAATTCCACCCTACTGACATTCTTTCAAATATCAGCTGTCAATAAAGATGGAATATAAACAAATAACACAGATGATCTTAAAGCTCCAAAGCATCTGAAGTACTGTCCTCAGACTTTATGTCTATTATGCTAATGTGTTAACAGTACCATTAGCTAAATAAGCACATTCATTCTAATGCATAGTTTCATTTGACTGATTGACCAGTATTTGTTGTATCTAGAAACACTCTACAGAATTCCAGAACGGTGAGGGTTCGAAGGGATATCTGGAGATCATCCAGTCCAACATCCCTGCTAAAGCAGGTTCACCTGCAGCATGTTGCACGGAAGCACACCCAGGTGGGTTTTGAATATCTCCAGAGGAGAATCCACAACCTCCCTGTGCAGCCTGTTCCAGTGCTCCATCAGCTTCATAGTAAAGAAGTTTATCCTTGGGTTCAGGTGGAAATTCCTGTGCTTCAGTTTGTGTCTGTTATCCCTTGTTCTGTCACTAGGCACCATTGAAAAAGAGTACTGTAATAAGCAGAAGATGGAAGTCCATGTGATAGACTGTGAAGTCCATGATACATTTTGCAGAAGGCAGAAAGGCATCTATCCTTGCTACTGGTAAAACAAAAAGTAAAAGCAAAGGGATATTATGTCTCAGTGAGGTGGAGACCATCCATACTGACCTTAGCCCTTTATCTACAGTGTCAATGCAGGCAATACTAATTGCAAGCCTGTTTGAGTATGCTTATCTGATCAGCATCTCTAGGGGTTGCATACAAGGTTTAAAAAACAAACAAATAAAATAATACTTGTAAGAAAAATCTTGCTTCCCCCCTCTCTCCTGCCCCTTGCTTTTAATTGAAAGCTTCAGGATTTGATATTTTCAAACCCAGATCTTTCAGGACTCAAATTCAACCCAAAACCAAAGGGAAATAGGAAGCCTATTTTCAGCACCTCTTGGAAGAAGTATCTGTCTTGCTACACAGAATGGGTCTTAAAGTATATGAAAGCATTATTTTTAAAGAAGAAAACATCTTAAGCAATTCAGTCAAGTTCACAACTGAGTAGCCATATCAAAAAAAGCTTATGATCTCGGTTTGTGTTTATAAGCATCATAAATGACAAGCAACATGAATACATTCACAAACACACATATACCTGACAATCTAAGTAATATAGACTCTCTAATTGATTTTCCTTGATGCATCCTGTTTCTGATTTGAAGGGTTTCATCCCACACTTGCATTTGCCTGTTTTCTGAACATCAGAAATCTAAACGGAAAAGTTGCATAGAGGTTGCTATTTGATAGACAGTTGGTCTTTTCCTGGTTTTGAAATACCTTTGAAACTTCTCAGTAACTAGATCTCAGGGCTGAGAACGCTAATCCATACACTGGGGGGTGGGGGGGGGGGGGAAGGCGTTTTCTCCTAATTACCATGGTTTGCTGCAAATTACAGTTTCTAATAAATAGAATTCCCTTAATCTTACCAAGGTACCTTATTTTCCATTTTAATGCTAGCAAGATCCATCAGTTTCTGTGGTGAAAGTTATTTGCATTTACGATCAGTAAAGCTATTAGATTTGGAAGATACTTGACTCTGACCTGCCAAACAGCCTGAGATGACTCTGTACACAATGCTGTACAGACAGCATATGACTCGCGACTCACAGAAAATCAAGAGAGTTCAACTGATTCTAATCAGGGTTTATTCAGGTCATTGCTTTCCATATACTTATGCAGGCAGCGGGTGTAATTTTTAATATTTTGTATATCCAGAACTGCATTTTAACACTTCATGCTGCAGTGAAGGTTGCATCAATACATATGCTACATATGGAGTTTTTCTTTATATTCTGTACTTTTATAACATAATTTAGAAAATACATCTCCCATTTCTTTTCACACATTACCTTGGCTACACACAAGACCTTCTGTTCTCCAAGATACAAGTTCTGTCTGGTTTATGTTTGAGGTGGATGAAGAGTCAGCTGAAAAAATATCCGTCCTACCCTGAATACAGCAAACACTTCTGATGAGAAAATAGCACTTTTCTGAGATATGCCGGACCTGTCCTGGGGATATTCCTTGTATTCAGGGATTTTTTTCTGAAGTGATCATTTTGCTGTAAAAAGTGCAACTTTTTTTAAAACAATCTTTAATATTACTCCTATGCTTTACTTAGAAGTCTTTTATACATAAACAATAGGGCAACACATGCTGAAACTCCGTAAATTAAATTCAGAGCATCAGGAAGGCATTTGCTTGATTAAATGCATGGGTACTTTGAGATGACTGAAAAGACTGGCAGAAGGCCACAAGGCGAAAGCATCACTTGCATAGCAGGTTCAGGACAGAGCCATCCCAGAGCAGCAGTGAGTCTGTTGTCTGCCATGTCCGCTTTTATACATCCTTAGCCACTCCTGAGCCCAAGCATGGGAGCAATAGCCAGACAGCCACAGCTCTTCAGCAAAACGTGGATGACTTCTCAGAAAAATCAGCCTGTTTGCTAGGCTTTAGAGCAGGGAATTTTCTGCACCAAAACAAGTCTGATTTTTCCAAGGATTCATATTTACAAGAAAGGAATTTCCGAAGCCAAGAGTTGGAGTTTCTTCCCCTATGTCAAATCTAGTGTTTATCAAAGCAATCTTCACTGTGAAGGACACTGAGTGTCTTTTTTTTTTACATGTTATTTTTCATATTATGAATGTCTGCATATCAACACTGTTACCTGATACCAAATGATGGTAAGAGGCCATGACAGCCTCCACTAAACACCTGGTAAGATACCTTTTAATTTTCTTAATGTACAATAATAATAATAGTTATGCCTCCATGAGGCAATATACTTAACGGAAAGGTGTTTGAAAAGCTTCCTAAAAGCAACAGCTCAAGAGAAAAGTCTTAACATGGATGTGGATTTCAAGTCAGTCCTGGCTGCAACTTGGAGACAGTAGGAGAGAATGAAACAGTCACACTTCTATAGGCAAAGTAGGTTTCTCAAGTAAGAAACATGAGAAGATACCTGAAAATTATCTCTGTCATGTTTTGAGTAGGTAAGATAACTCCATATAAACCAGTCACAGCATTCTTCTTTTAAAATATTCATTTCAAAATACATATTCCCAAGTGCCTGGCTACATGCTGCACATGGAGAAATATCCATCTGTTTGTTTTTTTGTTTGCTTTGTTTGGGTTCTTCTTCATTGTCACAACATTTCAGTATTTCACATACAAACTTACTTTCAGATATTTCAAGCTCTGACCAGAATTCATCACTACTGTCAGCATTACATATGTTCATTTAACATAAAGCTAGAGTTAGTGACTTTGTAAAATCCCTCTAATAATTTGTAAATCTCATTTCTAACTGCAGACCAGAAATTTAGCAAATAATGTCAGCATTTTAATAACTCTCTTGTTAAGTGTTTGTCCCAATGTTCCTACAAGTTGACAAATGAGAGGAGTAATCATATGAACAGCAGGTCTTTGGGAATTAGATGGAATCTGCTTATATTGTAATCCATGTTTCATAGATACAGAGACACTGAGGTGATAAACAGATTGCTCAAACTTACTGTACTTTTCAGAATTTTCAACAGTCAAGAATCTCAAATTTATGACACTGAAAACATTCAAGCATGTTGTGGTGCAAAAGATCTGTCTCAGCTTTTCATGTACTCATATAAAGTAATGTTCTAGTCAGCTGGTTCAATCGTGACTGCAGTGCTTCAACAAGGCCTTCTCTCTTCTAGAAACAGCAGAGCCTCCTAAATTCAGAATACCAGCCTCTCACTCAGTGGGCAAACTACATCTAATGCAGAACTTCTGCATCTTCTATGTTAGGTAACAGAAATCGTGCACTGGATCCCAGCCTACAACTCCGTATGTAGCAAAACCAAATTTCTTTAAGGTCCTTTCTGCTCCTTCTTAGATCACTTCTCCATTCACACATCTGAGCGTCTATAGCTCAGGAACCTCGACGTGTGCCAAACACTGCCCTCAAAGCCACTCCTCTCTCTGAGCATCACTCTTCTGTGTCCCAAAGGCTCATTGCTCCATTAGCCCTCCCCTTGCAAGCAGCTTTAAGCACAGAAGTATTAATCCCTGTATTGCCACAGATAATCTGTAAACTTGATAGGGAGATACCAGAGGTAGAATTCTAAATGACAGAAGTACTGTTCTCTCAGTTTGCAAAAACAACTTCTAAAGAGTAAACCTGAACTTCCTTTGAATGTAACTGCAACACAAGATATTTCTCAAGCAAATGAACAACAAAATAAAGTATGAAGACCAAACCCAATTACCATAGTACCTGAAAATAACTATTAGTGATAAATTTAAGTCTGGTTTACTTTCAAGTTTGAGTAAAATATATAAAATCAGAGTATTTAGTGAATAACAAACCCAGAAAATGCTTGAATGCAGACATAGCAATACTATTCTTTCAAAGATGCAATAGCAGACAATCTGATCATTAGAATAATCATGACAGGCAGATGGCATCAAAGAAGAACGGAAATTTCAAGGAATTATCTTTATTAGTCGTGCCTGAATTATTATTTTTCTTGTTGTTTCTTGCAAACCATATGAATAAATACACAAGTATAAAAAAAAGCAAAATAAAAAAGCAGCAAAAATATTTACTTTCCATCTGAAACACTTGAAATATTGTAATTCAAAAAAATGTTTGCAGTGCAACTTATACACCTGTAAATCTTGGGTTAAGTTTTGGCTAGGATACAGACTGAGAAGTCCGTGAATCTTTAGAACACGTAAGGAATTGACTTAAGAGTTACCCACATAAAAGAGGCACTGCAAGTTTCACGTGTTGTCGGTTGGAATGAAAATGAAAATTCAGTGCTTCTGGCTGTGATTTTCTTGAACATTTCAGCAATGCTTGGCACAGGTGTGCTTAAACCACAAAGCTCACACTGAAATTCTGCCTCTTAGCAACAAGATATAATCTTAGTATTTGATTTAAAAGGCAGGTGATGAATCACAAATATTCATAAATACGGACACGGCAGTACACCCTCTTTGCATGCTGTAAATGTCACGAGAGGAGGAGATGGAAAGCGAACTATCACATAGCGAAGCCACTACCATCTGCACAGCTAATATATGTTCTAAGCAACGAGGGAGTAGGAGGGAAAAGCATCATCATTTATGACTATGTAGTCATTAGCCAAAATCCTAATCTTCATTAGATAAACAAATTAAAACTCACCATTTACTGAAGCCGTCACAGTGGCTCCAAAAGAATACTCTATAAATGGTCCCACTGGAGTTGGATGAAAATGATGCATTTTGAAGCAGCAGTTAGTACATAGAAGCATGACATCAAGATAAACTGAGGATCTACCTATATTAGTCTAAGGCAACCCCCCTCCTTCCTCTCCAGTTCAAGCAGTATTTTTAAAAAGGAAGAAAAAAAATGGATCACATTGCAAATGTTAAAGGCAAATTATGATGCGGGATAAACAAGGTCTATAATTGAATGAAAAACTGTTCACAAAACCACAAATGGCTTTCCAAAAGATTTAGAAATTGCACAGACTTTACATTAGGAAACTGCTGAACAGAAAGCCTGGATGAGCACACAGTGGTGAGGCAGAGTCGTAAAGTTAAACATAGCCAGAAGGGGAGAGGATAAAACACAAGGAAGCAGGACAACTTTGTCAGTGCTAAGAATGTATTCGAAGCCACAGATATCAACTAACCTATATAGTTTTTTTTAATTACTGGTCAATATTGAGAATAATACAAAAGAAATGCTCAGACAGGGAAGAAGAATATTTCTGCTAGTATCAACTCTTTTTGCCAGCTTCTAAGAGGCACTTCTCCCACATTCCTGGCTTTACAATGGCTTCACTAAAACTTTCTTAATAGATATATCCTCTGATGCAGAGCTGACACTCTGTTCTCTTAACTAGTATCACATTTTCAGGACGGAAGACAAAACATTATTTGTCATGCTAGGTCTGAAGTACCAATGTCTTGTAAAAATCAAATCATATTTTCTAGTGCTGGTAAGAACTCGTGAACAACAAAATGCTACAAGAAATAAATATTTTCAGTTGCTCAATCCTGTCAAAACTAATGATCACAAATCAACTCTCATTTTCTACTCATTTCTCTCTCAACTGAAATGGAATTTAAGCAGTCTTGAAAGTATAAGAATACCTTAATTGTATAAATTGTTCTGGTTTTCTGCTATAAACACAATATTGAATTTGCCACATTCCCACATCATTTTGCAGGGAGAGGAAATTTAGGAATATAACAGTGATATTCTGAGATATCTCCTCAGGCCCAACAAACTCTTTAGGATTATCAGCTTGGCCATCAGTAATATATCTTGCATAAGATAAAACACAGTACACAGATCCATTACTTAAAAAAGCATAACTAAAAGCTGTTTTGGCTACTTACTGCACTGACAAATGCCAACTTAAAAAAAGAAATCTACATGAAAAAATGTTTTATTTTTTTTTCTTTTTATTAGGTTAAGTTGTAATTCTCTTTCCCTTCTTGAAGCTATATAATTATGTATTTCTTAATTGCCTTACATTGATCTGGTAACTATATTGTCCTCTAAACAAATTGCTAATAAGATTCTGCAACAGCTATAATGAATAGCAGAGGTAACAATTCATATTTAATTTTTGTCATTAAACAAATATTACCCTCCACGTCCCTTTTCTTCTGTTCAATTCAGTAGTATTCCCACTGATAACAATCTCAATGCCTTTATTCAGTCTGACCATTACTTCTACGACCAGGACATAGCATATTTTTCTAGCAATCCCACAGATCACAGATACAGACTGTATTGAAATTAAAGCTGTATTGAAATAAAATGAAAAGATGAAGCTTAAAGAAAATTAAATGAGGTGAAGCAGACAGGATGTTACCAGATAAGACAGATGGAACTGGAGTCTATCTCCTTCAATACACGAAAAAGAGCTTCAGTACTCATGGAAACAAAATATTATCACAGAAAAAAACAAACCCAGAACAACACAGTATCAGATTCTGAGACATCTCTACAGATAATGGGTTTGAAGGTTTTGGAAATAATGTGACATGTTCAATATAACAATAGATTGAAGAGTGCTGCGATATGTAAATGCATTATAAGCTTTGGGTCTGTGCAGCTAAATTGAAGGAAGGGCTAAAGAGAGATGATGAGAGTAAACCTGACAAACGGCAAACTGCAGTTGCTGTTGATTTACCAGAGTGGGACCCCACACACAGCATCAGTGGGTACCTACAGAACAACCTCTGCAGTGTTCTTTCCTAATCATTGTGTATGAGGATTTTTATACTCTCAAACAATGGGAATTTTTTTATCCCTTCTGGAACTGTAACTTGTATTCACATCTCCTCATTTTTTTCAGCTTTTTAGTTTCGTTTTTGAAACACCACAACTCTGAATCCTGAAGCAAAGGCATCTGGAAAAGACTTCAGGGCCCTTCAGAACCAGGTTAAGTTTTCTGTATTTGTATTATTAAACACTCGTGTAACTTCAAACTAGAATCACTTTCCCAAACGTAAACGTCCTATGTTTTACCAGTATCCTTCAGTCTTAATGACATGCAAATAAATTCCTTGAACCTATACTGTGTCTCCTCTATGACATAAAAGCACCTTATATCAGAAGTTGAAGACACAAGGCTATAAAAAGTAATTTATCTTAACTATATCTTCAGTAAAAGAAAATAAATTACTCAATTTCGTTGGGAGGAGGAGGTGTTGTTTGTTTTAACACACAGCAATGTCCTTAGGCAATTCTCTTCCAGATAAATATTTTGGCTCTAGAATGCATTTTCTTGAAGGCATATCAAAGTTTTATGAAAATGACTAAAGGCAGATCTTCCTCATAGCTAACTCTATCACCTCTTTAAAAATCCAACAGCAACAAAAGTCATCTCTTCTCTGTCATACACAACGTTTCTCCAGCAACACTAACGCTATGAAACAATATTCAAGGGCATTTGAGGAGAATCATAACACAGTATTTGTACCTTGCAATTCTATGTCCTTTGGAGGTCCTCTTGTTCTAGAGACAAGCCAGAGACTAATGCTTAAAGATTCACAGTGCTTTATTCTCTGTTGTTAGTCAAGAATAAAATGTAGTCTGAGATCTAATTATAAAATAAGCTTCTAATGTGTATAATTAAAAATAGAGGAAGAGAGGGATGAATATTCAGCATGCGACTCCTTGCCTTTGCTTCCCATCTTGTGTACTGATTGTCATCTCTGCTTTTTTACATACAGAACCAAATGGAACAGATACGAGCCATATTCAAGAGAGAGAATCATAAGATGAGAACACAGATGATGATATCTTACTGAAAGGATAAAGCTTAAAAGCAAGATCTAAAAATAATTTACCTCCTCAGCAGACTACGTACAAACATTCTGTAGTTATCTGAGTTCAAGATTTCTAAGTTCTTTCCAAGTGGTTTTGACTGCCTGAAATTTGTAATATTTAGTAAAAATATCTACAAAGTAGACTGTGAGAAGCCTTATGATCATGGCAAATTAATATTTAGATGCTCTCCCACAAAAGCAGAACCATCCAGAATTTCGTTGAAGTGTTTCTTCCTATGTAGTATCAGCTACATGACCTTGTTAAGGTACATGGTTATTATTTTAAAATATTTTTCTGTCTAAAATACATTCATGTTGGTTTTAGACATAAAAAAGTATCTACACAAAGATCAAATATTGTTAGGTACTTTTTGCTACCATTTCCACCTGTAAAACTGCCATAAAAATTGGATTGACAAAGTCCCAAATAGGAAGTTACAAAAAAGAGGTCAGAATTTGTGAATGATAATAATGCAGTAAAAATGATTCTAAAGTTTACCCAGAGACCTCCAAATGGAGGTGCGTTCAGGCCTGACAGAATTAACACGTTATTAAGTTTAACTTCATAATTGAAGTTAATGTTTGAACATTTGAAACTTTGTTAAGAAACTTAAGTTAACTAAGAAACTTAGGAGTTTAGATAAGTTCCAGTCCATGAGTGGGAAGCATGCAAAATAAACGCTAGAACACTTGGTCCTAACAACACTGCACCAGTTTAAGTTCTTTCTGAAACAGAGATCTCTAAGTTTTTCCCCAGATACTCATCCCTTTTTTTTCCATTCTGACACTGAAGGGTATGTGCCATAATTTTTTTTCCATATGTATTGAATAAATTCTCTGTGAGCACTCTGAAGAGGCAAAACAATGGCACGTAACACCTTCCACAGTTAAACTAATTTAGTTGTAACAACCACTGCCAGGCGCTGTCTACTGGTTGTAAGTGCAAATAAACACTAGTTTTATAATTTCCAGTGGCTTTACAACCCTGCACAAGGCAAGCAGATTTTTCACATCAAGAGTTCATACGCTTTCATATGCCTTACACTTTTCAAGGCAAATTATTGCAGCAGATAGTTTTAACTGTCAGAGTTTTAAAATACAGTCCCAGTATAGACCCTTGCCAGTAAATGAAAATGTAGTTACAACCTGTAACTATTTTCACACCATTTTTGAACAGACATTCACTGTCAGCAACAGTCATCATACAACTGAAACTATAATCTGTTGAAGGATGACATGCCCATTCAATAATCTGAATTTAATGCATCTTTTTTTTAAATAGTGTTCTCAACAAAGACTTAACGTACCATATTAAGAAGGAGAACGTGTAATGATTTCTCAGTTCAGATGCTGAGGAGGATAATGCACTCTGGCAAACTCCCTTTATGAAATCCTGAATGCGGATTTACAATTTGCATGCGAGAATAATCTGAGGATCTGAACATTTGCTCTTCTCTGGCAGTTACCCAGAAATGAGTGTCCACGGATGACATGCCATGGGGATCAACATGGTATTTATTACAGCCCCTTGAAAAATCTTCTGCTATGGAGATAGCAATTCCGGAGGGAGTAGTCTCCAAGTTGCATCACAGAGGTAATCGCTAAGATCCCTTTCGTTCTGACACTATGAACATATCTACATGTAGGTCTCTCCTTGTAATTTGATCTCACAGTCTTCTCCTGGCCCTGAGACATTTTTCCCATCTGCTGATACAGATGGCATATGCAAGTGAATTTAAAAGAATGGTCTTCCAAAATGTGTATGTTCACTCTCTCCTCAAATTACATGGTTCTAGACCAGCAGAAACAGAGAATGTTCTAAGAATTTTTAACTTCAGAAGTTAAAAAGCATTTAAAAAAAGTATTGCTTTCTTACACAGGTAATTCAGAGGAGAAAAAAACCCCTATTCACTGAATGGCTAATACAAATGCCCGCATTACAGCCCAAAAAACAGCGACGAGTATGGTTTAAAAGTGCTTTTTTGCAGATATTTACATCCACAGAGTTTGGAGAACTTAGATGGAAGCACAAACATTGCAGAATTTCTTGCAACTTACCCTACTTTCTCTCCTTTTAAGCAGGACTGAATTTTGTTCAAAGGAAAGGTATCCTCAACTGCTTTGCACATTGAAAGCCAAAAGGAATTCAAGTTTTCAGAGGAATAAAGGAATAGAAAACAGTCTCAGGAGAAATGAAGAAAAAATTTTAAATGAATACTTAAATTTTAGGAATTTAGGCAATTCTTATTTCTCAGAAACCATTTTACCATTTTGTAAAGCTCAATAATAAAATACAATAAAACAGTAGGTGAACAAATTCGCTATTTTCTTCACAGAAAGGGAATTCAAAAATAAAGGAAAAATTTAAATTAAGTCCCTAAAACTAGGCATTTAACTGAAATGAAAAATAAAATCAAATACTTGCAATTTCAGATAAAACACTTGCTAAGAAAAATCAAAATCATTCCTTTCTTTTAAGAAATAATATTCAACAATGTCTTACAGTTATGTTCAAAGTGTAAAAAATCTTTCACCCATACAATCACAAGAACAACTATAAAGTGACTATTTGTAACCCACAGAAGCAGGGGAAGGAAAAGTCATTATTAGTTCAACCACAGTGTCATAACATTTCCTTTTCTTTGACATAAAGTACTTCAAAAGTTCACACCTAAAGGTACGTGACCCTACTTAAAACATCCACCTCAGATTTTACCAACTTCAGACAATGAAATATGCTCAAGTAGAACTTTATACCTATATACATGCACTGTATTATATATCAAATATACATATCATATATTTAAACATATGTGCGTACACACACATTTAACATCCATCTCACTAGCTGAGTCTTGATTGGGGAATTCTGGAATTTTATGCATGTTCTTCCTACAGGAAAATTTCCATTGTCAAGATCACCAACTACAAGCTCAAATGATATGTTAAAAGGCATTACTAAAGGAAAATAAGATAAATTGCTGCAACTCTAAATTATGCTAATATTTAATTTTCAATTAAAGATTAAGTGTTTGATGACCTCTATTTGGTTTTGTAATACGGAATACCCTTGCAGCAAATCGAAATATGACATGGTTCTATAGCTGATGGAGGTTTTCTTGCCACTATAGAGTAAACGCCACAGCTTGTCTGTTAGGCAATAAATCTCAGAATTTTTTTCACTTCATTGCAATGTAATAATCTTGGATAACAGGGCTTTTAGAGATTCTTCTGACTTAAAGCATTTTCCTTATTAAGCTTAATTGAATTAATTATTCACATACTAATGATTTAACAGCCATTTTATGTAAAATAAAAACAAAAGAACCTCTTGAACATTTACCCAATACTTAAGATATAATAAGGAAACTGAAATAAAAAGATAACTTTGTTTTCTTTCAGATATGGGAGGCATTTAAAATCCAAATACCCTCCCCTCCTGCTGTGGATGGAGGTGTTCTGAAATGATAACATTCCAAATCCTACAGCAAAATGCATCTTTAATCTGCGAGTCCTTAATTGAAAAAGAGATTTATGACAGCCAGTGATCTCCTTTCTATTCCAAAAATTGCATCTTTCCTAAAAGTGGCTCATTTTGTGAATGAACTGCTATGTAGGAAAAGTGGAACGACATGATTCTAAGGAGAATGGAACAGATTTGTATCTATAAAAGTTATCCCAAGGTGCACATGAAGGCTGGCATTTTATAATTTTTCATAATAATGCTTGGTACTTATGTAGTGTTTTATGGGATCAAAGCACTTTACAAACTAATTAATTAATCTTCACAACACCCCTGTGAGAAGGCAGGTTTTAGTATTCAAAGTTAATAAATGGAGTAACTGAGGCAGAAGAGCAGTATGCTTTGCTTCACAGATCTATAAAATGAAGACCTGGACTCTCTATCTTTAGAAATAACAGTAGTACTATTCCTGTGAATTCTCTGAGACCTTCAATTAAACTATTTGCATTAATAAGGAAAACAAGCTGTCCCATAACTTGGGACACAGCTGATACCTTGTTAACTTAAAAGAATTCAGTCACCTAAGCAACACACTGGGATCCAAGTTACTCTCAATGTTGGACCTACGCTGACTGGGCAAGACAAGAGCTGGTATCAGACTTCTCCTGCCCTAGGACGGGGGTGGCAATGCTTCCTTGCTAATGCAGATGATGTCTGGTACTCAAAATTCTACGTAATCGTGCAGCACTCTTCAAACCGCTCAAAATTTTTCAAGTCCTCACAACAGCAACGTGACCTCAATCTGAGACAATATTTTACTATATTTGCAATTACCTCTGCCCGTTTTCAAAAAGTTCCTGCTTTCACGATCTGCATGTAAGATTACAGTCTGTTTTACACATGTATGCATACTCTTAACAGCTTGGACAATTCAGACAATTCACCTAATTTCTTGTGCAAACCCTAACAACTGCATGTCAGACTGTGAATCAACTTTGGCAAGTGTTGACATCTGGAAGGTCAGTCATTGTACCTGTAAACAAGTGGGCTAGCACGAAAAAATTACCCAGTTAACATAATGGAAACCCTTGTTCACAGGACTGAGCTTGTCATGTTCAAACAAGTCTTACTCAAACAAATTCCTTTTCACTTGCTCTTTGCAATGCTTGAATATTCCCAACACAAGACATGAAAATGCTGAACAAGTGGGAGAGTCTATGTTACTTGCAACAGTATAAATCTCTGAGCAGCTGAAACTAAGCAGACAGAAGGAGGCACAGTTGAGACTACACAAAATTCAAGCACCCAGGACTATTTTGAATTCACATGACTCAGTGCTGGTGCAAGAAACAAAGAGAGGACAAAGCAAGACTGTCATACACATAATTCTCCCATTTGTGGGATACTGCTAGGTGCTATATGTCAAATAGTTTGGAATTACTGCTAGTTCGGGTGGAAACTTACAGTTGGCAATGTTTTAAATAAATTTTGACAAGTAAAACTGTTGGGCTTTCAGATGGGATAGATCTTTCATTTCCAACAAAACTAGCCTGTTCTATTTCTTTTTGTTTTTCTTTTGGCTAGAAAGGATGGCTATGTCATCACCTCACAGGATGTGGCCCCTGTAAGCAGTTCTGTCTATATTTTTCCAGTGAAAAACACTCACAAAGCTTCAGTTACAAAAAGCATAAAACTGGCCTACTGAAGAGACATGAAAGAACACGACCCTCTTCAACATGTAATGATCAGCCCTAGATGAGTAACCGACTGTGGCAGTGTTTGCTTGCCAGAACTGTTGCAAGCGTATATAAGAGTAAACATATCTAAAACCAGCCTGTTAATGCTACAAAACCACACAGAATATCTTCGTCTTCAGCCACTTCAACTATATTTAATCCTAATTCTAAATCAAATTTCCTCCTTATTCTGATGCACAACATCCAAACACTCTCCTTCACAAAGAGGTGAGCTCCAGAGAGACACCCTAAGAAAGTTATGCAACATGCAGCAATTACAAACCTGGAAAAAAAAACTTAGAAAACTTCCCCTGCTTCCACAGAAAGCAAACCAAAATCAGGTGTTTCTTCCCCAGAGTTACATAGGGTAAAAGACAGATGAATCTTCTATCTGCTCTTCAGAACACAATTCATGTCAAAAATCACGGGAGCTGTCTATGTAAGACTCACATATATATAACATATATTTAAGAAATGACAAATTTGATCTACCGTAGCAACGATCTCTGCTATGTTTATTATATAAACCATATACTTCACCATACAGAAAGTTAATTAAATCCATATCTTTTTTTTCTGAATTCTGGCTGCTGCAGAATCCAAGCTTTGCTCAACTTACTGTAAGCTGATTGTTATCTCAGATTTGAATCTTGGTCCTCTAAATTTATTTTCCCCTATACATTTTCAAATCACTAATATCCTACTGTCCATCATCTTAACTACCAACACATAGCAATTTTCCCTGTAGTGACTCTTCATTTAAGACTAGATATTGCAATTTCTGCCCTTTTAATGATTTAGGTATATCATCTACTGAATGGTCTGGTCTTGGCAGCAAAGAAGAATTTTCTTGCCAGATGGAATATGAAAATAATATGAAATCGAACATTTTTTAATTGAAAAAAGGAAGTTCAGCCATATTTGTAAATACCATACTGCAACTAGAATGTGAAAAAAAGCATTTTCCCAAAACATAAATAGCTGGCACCTATCACTTCTAACCCTGTAAGTAACCTGCATGCCATGTTTTCTGTAAAAAATTGGTCACAATTCAGTTATGCCCTTAACTCATGCCCTGTAGCAGTAAACATGGCAGACTACGAGGACATCAAAACTAACATATAGATGTCTACATTCATTATTACCCATTTTTCTCTCCTCCCCTTCAGGGACAGCATAAGCCAGGTGCTTACAAAACCGCCTCCTGGTCCTTCCTTAAATTTACCTTCACAGCATTATATCTAATCTGATCTGACATGTAATACCATGTATGGGCTCTGCTAGGAGAAACAAAGTGAATAATGTTAAGGGATCACTGCTTGCTATATCCAAAAGAGAAATGAAAATGTAAGGGCATAAAAGAAAAGGAAAGCTACATTTATACACTACCATTTTTGTAACAAGATCACTTGCCGTTCAATTAATTTCATTACAGCAATCAAGGTAAATGAAGCCAAATTCACCAAAATCTGTACATACGTGCGAATTTTAAAAATCTCCATTTAGTAGAATGCATCTCAAAGCAAGAACATGCCACTGAAAGTAAAGTAAATTAACACAGCAGTAATAGTAATGATTCTCAGAACAGCAATTGTGTACAGGATTTTTTGAAATGCTATGGGGAAATTAATATTAAAACAAGCACTTTTAAGATGGGGGAAATTAACACTAAAGCAGCCATTAAACATATTGCTACTATGGACACTTTAAATGACATTAACTTTGAATTAATTTTAGATAAAATTGCTAGTTAAAGCTGCTTTAACCTATAAAACTGAAACCTTAACATTAGAGCCGTATCACTGATTGCCACATGGTCCAGCAACAGCAAAAGCAGAACACAGCCAATCAGATAATTCTGTGGTGTTACCAGTATGTGTATTTGCTCCATGCAGTCCAGCATTTCAAAACATTTTAGCCAGAAAGTCTTTCTGAAACCTACTCAGCTGAAGTCTGAGGAGGAGGAGTAGGGAAGGCTCTTCTGCATTTCAGCACAAAAATTAGTCCATCGATCATTAATAATTAGGACATATGAGAAGGGGTCTTTGAGGGTAAATAGCCAACTACCGTGGACCTATATTAATAGTCAGGTTTGTTTCTTGCTCTTGGCAATCCCTTCTGTAGTCTTTGGAAACTGGCTGCAACCTGAGAAGGGCAAGCAGATAAAACCTGACAAACTGGAAAATTAAAACATAAAGCATACATACTTCTACTTACATACACACATACTTCTAAAAATAATGTCAACACGGCCTTCACAACACTTTCTTACCCAAACAGTAGAACAGTTTGATACATACATTACAAACAAACATACACAGATGCCACCAAGATTTCTCTAAAAGAAACTTTCTTATCCAAATAATTTCATCCAAACTCACTACCTACTATGCCATTAAATGTGTTTGGTTTTTTTTAAATTGTGTACATCACAAAAACTAGCAACAAACCTTTAATGCACTTAACCATCCTTTTTTCACTTGAGAAATAAATAGGGTTATACTTTCTCCTAAACTCAGGACAGAGGACAGTGTGCATTTACATGTGTGCAAGTTTATATAAGAAGGGTCAAGCTATATGGTGAGCCATCTACCATATCGACTCTAAAGCTTATCTTCCAAACGCAACAAATAACCTCAAGCACCACCCCACATATTTTTCACGCCAGCATAAGGTACAATGATGAAAATAGAGATTTTTATTAGTATTAAACTGGCATTATTAGGTCTTCATCTCCATGAAAGTACAACTAATAACTGTTTTATTTTGTAATAATAGCTGTTAACTTTAATCTGACCGTTCTCCCAGCACTAGAGGCTATGTAGTCATGCATGTACTAGAAAACAAAATGGACTTTATGAATATCCTATGGTAAAAAGCTGGCCTTGCTTCTTGCCATGTCCTCATCTATTAGGTTTCTGTTCACGCCACATAGTCTCTATAGCAGAACACAGTACCTTTTCTGAGAAACAAGAGGCGTCCTTCCCCTCTTGTCTGTTGTACACAGTGGCTGTAGGACCCATGACAACTGCAGCTCCTAATCGTTTGCGATAGGTAGGGGGAGTACAGCATAACAGTCACCTTGCTACTGCCCTCCATGCACAGCTCATTTCAGCAAAAGGGAGTTGAGGCAAAAATTACATCCACCATTCACCTTGTACCAGCTCACAGGGCAAAGAGAATATAGGAAATGCACCAAGTAGAGTCTTAAAAGGGATATAAGAATTGATATTCACAAGTAAGAGATTGCTAGGTGTACCAGAAGAGTAGAAAATTATTTTGTGGTCTGAAATTCTTGACCTAGAAAAAAAATCTTCTAAACACCTTTACTTCGAGAGCTGTGTGTAAGTCCTACAGGAGAAGCAACATATAGAATTCCAAAACCACTTTGGATATCACACTGAGATTACAAGTATTGAAAAAATTAATTCTGGGGAAATAAAATATCAGAGCATTAACAATGTATCTAATCACATTAAAAAGCTTGATGTAAAAAATGCACAAGATTTCTTTTTATTTCATAAAAGATATTAAAAGTGATTTACTGTTTATTTTGTCTATTAACACTGCTAAACAGACGCAGTTTCCCCCCAGTTTCCAGAACTTCAAGCCTGAAGGTCTTCTGCCAATTTCTACAGTCACCACACTCCATACAGTCATAGATAATAACAACAACAGGATGAAAATCATTTTCATTCTTACCACATTTCAGAGAAAATCAGAGAAAATGATTAATTCAGCTGGCATATAAACCAATTTAATATTTAATCAAAATTATTTATAAAATATTAAGTTAAACTATCAATTGAGCTGTCATATGTGTTTTTCCTTTTTCTCCTCTAATCCTCATTTTTTATTTCTTATTTGAATTCTTTGAGGAAGCAGTTCTAAAATTGGCTTTTAATCCAGAATGAGTACTTAAAATAATATTTACAGTCTTATCTGTTCTTAATACACTAAAAATGGCAGTTTATGTAAGAAATAATTAAAGACTTTATCCAGTCTTACAATACTTCAGTTAAAATTGTTTCTGGAATGTCATCAGCTACATAGACTACGCCAATAAAAGGAATACCCTTTAAAAAGGCAACAAGGGGGTTTTAATTTGAAGACATGATTAAAAGTCTAAAAATAAAAGACAGAAGAGTTAGAAATGGTTCAGACTGACCTGAGTCCATAAAGGACTGTCCCATCTGGATGCAAACGGATCATTCTGTTCTTCACAGTGACACCATGCACAAATGACTTCTTGTCATTCAGAAAATAGGTATCGGGAACCCACAGCTGATCAGCTACTCTGTTGTCCAGAGTAAGGTTTAGAGGTATTACATTATACGACAGCCTCTTATCCCTCCACGCTTGCTGAAAGTACATTGTCAAGGTATAGTCCTGTAATTACAAAAACAATAAACAGTTGGCATTGAAACAGACAGCACACGTATGCAAAAGAAAAATTAAAAAAATATGCAAATAAACATTCATTCATTGTGACTGTTCGGAAAGGCAAACATTTCTGTTCAGAATTTCCATAAGTAGCTCCATTTATTTTTAAAGTACTGAACATCTTGTGTATACTTAATAACTGAAATGAGGGGGTTTTTACATTTTATGAATGACTTGGGAGTTCTCATTTCAATATCTAAAAACAAAATGGAAAAAAAAATTGTAGATGTTTAACAGTCTGCAATTTCTGCAGCACTTTATAAGCTTGGGAGTTGTAAGAAACGGGTATGTTCACAAATCTGAATTTCATCTCATGGTCTCTACTGTATTCAAGAGAGCTCTTCTGGATTAGGTCTTACACCTCATCTACCCAAACACTTCTCTAAATTAAAATCTCTTCAAAGTCTGTTAATTTTCTCCTGGGCACTGAAATCAGTGGGAAGTCTGAGATTTCTATGCTACAGAGTTTTATTCTTCTACTTAATTTTACAGATGAAGTAACTCTGGTTACTTCAATGGAACAATTTAGAGAGCACAATTAAGCCCCTGGGTAAATATCTGCAGTGTTACGAGACTTGCTTTGTCTTGATGGAGGCCAGTAACAAACAATATTTTGGAGAGGGTTTGATCTTTTGGTTTTTAAGAGAACAATATAAATACAGAAGTTACATTGTTGTAAGACCTGTTATACAGAGGCAGAATACTCATTATATATTAGCTGATACCAAAAAAACCCTCAATAAATAATACACAAAGGAGTTGTCTTTCTGAACATGGATCACTGGGTCAAGGGCTGTAAAGTGAAACTGAAGGAATACCAAAAGGAGGAATATTCTAAAACTATTATTTTAGTTTGCTTGTTCTACAGAAGTCATAACCAGGCCTATGACTCTTGATTTAAAGTTCATATTTCACACAGACTTTAATAAACAGTAAGAACTGTTTGCTTACAAAAGATTGCTTTCAACAGAAAGTCAACAAGAGCTGCTGCAACTATCAGCAACCTCAATATTCAGCCACGATATGAAGACTTTATTGCATTAATTGCAATATTAATTCTCATTAGCTACTTTTATTTTAAAGGCAGAAGCCGGTACATCCATCCCATAGAGAGAACACCATTCAGCTCCATTAGAATGCCACAAACACTATCAAAACTCCACAGCTAAAAGGAGGTAAACACCTAATAAATTTTTCAATAATTTTTCTACCAAACACTTGTACCTGGTAATTATTCTAATATGATCAATTTCAATAATCTGAAATCTCTTTCCCTCCCCACGCTCCTAGGATCAGGATGAGACTCTGCTTTAAAGAATGTTCCACCTACATCTGAAAATATTACTGTTATGCTTCATCACTGTTCTGCAGTATCTGATTCATAACTAGACACCAGAAAATGTTTGGTAATACATTGCCAGTAAGTAAATGTACTATTCTTCAATATATTAACATATCACAACATGAAGTAGATGAGCTGTAGTAATCACTTGTCTATTATCCTTGGAATGTTGCATTTTATTCCCATCCTAAGGAATAATCAACATGTATTAACATACAGCATATAAATGGAGAACGTGCTTCGCTCCTTACACCTCAGTAAAAGAGGAAAAGAGGAGAAGGAAGAAAATGGTTCAGTGCATAAAAATTAATTACATAAAACTGTAAATTTGGAGCACTGGTATAGCTGAAAGAAAAGCCAAGTCACCAGGCTGGAGTTCAGAATCACACACAGTGTGTTCCAGAAACAGAGCTGGTGGTTCCAACTAAAAATTATTTGTCATCTGTTGGCCCTAGTTTTCATATGTGACTGGAGTTTCTGATGATCAAGAGAGGACAGCGTAAACATCTTTCTACAAAACCTTTACAACCTTTCAAATTTAGGTGGCTTTTAAAAAGTCTATTAAAAATAAATGTGTTGCAAGCTACACATTTCAAAGTATAAGTGATTAGTTAGGAAAAAAAAAAGAAAATCTGTCACATAAAATGCAGTTCATTCTTTAAAAGGGAAGGAGACATCCATTTTCAAAATCCCAAATGCTAAAATAATTAAAAAATATGAAGATGACATCCAAGTATAAAACATCCCTGAAGGACCCCGAGACACTTTATTCTTTAAGATTAACATGCTTGTCTAGCAGAAACACTGCAAGAAAAACGTCTGCTAATCTCATGTTAAATGTGGGATTACCCCTGTACTCTACAGATAAATATCAATGTAAACAGGCAAATATCCTGTTTCTCTAGGAAGACAGACACATGAAATGAGGAAATCGAAATGGGTGGTAAAGGATGAATTAAATTTGCTAAGGCCTTCGCATCCTATTAATTCACAGGATAGGATTGTTATAAGCTTACTGTAAGTCTGAAAATTAAACAGGAGTGAATTAATTTGAAAATCTAGCACTAGACAGTAGTAACAATGAGTGGAAAAAAATATGAAACCACATCTCATGATGACTATGTCTCTCTATACCATTGCACCAATAAACTACACAGGTACAGACGATTTACAATAGGCACAGAGACTCACATTGTACAAATATAAACAAATACATTCCTTGGTTTCCCCCACCACATGACACTTGAAATGTTGTACAAAATGTTATTAGATAGATAAAACTACAAGCAAAATCTAGCATTTAAATAGGTAAATACTATATTTTCTGTATTATTCCACTGTTCGCATAAATTTCTATTTAATAAACTTTTTTATTCTATCCAAATGCAGAAAAGATGGATGCTTTCTCCTATTCTGCTCAACAAAAAGATCTCTCCTCTTTTCCTCACCAGTTAAAGTTCAGCTTCCCAGCTTTCTTTTTTTCATACAATGAACACAAGCAGCAAATATGAGACAAAGTTAATCTTAACACAAATTTCCTCATGCGAATGAGGAACTATAGACGCTATAGACAGTCAAGTTAAGTTGTCAGTTAATGACCATCAGCTTCAAAGACCCAAGAAAAGATACGGTGCATGAAAGCATCAAATCTGAAAACTAGCATTCTTCTTTGTATTCGCTCATTTCTTTAATGCTTTCAAAGAAAAGTTTTCTTAAACCAAAAAAAAATGCTAATTTGGGCCTAATATTAGCTTAAAAACTTTAGAGCACGGGCCATGGCTAAACCCACCCTTGAGCCAGTAACTATGAATTGCATGTTGCCAGTCCTCTCTTTGTACTGGAAAATGGATCAATGCAAAAAAGGAAATAAATTTCATGAATGTTCACGATGACAGTGGGAGTCTAATGCAAAAGACTGTGCCAGATGTACATTTTTTCAAAGTAAGAGGACAAGGTCCAATGTGAGAAAAACAACATTTAAAATAGAACTGCATTACAGAGAACAGAACTGATACACAGAGCATCTTAAAAATGCATACCAACACTTGTATTAACAGGAATATGACAGCTACTGGAACACTTTGGAAGTCATAAAATCAGGAAGCTTCAGAGGAGAAAAATAAGTAGGAGGACATTCTGTGTATTATAATTAGAATGTATAGCATCACGGAACCGAAGAAGCAATTTATCTCTACTCATCAGTAATGAACGGAGAACTCATTTGTGGCTTGTCTTATGTCCACTTCTCATCACTTTCCAGGCTACTCTTAATTTATAAAAACACTTGACCACATTTCCCAATAAGGCATTATTAAAGCTAAATAATTCCTTCTGAAAATTCTTGAAGCTGAAGATTTTGCCTGAATGCTATATTTACTTACTGTACATTTAAAAAGCTGTCTGCTGATGATATATTTTAAAATGCCATTAAGTTAATTATTAAAAGCATACATCTAAAACACAAAATGTATTTTAATGTATTAAAATATGTACATTATATATATTATATACTTAAGGACAAATGTTAATTCTAGTTCCCCCTCAGACCTAAATGAAGTTCTCACTGATGTATGCAGTTTAGTCTACAGTGGGACACACACAGCACGTTGCACTACTTGAATGATACATAAACCAGTCCAAAACAAAGCACTTCAAGCTAAAAGAGCCTCACTGGATTTATTACAAAAGCTATGTCTTTCCATGAGTGCTGGCTGACAACCTTTTCAATCATCATTTCATTTAAGACCATATACTACAACATGTTCAATTCATAATCACTTATTTCAAACTCACATAGTCTTCTCTGTTACCACTGGAGACACCACAAAGTGACTTATAAGTGGAATGAATTGTTGAAAGAATGGGTGATACAAAAGAGGTGTCAAAATAAATCCTGTCATATGACTTTTCAAAAGGTATTTTTCACATTCCGTAAATCTTTGCTTAAAAAAAAAAAAGACACTGACATCAAGATCTTTTCACAGAGCTATAGTTGAACTCCATCGATCTATTGCACCCACTTCCCAGACTGGCTTCAAATCCATGAAACACTTCTAGTTAATTGTGCCTCCTAAAACTTACCAAGTAGGGGTTTTTTTTGTTTTGTTTTGTTGTTTTTTTTTTTTTTTTTTTTTTATGAGAAGTGCGTGATCTAAAGTCTATGATCTTACCAAAAGCAGGCTTCAGTCTATCAGAAACAGAAACTTTGCAAGAATAAAACAGAGCTTTTTGGCGTTATAACAGGTTGTTTACCTACATTCTTCACAACCCACAAAACGAAGAGGCTGCTAGAGAATCTGGCTGCCCATTACAAAACTATTAAACACTCACAAACATTTGAAGTTCTTCCCTTGAACACAGCCTGCTGACATTCTACGGAGTCCTGTAACACCTCAATTAAACTTGCACACCAGAGTCGTCATTTTTCTCTGAACCAATAACGACCAACAATTCAAAATATTTCAGCCTCAAGGATTACAATCAGAAGTTCTACAAGCACCGCAACCAAGTTCATAATCTGTCTTCACTAAGTAGTCACTTCCGCTGCTTCAATCTTGCAAAGAACTGGTAGCATGTTTGCTTTTTAGGATGACACAGTGAATCTCTGAGCTGTTTTGAGTGATGAAATAATAGAAATGCTCTAAGTGCTGACAAAAAACCCAGCAACAGTGATACCCCTGTCACCACATTATCAATGATGACACAATCCTTCTCGCAGATATACTAAAACAAGTCACAAAGTGATCTCAATGAAAAGTTAAGTATAATTGTAATATTATGTTAAGACAAATGGCTAACAAAAATTTGATTATTTAAGCTGCAATATGTTTAGAGGTGCTCAGGCTTCTCATAAATATAAATCCCTTCTATGATCACATTTAACTGGGCTGCCTGAGGATACAATTGTCGAAAAACACTATAAGACTATTTTGTTGAATCATTTTTTATAAAGGAATTTACTTTGTTGCACATAGTTTGCTTTACTAAGCAGATTACTTTCCTAGTACTTCCTTTCAAATAAAAGGTAGCCGTTTCCTCAGTTAGCAATGGAGATGTTTCTCCCAAGACAACTTCCACGGCAGATACTAAAGGATGAAAAAAAAAAAATATATATATATATATGTGTGTGTGTGTGTATATATATATCAGCACTTCTAATTTTTTCAAAATTTAAAATTAATTGTACATTGCCAGTAGTCTAGAAAGTCCTGTCATATTAGCATTGGAAATGTGGACAAAATCAGAGCACTTTTCTTTATGTTGCCCTAAACCAAGCATCTGACAAAATAATATTGATAAATCATTAATTGTTGTGAAATGATTGCTTTCTTCAGAGTTTCAGGAGACTGAGCACTGTTACATTTTCTGTTCTGTCTTGGAATATCCTCTAGCAAGATACGAAACGCGGTTATTATATAGGTTTTTCCAAGACATTTATGATTATCTTATATTCGTAACACTACTAAGAGTAATAAAGGATCTATTTAATAATTTTAAGAGCAGCTCAAAAAGCAATGTTTAGGTTCATTAAACAACAGTCTCGTAAGACATACTGACGTGAGAGAGGCAGCAAATGAGGGCAAGACAGTGCATCTAGGGAAAAGTTTTCCGAAAAAAACCCACAAAACATTTCCTTTAAGATTTAAAGCTCGTCTCAAAGCTATAGAAACAACAGGATAAATTACATTTCCCTTAATAATTCATTGTATAACTGAAATAAAGTTAAGACTAATTGATTTCATTAGGTTATTGTGGTCTCCCAGAGCTGCTGCTATTTCACAGAAATTTACAGGGGAAAACCAAACAGGTATGCGCAAGACACAGCCTGATTTTATTTTTGCTGTGGTTTTCTTCTAAATGAATTCAGAGTCCTTCCCCCTCAGTCTCTTACGTATGCACTTTCTCTTACATCACCACTGATCATGCTAGAATTCTATGCTGTTTTTCCGGGTATTTCTGTGGGTTTTCTTCTTTGAAATAAAGAAAAGAAACCAAAGTTTAGATCGAAACTCCAAATACCTCCCTTGTTTTTATGAATATGCAATCCCTTTGGAATCACTAATGGGAATGGTTCTAGCAACTGTAATCTGCCAGTTGCTTTTAATGCCATTCTCCACTCACAGATGGAGCACCAGCAGCAGTTCACGTCTGTTAAACAATGTCACAGATACTGCAGCACTCTGCTCTGTCTCTCTGGCCTGCTGATTCCAAGAAGTTCATTAATCAGCTAGTAACAAACCGATGTCTTGAAAGAAGCCGTGTACTCTGGGAGAGTACAAATCTCCTGCAGCCACATTCCTATAAGCATTTCTGTATCGTGGTCTAATGCCTCAGAGGCTACACACTGCACTTTAAACTAATGTGTTTCTTCCCTGTTTACAGATAAATCTTGTGGGAATAGAACAAACACCTCAAATATCTTGAATCCTCCAAGTTTACATGCAGATGTCAAGGGGTGTGAATAGTGAAGAGTGTGAGGCTGGAAAAAAAAGAAATAGCATCGTGCCACATACACCTTCTTCTCTATTTTAAATGCTCTCCTGCCCGTAGCCCAAGACGTGACAGGCTGCTTCTCTCAAATATGTCAGGTACTGCAGAGGACTGCAAGCACCAGAGTAAAAGGACAATTTTAAATAAGTACATATCATTTCTTTCATAGTGATGACAAGCCTGTGGAAACTGATAGAAAGTCCAAATTGCATGACAGCCCAGCACTTAGCAAAGAGAACACAGTACACACTTCCAAGAGAGCAAGTGATGTATTCAGATGAAAAAGAAATGAATATTATGTTCTAGGGAGAAAAAAACTGAAAAAATTCAGGAGGAAAAATATTGCATCTTCAACAGTCACTGCACCTGCATTAATTATACTTTAAATTGTTCATGGTTCACCAAAGCCAAAGCCTATTGGAATATCTCACAGGGACAAATTTCCATTCTCAGTGCCTCTATTACAAACATGGATTTTCCTTGACAGACAGATAAAACATCATAGCAAAGAACAGCTGCAATGCCCACAGCAAAATACCACCAGTTCCCCACAATCTATCTGCATATTTTATCTACAAGAAATCAAAAGGAGACTAATACTTGAAAGATTTGCAGTCACAATGGTGTATTTTCAGGTTTTCATAGAATCATTGTAAAATTCAGGCTGGAAGGGGCCTTAGGAGGTCTCTAGGCCAACCTCCTGCTCAATGCAAGATCAGCTCTGAGGTCAGACCAAATTGTTCAAGGCTTTATCTGACCTTGAAATGTGGAGATTTTCCTTTCTTTCTACATGGACTAGAACAACAGCTTAATAACAATGAAATTGTTATTTGCATTTTGAAAGAAACTCCTTATGCTTCAGAAAGGAAAAATCAGGATGGTCACCTCAACTTGGCAATGACTGCAATTTAAGTAGTAGTAAACAATCCTGCTTTTCAGACTAAAGCTGCCCTGTCATCAAAACCTCATAATTATTAATTCTTACATCTATCAATTCTCAGAAACATACTCTAAGAACAGACACGCAGCAGGGGAAAAGAAAAAAAAAAGAGAGAGATCTGGCACCATCATTACTAAATGGATTTATTTGGTTGTCTCCACTCGATTACATGTCATATCTCATCAACCTTCAAACTTTGACTCCTCCTTTGTGGTTCACTGTTTGTCCCAGAGCTGAAGTGAAGCCTGCACTTAAGTGACCAAAGGGAAGTTACTGTCCTGGCAGATGGAAACACTAAGAAGACAAAAGAAGCTGCCTTTTTCCAAGGTGTGAAAGGTAAACGCTTAATGGTAACAGTACAAAAAGGATTTCTGACTTGGCATCAATACAAATCCAGTATATTTGAACAAAACAAGGATACCATACATTTTTTTCATTTAGCCTCCTTGCTGTGGAAATGACATAATAATAAAATTAGTCCTGGTCCCAGACTTTTACCCCTTCTCACAAATGTTAAGTTCAGCAGGAAAATTATTCAGGGAAAAAATAGACCTGGTTCTTAATTAAGCAGCTTCATTATAATTGTGTTTTGAATGTATTTGATTTAGCAGACTCTCTTCTGAAAACATGAGTGGTTTTTAAGCAATCTTCTGATCTCGCCCACAGTGAACTTTCTGCTTACACAGCACTTTCCTCCAAGTACTTATTGAAGGGCGTTAACACAATTTGTTGGGACTCCTGGCTTTACATTATTCCTTCCATCTGGGCATGCAAACCAGCAGTCTGGATGCAATCTTTCCTGCCTTCTACTTTACTCACTTGTTATTTACTGAAATTTCTGGGAGATTAAATGCTTAGAAAATTATATATAAAAGCTGAGAAAGCTGAGGTTGTTCAGCCTGGAGAAGGTCTCCCCCAGGGAGATGTTCTAGCAACCTTCCAGTACTGAGAGGGAGCCTGTCAGAATGAAGAGGATGAGCTTTTTAGCAGGACCTGTTGCAAAAGGACAAGAGGCAACAGAGTTAAACTGAAAGAGAGGTGATTCAGACCAGATATAAGGAAGAAATTTATCACAGTGATGGTGGTGATGCCGCATCTCTCGAAATTTAAAGGTCAGGTTGGAAGGGGCTCAAAGCAACCTATTTGAGTTGAAGATGTCCCTGCTCACTGCAGCGGATTGGACTAGGTGACCTTTAAGTATCCCTTCCAACCCAAACCATTCTATTGCTCTATGAAGAGACTGAGAATGGTCTTTTGCTTTTTCTTCCCCTCTGAAGGAATGTGAATCCAGAGTTTTCAAGAGAAGTAGCCATTTTGCAGAGGTAACAGGAAGCAATGCATTTGCTTTTTTTCTGACATGTGGAGCTGTGTTATCATTCTCATATCTTTACATATTTGGAAAAGATCAAAACTCACTAACTGACTGTGCTCTGTTAGAAAAAAGTCTCAAGGACACATTCCCACCTCCTTCTCAATTTTTACATTAAGAACTGTCTGAAATCTAACGAAGATGTGGCAAACAAACTAATCCAGGGATCATAAACAAACTAAATTTGCAGGCACAGGAATAATCAAATATTTTTAAAAACTTATACAAGAAATGTTTTCATTCACCAGATCACTTGGCAAAAAGAGTTTCAAGCCCTACATTTATGAAAAAGCTTTTATGAACTTTCCCCAGTAGTCAGTAGAAGTCAAACATATCTTGCAGTCAGCTCCAATATCACAGACAAATGAAAAATGGTGATTTGAAACTAATTGTTAGGAAGTTCCTCAAGTCTGGGCTGAAAATTACTAAGAATCTGCCCCCCACGCTGTCAGTTTTATGAAAATTATCACAGTCTGATCCACAAGATATTTTGTAATTAAAGACACAACAAATATCTTCATCAAGGAAAGAGTTATTATCCCCCAAATGCACCAAATATTAGGAAAAAAAAAGAAAAAACACGTCTTTTCAGCAATATGTTTGCACTTTCACAATAAAAGCAACTTCCTTTTTGTGTTTGTGCCTGCCTGTCCATTTTAAAAATTTAAAACCAGACAAGAAAAAACTATAATCAATTCTTGCTCACTAAAGCTTATGTATGTGCTCATTGTTCTCGCCTGCCAAATAAACTGCCATTATGCTGTATAAATTACAGCTCTATAATACATACTAAATGTATACATATAAATATATGTGAATGCATACAGATTACTAATAATATCCTTTTTGAGCACACATATTCAAGCACACACATACAAGCACAAAAATGATCAAAAAGCTCTGTGATGTCTCTACCGAGACTGTCCTGAAAGTAATGACTCATCTCCTGGCAGCTCGTTTAATCTTGATAAATTTGTAATGTTGGATTTCTGAATTAAATTTTTACCTTCAGATTTTATTTAATATTTTCATCTTAACCAGTTCGAAAAGACATTCGTTCAAGTGTTTTGATTTTTCTCTCAAATGAATGGACGTTAAGCCATCACAATAAGTGCATGGCTCTAGTAGGTGTTACCACAAGCGAGATCTCCAGTAGCTCATATATTTCTAGCCACTACCTCATGTGCTTTATAAAGTATTTCTGCTTCAGCACACCACACGTTAGTCAGCAAGCAGAACACATCGATTTGAAATCTACTAGTTAGTAGCTGGTTAATTCATGCATGAAATGCTTTCATACATCAGTTCACTGGCTTGATTTATGACACATCTATTCTTTTAAAATAACAGCATTGTTTCTCCCTCAAGAGTCAGAAAAATGCTTTACAACATATTCTTATATTGCTACACACTGGTTAAAACTTAGGATTTTTAATTTTTAAAGAAGCTCTTCTTGGAGATGCATTGTCAACCACGTCCAAATGAAAAGTTCCCTTAATTTGTCCTTGAAGAATAATTTTGTCCAATTTGAAAAAGTGAAATCTCAAGCAATACATTTGTCAAAGAGGATGTTTCACCAAAATGTCAGTGATCTCACTCCCTTTCCCATTTTCCTCCCTCCCATTGAGTAAGCAAGCAAGCAAGAAAGAACAAAATCCTCAGCATGACTTAGACCTTACGATTTTTTGCCTACATGGCTTTGCTTATCAACACTCTTACCGATTTCTGATCATCTCGTCCAGAAAGTCACAGTGAAAATCAGAAAGGAAACAGCTCCGTATTTGTAACAAGACACAACAGAATCAGCATTTGGTACCAACACCACTGAAAAGAAGCCCTGCATTCTGTTACTGACAAGGTATTTTTAATTATTATTATTTGGAGCTGGTCCATAACCAAACACTAAAAAGCTTGATTCTTTGTTGTAATTATCTCACTGCAAAGAAAGTAAACAACCCAAAGGGAGGGGTGTGTGTTAATTCACAAGCAGTAACCCATGTGCACTGCCGTATTATTCAGGAGATTTAAACAATACAGTTCCTTCTGGATGAGATCCCATCCTTCCCATGTGGCAACTACACTACTCAGCTTGGCGTCATCTGCAAACTTGCTGAGGGTGCACTCAATCTCACTGTCAAGATCATTGATGAAGATATTAAACAGCATCAGTCCCAGTACAGACCCCTGAAGGACACCACTAGTCACGATCTCCATCTAGACTTCAAGCCAATGACCACTACTCTCTGAATACAACTCTAAGCAGTTTCTTATGCACCATACCATCCACCCATCAAATCCTTATCTCCAATTTAGAGATAAGGATGTTGTGGGGGACCATGTCAAAGTCTTTCCACAGCTCACATCCATCAGTTTACCCATGTCCACTGCTATGGTCACCCCAGCAAGGGAAAGAGGCAAATCAGGGAACGGAGTCAAAGAACGTTTGATCTTTCAAAGTCCCTCCCAATCTGGGATACTCCATGAACATTTTCAGACAACAGCATCCAAAACTAATTGCTTAATTTCTTGTATTAGAAAACTTATTATTAATGTCACAAAATATTAAAATGAAACACTCCTCTTAAATTATCTCCTCATCTCTGCAGTGTTCAAAAAGTCAAGCTAGACCCTGACATGCCTATGGCATAACATGATTATCTATGGCAGTTCATAATTAACAAACTACAGTTATGCTGTTTCTGCTTGTTTGAGCTATTGAGCTGAGAAAACTTACAACTTAGGATTCTCTCAGAACCTGTGAGAATTAGAGACTTTTAGATTAAATAGGGGAAAAAATATAAAATTAGTTATAGCAACGTTCACACAAACAGAAGGTAAATACATACTCAATACTTGATGAAAGCACCTCTCATCAGAAACATGTTAAGTCCTTAAAAATCTGCACATCCTTCAGTGCCTTCCAATGATGCTCTCTGAGCACTTGACCAGATCAATACTGAAGAAGGTCTTAAAAAAAATCCACAAAACAGGTAATTTCACAGGCAAAAATTTTTCATTTTTGTATTTTCATGAAGGCTTGGAGGCTTTTGACAAACCTTGACATACATTCTGCAATCCCACACCCAAAGAAATCCTGGCCAAACTCCAATATAGGGCTTTGAAAAAAACTAAATTCTATGGACTATTAATACAGACAATTCTGAGCCTTCCTTAACTGGTGATTCATATGAGCCATTTATAAATGGATTCTTTTTAAGATTCTATTTAAGATTCTGTTAAGATCCTTACTTGTCTAGATCTGGGTGCAAGGAAAAATTGTGATGCTTTTATACTACAATATATGAACGGCAATACATCAACTGCCAACTCAACAAATTGGATCTAATCTGTTACATAGAATATTTTTTTAATCTGTTACGTTGTCTTAAAGGATTCTCTATATATAGTGGTATATTGTTGACCAACAGTAGTTTTAAAATCGGAATACTAATCCCCTCCTCCTCTCATCACTCTGAAATAATCACTTTGTATGGTTATGGAAATCTGAGCAGCCTGTCAATGAAGTTCTTCCTCCTCAACCCCATATGTCAGTCAGGTTTTTAAAACAAAGTGAAAGAAGCTTAAATCAATCACTATTAAGTAATCAGCTGATAACTTCCAAATACCTTCCAAGTGTCATAGTCTAGATTTTGTGAGAAAACATTTTTCCAGTCCCATCAATGTCAGATTTGGGATGTATTTTTGGTTTGGTTTGGGTTTCTTCTTTTTTTTTTTTTGGGGGGGGGAGGGGAGGGGCGGCACTGATATTTCTATTTTAAGTACCATGTTCAAGACAATCCAGATGCACAGCAACTTTCCAGTCGATAAAGAAACTTCATTGTATTCATTAGTTCATGCTTAGTTGTAGCATGTTTTTTACATTGATCTTTGTTCGGCATGATTAGCCATTCCGCTTAGAATAGAACAGACAACGAAATGAAGGAGTAAAATCGGGCAAAAGAGGATTCAGATTCCAATTTACACAATACCCATACATATTATCTATTATTAACACTAAAAATCAGACTTTTAAAAACTGGAAGTTGAAATCTAATATTTCTGGCTGCCAGCCATGCACGGAAAACAGACAGGCTAATGCTAAAGAAAACAAATTTTTATTCATTTACCTTCTGTGTGAAATGAACTGTGCAGTGAATTATTTAGAAGAGGAAAATTGTAATTGCTTGTGTAATAAAGCTGAAAATTAAGGAGAAGCAGATGGAAGACTAAAAGTTCTTTTTTTGTAAGTGATAAGAGGATGATTCATAAGTATTTGACATTAGTTAAAATTACTTATGGAACAAATGTTTATGGAAAAATGTGCTTCTTAGGACAATGTGCCATCACACAACCAGTAGAGAAGTATCTCAATTGAGACCCTTAATCAAATAGAGAAAATGAAATAAACTAAAAAAGGAACAAAAGGGCAAAACTCGTTCACTTGGAAACTTCAGTGACTTGAGACTTAGCTTCCTACCTCAAGAATTCAAGGCGTTACCAGAAATGACATAGATCATAATAATTCAATTAATTTGTAGTTTTACTTTACACTGTCACAAAACAGTAATACACTTCCTAAAATCAGTTGAACAGAATGTGTGAAAAGATAAGTGGGCTGTAAGTGCGTAACAGTGGTGGTGACGTTACCTCACTTCACCATAAGCATCCCTGAGAAAAAGCTTTTTTTAAGTCTCCATCTACTTCTAGATAAAAATTGAAACGAAAGCCAAAGATCTTATTCACACTTACATCGCAGCATATGGCTAGAAATATATTAAGTGAAAATTCGTATATATAGCTCAATATTTAAACTACCAGTAATAATTAAAACCACAGAGATTAATTTCTTTTCATTGTTTCTTAATGTAACATCACAAAAAAAAAGCCGTTACCTTACAGATGGTCCTTCAGTGTTGTTGTTTACAGTAAATTGGACAGTTTCATTATGCAGTCAAGGGTTCCCTTCTCTCTAACATTAACACATGTTATTTCCATGGAATGCAAAAGCCAGCCTTGCTGAGGTAGAAGTGGATGCTACAGAACACGACTTTAGCAGTTTGTTGTGGTCTCCTAGCAGCAGACAATAACTGCCTTTCCACTCGAGTGACAGCAGTGTTGATGCTTTGACCCAGATGCTTTGACATGGCAGACAACTGGAGTTTAAAGTATTTAACTTGTGCTCGTTGTATGCATGCAAATATACATGGATACGCTATATTAATTTGCAGGTAGAATACAAGTTATACCTGGAGCTAATAAAGCAGCAAAGCACACTAATTCCCCTATGGAACTTCTGGTTTAAAAAGCACAGGTAAGTGCTACCATCTTTTCATAGCACATCCTATTCTAGGTCATATGCTGAATCACTCACAGCCATATTTTCTATTTCAAATGGGCAAAAGAAACCTCCAGATATACCAGCAGATACTTTGTAATACCTAGGGAAATCAAACCATGACTCAGTATATTGTTCTGCTCTAAGGATATTAAGCTATTCCTCCATACACTAATGTTTGGATGTTTTTTATATATTCATTTTAATTAGCAGCTCACATTTTGATTTTTATTTCTTCTTACAGTTACTTGCCTACATAATCTCTTGTTCTTTTTTTTCTTCCCATAAAATGGGATTTCACAGCCTACATGATACTGCAACTGAACAGGTCATCCAAATCCAGCTCATGATATCCCACACTGTATATGTAAAATCAGCAAGAGAAAACTGAGGATCCAGTATCCAGACTACAGTACAGAACAGGAAGTCTAGAGGCTAGAAATGATCTGAAGCAACTTAGCTGCAACTATTAAAAAAATATAAAAGTCTTGTTATGTGTCTTATGGGAAAGAAACGTACATCTTACAAAAAGACTTAGTAAAAAGCCATTTTGAAAACAACAGGTGCCATTATTACATGTGAACAACAAGTTTAAGCGCCCACATAAGTAAGTTCTTAGAAATCATTTCAGTACTTCTGTTTGGCAAGTTGCTTCCAGCCTTTCATGTACAGATTTCAGTGGCTGCACTGCAGATATATCATCTGATGTTCTCCATGCCTACTCCCTTTAAGATGTAATTTACTTACAAAAATCAAAGTTAGCTGCAACTAACTAAGGGTACTTCATGTTTGGGCAAAATATGAAAGCATTATAATGGGACATGAACAATATTAGTTCCATAAAAACAATTTTTTTGCAGAGTTAGGGAAGGGAAATGACAGTGAGTACATGAAAAAAAGAATACAAATTGTAGCTTTTGAGAATATAGGTCGTGCTGCAGAGATCTCTGGACAGAAATATGATTTCTGCCATGGAATGTGTTGAGGAATTTATTGCCTGACTTTTTTTTTCAAGTCTAACAGAAGATTTTTGCATTGACCCCTTCAAGTGTGGTCTAAGACAGGGACACACACTCTAGAAAACTATTGCAGTAAGCAGCATGCTGGCACCACATGGCAGACTCCAGGACCCTGCGCAGTGAGAAATGCCACCTCCACCAAAAGCCTGGCTGTTGCCAAGGATGAAGCCCTCCCCACCCTGAAAAAACCTCAAAACACCAAAATAGGTCAACAAACCCAAACAACTACATATCATAAAAAGTAGCCTACCTTGTGTGGTTTTATAATTAAAGATTTAAGATTAATTTTCTTTCCCAAAAGCCTGTCCTTTTTCTTCAAGCCACAAAAAACCCCCTTAAATGTTTCCCATTAATAAAACACTGAGAACTGTCCCTGCTTACGATCCTATCTCAATGAAGGGAGGATGTAGAAGATAACAGAAATTAGCTGCATGAACTAACATAAACTTTACATTAACATTTTTTTCTGTGTAGAAGGAAACACTTATGCCTAGACAATTTCTTTTTCTAATACTGTGTTACTTAAGAGATAATGTCAATGAAATAGTGCATTGTTAGAGGATAATGGTCTCCTGCTGGTATTAAATGCCCAGGCACAGCTAAGCCATTTATTTACAAAGCAAGGGACATTAATCCTATGAAAATATTCTACTGCAAATGACATTTCTATTATACTGAAAGAGTATGTTGATACAATCATTTGATTTGATACCTGCTATTTTATTAGTGATAGAGCAACAGTTACTCAAATTTGGCAGCATTTGCAACCTTTAATCTAAGCACAGAAACCTCAGACAAGTATCTAGTAACACTTGGTGTGTATTTTAATAGCAACTCTGAAGACAGAAACTAAGACTTATGCCACCTTACAGCTCAGAAGAATGACCAGAGACAGAAATGGAGAAATGTTTACCTTAGAGGAGAGGGATACTTTTCTACCTGTGTTTCTAACTGTTCGTAACGCATAAAAACTTGGATGCATTTTATAACAGCAGCATGAAGGGTTTGGTGTCCTTTCAACCTTCAGAACAAGGTCTGCTGTATGCCAAGGAAGAGGGCACAGAGAGTACGTGTGCATCATATTTCAAAGATTTCAGGTATCTAAAGGAAGTAGCTGCTCTTTTCCTTTGACTAACAGTTCATGCACCACTCATGCACAGTGAGGGCCTCAAAGAAATAAAAACTCTAAGATTTGTTAGAAATCTCAGAAGCATGAGTCAATCACTACATTATTAATATTCTTTTTATGAATATCTGCACTCAGATGAAAAAGCAACTCCTTGAAAAGGCCCTGCAGTCCTTCACCTGAGGGAAAATGATGATTTGAGCAAGGCTTTGCTTGTTCATAACTGGTTGTATCTTCAGGCACGTTTTTATTTTCTTTAGGTGGATAGAGATTTTGGGTTGGCTCGTGGAGCAGCCTAGTGTAAAAGAGAACAATGATGACAGGGCTTGCTGGTGACTGCCTTCGTGCCTGTCTGTAGCTCTTACTAACACTGTATAATGACAGTGGATAAAACTACTGTAGCCTAAGTGCTGGCTCAGCAACAGCCATTTCCAAATGGCAAGGAAGCTGCCGTAACTGTTGGTTAACGTTGCTGAAGACAGACATGCTTACACAACATTTGAAGACAGTGCAAAGACTCTTCATATTAAAAGGGAAATCCACCGGGGAGTCCAGAGCCATATGGACTGAGATTCTCAGCAACAGCAGTGGCAACTTGGCTCTTGTTGCACAAATGACTGCCAGTGAAGGTCTGCTCAGCGCTATCAGCTGGTTCACGGCACACAAGTGAGGAGGCGAGAGCATCTCTCCTGAAACACATGATAGTCTGCACACTGCTGATGCAGCTGTGGCCAAGGGGCTTTTCAGAGTCTCCAGAATCAGGAGATGCAAGCTGAAGAATCTGAAGTTTTTTGTGCAAAAGTTCATAGACTGGTATTTCAGTGCTGAACAAGCACCTCTAGATTTAAGAAATCACTGCCTACTGGCTGGGTTCCTTCCTTCACAGCTGTTGAGCTGGTTTGCTAACACAAGCTTGACAAGAGTGTATAAGCACTACAAGTGCAACGTAAACTCAACCATGATTAGTTTATGGAAAACATAACTGAAAAGCAATTTAGTAATTAAAGCAAGGATTCCCCTGTGGTCCAGCTGAACACAGGAAAAAAATTAAACTTGCATATAACTCAGACACCAGACACTTGAGAACAACAAAGGCAGAACAAAAGATCCATTTCACATTTTACCTACTAAAAGTATCTTGAAACTTGGGAGCTTGAAACACAAGCTAATCCACACCAAAACATATATTCAGACAAGCAAGAGAAACAAGATGATTCTAATGATAATCCTGTTCATTTCAGCAACTAATAGAGGAGGGCTACAGCAAAAACTGTATGGAAGTGTTGATTTATACATGTTTGCCTCCAATATTTTAGTTTGCTTAGTATAACTGTCATCCTAAGGTCTCTAATTATGTCACAGATTTCACGTTTAAACCTAGATCTTACTATATAGCTTACATGGTTCGTTTTAGAAGCCACAAGCTTTATTATATCTACAGAACTAGTTTACTGCATTATTATTTCTTTCAGTTTATATATGAAATATGATATAAATTGAAAGAAGATCAAATAAAGTGGAAAGATATTCTATAAGGAATTTCTCAAGTAGCTTTCACAATAAATAAAAGTACTGGATCGGTCACAAGTGAAACCACCCTTACAAATCAGTAATTCAGATGTAACTTATGCCACTGGTGCCCATGCAGTTCAGACTAGGAAGTCACTTGCATATAAAGCCAATATGACTAATGGCTAAAAACGGTCCTCTCTAAGAACTCCAAAGGATATAGCATTGACCCTTTTTAGTTTTCTTTCATTTTTAATCTGGGAGGGCAGGCTAGGCCCAAGGCATTTTGCCCTCCTCTCTCTCTTTATTTAGTCTCTCTTTCTTCTTGGACAGTCTGATGATCAGCCAGCAATTAGGGCACTAAACCTCACTTCAATTCCTCTGCATTCTACAAACTTCCGTAATCAGGAACAAACCACTTAAGACATTCCATAAATTGGGCTGTATTTTCCTGCTGGAGGAAGTGTCTAAGTATATTATTAGAAGTCCTGGACATACTAAAATTTACTACCATTTGACTAGAAATCTACAGATTTTTAAACATCTCAGCAGGCACTAAGAATCTATTAATGCTCTGGAGGTAGATTAAAATTGCATGTGCGGCAGGTTTGTGTTTGGTATGTCTGAATAAAGAATTGTTATTTGTTTCCTTATACCCCCTGTGGCATAAGGTAATGCGGTAGCCAAAGTAAACAGCACCAGACAGACTTAAAATTGATGCTACACAGTTCATTCTACGTTTTCCTAAAGGATCTTTCATTAGTAGCACACAAAGAGTGAAAGCATAATTTACCTTATGTAAGGTAGAGTTAATTATCCCACATTAGAACCCCAGTGACCAATCTATAAAACAGCTGGTAACATCTTTTTTTTTTAATTGTAAAACCACTGTATATCAACCAGGTTGGGTGTTTGTGGTTTTTTTTTTTTTTTTTTTTTTTTTTCCAGAGTGCAATGCGCAATTTTTCTTGGTAATACTAGCTTAACTCAAAATGTTGACCCGATTCTCTTCAGATAAATACTGCATTACAAATGTCAGAGCTCAAGAGATGCTAAGGAAGTGCAAAAACCTCTTTTCAGTTTTGTAGAATCTAAATTATATTACCAAAAAACCCCCAAATTTCACTTCTGCATGATTTTTTGCAGATGGTGCAAGCAAGAAATTTTGTGAACAAGTTTGCAAGTCACTAGTAATATTCATGCATAATGGATTCGGGTTAGCCCTAATTTCCTGGATCAGGAGCTTCATATTCTGTCCTGAGAAAACCCAAAAATTCCTGAACAACCCTAAAGCACAAACAACCCACACACAATGTAAAGGTGTAACATTCAATAATTTTCTTAAGACATCACACTTTCAGAATTGCATACCTGTAATTACATAAACTACTCTGTTTTAAAAACAAACAAAACTGAGTGGAATAAAACAAGTTTTCCCAACTGTAATGATTTCTACTACAGCCATCTCAGGGATGCAGGTAAAAGTCATTACAAGTTTCTCATCCTGTTGGATTGTGTAAGAAAGGGAGAGATGCAGAAAGAGCGGAAGCTAGAGAAAAAAATAAAAAAAATACTGCTACTGAGGTGAAAAATTGGTTTACTTTTATCTGAGGTTTTGGATTTGTAACTACTGATATTCAATGCATCGTAATACTTCCAAAAAGCATGGAAGAAACAGAGAAATTTCCATAACATTTGTATTCTAGATGTTCCCCCAGACAAGCAGCAACTTGCTCTGTCTGAAAATATGACGTGAAGGAAGTAAGAATATTACAGTGAGACAGTTCCATAAAAATCCATTCCTATTTCAGCAAGCATCAGAAGACCAGAGCTAACACTACCAAACTACCAAGCTTTGGGCCAGGCAAAAAGATTTCCACACATCAAAAATAACCCTAGGATTGCATACAAAACTATCATAGACATCAAGAATATGAAAATAAGTGGTAGATATCGCTGTGTAAACTGCCCCAAAAAAATCTATGGAGTACTAAATCTTTAAACAAAAATTTGACATTGTGTTCTTCCTCTACTTCAGGCATTCTGTAAAACACACCATTCTCTTCCTCCACAATAATTCTTCATTCCTTTACCAAAAAAGCTCCATCAAATACCTTTTTGGTTTTTAAGTTCTCTTTAATTTCACCCCTGCTGAAGAGCCTCCCTGGGCAGATCTGCTCATTTCCATTGTCACTGGAAAGCTTACTAGAAGGCAACTGCATTCATTACGTCCTAGCTTCTAATAATCTAATGCCCCTTTGCATTCATGCTGCTATTACTATAGACTGCATTTCAATGTCTCTGTGTAGATTTAAACACCTTAATATTAAAAGATAAATTGTGAGATACAGTCATGGCTTTGAAAATAAATCTGCCTGTAATTTACTACTTTATCCATATAGTTATGCAGTCATGCTTTCTCTCAAAGACCACTCTCCTTGGTCTTATCAGCAATAACTGCACAAATGTTACTGCCTATGGTTAGCACTCCAAAGTTCTGGCAACTAATTAAAGCCCCAACAGCTCTGGCACTGGCCAAACACATAACAAAAGAATGGTCTCTCCCTCAAAAACTCAAGTAGAAAATTACATGGTTCAACTGTTAAGAATTGCCAAAGCTGCACCTTCACACAGTTTTTGATCCCTAACAACAGAAATATTGCTCTTTTTCACTTAGAGCCAGCTTTCTCCTCTGGACAAAATCATCAGTTCCGGTTGACTTCCTGTATGTTGCCTGTCTGCCCTCAGTTAAGTACCTATCTGTGTCTTCAATAATAGGCCCTACTTCCTCATTTAAAATTACTTCTTTAAATTGACTTCCTTGGTGCCATTTTGCAATTTTCAGCATTTCTACTTAATGTAGTGCAGCTGAATTAAAACGTAAACTTCCAGAGAGGAATACATGGGCTTACACGCACAACAGAATGCTCCAGAAATGACTGTTTACCTCAGTAAAAAGTGGAGCCATTTTACATTTTAAAATCAACATTTTGTGATTTTTGTCTTAACACAGACTTTATGCAGCAAAGATCAGAATGTGGCAGGTAAACAAGAGTAAAAGTAAAGTACACATTTCAGAAGACGGAACCCCCCGCCCTCAAGTTCTGTGCGTTTCCGACACACAGTACTTGCTCAGTTGCTTCTGAGAATAACCTTGCAAATGTGAGGACATACATGCCATGAAATCCTAACTCTCACTTCCCTTCAGAAAACTCTTAACAATCTATCTATGCAGAGGTGTGAGGAGTCATGGGTAAGAAACAGGGAGGATTCAGGAAAGCAAAAAGAAGCACCAACAAATAGGAGAAGGTAGTTGTCAGGTCACATGTCTTTACGGAGGGGAGGAGTAGCAAAGTTGAGGGAGATCATAGAATCACCAGGTTGGAAGAGACCCACCGGATCATCGAGTCCAACTGTTCCCACCAATCTCTAAACCATGCCCCTCAGCATCATCCAGCCCTGATCAAACCCCCTGTCTATCCTGATCAGCTCTGGGACAGCCAACAGAACTTCAGGAACACGTGGACAACACTGGAGACCTGTGTGCCAGTGTATCTCAGCAGGCTAGTATCTTATTGTTACTTATTGCAGAAGCCCAGGTCAGAAACTTAAAGGAAAAAGCCAACTCTTTGTATCTTCAGAAAGGCTAGCTAAGGAGTAGCAAGAACAGATGCAGAACCAGAACCTCGTGTTAGAATACACCCAAATCACACATTCCCCATACTGTACCAAAAAAAGGCTTCATTCCTTCTTGGTACCTCCCAATTTATAAACAAAACATATGGCCAGGGAGGAGAAGGTGGAATTTCCCATACAGGGAAGAGCTCCACATTCAGCATTTTTACAAAAAATCTTCAATACATTCAAATAAAACAAAAGAAAAGGACAGAAAGGTAACACAGTTGATGTGGACAGTAAGACCAATTAGTGACACACAGAAAAAAACCTGCAAACTGAAAACTCAGATCTGTTTCCTTACTGTCATCAGATCATGAATCAGTCATATATTGCTCACAGCAAGAAAATCATGTTACTAATTTTAGCTTATTTTGTTCAACTTCATTCACTTCCTCAGTTCTTGGTTCACTTCACTTACTGATTGTCATAAAAATTAAAAGCAGAATTAAGAAAATTAGCTGATGTGCAGTAGTTAGAAAAGTGATTTGTAACACTGACAACTGACATAAAAGATAATGGGTGCTGCTCTAAAATGAGTATTTCATAGGTTTTTGGACTCGTCTCTTCTTATTTCTTGGAAAATATTTCCATTGAGATATTATGAAAATGTAGTGTGGAAATAAAAACAAGATTTTCTACCCTAAAGACTATGAAATAAACCAGTAGATGCTGACGCTGAGAAGTAGGTTACGGCTCACAGCTGTGGTCTAGAGGAACTGTCCATTACTGAGAGCCTGCTGTTCTTACATGAGCCACTTCAATTACAAAGGGTTTGGGGTTTTTAAGCCTTAAATCCGAAAGGCAATTATCAAGATACTGAAGCCTTCTTGAACCTCCCTTTTTCATATAATTAAGGTCCTTTTAAATGACAGTGGTTTTTAATTGCACTGCAAACACCCATTTAAATTTTGTGCCCACAAACTGAGCTTTTCGTGTGATTATTTTTAACATATTAGCTGCTTCTGTTTTTCCTCTTTCCACTAAACCTGCAGTTATGTCCTACAAGTAATTCCTAGGAAACCTGGGAATCCAAATTCCCATCATGTCGAGGACATGCCATACAAACATGACACAGTACTTGGTTCCTGAAAAAACATGGGGCTTAAATCTCAGATGAAAAAAATCCAAATCAGTTCCCAGTGAGAATAACAATATTGTCAGGTAATTCCACATTTCTACTCCTTACAACTCAAAAGAGCCAGAGGAGGCCTGGAGGGCAAGAACTTTTCTGGAGATTATGTTATACAGTTTACAGTGAGGGCTCCACAATGCAGAAGCCAAACAATAATATTTTCTTTATTTTCAACCTGGTGTGTACTCCCAATGGAAACTGTCTGCTGTTTGTCATCACATCCCTTGTCAGCTCTGCACTGCCCTATACAATAAGCGTGCCGTTAGTTGGCTACTATTTTTAGCTTGTTCTATTCATTTTAGCTCTTTTTGTTTTTTTCCTTAGTAACTGTTAAAATAACAGGTCTTTCCAGAGGATTCTTTCTAGTAATTCATGGATACTTGAAAAACGAGCTACCTTTTTTATTAGGTGGAATACTGCTCCACTGCTGATGTGTTCCCTGCATTGTTTTCTACATACTGAAATGCATGCTCAAATGGACATATACAGCTATGCATTCTTATTTTCCACCCCAGTTAATGAAGACCATCAGTTAAAACTCATTCCTTGAATAGGGAAAAAGTTATGGATTATTAAGGTATAAGCCAGGAATAAGTCATAGAGGCTATTCCCTGAAATAAGAAGTTGATATAATTTACTTCTGAAAAAATGCTTACTCACATAAATAGTATTTTACATCAAGTAAGATACTTATTGGTGTGAGGATAGCTAAGGTGCACAGTTATAAGTAACATTTTTTAGTTCTGAATTTCTCATCTTCATTCCTGCACATATTCTTTCCCCATCAGAATGAAATGAATCTAAAGGTCTGCTTATGGACTTCTGGTGCATATATATGACTGAAGTGCCCTAAACCCCAAGCTGGAATTAATTTAAAAGCACAGCTGTATTTTCTGTTTGGGGGATAAGACCAAGATAATAGCAATGTAGCTTTCAATATACTCACAGAAAAGCAGATAAGATTCTACTGCAAGCAGCTACATTAACTTCACTCATATTCACTTTGATTTTTGAAAGCACATTAACTCCTAGACAGCCTTCTGAAAATAACTTGGCATTTGCCTAAAATGTACAACTGCAGAATATTAATATCAAAAGACTGCCATGTTTATTCAATTACTTTTATATGTCCATTACTACTCAACTGAAATCCCTCATTCACTTCATTGTTTCTCTTTTCAAACAGTCTAAATACTCTATCAAAAATACACACCTGTCTGACCACTCTGGTGGTCCCTACTAGCCTGAGAGTAACCCCAGACTGCACTGAAGATAAAATCTGCAAGTTAAACATGCAAAAGATTTCAACATCCCATATTCACAGCCTTATGAAAATTTAAATAAAAATTCTCTTCTCTGGAGAAACAGTATTCAGTCAAAGGCACGTTATCTTCCAGTGCAGTGTCCCTCAAGACATGTTGCTCCCATGCAATAAAGTTTGCGCACTTTTTGATGCGCATTAATACCAAGATCAATAAAATTACCTTAGCCATAAGATAATGGCACATGTAAAGCTGATGAAGCTGAAAATTACATTCTCTCAGTGACGTGAATGACAAATTAAAATCAACGAACAACAACAAAAAAGTACGACATTGAAATAAGGCTCATCCACTATCCTTAACTTGTACATTTCTAAGCAACAACTTACTTTGTTGACCTAGATACTGGGCTTGTACTCCAGATGTTCTCACATTCTTTACTATTGGATTTATTTACTTACAGGCAGTATGAATGGGTACTGTTAAAATGCTAAAAGCACTAGACACACGCGCGTAAGTACTTTCCACATTCATTCTTAATGCTCTTATCCTGTATTTTAATTTCACTATTTTTATTCAATGACAAAAGTTTAGGAAGTGTTAAGGAAAAAAAGGTTAAAACAAGCTGTTAAGAAAACTGGGTGAGCAGTACTTGGAGAAACCGTTGACAAATAATTATGTAATAGTAGTATGTAGTACATCACCTCTTTCTCCAAGAACAATGACTAGAGAACTCTCATAGCAGCCTTCTGACCGAAGTGCTACTGCCACTATATTCCCTCTCTGTTGCAGAGAGCCTAGAGCCAGGACATTTCATAACTAAGCATTTAAAGCTAACCAGACAACTTATTAAATGTGCAAACTACATATGATTGACAGCAGGAATACGGCTAATGGAAAATGGGGTTGTGCTCCTGTGTTCAAAGGAAATTTTTACAGAACTCAGAGGAACCCCACAAAGACTGCTGAGATGCTCCAACATGTGATGCACTAAAATCACCCTTCACAGATGATTTGGGGAGACCCTAGAGGATTGCAGTCTTCTACCCGTACATCCTTCTCCAGGTCATAAACTGATCTCCTTCTAAAGGAAAGTTTACAAAGTTGCAAGAAGAAAACTGATATCATAAACAGTATGCACTCTATAAAATGTCTATCAAGCTTTATATACATAGAATAGATACAAATGGGTACCTTAAACGTGTCATAAATAGAAAAAAAGCAGCATTTACCCAGAGAGGTTACTTCCAAATATACAGAAGTTCTAGCTCAATTACCACTGTGCGGATGTCACTAGGAAGTAACTTTTAAAAGGCAGTCATTGCAGGAGTTTTCTCAAATCTTGTAAACAATCAACAAGTCAAAGTTCATAATCACACACAGCTACAAGTCTTGAATACTGTCTGAAGACAGTTACAGCTGTCTATTATCCATTAGACATGAAAATCTTAAAATGTAATCAAACAAGGGGTATAAGCAGCCAGACTGTGCAGCTTCTAGAGAAACCAGAGTGCCAACAGATGCCTAAAGAGAAAGGCATTAACAGTCTTTAAGTTTTTGTAAATCAAATCATCTTGAATGTAGCATTATTTGCTACAAAACACATACCACGCAAATGTTTCTAATCCATATAAATAAAATTGCCTGCAGAGAACCACTTGTGTTTAAAACAAAACAAAAAACCCTAACCATACAATACCAAAAACCTAGCTGACCATGAAACAAGTAAGAAAGAAAAGCCAAGGAAATAACTAAAGTAACCAACAACAAAACCACATGAAGTCACCTGCTGCTATTAATTCAGAAAGGAAACACTTTAATTCAGAAAGCAAAGCGTATAAGTATGATGAATCCAAAAATCAAACAGAAAACCCACCACACAACAATAGAAGAATGCTAATTAATAGTAACAATGCTTGGCAGATCAAAGAGATCGCACTGCTGATTTAGTGTGACCAATTCATTGGTGAACTGCACCAACTTTAGTTCACAATGTAGCAACAGCAAAATCTTTTCTAGTAGAAGAAACCAATGCTTAAGAGTAAGCCTACAAAATTTTATTGATGGTTACTCAAGGAATGCCCCGTTTAAATGGTAGCCCTTCTGTAACTATCTTTGCAGGTCTAAACGATAAGCAAAGACTGATTAGAATTTATCATGACAAGCAAACACAAAGGCAACAGACCAGAGAAAAGCCTGAAAAAATATGAATAAAAAGAAAAACATTAACAACATTCTAAAGAAGAAGAAATGTTGGTTATTTTACTTCCCCTGCACCACTTAAAAGACTGTTTTTTTAAAGATGATAAGTATGAAAAATTGACACTGCTAATATAGTGGAACAATTGGCTTACCTGAGTTGCACCTGTTCACTTCAAACCTCCTTCCCTTCTACTACTCTGGCTCACCTTTAGAGAAATCATCAGCCTTTTCCTATTAGACAACACTTTGGCTGAAAAGAGAGGAAGTGGAAACCTCAGAGAAAGGTGAATAATTACTACTCTCTCAAAACCAGGTCTTCAAAAACATTTTGAAAGTCAGATGCCTACAAAGAGGAGACAAGCACAATCACTTGGCTCGTAAAGCCTCTGTGCTGTAGCATATTAAGAATGCTGCCCTTGCTTAAAAGGGCATTTCCTTATGAAGAATTATTCTCATTTTTGCAAAGTTATGTTCGCTCATAAAATAAATTACTAATGCCGTATTTTATTTTCTCTAGACATATTAATGCAGATGGCTTTATGAGCCAGACTGCTGTTCAGATATATTTAGAAAACATGGGAGAAAACAGTCCAACATAGCAAATCTTTTCTGCTGGTGATGACTCTGAGATAAAAGCAATATAGCAACTGTTCATACCTTCATAAATAAAGGTCTATGTAAATACAAGCTTTGAATTAGCCATCAATATTTTTAGAAGAAAAAAATACTTGTTATTGTTATTTCATTTATCTTAGGTGCTGAAGGAAGGGAAAACTTTCTGAAGTCAGTAATAATAATATGCAATAATGAAACTAAAGTCTCATTTATAATGCAGCTACTTATGTAAAATGCAGCAGCAGAGGTGTAGAGAGGTGATTAAATGAACAGCACCACTGCTCCACATCACTTAAAAGACATACAAGTAGCATCTTGGGAGCCCAGGCACAAGGGGAGTTTCTCCATAAAAGAAAAATCTGCTCATGCATAAGCTCACTGCTATCAGATGATTAGCACAGTCATGTTTCTGAAAGTCTAACAAAGAAGCTAATTCAGCCTTCCATAAAAAAAAATTGGTAACAGTTTGGTATTCATAAGTTTTCCTGAAAATAGTGTTTTTCCAATGTTTTTAAAAAGTTCTCATGATATGTTAAAACCATGATAAACAATGGTTGTCACTACATATATATAAAGGCAATAGACAGTGCAGTTTACATTTATTCACAGCTAAAGAAATGACTTGGCTTCATTCTCTAATTCGTTTTCATAACTAGATGGAATGGTAAAATGAAAGGAAGCTAAAAGCCACTGCCCTCTTCCACCTTAGCCAGTTGTAGAAGGTCAATCAATAGTTAGTATGACAGATTTGAAAAGGAAGTCTTTGAAATTGGGAAACAACAAATCACTCTAACATCAGTCTAACTTAAAAGAGAGTTCCAAGGTTTAACAGCATGCTCAAATACATAAAGAATCACATAAGTGGGTTTTTTTCTGGACTCGTTGGTTTTTGTTGTTTTCAAATACAGAAACACAACCTAAGTGGGATAAAACTCGGCCCCTCATAGCAGATGTTTCTACAGTGGATAGTTTGTAAGCTGGTACTACACTACTCCTGGTTCTGGAAACTCTTTCCTCACCAGTGAGCTTCTAAAATAATCTGTCATAAAACGCTGCACTTAGTGACAACCACAAGATGTTTCTCTTGCTTTGGTAGAAGGTTTTATACATATTTTAAAACTACTCTTTTGGTGGGACTCTGAGACAGCAGAGGAGCTAGACTGTTGGTCACCACTTTGAGAGAAAAACTGTAGCTCACATCCTTCAAGCACAAGATCTTTGTCCTTATTACATCAGGGTCATTACAAGGGTTGCTACTGCAAAATAAATAAGAACTGTAACATTATATACCCCACAGTTTAAAAGCTCTTATTGAGCCATATGTGAAGAAACTCATTATGAAATGTCACATGAAAATTTAAAGCTGTCAACTTCTACACAAATTTAATCAAATTTTAATTCAAATCTAAGTATTCTTCTTGTCTAGACAGTTACGGAGGGCTTAATTTCAAATATCTCAAGATCACCATGTTTAATCAGCATTGCAATCAAGATTCCCACTAGTCAATTAAAAAAAACCCAGAGACAAATATTTTGTTAGAACAATAACAAATAGTAAATTTGAAACTCGACTGATTTTTGTCTAGAAATGTACAGGAGTTAAAGCATTTGTTCTACTGTTAATATGTGATACAGATATGTAAATAAGTTTCCTCCCATTGCAATTCAGATTCTGCCAGCAATTTCCACATACAACTGGGACTTCATTTTCTTTTAAGACATCTGTTACGTTGATAGGAATGGTTGGACTTGATGATCCGGTGGGTCTCTTCCAACCTGGTGATTCTATGACGCTCCAAGATCAAGCTCTCACCCCAAAATCAACACCTTTTGCCCTTTCCCTGGAAGAAACTGGTTTGACCTTCACTGACCTCTCAAGAAGTGATTTTTTTTTCACCTTGCACTTCCAACAGACTACACAGCATAAGCTCAGTAATCTTAAAAATGCTTAGGTTTGGTGCAAATAATAACCTGCATAAGTACTTGCCTGCAACAGTGGCAGTAACATATTTCTGCTTTTTCTAGGAACCTCCTGTATCAGGCCATCACAAAGGCAGCAGATGACAAGGGCTGACTAAAACTTCCCACGCCAAGTAAATTATATCATAGTATATTTTTCCCCTGAGAGAAAGGTTGCTTCTCCATCTTCCCACTTGGTCTTCGATGTACCTGGCCACTGTTCTATTTAGCACACTCAGTTATTTAAAGCACCAGTTATCTCCACTTTTACAAATCGCTATATTGTTATATATTCTAAATTTACTACATTGCAGCAAATGTTCTAAAAATACCAATCACACATGGAAAAAAGCCTATAAAATCTGATAACTATAATCAAAGTACTTCTTAAACAAATCCTTAACTCAGGAATTGCCAATTTTAAATACATAAACTACATTATTTCATATTTCCTACTCAAGAGTCAGCTTTGATCTGCTAAAATAACACTGAGAAGACATTCTCTCTCCCTCAAGATTTTTATTTCTGCGTTATAAACAAAATGCTTCTTTTGTTAGTATTTAAAAATGACATTAAGATGACACAGCAAAGTGGTGTGGGTGAGAATGTGTGGGAAGCTGATCAGAAGCACAACGAACTTCTTGGTTGTTCAGAGAACAGCTGACGCCTCAAGGGAAATTTGGAAAAAATATTCTGCATAGAAACAATTCTGCCTATATATCACGTTTTATCTTTCCCTCCTAAGGTTCTTTATCACTGAGAATATTTGTTGGAAAAAATAGATTTTCTCTTGATGATTGTCTGATCTGCCACTTGCAACTCAAGACATAATCCTGTTTTCGAGACTACCATTAGTTACAATGGAAAGCTCTCCCACCGCCCAGCTATTTTCAGTTTCGTCAGCTGAAGCCATGACGATCAAAAGGACACTGCTCAGCAAAACACTTGCAAGCTTAACTTCCAGCACATGCTTATGTCTTAGAGGATGTGTGTTCTCAGCAAATGAGAATGTGGAGACAGAACATAGAGAATTTCTTCTTCCATCCTGGGAAGCACTCAGGTTGCCATTCCTGTAGTTGGTGTCATGATATAACAGCAATGCCAGCTAGATTAAAGTCAACAGTAAGACACTTGCGCACTACGAATTAAACTTCACAATAAATGTAACAGACCCAGGGAACTGAATGACTAGGAATCATTCAGAGGCATACAAGGGGAAAAGCACTATGGAGTCAGGCCAAACTGACAACAGCATGAACACAAAAATTGGAGAAACTGATCAGCTATTATAAGGAGAGATTTGCACATCTGCTGATGTTCAATACAGAGTAGTCCATGAATGCATTTCGGCTTTCACGCATGCATTCTTTGCATGCTTATATTATACAGTATTGCTATGGTTAAACTGCAAGAAAAAAATATGACAGGAAAATTCACAAAGGCCATAAAAGTCACAAGAGCTGACTAACCCAGAAGGCTATACCTGCTTAGATTTGTTTGATAATCAGCAAGAAAAAAGGCTCAACTTCAAAATGCAGCAGGGGCTCCCAGCCATGCTGTCTGCAATAACACAGTTCCAACCTAAACTAGAGATGGGCGAGGGGTGAAAGAACCAATTTTGTTATGGTTTACCATCCTACAGTAAAACAATACAGTAGAAGCTGAATACAGTCAATGGGAGTAGGGAAGCTTACAACTGGGCACAAGATTAAAAAATTTTGTTAAAGATCACAATTCTCAAGAAAATATCATGTCTCTTCTTGCAAAACAGAAGCACACTGAAGAGTAGCATATGCCAATTAAAATAAAAACCTCAGACGAATCTTTTTAAGCCAACTTTATGCAAGTTGTTAGTTATACTGTGAAAGTTACAAACCAAACGAACATTTCAAATCCAAAACCAACCATGTGTTTCAGAGATTTGATATTACTGACAATTCAAAATCAGACTGATGATTCTATCACAATTGAGGACCCAAAACATAGCCATTGTTTATATAATATTTCAAGCTCTTTGGAACACCGTACATGTAGGTATTTGCAAATGAAGTATCAAATTCCAGAATCTGTAAAAAATTTGGCTGGATGCTGAGCAATACTATTAATTTCCACCCAGATTTCAATGGGCAATCTCACATACACTATGCCCCAACTCAATGTTCTGAAAACAAAGCTTCATAAATGTATTTAAAGATTCCTTCAATAATACATTGAGAATACATTCTTTATGAAGACATGAGCAACAACAGAAAAAAATATCTAGCAATGGAATGGTTGTAATAAAATACACATATATTGTACTAATACTTGAAGATGAATAGCAACTCAGAAGACAGTCTAAATAAACATTCTTCTGAAATGCAGGCAGATGAGATGTAATAAGATACCAGAAGCATGATTGCCTTCAACACACCACAGCACAAAGTCACCGCTTACCGTAATTAACTGCAATAGTAGCAAAGAGGTCCTTCTGTCTGATAGCTGAAAAGACCCAGTGTCACTCATGGAAACCTAACTGCCAAATTGCCTACCAGAGTGTCTCTCGTCTTAAACTGATAAAAAATGATAATAATAAATTGCATCATTCCACTCCCTCCAGAATATTAGTCTCACCACACAATGCCAGCCATGGCATACCACAGACAATTGCTTACACTGACACTAGCATTAAAAAATCCAACCAAACAAAACAAAAATCCAGAAACAAAAAATATCAAAACCAAACACACAAAATCAAAACAAAAAAAAAACCTACTCCAAACCACAACCAACAACAAAACAGGAAGAATTCCATGACAACGTCTGTAAAAGGACTAATGAACAACATGAAAAACTCCAGCCACAAATACTAATTAATATAAAAACCATACATTTAAAGAAGGAAGCCTCCTTCCCCCAGAAAAATATATACAATATAAATATTAACTCCAACAAAAACAAAGACATCCTGGCAGTCTAATACCATCAAAGAGAAACACAGCTAAACACCATTAACATTGATGACACAGCACTTAAAAACTTGGACTTCAGTCCTTCTAGATTCATGAATGCAAAACAAAATAATCTTAAACTGTGCAAAATAATTTCTTATGAGACATAAATTACCATGTGACTATATGTACCAACATAACTAAGCTAAATAATATAACACATGTAAATACTGCCACTTAACAGCTCGCACCCACGAATATCACAACTATCAGAAACGTAGAAGTTTAGTTTCATAAACTGGCATAAAATTCTATACTGCTGTACTACACCACACCTACTTCCATATGCATTTATTCCTCTCCAGTCCCCTTGCTCAAGATTTTACCTTTCTACCTTCTGAAACCAAGCTATACTCCTTTTTCACCTGCTTTCTAACCAGGCCTAGGGAAATGATAACCAGTGATTAAAGCAAAGTGATCTTACTACACATCTACACAGAAAAAACCCCAAATAAAACAAAATAAAACCTCACCCTGGTTGGTTAGTTGGTTGTTTCTTTAATGGCTGTCATTACTTAAGCTCAACTGTAGTATTTGTCATCTTTAAGATAACAATAAACATAAGGAAAGATTAAGAGCTATGTTTTTGAGGCAGAAAGATTTTGAGGTAAAAAAACAACAAACCACAAAAACCAAGATTCAAGGTAAAAATCTGAGTCATACAAAAATAATTCAATTTAGCTCTTCCGCTGATACATCAAAGCACTATTTTCCTGATTTGCCCATCAGATATACAGAATTATTTTTCAATTTAGGGAAAACAGTGTGATTTCAAGCTTGAGCAAGCAGTCTGTCATTAATCATCTGAGCTATGAAACAGCATTAATTTATATATTAACAGGGCATTAATAGTATTAATCTACTAAAATCTATTTAATAATCAGTCCTCAATTACCTAAGACAGTGAAATGCAGATACAGGCTCACCTTTTTACTTCATAATTAAGGCTACTCAAACACAGTTCCTTCCCATTTACAATACCATTCAAAACAGACAAACAAAAATCTTCATTTAAAATTCTAACTGTAATGGAGTCATGTATTTATGACGTAGAACTCACGTTGTGCATCTCTCCTTCTCTTGTCACCCAAGATAGGATCAACTAGACCCACAACCTTTGCAATAAAGTCATACAGATTCTTCAACACTATCCTAAAACATTAATTTGAGCCTTCCAGTATTCATCCTACTATAAGTTTTGGCTAATATTTGACCTGAATCTTGATGCCGTAGTTTCAACACATTGCTTCTTGTACTACATCCTGCAGCTTTGAATAGTAAACTTCAAAGCACCAGAGGTAGACACAGCTTCCCTACCAGTCAGACATCACAGTGATGAGTTTCTTTTCAGAGCAAATTCTCCTTAAGCACAGCTCTGAGAAACAATTTTCAAAAGACAAATAGCAATTTTGCTACCAAATTACCAACAGCCACAAGCATAAGGGCATTCACTTCTAAAATAACTGATGTAAGGACGGTGGGTTTACATCATTCACCGAGAAAGAGACAACAGGGTATGGACAGAAAAGGGGGTGAAAAAACCCCAAAATAGCTGTGGCATCTTATTCAACAGAACCACCTGACAGAAGTGGAAATATTAATCTTTTCGAATAAATAATATTTGCATTACTAACATCTACAAATATAAAAAGGTTAACCATACTGCAGTCAATATATTATTACGATATGATATCAAATTTAAAAAGAATGATGTTTTTTCCAGTATAATTTGTTAATGGATACTGAAAGGAATAAATGTGAACTATTTAAATGTACAACAGAAAAATGAATGATAGTTTTACCTGTCTCAAGTACTATATGCTCCACTGAAAATGTTCTTTATGATTAATTACTTAATGTGAAAACATATACACAAGTTCTTTGTTCTCAAAAACGTTAACTCCAGAAAGAGTTACACGTAATATGAAACACTTCCTTATAAAATAATTGTTTCCCCATGAAACCGATTAAACTAAAACTTTTTCATACACAAAAGCAGCAATTTTGATTTAAATCTCATTCTGAATCTTTATTAAATAATTGCTGCCTTCATACTTACACAAAACTGTTATCTAGTCAGCATATTATTGAGGCATGGGTCCCTATCTCTAAAATGTGAAATACCATATCAAAAGTTCGTATGTCATTGTGTTCTCAAGAAGTCAATTCAATTTAAAAGTTAATCAAAATTTAATTCTATACTTAAGACTTCGCATTACCATCAAACTTACCCAAGATGATTTTATGGTTCAGAACAAAAAGGTTCATTTTTATTCATTTAACTCAAAGTTAAAGAGGATGCCAGAAAGACACTGATGTAAACTCATGTCTGCCGTTTACCAAAAGACAAAGTTTGGCCCTGGTAGGAACCACATCAGTGTCCTAATGCTGCCTCAACAATGCGTTTGGTTACAGTACAGACTCAAGTCTTAGAGTAAGCAAGTACTCTCATCAGCTTTTAAATATCCTTAAATCAAAGCTGCCAGCAAGGTATTCAACATTTCTGGCCAATAAAAAATACCAAGTAAATCCACTCACTTGAAAAGTATTGCATGGCAACAACTTTAGAAACTACTACCCAGCCCCCATTCACACTTCAAGCCTGAGGCATCATAGGACCCATCCTGTATTGCATTTCAGAACATTTAAGCACCCGTGAATCTTCTGTGAAAACAGGGCAGAAATAGCCTCAGTGGAAAAACCAGCATCAGATTTACACATTTCAAGACTTCAAAACAAGTCTCCTGGGACTTGAGCTCACAAAAGCATTCTGCAGAGCCTGGGCACAGAGGTGGGTACTTTTAACTGTATTTTTAATGCATCCAGTTAACTAGAATTATTATGGATTTCTCTGTGAGCAGTCACTTGTGCAACAAAATACTAGATCAATGAAACCTATATTTCTAGGCATTTACACTAACAAGAATTATTAAAGTTAGGGGTCTCTGGGCATTTTTGGAGGACCAATACCTAAGCTATTATAATAAAACTCTCACTGAAACTTGATTTGAAAGCTCTCAGCTATGCCTGACTCACTAAGAGTTCCTATACCTTTGAAAAGGTTTCTTTCAGAATTGAAAAAAAAAACCAACAACCAAAAACCAAAAAAACCTTATATCACAAAATTAATGTTACAAATATTTTTTTAATCTACTTAGGTTGTTACAGATTTTATCCTGAGCAACTTAAGGTGACATATACTACAAGACATGAACATTACATCTCTAATTCTACTACGGAAGGAATTCCTAAAAGAATCTGAATTACAAAATGTCGGTGAAAAAGAGCAACAAGTCCCTGCAATAGATTGAGTGTTCGCATCAATTTTGGCAAGATGTCAAACTGATTAAAAGGCTTCTTTGGTCATTTCTGGACTTACACAGTCAGTGAAACAAAGACGAATTAGTTACAAGATGCTACTTTTCATTTGTAAATATGAGATTCATAATGGTTTAATCGCATTTCCTTCTTCCCTGCACGTTATCTACAAGAACAAATCATTTCACAATAATTAAAAAACCAGTTACATTCCTAAATTATTCAATTTAGAGACTCAGACTACTGGACCTTCAAATAAATGTTGTTTTACTTAAATTTTATGACTCCTTCAGTGTACATCTTGTCAAACATGGATTAACATTGTTACTCTGACACTCCTGTGGAAGCCAACAGAGCCTAGAGTCAGCAGTCCCTAAAAGAGAAAAGAAAATTTCCACATCGCTCTATAACTCCTTTGGAGCTGCAAGCTCATTAACTCAAAAAATAGGCTTTATAAAAGAAACAAATACAGATTGCACAATGAACAGTAACAACTTCTGGAATATTCGGTAGTAACTGTTATGCAAATGACAACACCTATTTACCCTTATGGACCTAAGGAATCAATGATATTTTGCTACTTTCACTAAAGCAATGAAATTAAGTATTAAAGTATGCTTGTTTGTTTGTTGTTTTTCAAAATACCTATTTAAAGGTGTATCTATACGTATAAAGAACTAAAGTCTGAGTGGTAATTTTACACAGTTGAGCAGAGAGTATCTCTGTTCCAAGTATTAAAATTATTATTGAAGTTGTTGAATGAGAAACACTTGCAAAAATCTGAACCACAAGAGTCACAATTCTTGGACATCCCAAACATAAGAAAACTCACAGACTTGTCTGGAAGACCTTCTTCTCAAGTGTGTTTAGCATGACCTCTACCTAACTCTACATATTTGTGCCCCGTTCTTTTCCAAGGGTCATATCTAGGACAAAACAAAATGGCCTCAAGTTGTACCAGGGGAGGTTGAGATTCTGGCTGAGTCACCGTCCCTGAGGGTATTTAGAAGATGAGGAGATGTGGTTCTAGGGACATGGTTTAGTGACAGGCTCAGCAGTGCTAGGCTCACAGTTGGACTTGATGATCTCAAAGGTCTTTTCCAATCTAAATGATTCTGAGTTAAAAGAAACAGTCAGGGTATTTCACACATTTGGGCCCTTTGCCCTATGTCAGTCCAAAACAACTTTTCAATAAAATTGTCTGCAATGACGCATCTTTGCAAAAGGTTACGTTCACATGTTTCTGTCATTTTGATGATTTAGTTTACGAATTCCCAAATATCTGTACTGCCCTCCTCAGAATGGAGTTGTTCCAGATGAGCAGGCACATTGTCCCTACTTAAGCTCATTCAGATAGGTTTACAGTATTTAAATCTCATGATAAAGTAGATGAAGTCATTATACTTAAAACTATGCCAAACAAAAGCAAGTCACAGCTACTGCAATTTAAAAACATTTCAAGCAACAGAAGGTAAAATGTGCACTGGCAGCCTTTTGTGGATTAATCGACGACAGGAAAGTCCTCAGTTCCTAGTCCTCTGCAACTTGACTACCTCTACTCACAACCACCACAAACTAACAACCTGGCTAGACTAGAGGGGTTCACTACACCCAGGCTACTATGCAGCAGCAGAACCCAAAACTCATGACCACGGAGAGGAGACATTCAAGAGCAGCAGTCAGGACACTCAGCTGAGAAGAAAAACTCTGGTTTTTAATCCATTTTCACAGACTTGCTTAGCTAATGGAAATGCCTAATCATTAAGAGGAGAAAAGACAGAAAAAAAGTTCAGCCAGAAGGCATTGGAACAAAGACTTTCTACTTCATGCAGCTGGACTTACTTAATATGCATTCATTAGGGCATTTTAATATACTACTCTTATCCAAGGCCAAACTTCCTATATATTTTTCTTCTTCTTGTTCAAAATTTATAGAGCTTAATATGTCTTTTAGCACAATTACAACACATCAGTTGTTTGCCTATAGGAAAACCACTGGAAATACTTTCAAATGCTCCATCTAGTAAAACTGCACACACTTGAAATTAGAAATCCATTTCTCTGAGGGGTGTATTTTTTCCCCCACATACCTAAATTCTTATTACTTGAAAGCTAATAAATTAATTCCTCTGTCAGTATTTACAGAATTAAAATTAATAGGATTTGACCTTGATGGAGTATGCAAAAAGCAGCTCAAGACAGAGATAACAGAAAGAGCTCAGCCCTAAAATGCTTTATCTGGTCTGTGATAACCCATATTAAATATGATCGACAAATTCTATATTCAGTGGCATACACATCAGTTTCCTGAATGTTAAGTGTCTTTTTGAATTCAGAACAGAAATTTTAGCTTTGCTTGGGAAGTACTTAGATATTTGATTGCAAAACTCATAAAAAGGACACATGCAGTAGATGTGATTCCAATTCTAGGACAATCTTTTCATTGATTAGCTAACTTGAAAATCTACATGCAAAGAACTTCATAAAAAAAACCTATAAAGGAACAGACTGCTGCTTCACAACCTGGCCTTCAGACATATAAGACTAACTGTAAGCATGGCCACTACATCAATATTCCCACAAGATTTGTGTTATGTCATTTATTCTTCCATCCCATGTAGCACAGTTGTCAAGAAATGTGAGCATGGTAGGAATCCCTGTAGAAGCATAGTAAGAGTAATTACAATAAAGCACAAAGGCTCCTTCTGCCCTGTTTATCTTTTTTTGTCAACCTACCGGTATGTCTATTTAAATGTAATCACGCACATTATTTTATTTTTAAATTACAGATTTCATCCACCCGTAGCAGCCAATTTTTCAGTATTAACAACTCAAAACACTTGACTGTTTCTGAATTTCTTCACTCTAAAGACAAACAAGACACTATTCCACTACACAAGAGCCATTTAAAAAATTACCTAATGGATGAGCATCAATGGATGAAGGGACTAAAATACTGCTTATCTAATTCATACAACACTTAAGAGACCTACATCATTAACCACTAAAAGCCTACAAGGAACCTTGATTACTTCTAGAAAAACAGAATTATTAATATACAAGACTGTATTTCAACATTTTTGAATACTAATGGCTCTACTATAAACCTCACAGAGGACTGCATGGACTACGAGGATAAAAAAAAAAGTGAGGGATCGATAGTAAGGATTCAGTCATGTTGCATTGACAGACTTCAGAGTCACTAAGAAGTACAAATACAACCACTGGAACAGCTTAAACTTCTAACAAGTTTGTATACCACAACATAAAAATCTTTCATTCTACTACATGGTTCATCTATAAAGATTTTATGAGATTTTCAATAGAGAAGTGAAGAAATAAAGCAGCCTATAGTAGGAGCTAACAAAATACACTTCATGTTCATGCTCATGCTTTAGCGCCAAGACACTGTCCATAAAACATCTTAGAGATAAATATGTCTTTTCTTCTACAGCAGAAACCAAATTACTTAAATATTTATTGGTGAAGGCTTTCTAAAAACAAAAAGACAATAACTACTAATTCAGCTGGACAAACCACCTCCAAGACAATCTCTTCAAACTTCTGACAACCACCTCCTGCTCTGCTGAAGTGAAGGATCATTTCAAAAAATCACCACCACCAATGAAACAAGGATTTCCTACTGATTAAACTTTTTGCAACACTGCAGCACACCAAAAGCACTATCCATTTAACAAACCATTTATGCTGACCTTAAAAAGAAACTACAGGAATGATGTCATACTACTGGATATAACGGATATACATCCTATATAAATGCATACGTATTATTGCTTCTGAGTTAGCTTGTAAAAGTAGTTACAAACGCACTACATCGCTGCATATATATTCTACAGAAATCATTTCATACTGTGTCTACATATTCTAGAAAAAACATGAAAACTTAAATCCACATGTAGTGTGTGCCAAGAGGAATACTCATTTTGGTCCTCAAGACTATTTTGTTTTCATACTGCACCTCCATTTGTTTTTACATACCTTAAAGCCAAGAAAGGAAGATCCATTACTCAGGAAGATGTAGCAAAAAGAAATGGAAATCCATACTAATGTAACCTACTACAGCTTGAAAATAAATGTCTTGTGACATTATCTTAGAAAACAACTGAAGGAGCAGGTGAAACAGGACTTTCAGTAAGAAATCTCACTTCTAAGACAAACATCACATGTACTGCATTGACAGAGTATTATAGATGCTTCAGTGTACAGTAGTGAACAAGAAGAATAATCTGGTGGAAGTTAAACTCAAACTGTGTGCTGAGAAATGCAATCTGGTATGAAGAAGCATATGCATCTAAGTCACAGGGGAAATGATAAAACCAACAGTCTGTAGCAGCAGGAAGAATTCAGGATTAGGGAAGCAACATCTTCCCAATATTTCTAATGTTTCCTTTTCAATGTATTTTCAGTCCTGCCCTCTCCTTAGTCTCTATGGATCACGAAAAAACTGAATGGATCAACAAAAGATACTGCTGACAGAAACCATTTTCCTCACTTCTTTCTGCACCCTACGGGACACTTTTTCCTGTACTATGATATTCTTTCTCTTCCATTTCTCTATACCAGGAATTTTCCAATAAGTATTTTGGTTTGGAACTGCTCCACCCTATTTCCTCACAAATTAACCCCATTTTTTTTTTAATATTGCAAGCCGTCTCTTCCCTTTTCAAACATAAAGACAATTGCTGGTACTTGAGAGGCAGGCATATAACTCCATTGCTTCCATTATCTCAACCTGCATCTCATAAGCTTTGTTAATGTTCCCTACTTGAAACATCCCAAGAAAACACAAGAAATTTTAAGAAAACCAATACTGGACCTCTATTATCAAAAGCAACTGAAAGTCAGCAAATTACTGCTGTGCCTGTACTTTGTTCAGACTGAGAATATTCTGATCTATGAGTATTACACTTACTATTTTATGCAACTTTAGCATATCATGAAAATAGAAACGAAATATAACATTAAAAAAGCTTTTTTTTTTTTTAGTGGTTTGAAGTTATTAGCTTCTGTTGAGTAAAACTTGGCATGCACTAATGAGTAAACCTTTCCTTGATAGATGATGACAGCTCCTTTGTTTCTCCAACTCCCACTTGATAGAAGGATTATGCACTCAATCAACCCTAATGGCTCCCACTAAGACAAACCGATCCATTATATCTATTTAACTCCATGAATACACACTGAGTCCACGTGCCAGAAGCCACACAACGATAAGCAAACGCTTCAAATAAACCATTCAGATTCCTCTCTGCAGACCCTAGTGAACCACAGCATGAATAGTTATATTTAACTAAATACACAACTCATCACCTCAAAAAGTATATATTCCCTGGGTAGGAAAAAAACCAAACCAAAACAAAACCAAAAACCCAAAACATATCCATGGAACATTTCTCTCTCTTTTCAAGACATCCTGTACTAGAATCCCAGAATAGCCACAGACCAAGGAAGGAAAAAAAAAAAGGAAAGAAAAGAAAATGTTGACCTATTTAATGGGGAATAAGCCAAGACACTGAAAACCACCACACGACCAAAATTATCCACAGTAGAAATCCTCAAGTCTTATCTAGATAGATCAGATACAGAACATGCTATGCAGCATCTTCAGTGGTGTCTAGGGAAGAATATTTATTTCTGTTCTTCTTAATGAACTTGTACCAATTTTTTAAAACAGAGAGAACTGTTGGGAGAAAATGAGAGAAAATTAGAATGGAGAATTAGAATGGTTGCTGTGTTGTTAAGGGGTCTAATCCAATAATTAACTATGGAGATGAAAAAGTGGGAATGTGACATCCCAGCTAGCACAGATTATTAAAAAAAAAAAAGAACAAGGAAAAAAAAAGAAAAATTAGACTACCAAACTCTCTGGAGATACTACCTCTCATTGTAAGAATAGTATTAAGGAAAACGAAACTAAGAACCAAAATTCAAGTACACTAAAGAAACAACTGCAAACTATCTTGAGAACATCGGATTAGACTTGCTGCGATATAGCTAATTTTAATTGATACCAAATTTGTTAGTCCAGGAAAACCATTTTAGTAGCTTTCAGACTCTCCATGTTTGTATACATTATTACCCGAATAAGAAAAACCTTAATAAAAACTACAGCATAACTAGCATAAAGTAGAGACTCAACAATACTGCAAGGCCTGACTAAGAGAAGCGAGTGGAATTAGCCATAATCATTACTGTACTGCACAAAATCATTACCTGATGTATATTTCTTTGCAAAATACAAAAAAAAGGGTCCAAATAGTCATATTTTTCAACAAGCGCATATGCCTGAAAAGATTTTCTCATACACATTCAGTGCATTCCCTAGAGCAAGAAAGAATTATGTTCACAAGTACTAGTACTTAGAAACCACGTTTGAAAAACAACATATAAGCCAGTTCAAGTTTCTGATCACAAAGGGTTAAACAACTTACAGTTTCAACTCTGCTGCACACAAGAAATATTAGGAAGGCAACTGTAAAGCCTGTTACACCAGGAGCTGGTTACCATGTTACTATGAGTTTGTTAAGAATTCAAAACAAACAATATCATGGAACATCCTAAACACATACATCCTTTCTGTAACAGGGACTCTTCTCTTGTCGAACAAAGTAAAACTGCTGTGATTTACTTCATGATGCTGGAGACAAGCCTTCTGCCTCAGAGCAGCAAAAACGCCTATGGTGAATGTGATGTGTCAAGACTGGAAGAGAAATGTAAGGATGGTAATTTTAAACTAAGTTAACCGAGACGATCTCGAGCTAAATAACTATGATTGCTTAGATTTCCTCCCATGGCAAAAGTTTCATTCCATTAATGTTAATACATGACCTCGGGCAACAATCTTCCTTTATCTCTGGTCAGTGGTGTCTGCCATGACTACAGACAAAGCAAGAGCAAGTCCATGGCTCAGAATATAGGTCCAAAAATACAGAAGATTCTGGGTGTCTCACATTATCTCAGAGGGTTTTGCAGCAGGTAATGGCATTTTCTCCAAGTTTCTACCCCAAATTCTAGTGACTTTTCAAGGAAAAAGCTAAGGCCTTGTACACCAAGGACTTAATTGTCTGCTGGCATGTCTCTCCTCATGCAGCTTGGGCCTATCTGGCTCTAACAATACTTGTTATGTTATACAGATAATTGTAAAATCATAGCATCTTGGAATGGTTTGGGTTGGAAGGGACCTCAAAGCTCATCCAATTCCAATCCTCCCTGACATGGGCAGGAGTATCTTCCACTGGATCAGGCTGCTCAAAGCCTCATCCTACCCGGCCTTGAACACCTCCAGGGATGGGGAGCCATGGCCGCTCTGGGCAACCTGGGCCACTGCCTCAACACCCTCACCGGAAAACATTTCATCCTAATATCTAATCTAAATCTCCCCTTCTTCAGCCTAAAACATTACCCCTTGACCCATCACTGCACTCTTTCATAAAGAAGCCCTCCCCAGCTTTCCCGTAAATCCTTTTAAGTACTGGAAGGTCACTCTTAAGGTCTCCCTAGAGCCTTCTCTTCTCCAGGTTGAAAAAGCCCAACTATGTCAAGCCTGTCCTCATATAGGAAGTGCTTCAGCACTCTGATCGTGTTACATTTTGCAGTTAAGTAGATAAAGAAAATAATCTTGGGTTGGAATCTCTTCTGAAATTGTAAGTGAACAAAATTTATGTAAAATAAGTATCTGGTTTTAAGAAATGCATAGCTTCTAAGAGTAGGGAAGTCCAGATCTTAAAGGCTTTAGGGAAATAGGTGGGACAAAATAACCTATATGTTCCCACCACTACCACCCTGGAATTCTGCAGGTACTTCTCACAGAAGTAAAATATTTCATGATAGAAACACAATAAACCAGTTACGGAACACTAAAAATAACACTCAGCTTTACAGTTAGTCTGCAAGTGTCAGATGGCAGCATTATGCTATCACCTTTAATTGTGAGTGTCTAGAAATTGCTGAAAGAAACAAATAATCACAAGGATCTTCACAACCTTTTCACGGGAACATAAAACACTTGGCACTACTTTCCAGTTTTGAAGAGACTCAGGGATGTAACACAGGCCTAACAGACCGCAGTTCCATCAAGAAAACCCTCGTCATTCCCACACTGCTCGTGACTGTCTAAGAAATAACTCCGTACGTCCATCTGTCTCCTACCCATAGTTCTTTTAATGAAAAGTAAGTGATTTAAAATACAACGCAATTTTCTTTCTTTGTGCTCATGAAGGTAGAATACTAAATTACAAGTTTAGTGAAACAAACGTGGAAGCTTATTTTAACCACTTAGATATATTTCACAAGTAGCGTCACTCAAGGTGAAATTATTCAGTTTTTCTGGTATCCTGAAAAAAAGCAGTATCAAGCTCTCCATCACCAAGACCTCACAGTTTCACTGTACAACTACCAGTAACGTCATCCTCAAATTAGGCCAAGGGCTATATTTTACATTATGAAAAAACCCTTATATGCACAACGAATGCAAACACAATGAATCCACTATGAGAATAAATATTTGACAGTTCACCCACCACAACATGTCTGAGAACCCAAACAAACTACTGAGTAGGTAAACAAAATATTTCAGGATCAGAACGATATTAATACAACAGATAAGTTTCAAAACACTAACTTCAGGTACATTGTTGCAGCTACAGCAGTATCCCTAAAATCACATTTGCATTTAGAAAGACATTTCCTTACTTCTTTCAGAATAATGGAAAGTTTATTTCAAACAATAAATTTCTATCACAAAACAGTATTTATTTTGTATCAGTTGCTTTTACTCTGCTTCAGTCTTTATTTTGCCCTTCTATTTTGTGATTTTAGAAGCTTTCTACTTAAAGGGGGCCTACAGGAAAGAGGAACAGATTTAGATTGGACATTAAGAAGAAATGCTTTCCTGTGAGGGTGGTGAGGCACTGGCACAAGTGGCCAGAGCAGAGGTGGCTGCCCCAGCCCTGGAGGAGCTCAAGGCCAGGTTGGATGGGGCTTTGAGCACCTCATCCAGGGGGAGGTGTCCCTGCCCATGGCAGAGGAATTGGAACTAGATGAGCTTTGAGGTCCCTTCCACCACAAACCGTTCCACAATTATATGATAGTTGTATAAGCCCCTAAGACTATTAGACCAAATTCTGTGTTCCTAGCCAAGTAAGACGCAAGTTGAGATAAAAAACTTAAAAACTTGAACCTAGGCACTTCCAAATAAGAAAAGTACGCATTAGAAAGTTTATTGCAAACCAAAACCAGTTTATTCTACATTAAGAACCTGAGACTTCTCCAGTTTTCTCCACACTTCATAAAAAAAAAAAAATCCATAGAATGTCTAAACCACATTATGAACAAGTGCAGCATCCGAGCACACTCAGCTTGAAGTATTTAGGTGACAAACATGCTGGAAAGTTAAGAGTTGTAAAAAATCATAGCCATCTAAAAAGAGCTAAAAAACTGGTATGATTTGGATACATACAAGAGAGATTATATGTGGTTTTGTTTATTATTTTAAAAGGAAGAACAACAGCAAAAAATACCAGCAAGCGGTGCCTTTAGTGCCACAGGAGCAGTGTGGGGGCGGCGCGGTGCGGGAGCGCGGCCGGCAGGGGGCGCCGTTGCTCGCGGCTGGGCCGGGCAGCGCCCCGGGAGCGGTGCGGCAGGCGCCGGCCCCGCGCTCCCCCGCTTCGAAAAGAAAGAAAGAAAGAAATAAATGAAAACCCAGAGCCGGGGCGGCACGGGGGGCGGCGTGGGAAAAACGCTCCTCCTCGTCCCACCGAGCGGAGCGCCCGCCAATAACTCACCATATTGACTTCCGAGACCATGTCTATACTGGCGATATCTATGTTCATGCCGACGGCCACCGGGGGACCTGCGAACCGACAAGAACTTAACTCATTCTTAGCGGAGTTAGCCGGGAAACGACGTTTAACTAGACGGATAAATAAATAAATAAATAAATGAAGGGGGTGGGGGGGGGGCAGAAGGCTCCCGCGGGGCAGGGGGTGCCGGCAGCGGCTCGGCCCGCGCTCCCCCCGCTTTATGTAACGCGCTGCGCGCACGTGCGAGGCCCCCGAGGGGCGAGGGCCGCAGCGGCCGCTTCGGGAGCGGCGAGCGATGCTGCGCCGGGACTCCGAAAACACCCCCCCCCCGAAAAATAGTAACCGCGGTCAGAGAGTCGTCAGCCCGAGCGTCAGGGAAACTTAAGAGACGGGCGACTCGATAGGGGCAGCGGAACGGGGGCTTAATTGCGGGTTAATGAAGTATCGGCGCGTGCACGAGCTGCGGGGGGGAGAGGCGAAGGGACTTCAGGGGTCGCCTTAGAGGCGTCTCGCGCTAAGGGAACGGGTTAGGGATGGGGCCGAACTTTGGATCGTCTCGGGAAAATGGCAACGGCGCCCGCAACACGTTTGAAAAACCACGCACGCCGAAGCCACGCAGCCCACAGCCCGGCTCTGCCATCCCTCTCAGCCAAAAACCGGCTCAATTACCTCCGAAATCTGGCCTCAAGCGAATGTCATAGCCCTTCAGCAGCCTATCCACGGTCTCTTTTACCAGTGACATATTACTAGGGTCATTGACACTGAGGAAAAAAGAAAGAATAAGGCTGGATTATTTCTTCTTTCTGAGCCCCGAGGTGCAGAGCGCTCTGGGCAAGCAGCGCGAGTCAAACTGGAGCCGGAGACAGCCCTTCCTCACTTACCTCTGTGCGCACACCGCGGCGATTATTAAAGGGAACGACCAGATCCCAAAGTAACCCTTTTTCCGGACTCTCAGCATCCCTTTAGCTTTCGCTATGATTTAGGGTTTCGGTGAAGAGAAGAAGAGATCCAACTTATTCTGGCCAGTGCAGTAATTCTAATGTGAGGCGCATGCGCACGGCGTACCACAACATCAAAAGGAGCAGTGGTTGCTGCTGGAGATGGGAGCAAATTTCCTTGCCCAAAAAAAAAAAAAAAAAATTAAAGGGGAAGAAGGAAATGTATTATTTAAAAAAAAAAAAAAAGAGAGAGAGAAGTCATCCACAGGAGGATCGCGTATGCTTTTGTTGTTCTTTTTGTTAGTAGAGAATGTAAATCACAGCCAAGAGAGAAGTTTTTTTGAGTTGCAAGGTACAAGCGGCTTCGCAACCCAGTTTAAAGTGGGGGGGGGGGTGGCGGGGGCTGGACGGGCTGGGATGAGGCAGAGGGGGAATAGGTTAAAAAGGGGGAATGCAGAGCGTAGGGATGGTGCCGGGGGCGGGGGGGGCAGCTTAACTTTTTGGTCCCTGGAAGGAAGCGCCTGGAGCCAGGCGAGGTGCGGGCGCAGGAGCGGGGGCGGGCGGGGGGGAGGAGGGGAGAGGAGCGCCTACAGCATTTCTCAAGGAAGGAGGAAAAAAAAAAAAAAAATGATGACGAATAGTTTCTTGTAAGAGGGGATTAGGCTGTTGCCTTCCTTACTGTGCTACCAGGCGCCGTCGCGGGGGGGGAAGAAGCCGCGGGGCCAGAGGGGATGGCCGGGCTCCCACGGGTCATTTGCCGGTAACCCTGCTCCCCCCGGAGCAGCCTCCGCGTCCCGGACCCGGCTGCGACCCGCGGATGCCAGTTCCTCAGGTAGAGCTCAGCCCGGCCACGGGGCTGGGGGAAGGGGAAGAAAAACCCACCCCCCCCCGCGAAAGGCAGCCGAGCCCCAGCGAGCATCCAGAGCCGCTGAGCCTCCGCCAGCTCACTTACCTTCCTGGGTAAAACACCCCAGCTCCTCAAACGCAGCGTGTGAGCCAATTAATGCCTCGCAAGAAAGCGGAGCCGAGCGGCAAGCTGATTTGGGGATGCTTTGAGTGACATTTAAATCCTGAGCAGAAAAAAAAAGAAAGGAGAGAGGAGAGAAGAAAAAAAAAAAAAAACACAACAACAAAAAATCCAGAAACGAAAAAAAAAAAAAAAAACCAACAGACACCGGAGTTAAATGATTCCTCTGAAATCTGCTTTGTGCTCGTAGCTGCTTTTCCCCCTGCTCCCCCCGGCCCCGCCGATCTGTGCCGCTTCCCCTCGCGGCTCTGGGCGGCCCGGGGGCTGGAGCGGCGGCGCTCGGGGCGCCAATTAACAAAAGAAATACTTAACGAGCTGCGGGAGGAGGCGGGAGGAGGAGAGGGGAGGGGGGTGTCGCGCCGGCAGCCCCGCCGGGTCCCGCACGGCCGGAGCGCAGCCGCCTCGCCCGGGGGGCTCCGGCCTCTCCCGCGGGGGGGAGCACCGAGCGGCTAAGCCGTGCGGCGGCTCGGCCGCCCCCGGCAACGAGCAGCCATTTAATAGGGAGCGGCGGCTACCTTGGCTGGAGGAGCGGCGGGGAGCCCCGCACCATCCGCCTGCCTGCCCCGAGCGCTCCCGCTCCTCCGCCCCCCGCGCTGGGGGAACCAAAGCCCGACCCTCTCCTCGCTCTGGCGGTGCCTTAAAGCACCACCTTGTGCCTCTGGCATCTAGCATACGGTGGGGTTTTACCTGTAGAAAAACACAAAAGGATTTTCTTGGGGGAGGGAGGGAGGGAGGGAGGGAGGGGGGATTTCACCAAGACGTGTTCTCACCACCATCTCTCATTTGTGACAATCGCAATTACACAGAGGCAGAAAACACACTTTTCAAGATGACAAGATCACATGTATATGATAAATATACACATGTATATATAAATATACATATATATACATATATATATAAATATACATGTATATGATAAATATATCTCATTTGTGTTTTCAAAAAAAAAAAAACCCCAAGTGCTTAAGTTAAAGAATGCTTAAGCATTTATTAAAAGAATGAACTCCCTCTCCCCATTTTCCAGCTTTCTGTTCCACGGCTGCTGTTCCGGAGCCACTCTCCCTGTTCACCAGTGGAGGTTTCTGTTCTCACGCAGCTCGTCTGCTTCACTGCCAAACCTCTTGAAATAGAGTTCTGAAAGGAAGATGGTGGATGCTCTGTGCAGTGAATCATTTCACTTAAGGTGTATAATAGACAATTTTTTTTTCTTCTTCAATCATATGATAAGAATAGGAGGTCTCGAGGTAAAACGCTTCAATCCTGCACTGGGAAACTCACCTGCAAGTGTTAACTTGGGATTCCATCTGACACTCCTGATTTCTGAGCTGTTTGAGTCTCTGCTGCTAATTATCATTACACTACAGAAATGTTTCATTCACCTTGTCTGAAGATAAACCAGATATCACAAACCTGAGGCTGAAGGTGGGTAATTATCTAGTGCTGGACTAAGAAATTTTTCATTTACATATCAACATGAAATCAGAGGCAAGAAAGCACTATATTTCCATTGGAATATCAGAATGGTACACCCAAAGAATTCAAGCTATGCCAGTATAGCTAACATTTGTTCTCTGAGCTGGTGTATAATCAGGGAATACTTGTTCTGGGCCAAGAGTACCAGTGTGCCATGTGTAGTGAAACCTGCTCTCAGTCTGGCTGTTCCAGCACAAACAAATGAAACATGTCCTAAACCAGTTCAATATATATGGATATCGTGGTGCATTACGCATGGAAAATTAATGTATATCCTTGAGTTTAGGAAGTTTAAAGGCTCTACTGAGCCATGCTTGGGCTGATCAGCATAATTCATTATTTTTTCTAGCTGTAAAGGCACCATTGTCTAAATGGATCTATACCAGTTATAGATCATTACTGCCCTCCCAGGCTCTATGTGCTTAAACAAGTCTATGTGATAAGGTTATCATCATGGAATCGTAGAATAGTTTGAAGTGGAAGGCACCTTAAAGGTCATCTAGTTCAACCCCCCCTGCCATGGACAAGGACATCCCACTAGACCAGGGTGGCTAAAGCCCTATCCAGCCTGGCCTTGAACACCTCCCAAGTCATCATTCTGTATTGACATAAAGTCATGCAATAGTACTTTTTCAAATAGTTTCATGCTTTGCTATGCACTTTTGGCGGTACCACTTCTTACCTGACTACAGGGTCCTCTGTCATTCAAAATTTCTCAGCACCTTCAAAATCTCCCATTTATTTTAAGCAGCTTGTCAAAGAAATAATTCCCCTCTTTTTCTCACTTGTGCTTCTGTGTTTGATTGAAAAAGAAAGGAAATAACTGGTGTGAACACCAGTATTGGCAAGAGGCAGAACTGTTCATGTGACGTGTTTAAGGATTGCTAAGATTTTGGGGGTATTACAATGGGGAAACAACCTGTTTCCCAGATGGATATGATGTTTCTAGCACTAGAAGTACCTCAGTCAGAATACAAGTACTATAAATAATCTTCAGAAAAGCCAGCAAAGATGGTTGTATTTTAAATGCCAATTTCAGATTATTTTCCATCTTAGCTTGAAAGTTTGAGGAGAGGAAAAGTAACCCACAAAACTGAAATACTTCAAATTAATGACCCATAATCCCTGCTGACCAGCATGTGACACTATACAAGAAATGGGTTATACGCAACGTTGTACTTTTCTTGTCATGTCAACCCTTGACTGTAGCAGTATATTCCTGTCACCACAGGCAATATCCCAGGCCATGTACCGAGAACTGCTCTGAAGTGGGTTTAAAATGGTCTGCTGTAAATGTATAGATTATGCAAAATAAGCTTTCAGATGGAGCACAGATTTCAAGACAGGATCTCAAGTGATCCAATCAGTCAAGTCAATAGAGACAGAAGAGATGCTGATTTATGCTGGACCAAGAACAAAACGGTCCTATATCACAAGTAATGTAACAAGGGCAAACCCCCACTTTAAAGAAAAAAAAAAAGTTTTCACTGTACCTCAATAGGCTGGTAGGAATACAGTCCTACGAATGTGATATTTCTTGAGTGTTTGAGCACTTGGATAAGATGCAGTAGTGTCAGAAACACTCAGATGAGGGCTGTTTCTATGTATCGGGTAAGATTTTATTCTCTAATTTACAGGTTGCTAGTAATAATTAAGTTCGATACATGATTTCCATTTCCAATCCCCATAAGGCTATAAATTCACGTAAAAGAAAACCAAATTTCCTGGAAAAAGTTTCAATGTACTTAATCTTGGTTTCACTTGCCATTGTAGGTCTTCAGATCTAGTGTGTAACAGTTCACACACCATACACCATCCCATAAACAATCGTTCTGGCAGCATAAAAATGCCTGTTAGATCACATAAACAAAATTAATCATGCAGGACCTTGATTCTGCTTTTCATTGGCAATGGAATTCACTTTTGCATAGTGACAACAGTCTGGGATTTACAGGTGCATGTTAGCTTCAACTACTGCTTATCTAAAAATCTGAAGTGGTAAAACTATCAAAAACAATAGTATATGATCTAACAGTTATACTGCTCTTGGTCCTTAAAACAAAGGATTAGTATTGTACTGAAACTGATTCAGATAAGTTGCTTAGTAAACAAGCACCACTTGGTGGGGGCATGAATTCCACTTAATTCCAAGAGAAGAGCAAATGGGAGGGGCAAGTAATAGACTCTTCGTTTACATCCTTATGTAGGACTTCATTTGCCAGAGCTCACATTTGTTCGTTATGTAACTGACTGCTTGGCATCCCCACAGTGCGAAAGGCAATAGATAAGAATTTACCCCAGATCATGACCTAGGCTGTACTTCATGAGTCAAAGACCCGCCTTAACAACAACAACCAAATCTTTTGTGTAGGTTGGGATCAACAGATCTTAAACATATATTGAGGCAAGTCTTTTAATGCGAAATTCAATTACAGATTAAAAAAAGTAGAAGTAAAAGGTTGTGCAAGACATCCACAAATGCTTTGATTGCAGACAATTGTTAGCACCTCAATGGAGACTGGAGTGAAATACAAAATGTCTGGCATCTAGAGTTATGATGGAATGAAGTCTACAGTCCTCTTATCAAATCACGAAAGCACCACAAAAAGCTGTATTTCCTTCAATGTTGTGGAATAAATTATCTTAACAGCTATATAGATAGCAATTCTTGAATTCCTCAATTTTATCTCCATTGGCACTTAGATAGCTAGGAAATATCTACAGCATTTGCATCCTTTGACGGGAAGGCAGGACAGGGCACAACGAGTGCTTGCTTCGGGTGAGGATAGTAAAACACTTAAAAGACAGCACAAAATGTACACCAAGATTATGTCACACTGTCTAAATCTCCTCTGTGCTGTTTGTGTAAGATTCAGCACTGAAAGCAGATTGCAAAAACCTGTTATTAAATTAATGGAGTGGCATTTGTCTGCATCAATTGATTGCAGGATTTGGTCTTCCTTTCTAAACTCTCTTGGGCAGAGAGCTGATTGCCTAAATTTTTTGTATCGGTTTATACATTCCACACTGCTGCTATAAACAATAACTGAGGGTTCTAAAATTGTTAGGTTGAAAATTTTAGATGAAAAACTTGATTTGTTTCATTTTTAAAGCTATTTAGCTTCAAACATCAGTCTTGGGTCTGGTATAACTGTGTGCAAGTTTGAAGACTAAACTACTTAGTTTTAGCTGAATGTTTCCTGGCTGGAAGGATCTTACTACTTCCTCACTATTATCACTACCATAACCAGGCTGAGGGGACAACAGCAGGACAAAATGAAGTAGCAATCAGGACAGAAAAATGGAATAATTAACAGGACATATGAACAAATACTAAAGGGGGGAAAAAGGAAGAATAGTGGAGACAAGTATTACTTAAGCCATACCACAATGAAAGACAGAGAGGAGAGCCGTTGATTTAACAGGGACTCAAAAAAACCCACTGTTCATTTAAAATGAAACTATCTCAGAAATCACAATTCCTACATCAATTCTTTATTCTCTAGACAAAGGGAGATTACTGAAAAGTGATCATTGAGACTCCTGACCTTTGTAATATTAACTAAAAACATGTTTTGAACCACATGAAATATTTTGAGACTTAACACATTTATTTTTTCCTGTAAATAAGAAAAGATAGTTTTAATCTAACTTACCATTTGTAGTTGTTAAATATATTGTCACATGAGCAATATATTAATAAAAGTAAATAAACTCAAAGAAACCACCTGTGATGAGCATACAATAGCCAAAGCATAATATAATTCAATTCTAAGAATGCAAAGAATTTTACACATTCATTGAAAAAGATACCGTTATTATGCAATGCACTTTCTGACTCACAAAAGTTCCTTATATCTTGTGGTAAACCATGAGTAATAGAGAACCTTCAAGGAGAAGTATTATCAATAAATAGAAGCAATACTCAAGCTGCTCTTCAAGCAGACTTGTTTCAGTGAGAACCAGGCGAACAGAACTTTGTATCTTACTGTAAAATAGATTACAACTGTCCTTTTATTTGTGTGCCAGCAAAGGGGATGAAACTGCTTTCTGCAAACTTATAGCACTGTTACTTCAAGCTTCCTTGGAGAACAAATGAAGAACAGGCCATACTCCTCAGTCTTTCACTGTCTTGCACACCGTGCCTACCCCACATATGCTTGAGTTAATATTGCTGTTCTCTCTTTGCTGTCCTATAACTATGCCTAGTTAGAGTCCCACAGTGCTGCAGTAAGCATAAATATATGGTTGGTAACATATTTTGCCCCCGACTGATGCTTTCTAACTTTGTGCATGCAGGCCAAACATTTCACGGACTCAATACTTGCCTTACATGTGATCTGCATCTATTTACAGGCACTACAAGGAAGAAATTTCACAGACAGATGTTTCTGTTCAGCAGCAATTATTAAGACTGAATGGAAAAGTTTTGCTGACTTGAGTGTTTTCATACAGCTGCCTTACACTCCCCAGAAAGGGCATTCTTACTTAAATGGTGTACCATGCAAACAGACTGAAAGCCAGTCAAAATGTCCCGTAAATGCAAAAACATGGTTTCTACTAATCACAGAGAGCACTTGAAAAAGCCACATACGCTTCACGGCTATAAACACATCAAAGCACCTCTAAAGCAGTGAAAAAATAGGTAGGACCAGATGAGTGAATGAACACAGAAGTAGTAGTTGAAAACAGAAAATAAAACTAACCTACGGAGTATGCAGGTGCTGCAAATTAGTCCTAAAGAAATTATAATAATCGGGAAAACACTTCAGTATGCCAGCGAAGGAAAAAACAAAACAAAACCAATGCTAGAATAAGGCCTCTCAAGAAGCTGTATGGAGAACAAAACATAGTAATACTGTCAATATTTACCACTTTGCATCCAAGGATCTCTCTGAAATACCGCAGTGTTGTGGTGGATAGTTGTCCTTCATTCTCTCAAACCAGTTTGTGTTCATACTTGGCAATTTACAAACAGCAGTGATCTGGAAGAGATCTCATTCATGCAAATAAGTAAGTTTCTACCATATTATTATGCCAGTTCCACAGACGAGGTACGTGAAGCGCACACTGGCTAAGCACCCAAGCCAACTCCTACTGAAATTAATGGCAAAATCCACATTCAGCTGAAGAACAGCAGCAGCAAAGGCTGTCTTACAAAGCATTAAATGGTAGAAAACTGGAAGGGTGCCCAAGAATCATGATTATCCAATAACTTCTTACCCATATGGCTTGTACCACATTTGCAGAGAAATTAAAAAGAAATACTTCATAATTTTGGTCTAACGAAGTACTAGATGGAAATGAAAACATCCTTAAGTTCTTACATTTTTGGAAGCTAGAGCTTCCAAAAGAGAGGGTGTGTCTAACCGTAGAGTAGTCTAAGTCTGGTAACAAGTATGCTTGGTCCTTGAGAAGTGGTAGGGGGAGCTTAGAGAAAGCCTGAAGCAATTGTAAATTCCTATTCCGAGTTTGATTTGGGTGATCTCCTCCCTCACCTGTATGGACAGATCAAATCTATCCCCTATATGCTAGCACAGGGGCACTTGAACAACTAGTATTGCTGAACACTCTTACAATTGGGTGAAATCTTAAACAAGGGAATAAAACTGTCTTCAGAGCTGCTTTGAAACAGACCAAGAGTCTGTTGCTAGAAACAGAAGAACAGCTCAGGGTAGTAATACTAATAATACTTATCTCTTCCAAAGAATGCAGGCACTCCAGTGTCAGTGTTTTGAACATCCTCATTACTAACCCTGCTTTTCTTTTAAGAAATCAATTTTTAAATTCTCGTTCCTCCAACCGATGCCAGAATAGAAAAATGGTGACTAGTATAACAAATCCTTTAAAAATAAATGCATTAGTACAACAAATAAGTCACAAAATAAGAAAACATTAAAAGATTTAAGGTAAATTTCACAGGGTTTGGGAGAAAGTTTGTGCTTGTAAAATACGACAAGATAAATATTTTCATCCAATGACAAAAGACACAAATACATAAACACGTCTCTGAAGAGAAACAGGATGTCTTTATAAGAATTTAGGAACATGTAGTGTGCTTACATTTTATATACATAGTTGAACATGCAAATACCCTGTATCCTGAAAAGAAAAATGCACATTACAAGACAAAAGTTGTTATATTACTATCACCTGTGGCTTTGCATTACCCTGATGATAATGATTCTGTTGATGACTAAATCCATCCAGGACACCACTACTATATTTTGAAGGTCACGGCAATTTCTGTTACCTTTTCACACTGCACTAAATGTATGGTTCAATATCAATGTGTCATGAGAAGTCTGTCATTTCTCAAATACTTCCGCATTTTTTTTCCTGTACTGGACTGATACATGAAACTTCTGGCTCTTTGTACCTGAGGGATAACTCTTATTTTAATGTGGTTGTTATTGGACTAATCTAGACAGATTTTGTTGTATGTGTAGGTCATATGTCAGAATCTACATAGGTTCCCACACTGCAGCATGATCCAAGTTGCAGAATACTCCTTCAGTTCAGAGATCAGTTGCTAATCTTCAGAGAGATTAGGGCAAACTGTAGCAAAGTGTGTTAGGACAATTATCATGCCAAATATAAATGAGTTGGATGTCACATCATAGCATAAATTGGTAAGACAATTTTGGAAGTAATAAACAATTGCGTCTTGGAGCAGCTTATTCTGAAGCATACAGGAGAATAGGCTATTCCTGACTTTGCCTTGAGTAACTTTCTGAATTAATTCCTGAAAATAAGTATGATTGAACTGCTAAAGAAAAAACATAATGTAATTAAACTTGACATGTTTTGTAAGATCAGACCAAGTGGTAGTTACCAACATGGAAATTCAGGATCCAGATGCTTTCTAAATTATCAGGCTACAGCAGTGTGGAAGACAATGAAGTAAAAAGAATAGAAACTAAAATGCATAGGAAACCAGGACACCATCCTTTTAGACAGTTAGTGAAGAGATCTGAAAACTTTTGTGTATCAAAATAACAACAATGAAGTGGTTTAAATGTAAAGGTTGTAGGCCTTCAGCAACTTTTTCCAAGTGGCACTCAAATTATGGCAGCAAGTAAGGTTCTAAACAATGGCTGTCTAGGAGATTAGAATTCCAATGTGATGCCAAAAATAAGAAAAAAAATAGGGCATATAACAAACTTTGGAAGCTTAACAGAATGCACATGGGACATCAGTACTCCCAGAGATCTTGCAGCTAGACAATCTTTTTTATAACAGATCTTTAGGCATAGTGAATACAATATATACAGAAGCGAAAGAAAAAGCAGCTTTTGAAGCATTCCCAGAGACAGAGTTATGTAAAAGTATAAGAGCAGTGGATGAAAGCAGAGAAGAAATCAAACTGTTATAAAAATTGCATGACTATCCAAGAGTTTTGAAAGAACTGAAGTGTGCAGTAACAAGTACTATCAGACAATCTATGAAACTCATTTAATAACATTCTGATGTGGATACACCAGTCTAAGTTTTGGAAGAAACGGATTTCTCTAACTTCTTAGAGTTCTTGGGAAAACTAGGAGATAATATTTGTAGAACTCTCAAGAGTAAGAATGTCTTTTCCGGTTAAATCTGAACCAACACCTTTACAATCTACTATATGGATTCTAATTAAGGACTAAATAATAAATTACTAGGAGATAGGCTAACATGATAGTAAAATTTTATGCCAAGATTACCAAGATAAAGAAAAAATAATATATAGTAACACTTCAAATTATCTCCCTCAGTCAGAGGAAGTGTCCATGAAAGGCTGAGACTTTCTAAAGAATACCTACTCAAAAGTAGAAAGGCAAATACCTTTTGCACTCTTTCCTGCTATGAATTCCAGACTGCAATTCACATATGATCATAGGATAAGACTTCCTAATTAGTTGCATCATGTGGCTTCACTTCTTACTTTTAAGTTCTGTTCTGACCATTGATGTGTCCAGAGCAGTATTACAAGTTAGGAATGGCACACATACGATAAAACCATTGTTTTGGGTCATTGCTGTCTAGATGCAGCATGCAGAATATTCATGCTGCTTTTAGTTCCCGCTAGCTTTGGAGTCAGCCCATGGGCTACTCTTCCTCGTGACCTATGTAATCCAGGACAGATTTCCTTTTCCAGGATGGAGACTGGAATGTTTACAGTGGGTTACAAAAAGGTCTGTTACACTTGTCCCATTGAAGTCCTATTTTGATCCTTCAAGACAGACTCAAGTAGTGCATTGCCTCTGAATTTGTACTTTTGGGAAAAAAACCAAAAAAACCACCATCCATGCTACTGTACCTTTGGAGGGGCTTCCTGTGCAACTATATTTCACCTAGGTATCAGGAGCTCAGCTGCAGCAGCATGAAACTCAGCATGCAGTAATTAGACTTCTCAGAAAGCACTTGCAGGCCACACTGAGCTATGTGATGCTGCAGCTCACTGCTAGTATTTGAAATACATACTAGCTTAAAAATTTGCTTAGTTTTGTTCTAACTGCAGTACAGGAGACCCTGCAAAATGATGCATTTTGACCTTGATTGCAGTTGTCAGTGTGCTTAAAAACAAAACATGAGGCAGTTGAGGATGAACACAGGATATACAGGTATGCTATGTTGTGTTGTATCTTAATTATATCTTCTCTATAGGGAGAGAATATATACCTACATAATGTATAATATTATACATGTCTGGCTGCTTCTTTGCTTTGCTTGAGCTGAAAGTATTATGTTCTGCACAAAGTAACTAAATCATGAATAACAAAGACACATTATTTAATTCTCTTACTAGAGACCAGCAGTTATTATATACTGACTGTTCAAGGGTGTTATTTTTGTAAACAAGAAAGAAACTAAATGAGCATAGAATTCATCATTAGGAAATGGTCTCTTATTCAATTAATACACATTCAAGAGAGCCCCATATGCATGTGCTCTAGTCAGTGAAGTACGGCAGGAAAATAGGAAGAGATCTCCTGGAGTGCAGCACACCCTGCTCTCACTACCATATGCCTTCTAAATATGTTCCTCTGTGTCATTACACTCACAAGACAACTTGCTGATTCTTGGCAAATTGATTCTGATACATTAAAAACATGCAATTCCTAAGTAATAGGGTTTGCCCATATTTTTTTTTTTTTAAATAAAGAAACAAAAAGAAAACACCCTTACAGAAGTGACCAGTGAATCCTGGCAACAGATAAATACTTTCAATACTGTCTTTTTCTTTTTGGAGTAATTCCATCTAACGTCCCATTCCTTTCCAAGCTATGGCCTGAATAAAGCACTGAAAACCAAAGCTCAGGAGATGCGTTCAGACATCACGAAGTATCTATTTGGATGATGTACTACAGACAATAGTTATTATAAATTTAAAGAGAGCATGACAGATTCAGGGGAATCTAAACTGCTTTAAGGTTAGCCTAAAAGCAGCTAAAAAAATAAATTAATCCATGATTTTTCAAGAAAACTGTTATATATTACTATCCTGTGTTTTGTATAAGGCTATAGGAAGCCTGAAGAGGTCATACAATTAATAAGCTGCTAGTAAATCACAGATTTTAAACAATATACCAAAATTGACATATACAGTGTTCAACATCTTTAACACTGTTCTACACAGTTGTGCAAATTGGGAAGGAAGCTTTACTCCTAAAAAGAGACTTTTAAAGGCCCTCCAAATGGCCAGAATGTGAAACTACTAATTTAAGAGGAGATGGGACAGTAGAGGATAAGGGAAGAAGTCATTTATATAAAATTCAAAATATATTATAACATTTTAAAGGGTATGTGTGTATCGTAAAAAAGAATTAAGATGAACTCAGATGAAGTAAGTTTATATAAAGGTAAAAGTAGTGATAAATTAGCATCTACAGATAACTGAGATAAGAAATTAAAGAGTTGAAACATTAGCAATTACTATTAGAAACTCTTACATAACTGAAGAGGGATCAGTTGATTGGAAAACAGTGATTTGTTTCAGTACTTAGAACAGCTTGCTTAAAATTAAGATAGATACACATCTGCAAGTTCTGCATATCTTGACTGTGGACTTTAGAAATACAAATTTCAGTTTACGTGTTGTCTACTTACTTTCTTAAGCTTCTAAAAACGCTTTTCCAAGCAACTTGGGGAACCTGAATTTCTGACTACATAGCCCATGGATCTCCTAAGAACTGCTCATTTTTAATACAGAACCTTTTTACAAATGGCTGTTTCAAAATATGAGCAAAGATGTCCATCTGCAAATATGATCGATAAATCAAGGAACTAGTGAATATTCACTGGGTAGGTAAAATTTATTTTTGCTGTGTTCAACAAAATCCATCAAAACCCATCACATAAAAAGTAGAAAAGATGGGATCTATGTTAAGAAGATATTAGTGTTTAGAACCCTCAGTATAAATCTTTTTGCAAAGTAAATCAAAAGACAAGACATTACATATTATGGTAAAGGGACTCTAAGGAAAATTGCAGCTAAAACTTGATAGCAATTCCTGCCATGATATAGTAATCCATCACATCCATTTTAAGGAATTCAACCACATTACAAATCACTGATAAATGGAGCTGCCTTATTGTATATTCATAACACCTCACATAATATTCAACACATTTTATTTATCTTGACTTAAATTCTAAACAAATAAGTCATTAGTTCTAAAATAACGTATAATAACAAGATTTGCAGTGACCACTAATAGCATCAACACTATAGAGTGTTGCTGGAGAGTTATTTTTCTTTTCCCTCCCTCCATCTTTGAGCTCTGTGTTCCTCAGAAAAATATACAACTGACTATTTGAATCTGCGGCTTTTATTGTACATACACAGATAAATCTGCTGAATATTATGCTCCTTTCAGTACGTCTCCACATATTCTCAGGGTCCGAAGTTGCATCAAACTGCATTTTTGCCACATATATTTACTGATACACTGAGACCATGTTGTATGTTACACGCTTGTCTTTTAACTTGCGCTCCTTGATATCTGCACATCCTCAGCCTTAAGACTGGTCCTTTCTTCAATACGCAATATTTCAAAAATAACAAAAATTCTTATTCAGACATTTTAAGAAAGTTATCACCTTTAACAGTAGAGAATTATGTAAAGGACTTCCCCTTACATTGCTCAAAGAGATTGGTGTTGAAAGACATTCTCTAGGTGAAAATATACAGTATGGTGTACAAGCTATTTGCACACTCAAAATCGCATTCCAGTTATTTCATAACAACACCAACACTCTGCCTCTAATTTTTTTCTCCCTCAAAATTTTGCTCAGTTTTATACATGTAGCGCTCTCTCTGACTATCCACATTTCAAAATCTTTTTGAGATCATTTTGGAAATACAGCCACTAATGAGAGGGATGATTAAGAGGCCTAGTAGTTTGCTATTAGCATATGGAAAAGTGAAACAGTTTCCATCTGCATACCTATTTTTATCTCTCTGTTTCTTCTCCTGCCCTTAAAGTAGAACTATCCTGTTAGGTAATCTGTCTTCTTAGGGCACTGGAAAAGCAACTTGAGTGGGAAGCCTCCTGATATTGCTGAGTGATACAGTCCAGTCCAGAGTAGTACTGGCTCATCTGTCCATTATCATCTTTGTGCTATAGTCCATGATAAAGGTAGTGCTCTAGTGTGTTAATTTGCATCTTTGGCTTTAAATTCATATCTTTTTGAGCAAATCCTTAGAGGATATTTCAGCAGTTCAGATAAACAAAGATGCATATAAAGATGTCATGTATTAACAAAAAGTACAGTAACTAGTAAGTGTTACATGTTAACCATGTCTTCCAAGCTCAGGCATTTAACATCTCTCTTTGATCCTTTCACAAATAAAATGCATTTGACAATTACTTGTGAATATTCAATGCAGTACATCAGGCTTAATCTCCAGCATCCTAGGCTAAATCTGCTAACAGCTTCTTACTAAGAACAAAACAAAAACATGTAAACAAATTAATCTTCTACTGGAACTCTGCACTTCTATGTATGTTTTTCATGACAAAGACAACTGAATGCTTAGAAGAATTAACATTCAAGAATAATGATGATCTGAAACTTCAAACAGGTTTAAGGTTGGATTTAGATTTGAGAAGACGTCAATTATTCCTCAAGACAGTAGCAAAATTACAACCATTTCCACATTAAAATAACAGGCATACCACAAAATCCAAACTCAGTCAAATATTGAAATATTTACTCTGAAATTTTGGTCGTCAGGTTGACCCTAGAAAAAGTCCGTGTGTCAAATCTAGAAGGCCCGGGTAGCTTTTCCTTTAGAAAGAACTATGCAAAGCTAGACTAGACATAACATTTGGTAGGCAAATGAAAGAGCTTTTGGCAGGAAGTTTTATGACTCTTATAAAAGGGGCAAGGAACTTAAATTTGCACTATTAGTCATCACCTGTCCTCACTTTTCTGTTGCCTGATTCTGGAAAGGAACCAAGGTACAATACACTATTTCCAGGTGGGATCTTTCAGTGAGTTCCAGGAATATCCATCAATGGACTGAAGGAAGATTCTAAATTGTCTCAGTGCGTACTGCTTGACCATGGCTGACTTGAGCAGAGACATCTTCAAACCACAGCTCAGCACCCAGCATCAATCTGTCATTTTTAATGAATTCTGTCATTTTTAATTTGAATAAATTTTAGAGATTTTTTTTTTCTCCTAGGTACAACCAGCCTTAACATACTGTTCTATATAGTCTAGTGAAATTTCATGAAAACTGGAAACCTCACATAAAAAAAGAAAAACAGCTGTAGTATATATACAATATCAAATGGTATAATTCATAGAATAATCATTAGGGATACAGTAATTAAACAGTAATGTTTCATGTGAAAAAATCCAATAAGCCGTTGCAGAAGATGATAAAATAATTTCTTAACAATTATTTATTAGGAAGGTTAGTAAGGAAAGCTCACAAAGGATAAAAATTATAAAAATCAGAAAAACTAGAAGAAAACAAAAGGCAAAACCACAAAACAGTAAAACCTAAGCAGTACCCAAAACAAAAGAGGCAGATGAGATCACTTGTCTGCTAGTGCTAATTTTCTAATAAATCATGAAAAACTGGAGGAACTCCAGAAGATTATAAGAGAGACAATGTTGTGCCCATACTAAAAACGCCAAGAGGGATGAATCAGGTAACCACAGGCCAGATGCCCAACTTCAGACCTTGGCAAAATAACAGAAAGCTGCAGCAACAGTCTGACAAATTAAGGTGTAGAAAAAGACTTAATTCCCAGCTATACGATTTTAAGGACAATTAACCTGGACAAAAACTTGATTTTATTCTTCCGAAAGACTACAAATTTGGTTGATGAACATCATTGCTAACATGTAATAATTTTTTTTTTTTTTTTTTGCAGGGCATCAAAAATAAGTACAATGCAGTATCGTACTAATTCCATGCAGAAAAATATAGCTGATTGCTCTGGAGAGTTAGCCCTTGAATTCCTGGGGTTTCCTGCTTTGAAAGAACGAGTGATATAGTACAGCAAAGCTGAGAGACTGCAGCAACTCTTCAGATATCTGTGTCTACCTGTCTGTGTTTAACATCTGACTGTCCAACTGGTGAGCAAACTTGTAACAAATTAGACAGAAATTTGTTCAGATACTTTATTGTATTTTTAAAAAATAAATAATTTTTGAAAATTGTGTAGAAAATTATTTGATCAGAATATTTCTGATGCAGAGCTTTGCTCAGAATATTTTTTACCACCTTGAAACAGGAAGGAAGAGGATCAACACTGTCAGAGGTGTTCACTCAGGGCTTTATCCAGTTAGGTCTGTACAACTTACAGAGGTAGAGACTGCAAAACCTCCTTAGGCAACCTGTTCCATTGCTGTTGATTATTACCAGAGTTGAGCATAGAGGTGAAGAGGTATTTTAGCTATATATAAGGTTATGAATTGAATAAGTGTCTACAATAATGAAATAAAGTATTGAAGTCATTCAAGAATGAAAAAGAAATGCTACTCCTAAGAAGGCAGTAGCTGTAAAATAAAGATGGTAAGTATACATCTAAATGGTATAGTAATTCTAGTTTACACTCATTTTTTTCCTTCCTAATGCAATCATATAAACATTCTAGAATAATCTGGGATATCAGCCCTTTGCAATGCAATATAAACTCTTCACTAAGATTAGATATTTGACTTTTTTTAACAGACATTGATGATCAACTAATGTTAGACACAGAAGGCAACACCCAAAATTAGACACTGAAGGCAAGTATAGGGGAATTACATTACCAGCCATGACTTCCCAAAGAATTGTTTGAAACAATGGGTTTTTTGCTGTAAGCCGTACACTTTGCTTTTTCAGAAGTGAGACAATCTGACATATGGATGCTTTAGTCACCAGTGAATTTTTGGTTGAAAACAAAAAAAAAAACCACATTCCTAATACTGTTGAAAAGAATATAAGCAAAGCACAATCAAGGATATTGACTGCATCACTCTGTAGCCTATCAGTATGCATGAAGTCAGCAATGTGAGCCGGACAGGCTATTAAATAATTTTTATGTAAATTCTTAAGACATAAAAAAGGGGAAGGACATAAGCAGCTCAGAGAATGTGAGCTGCTCCCATTCCTCTGACAATATGAAATATAGGATTATATTTTGTAACAGTAGTTTCTCACAAACATTTTTCTAGTTTTCAGGACAAAGTTATGGGATGTTGAGGGTCTTTTTTTGTTTAGCTGTCTGTGGGGTATTTTGCTCCACCCTTTTAGTGCCAGAAAATTGTCCTATAGCAGATATCACCAGAAGAACATGTCAAGAAATATCTCTAGACATGAAATAAAGAGTTTAAAGGGTCTACAGGGATGGGGGGGGGAGAAACACCAAAACACTAAAGCTTCAAAAATGATGAAATTCTCCATCTGTTAGTGACTCCAGTCTAACTTTGAAGACATTACAGACGTCGTGCTTCATGTGACTTAGTTCAAAATAAAAGAATCCTAAACTGTGAGTCATGTAGTGCTGCTTACTTAGTGCAGCCTATGAGATGTCTGCCACTTGAAACTGCCCACGACTTTAATAATCAATTGGAGAATGCAGCCAATCAAATTTCACCCCATGATAGTTTCCAAGGTAACCAACAAAGATACCGACATGGACTGCACACAGTGAAAAGAAATGCACAAAACGCTGCCGCATTTCCACTTTTTTTCAATACTTTGGATTTTATATTGTGGAATGCTACAAAAACTAAATCAGCATTGACAAAAAACACTTGCAAAAGACCAAAGCAGAATAAAACGACAATGATAAAGCACTTTTGTCTTCAGTGGCTCAGAAGAGCTACAGAGCCTTTTTGAAGCCCTGTTTCTCAAACTATGGTATGGACCCCTCCCTTCACTGGTGAACCACAGCAAATGAGTGAAGCATCTTATTATCACAAATATGACACCTTCTCTGTTTTGTCTCTGTAAATACTTTATTAAATTGCTATCTGTTTGTAAACCATATAGAATTGAACAGCCTTTGTCATGATGCACTAAAGACACTGATTTTTACATTGATTTATCCTAGAGCTTTGTCAACACTGAGCTTTGGAACCTTTTGCATTGGTTATCATCAAAAATAAAGTGCTTCTACCCAATAATGGTCTCTGATACAGGAAGGTTTTCCTGAGAAGCACTTTGACACAGTTTCTCTAATTTTGAAGTTTTCCTGATGAGATATTGTCAGTCATGTTTCGTAACACAAAGCCACGTAGTGGACAGACATCATCATTCCCCAGGATCTAATATGATCCTGAGGCTTGGATTTTCTTGTGAATTCATCAAAATCAGAATCTTTGATCTCCAGAAATGAGAAATGCTTTCTGCATCAGGAAAAGTCTGTTCTATCTGTGAGGCTGCCTTCTACCAAGAAAAAAAAAAAAGGAAATAGAAAACCAACCCCAAATAAAAACTAAAAAACAAAGCATCCAGTCAACCCAACAAAAAAAACCCCACACCCAAACAATTACAAATCAGAAAAAAAGCAAGACTCCAGTCAGCAGAACCATTTCTCTCTGCCCTCTGATTATCATTCCATACAGAGAGATTCTTTCATTGTTAGAAAGGAATATTTCTTGCTCATGAAAACAAATCCTTCATAAAGGCATTTAATTATCTTTTATAAAATAAAGTGCTGGATGACACAAACTGCTTGGTGGTGCTTGTGTCACCAAGCTCACAGATGGGTCTCAGTGGTTTGAAATGTACTACAGACTCAAATGACTTTTAATGATTTTAGTCAAACTGGTTAGGCTATTAAATTTAACAGCTGTGCAGTAGTTGGTAAGTATTTTTAAATGCAATAATTCTTTTCAATTATTGAAAAATTAAATGCTAGTACTCTCCAAGATAACCAAATATATAAGCATTAGAGTAGACCAGAAGTTGGCAATCAAGTACTAATTTTGATTACATGTACATCATATTAAATCTTGCTGCAAGATAAAATGGTTTCAGAACATAACTCTAATTCATTTATGTACTACAACACATGTGAAGAAGAGTCACAGTGAAGTCAACTTCTTACGTTATTAAGCAAACAGTTCTGTAAATAAAATGAAGGCCAAATTTTGAAAGCAAGGTGCAGGCAATGAAAGTGCAATAACCTTTGCTTGCACATGCAGACAGGATAACTACATGCTTAAACATCTGTCTGTAGAAATAACAGCTTTTATTCTTTGACTCAGAAAATACATTTTTCAAATTGTACACTAAACTGCATAGAATACAATAAAAAGTAAGATTTATTTTTATAGTCCCCATAGTATATAGTAGTAAACAATATCAACATTTCTTGGAAATATAAAGATGCAATTCTTCTAGCTTGCCCATTTGCTTTACATTTTCCCATCTATTCAGCTTGCATGGGTGCGGGGGGTGGGGGGAAGTGGAAGAATGTGTTTATTAAGAATTTGTATGAGAACAGATTGACCCAAATGTCTGTTACCAAAATAGATTATATTAGCTAGAATGGAGTGTGTTGCTTCTATGCAATCAGCAACAGCCTTATGAAAATGTCAGCTTATATATATATTCTGATGCAGGATAAGTAAAATTCTTTTTCAAGTCTGTAAAATAAATACATTAGAAATACCATGCTTTGTACTATGAGCACAGAATATAACGCTCCTAGAAATCCTATTCTTCGCAATTAATTTCTTTCAACGCTGCATTTTATTTAGCACTGTTGGTAGACTACCAAAATAAACCAATCAGTTTCAGACAGTCCGCTCAATGTGTTAATCATTAAGATTAGCACGTACACAGTTGCCATGATCAATAGCATCCTCTGATAGACCAGTCTAGAGCTCCTTGCACCTGTTCAAATTGCTACTCAGCTATGAGTACAGCAACTCAGTCTCGTGGATGGTAAAGGGTAGGACAAGTCTCTTGCTCTGAAAACCACTGCAATGCTTATGTTTCATCTTGCATACCACAAGGAACTCGTGGGTACCATGACTCCAAAAACACTCAAGCCTATGAAGACCTTAAGCTTGAACTGTGTTTCACTCTGTCAAGGATGGTGCAACCTGCTGAATTCACTTTCACTTTTTTTCTTAATCATTTGCCATTTAAGTTTTCATTTAAACACATTTCTGCAAAGGCACATACAGAAGGGAAAGGCCTATTTAATTCTCAGTAAGTTACAGCTGTTTCACTTTTATCCACAGTCTTCTAATAGTTATCTAACACAGAGCAGCAGAGATAGAAGATCTGGGTTAGATAAAAAGTTACCATAGAGCCAAGTGGCATCTTATTAATAATGATCTCCAGAATGTTTTATACTGCCCTAGAATCATTTGGTAAACTAGTAAACAGCCATTCAATTAATGTTTGAAAGACATAGCAGAGGAAGAAACAAAACAAATGAAAAGAGAACCTCTTTTGGGTGTAAGCATTCAGTAGCAGCTTATAGAGTTGATAAGGCCTCTCACTGTCCTCCACACTTCTGTTTGCAATTGGTAAACCACTTACAACTTTACATTCATGTACCAGTGATCAACATATCGTTATTCCCTTCTAATGAAATCTTTTCTCGAGTCACAACGACTTAATGACCTTCTAATTGTTTTATATCTTTGTATGCAAAAAAGTTACTGACTCTTTTATGAACTAGTAAGTGCTGTTGCTTTGTGTTGACACTTCACATCTTTCAGTTCATTTAGCTACATCAGTTACCTGATACTTCTTTTACTTCCAGAATAGTTTATCCCAAAGACTTAATGATTAATAATAAAAAACTCTAGCCTAACAACTCAGTATCAAAGTATGAATATGTTCTGTAGGCTACAAGCTTCTGATTTTTTTGTATGAATTGGTTCATTATAAGAATAGGCACTTGAAAAATGAATAAGTAGTATTGGCCTGAGACCATACTGGCACTCTCGCTAATCTCATCCTCCAGTCCTATCTACCTTTTTTTAGAGCAAAGATTTATTATGAAGCCATGCATAATTTGCACAGTTTTAACAATCTGCATGATGCATTTGGAACCCTTTTCCATGCATTCAGTTGATAATGTAGAAAAAAAGATGGTGTGAATTGAGGCTGGAAAAGAAAAACACCGTCCATTCTCCTCCTCTGTGTTCTGGCATGGTAGCACAACAAATAGCTGTATATGAAGATATGTTTCCCATAAAAAGCTACTTAAACTACTTAAGAAAAGTAGGAATAAACCATTATATAAGAAAACTAACCCAAAAGACCACCCAGCCCCCAGCACTGTAATGGATGTCTCCCTACAGTGGTTTTTTACTTTGAAAATTAACAAATTCTCTTCCTACAAGGAAACAGCTATATCTACTTTGACTTACGATTTGTTAATTTTAAAAAGTCTAGAATTGGTATTCAGGCAGTAATGTTTAACAGTTTAATCTATGAATTAAAGGAAAAAGAAAGGGGGGAAAAAAAGGAAAGGCGTTGGAATTACTGTGGTTATGATAATATTTCTATAAAATTAATGTTAGCAAAACGTAGTATATGCATATGTGTCACAGTGACTGAAGTTCACAAATAACTTTAATACCTCCATTGAGCAACAGTATCTAAGGTTGAAACTCTTATTAATTTGAGGACCAGCTTTAAAACTGTGATTCTCTTCCAGCAGTGAAAAAACAAGCCTGACCATAGTTTCAACAGATTTCAGCTGTTGAACTTCAGGCCAGATATTTAAAGTGCTTAAAGATTTAGATGATACATATGGGATTTACAGAAGTGACTAAGTGGAATTCAGTGGGAAGTAGATGTTGCAGTCTCAATTGCCTTTAAATAATTCTGCTAAACATATGACTGCATCATCAAAGCACCTAAATAGATCTTCCCTTAGTAAACCCATTTCCTGGTTTCCAGCATTGTTGGACAACATGTCTAGTTGTTATAGATCTTATTGTCTAGCAATAACACCAACCTTGAGATATTAAGAAGCAATGGTCATTGGGGAACATTATTCAAAGTAACTAAAAAAATAGAGAGTGCCTTGTAATCTGGAAGTTGTATTCCATTGAAGTCTCTCAAATTCAACACCAGAATGTTTTCAGATTTTGGATACATAGCCTGCGTTGTACAGAAATGAAGTCTTCATTTAGTTTCACTGCTTTCAAAATTAAGTGTCTTTTACAATTATTTGATTACAGTAATTTCATCATCACTTTCTTGTGGCCCTGTTATACGATGTGATGTCTGCAAGGGTGGGGAAGGAAGAGGTAAAACTACCATAAAACACAGGTGAGAGGGCAATTCACTTCTGAACTTCTTAATTCAGATTCAGCTAACAATCTAATACAAAAGTTACTTAGATATTATTTCACTTGCGGGTTTTTTAAAAGAAAAATACATATTAAGCCACCTTTCTCATCAAACTCTGCCTTGGGAGCTGACTGGCTGATAGGACATGTTCAAGGAGAAAGACTTCTGTGCTCCTTCCTCCCTTCTGCAAGGGATAGATACCCACCCCTCGCTTCTACTTCCCATTTCAAAGTCTCATTCAGGTCAGAAAATGGTACTGTAAAAGGCTAAACAAGTAAGGGCATGAGCCATTTCCACACAGATTTGATGTAACAGAAGTGATTTCATTTTGCCCATCCACAGTACCCTCCACCTTGTTACGCAAGTCAGTTGTGGCCAATTACATTGGGATTTTGTGTCCAGCCACTGAAAACAGGCTTGAGATCTAAAGCTAGGACAAATGCCATAAAACAGCATCAGGCTCTACGAGGTCACTGACAGTCAACACTTCATACTTAGAATGGTGTAAAACAAGAAGTGTGTTACACAGAAGGATTATTTGCAAGATAAGTAAAATAGACACTCAGAAACGGATTGTATTAACAAGCTACTAATTTTTAGAGCCACCTGCCTATCAAGGTTTGGTAAAAGAGATCAAATTTACTACAGGAAGTGGAAGATAAGTGAGAAAGGCAGCAGAAAACTATTCAGAGTTCAGTAAGGTGGATTTTTAATTTTTTGTTCAAAATCTTTTTAAAAAGATGTTTCATTTTTATAAAAGCAGATACTAAAACATATAACTTTAGGGGCCCTAGTTGTAATATATGGCTTTCCCTTCCAAGGGCTTTCTTAAACTTTCTGGGAGAAAGGGAGAGAAAACGTTTAATCTGAAATTCCAGAAGAAAGCGTTAACCATTAAAACAGAATTCTGATGCTACACATCCATTTGAAAAGCCCAGTTTTTCTCCACTCCTCTTTGTCAATCATAGATACTTCCAGCAGTAATAAATGGAATTTCTTATTCCAAATAAGCTGCTGGCCATGATCTGAGAAAAGAACGACTATATAGATCAAAGGAAACAGCATCTATATTAGCAGATGTATAGCAATTTTAATTGGGCTACAAAATTCTTAAGAAAAAAAATTGCTTCTCTTAGGCCAAAGTACTTAGCAGCACTTGACATGAAGAGATGGTTAACTAGCATCTAAGAGATGTTTGCTATTTAATTTCCACATTCCTATATCTTGAAGACACTCAAAATATTGCTATTAGTCTTCAGGATACCTGAGGACACAACAGTGTTCTCTATTTAAGAGCAAAAGGCTACTGTGTCCAGGATAATGTATCTTGCATATAAAATATTCTAATTAGTTTTAGTTCCTTCAATGTGGTAGCATTATGTATGCAATTTGGTAGGCAAACTCATGAATTACCAAAAACTGGATATTTGTCACACTGATAAATAAGTTTATGTACAACACTTAAATTCCCACTTCACTAGGCTATAACTCAAGGTCTTAAGCTCAACAAAGCTGTTTTGTTTTGTTTGGGAAGAAAGCAAAAGGCTTTAACCTTGCTTGCAGCAAAAGGAAATAGGAATTTTGGGAATTGACTTCCATGTAATATATTAATGGTTGATCCATATTCTCAAAAGGGAAACCTTTCTACAGGCTTCAAAATCAAGTCGTAAACTACTGAACTTTTTAACCACCTTATTTCCTGGAAAATTATTTGCATTACTGTGTTATTAACACCCTGGAGGTGTTTAAAGTACAGGTGGATGAGGTACTGAGGGGCATGGTTTAGAGATTGGCGGGAATGGTTGGACTTGGTGATCTGGCGGGTCTCTTCCAACCTCGTTATTCTATGATTCTATGATTAACTCCGCAAATGAATTGTTCTACTATACACTGTTGGAGATAAGAATATTGAGAAAAGGAGGAATTTTTCCATAGGTCTTGGCAATTTATATTCAATTTGGTAATATTTTCATGGTACTTAATTTTTTGAAATGCATTATGGAAATGTTTCTTTTATTTGTAGGCTAAATTGTTAGTCTGAAAATACATGTCATTTAAAAAAAATAAAGAAAATCTGCCACTACCTCCTCTCTCTCTCTCTCCTCTTCAGAATTTAGGATTAAACTCTTGTTATAGCAGAAAACAATAAGGATTTACCTTACCACCTTCTACCTTAATTCTAAAAGAAAAGTGATAGTCAGAACCTCCATTAGATCCTACACAATTTCTTATATATTAAAGTGGAATTATATTCCCTTATGTAGATTTTTTTCTTGCCAATTACCCTTTTTATAAAATGCAAAATCCCAAACCTCAAAACCTTTTATTAAAAGCTTTCTCCAGCTTCCTGCTTTCTCTTCAATGACACATTAAAAGTTTCATGACTTGATAAATTTTTCATAATAGTTTGCAAATTTACTCATAACCACAGAAAAAGTATAAACTGTTTTTCGAAAAAGTTAACTTACACCTATTATTAGAAAAACTCAGGAGTACTGAACTTGTGTGCTCAGCTTTCTGGAAGCTGTTTGCTTCGACAGCTTCACCTAATAACCGAGTTTCTGATGATATTGCATTAGACCAGAACACTTCTCTGAAAGTGACCGGGTGTTCTCTAAAGAAAACAGACCATTTTAATTTTCAGTCTGGACATTTCATAGCAGATGAAAACTTTGGTAATTCTGGTGATTATATTATTGAGTTCTAAGGCAAAAGCAGTGCTACAATCCAACGCTTGCTATCTTACCCTAGGGAGTTCTCCCATTACTGGGATGGTCATTGTTCTAGGAATAAGGAAAGAAAAATTTGTTAGGAGAATTTGCTTATGTGGCAAAGGTTCCTGAATTCTAAGTGTTCTTACAATAAAGAAATGTTAATTTGATTTTTCAATTCTCCTTTTGTCTCATTAACAGAGTTAAGAGTTAAAATCTTTCTCATTTCTCTCAGGAATAAAAATTCAGTACCTAGACTGTATTTTCTGACAAAGCTGACAAATTTACCACTTGCAAGAAGCAAGAAAAGACCTTAAGCCTCAGATATTGAAGCCGAGAAAAATCAGTTACCTTGAATATATGCAAGTATCTTCACTTTTGTTCAACAAAGATGTATCAATGCACTGAAAGAGAGAATTATCTTTATAGGGACCAAAGCATGCATGCGGCATAGGCATAATTGTAGACAGCAGCTATTAAAGATATACAAAAAAATCATACATTTTTCTTTTATTCCACCTGCAACTGCCCTTTAGTTTTAATCATAGTTTAGTGCACTATTAGATCTATTACAAAATATCTGATTTTCATCCTTAGTCATCATCAGCATTATTGAAGAACCGTAGGTATTTTACATCCTAATCATCATCTGAGATATTAGGGGGAAATAAACAAAGCAAACGCACACAATTCTTCTGGTAGAGTTGTAAGAAAAAGACAAGGTAGTTCCTGGAAGGGCTCTGCACATTCCAAGTTAAATCATTAGCATGTCTCTATTGTAGATCAGCTAATGATTTTACTGAACTGCAGTTAAGCTCTGTGTTTAATGTTTCATTAAATTGGATGATTTATTTGTGCTTTGGTCCTGGAAAAATTTTAAATACCCATTTCCTATTGGAAAAATTAGAGATGGTAATAAGATTTAGAAGCAGAAAGATCAGAAAAGCTTACTAAAAACAGTCTTAGTAGATTATTTAAATATTGTTAGCAAGTTAATCATAGAGTTGATATTTTTCTTGCTGAATGACAGTACAGGATTTTAGGAAGTGCACAAGGACAGTCTCAGGTTTGGATGGGACACTTTCTTGCAGAGAGGGAGAAAACTGCCCACACCTATAGTGTACACTAAATAGTTCCTAGAAACAGGGAATACAGTACAGACCCTTATTGGGATTCTGTTTTGAGACTTCTCCATAAAGACAGTTATCTGCTGAAAATAAAATTACTGTCTTCTGTATACAACTCATCTACGTGTATAGATGTTGTTGTTGACTGACCCAGTAAGAAATTCAAGCTGTCAACAGTTTTCAGTAGGACTTTCAACATACCTTGCATGAATTACGCTCTACAAAGCTAAAAATTGACCTATAAAAAGTATATTGGAGAATAAGAGTGCTACACTGCTATTATTCTTTCTTACTTAACTGATTTGGATAGGGATTAGTTCTCAAGAGAGTTACCATGGATTCTGTAAATAATATATAAATTAAGTAACAGAGAACTTCAAAACACAGTAGAAGTTTGTGCAGTAGAGAAGGGATGATCTGTCCTTCACTAGTGAAAAAAACCCACAGCTCTAGAAAAGCTGTTATGCTGCAGTCATATTCCTCAGTAGTTGAATGCCAGTTATTTTGTGTTATATCAAAAATAGTCACTTTTTGAATACTGATTGGTCTTTTTAATCTTGTTGTTCTCTTTTTTATTTACATGAGTGAGAATCTGTAGCATCATATAGAAAGAAATATACCATCATACCTTAAGTCACTGTCATTTCAAAAGAAAGCCTCATTTTAAAGCTCCTGCTCAGTTTAAAGACATGGATATCTTTTTCTTAGGAAAGATACTCCATCCTTCAGAGAGTAAAATCTGAGACCTCATGACACTTCCATACATAGGCCGTGTCTCCGTCTCTGGCTAGGGCCAGCTGAGGAAAGTTGTAATATTTGGTACGAGTTCTTGAAATAAAATTCTAAATTCATTTTTTATATATATGGAATTTTCCAGCCTTGAAAAAGAGGCTTTAATGCTGAGTATGTCCAGAAACACATATTCATTAAGACAATCTGCATTTCAGTTTATATAAAATCCATCTTACTTGATGGTTATCATGAAAATAAACTGAAAATAAACTGCAAAATGCAAAAGAAGACAATTAGAGACCGACGTTATTTCCTTCATATAATAACCATCTTTATATCATTTCTGCTGACTTTGGATCAAAATTAACAAATATGTAGATAATGAATGCACATAAAAATTTAATCATAGTTTAGATAGAAGAAACCATATAAACAGTAGCCTTGATCTTTTCCTAAACTAAAATTTTCAGACTCTGTTGCAATTAAAAAAACCCAAACAAATCAAGACCAGGCCTCCTAATGAGGAGATGCAACTCACATAACCAGACATAATGTTCAGATAAAAGTAAAACTAAGCCGGGTGAAGTTCAAGTAAGAGTTGAGTCAGATAACTGGTTGGATTCACATACGATTGAATCTGTACTCAGCACTGGTGAGAACGCACCTGAAATCCTGTGTTTAGTTCTGGGCCTCTCGCTACAAGAAGGATGTTGAGGCTCTGGAGCGAGTCCAGAGAAGAGCAAAGAAGCTGGTGAAGGGGCTGGAGAACAAGTCTTACAAGGAGCAGCGGAGAGAGCTGGGGTTGTAGACAGGAGAAGAGGAGGCTGAGGGGAGACCTCATTGCTCTCTACAGCTATTTTAAAGGAGGATGTAAAGAAGAGGCTGATGGCCTCTTCTCCCAAGTGACAGGTGAGAGGACAAGGGTGAATGGCCTCAAGCTGTGCCAGGGGAGGTTCAGACCAGATGTCAGGAAAACAATTTTCACGTAAAGGGTCATCAGGTACCGGCAGAGGCTGCCCAGGGAGGTGGTTGAGTCACCATCCCTGAAAGTATTTAGATGACGGGTAGACAAGGTGCTCAGGGATATGATTTAATGGCAGATAGGAACGGTTGGACTCGACGGTCCAAAAGGTCTTTTCTAATCTGGTGATTCTATACATAGTTTTTGCTCAGATAAAAATATTCACTAAAACATAGCACAGAGTAAAGGCTGGGCAAAATGATATTCTTCTTGACTAGTCGTCTACACTTCGTCAAACAAGATTTCTGGTGCCACAATAAAAAGTAAACTTCAAGACCAGCATCTCCCCTGCTCAGAATTTCTAGTGGCTCCAGAACATGCGATCAGCAATAACCATGCAGAATAATCATGTAAATCTCAATTGGTCCAATGAGCTAAAGATGTTTACTTACAAGAAAGGAATTCAGCACCTTGTGGATAAAGTAATGAAAGAAAGCGACTAAAAATTCCACAGATGTGGAAAAATACAATGGCTATAAAAGGTAAAGTAACTTCAATAAAGGTGTGGAAAATAATAAACATTTTGTTAAGGCAAAGCCCCAATGCCTTTACTTGTAAAGAATTTCCTAGTGGAATTCCACAATATTGGCTGCTATAGTAATAACAACTGAGCTATCAAACTTCACAGATTGCTACTGCAATGAATTAAATATTTTTTGTAAGTGCTTTAATAAGTTCATATTACTACTCATACAATTAATTAATGCTATGAACCAAAACCAAATTAGTAAAAGTCAGTGATGCTTTAATACTCACGATAAAAATATTTCGCTTCTGTTGCTACTCTCTAAAACTTTGCACTTATGACATACAGGGCAGAGGAAGCTGAAAATAGGATTACTAACAATATTTTCAAGAAAAAAACTGATTCTTATGTATGTTACTTTATTTGGTTATTGCAGTCACTTAATGTTATGCAAAACAAAAAATGTGGCTCAGTGCTAAAGTAGTCTGGAGATCTAGGTAACCACGCATGTCATTGCAGGCAACTGTGTAATGTAGCCTCCTCCCAGTAGGTGGAGATAGGAAAACAAATGAAATGGATGTAGAGCAATCACCTTCTGTTCAACTTGCCTTGAACTTGCATTGTTTTGTTAGGTATTTGCATTTGTCAAAACCAGTGCAAAACGTAACTAGATCAACGTTTTCTTTTATTAATGCTGTTTCTAAGAATACTTCAGTACACAGAGTACATTGAACAGGAATACTTTTGGAATAGCATTGTGATAGAGCCCTGTGGGCTAAAGGGGGCTCATCACTACTCTATCATTACCACACCCTGTTTCCCTCCCTTCCCATTTTCATCTGCAGTTTCACATTCTCTGTGACATAGACTAATATTTATTCCTGATGTTCACAAAGTCAAACACCGGCTCTGTAGGTATACTGCTTTCTGGCATTTCAGCTAACGTGCAGACCGTCAGCAGCAAAACACTGGTAGTTCAGATCAGGTGGGGAGAAAGGTTAAGTTTCAAACACAATGAGTTCCACTGATGACAGACTAAATTTTCATAGAATCATAGAACAACCAGACTGGAAGGGACCCATCGGATCACCTAGTCCAACCATTCCTATCAAACACTAAACCAAGTCCCTCAAGACCTCATCCACCTGTGCCTTAAACACCTCCAGGGAAGGTGAATCAACCACCTCCCTGGGCAGCTATTTTGAGCCAGTACAGAAGGCCGAACCACAATCATACCTTTCCTCCCACTTCTAGACAGGTTTCATGTTATATATTCGTAAGGTTTTCATTGTTTTCTTACTTTCTGGTAAATGGTATTAAGGCAGTAGCATAAAATATGAAGAAAATGAAGAACAGATACAAAATGCAAGAATAGAAATGCCACCTAGATTATCAGGGATAAAGATTCCACAGAAAGATGGTTCAAACATTGGTATAGACTACCCCGAAAGGCTCTGAAACTTCGTCCTTGGAAACACTTAAAATTGAGGTGCATTTGACCTTCAGCAACATGATTTGACTTTGGAGCTGGATATGGTCTTTGAGCAGAGAGGTAGAACAGATGATCTCTGGAGGTTCCTTCCAACTTAAATTATTTTATAATTTTATGAATATATATTGTTCCTTTTCTTACCTCAGATACATCAAAAAAAGAGGTATAAATATCATGATATTACAAAAACGAAGAAGTAAAGTGACTTTGTATATTTAAATATTTTTTAGGACATAATAGGAAATGATAAGAACAAAGAGGACCAAAGACTGATGAATGTACTTGGGAAGAAATGTTAGCAAAAGTAATGGTTTTGTCTGTTGATAAAATGTTACTTGTCAGACAAGGATAACTAGAATTATTTGGTAGGCTTTGGTTCCTGAGTTGGCATTCAACAGTACTCCCACAGAAAGAATTTTTGACTGGAATGTAACTGTTCAATCTGCCATCGATTTAAAGAAATACATTAAAAAAGAAAGCTGCCAATTCCCATGAGGTATTTGATTAATAATTTTCAAAGCTTCATTAGATAAATATTACCCCATTAATAAAGGCTGTCATAAAATAGTACCACAACTGTAGCAGGAAACTAAGTAGCAGAAACTAAGATTATCAAAGAACTCTGAAAGCTAAGTAGTCTAAATCAGTAAGGCAAACGCACTATGACCCAATGCACTGATTAAACTGAGAGGAACAGCATTTGTATCTTATTATCTGCAACAGAAACATTTGCATAGAGCTACTGCAGTACTGAAGGGAAGAGAAATCATGTTTAATTTTCAATTAGAAATACCAATACTCTCGTAAAGAAAAGGGCTGACACATCTAAATGGAAATAACGTGCTTACAAAATAGTATATGCATTAAGCAAGATTTTAAAAAATGCTATGAATGCATTTGTGAGAAATGAAGAAAGAGTAGCTATAAAAATGGTGAAAAACAACTTAAAAGGATACACTACAGCAAAGGGAAAAAAATTAGTATATTCACAGAAGCCTGCATGCAGAAAAGAGGACACTGATCCAGAAATAATTATACTGGGAAATAGGATAAAGAGGATAAAAATAGCTGCCATTAAACTGTTATTTTTCCTCCAGTTGTCCTATAACAGAATGTTTTTTGTCCACTGCCTAAACTACTTTGTCTCTTATTTGTAACATGTATTAATGCAGACATGAAAAGATAGCAGTGCTGATGAACATTATATACAGAGATATAGGTATAAACTATTACATACAAGGACTAATAAACACAAAGCTACCAGAATAATAAAGAAATAGAAACCTTTCAGCTGAACCAAATATGTACTTTCAGGTGGATCTGATTTTTAAGTTGTTGGGTTATTTCTCTGATATAAGGCTATGAACAGTAAAATTTCCAGTGGTGAGGTGAAAAGAGATGAATGTACTGGGAACAGATCGGCACCATGTCCTGAAATTGTAGGTTTGGTAGCAAGCATTCTAATTAATCTGCTAAACTATGGCCTCAATTTATTGAAAAATACAATGCCCATGCTTATGCTACATCTACTCCTTGTATAAATTAACACTGTGCAGCCTGTGCATAAAAGCACATAGGGGTGGTTGTGTTGCTGTTACAGACGTACATACATGTTATATTTGTCTTCCTATTCAGCACATAATGCAACTGCTGACTTAAATATTTCTCTTGAAGGTTCAAAGCCAAGAAGCAACCCAGCTCTTTCAGTCACACTGTACCTGAGATCTAGAGCTTTTCTGCATAAAAGAGTTCACTGTCATCTCTTTGTGTTTTACAGTAAAACCAAGATTTCTGTATTACATCTTTCCCTTCACAACCAGAGTTCAGGATCAGATTTCACAATCCTTGTCTGTGTTTCTTCATTTGCAGGAATCCCAATTATTATAATGGAAGATGGGATATTTCACTAAGTAATAGGAACAGAGCTGGAATATTTGTCTGGAATATCATCTATATATGAGCAACTATCAAAAATTCACTTCAACTCAGCTCTTGACACTGTTTATTCATATATCTTTCTATTCCAAGACTGAAAGGAAGAATTTTTCATTGAGATAGAAATGTTAGCAACCTAAGAAGTCTCTGTGTATTATATCTATTATAATAAAATTATTCTAGGATATATTTCATAATTTCAGCATATATCATGTCAAAGAACATCTGGCAAGTACTTGAGGCAAACAATTTCTCTATTTTTTTTTTTTGCCTCTATGTCTTTCATTTCAGCCCCTGCCAGATCCCCTTTCTAGTAAAGGCTATAAATATCTAGAAAGCACTTACTCTAATTAGTGTTTCTATATTTTGTAACTGGTGACAAATTAGTGACTCCAAGATGCTCATCTGAGAGATATAATTTTATCCACTGTAGAAATAGTAGTAAAGAATAGTATATACAGTACCATAAGTCTTTCAAGACAGGAAAAATCTGCAGTAAATATATGGCTTTTCTGTGAAATGCATCATAAATTATTTTAATACGTAGCAAATGCATGAATAATCTAATAATAGTTTTGATTCATGTAATTTTCTGTCTGAATAATTCTGCATGAAACTTTTGTAATGAAATCGCATCTTTAAATTATCTTTTTACTCAGGTACTTATATTAACTAAAAAAATAATGTACACATTTCTGTTGAGTTGTGATATTTGTTTCTTTCCCCACAGCTCATGCTGTTGTTTTTTTAAATATTTACACTTAAATAATGTTTACCTTTTATGCTAGGAGTGGGTGCAAAACCAGAAATAAATGTGTCCTGTAACTGTATTATTATTGTCGATATTTCACCATTCAAATACTTGTATCAGTTGACGGAGATAACTAGCTCCTGTTTATAGTAAGATATTTAGAGACAGTAGTCACAGAGGTATACAGCAAAGTAAATAGAAGTTCAATATTCTCTAAAAGGCCTAGCAACACTTCTTAGAAAAGAAATAAATGCAGTCTCTTGGATATAACTATACCGTGATTTAACTGCAACATAAGAAAGGCACACAGATCTCCTGCAGCATGAGTAACTAATATTTTCATGCCTCCATTTGATATTCTGAAATGTTTATGAATGCGTAAACAAAATATTTGAGTATAAAATACTCAGAATGAGATTTACAAAGACAGGCTGTATTTTGAAAGTTGTTTGGAAGGTTAATCTTTTATGGTACCGCAACTTCGATAATGCTGCAGTTTAAGATTGATATAAAATAATAAATTTCAATACTATTACAATTAATATACAGATTCAGTGAATATAAAGTTAGAAAGACAGAAAAAGCTGCTAGCGCCACAGGTGAAATCTATGATAACTCTCATTTTTATCGCTCTTCATATGTCAGGAAGGTTGAGAATAAAACATTTTTCTTATTCCTTTTACTACTATAGAGCATTAAACATACATCATAATGGTTTCCATAGTACAACCATATAGTCTTTCCTAATAACTTCAAGCAATTGTTGAGCATGAACCTAATTAAGAAACACTTAACCGGCTTATCTCTAAGTAGTCAACAAGAGGGAGAGATTCATAGGTCAGAAGGGGTGTTTTGTGCAAGTATACAAAATAATCTCCAACATGGGAGGTAAAAGAATTTCAATACTGTGAAGAAAAGGAAAAGCAAGTGAAACCTTTAAGGATTACCAAATAGTCCACAAGAAATAATGTCAGAAATCTTACTTCTCCCCTTGCCTTCTTTTTTCTGGAATGAGATGGGGAAGGCAAAGGGAGAAGATTGTCTGACAGTTACAATAACATAACAATTACTTGCAGCACTAAAGGGAAGAATTAAACATTTTCTTTTAATATATTTATCGTAAACGATTTCTCATAAATGGTGTTCTGTAACATGCAATATTCAAAGGATTGTTTAACGTGTAAGTGACAAAACAACTTACACAAGGTGCCTACTTTCTGTTTTACTGAGTGCCCAGCAGTACATGCTTAAATGCACAAAAATACAAGCATGTGACTTTGGAATTCATGCATTTAAATTACACATTTAATTCATCTAACTCTTTCTGAGAGAATATATGAAACAGAGACAAATGTAGATAAACTAATTTTACTAAAGTGCTTAGGTGAATATCAACAGGGAAGTGACACAAATCCAATCTCTGATCACAGTCAAGAAATGTGAGCTAGAGGGGATAGTACTGGTTATCAATGTATTTCACAGTTGCTCTAGGGTGAAATATTAATGTATTTAGTATAATAAAATATATATTTAAGACATTCTGAATCTAACATATTCATTTTATTCAGAGCTACAGAACTAAATTACATTAATTCTTCTACATTTCTTTCTCAGCTAACATGAAACTCCAAAACTGGTGAACTGGAGGATTCTGAGAGAAAAACATGAATTCTCTAGACACATAAGTCATCCAGGCAATTTAGTATTTTAAGTGATTCTGAATAAGAGGGAAATAAACTCACTCTCTCTCTTCCCTTTTTATTGTATTTCACTCTCACGTAAAAGCAAACAAACAAAACCCCCAAAGATTAAACAAGATCTAAGATATGCTGAAGGTTTTAAATCATCATTTTGGAAGAAAAGTCAAGCGGAGAAATAGCCGGAGCTCAAAAGTAAGTTTATAAGAAAGGCACCTTTATCCAAAAATGACGTGAAAACAAGTTAAATTAAGCATAATCCTACATATCTACAGTAAAATGAACCTCATTAGGTAGTAGTTGCTAAAGATTTAATACTATCATAGACAGAACATATGAATATATACCTGGAAAGTTCCTTTAGGTGGATTTTTTAAATGGGTACTCCTAAGGAAATGTGCTCAAGCAGAGAATATTAACCAGCATATTACAATCTCTTGAATCACTTGTCAAACTTCAGTGCAATCTTGCATATTTTTCTCCAGGCTGCTTTATATCAAAGACAATGATATTGAATGTGACTACACTCTGCCTGTAAAACACTGGAAGTCTACCATCTACATTAATAATTAGAAACCCATTTATCTATTACCGCATAACTAATAAAAGGCCAGCATGGATTTCCTAGGCTTTTTTCACTGCACATTTGCACTTAACATTCTCTCTAGACAATGTAGAAAAAGGACTGACCTCCAAAGAAAATGCAGAAATCTTAAGACGCAAGAGTTTGTGTTCTCTCTTTCTTGAAATGTGAAGAATGCCTGGCTGGAAACCACCTCTCTGTTACAAAGCAGATCCTGGGCATTGCAAAGGGGGGGAAAAAAAAAAAAAAGAAAAAAAAAAAATCACCACCTTCATTAGTATTATATAATCACAGTGATTACTACTAATTAACACAGCTGAAATCACTAAGCTTCACACAAGTTCAGGTGCTGTAATTCTGCTGTTGCCAGGGCCTCCTGGCCCAAGTGCCGCTGCTGGAGAAAGGTTTCCTTTCCACCTGGACCTGCAACTTACACCTGTGCTGGAAGTACACCCAAACAGTTATAGAACCAACATGCTGGGTTGATAGTCACATACGGAGATCTTGTTTCTTCTGGATTAGGACTGGGACACTTGCCAATGCAGTCAGGATGGCAAAGTTTATGCGAGATTCAGAAAAACAGAAAATATACAATATAGCCTGGTTCTCCCCTGTTATGACTGTATGTCCTGAGACAAAGGATACTGTTATCTTCCCAATAAATTAACGCTGAGACTCATTCTTTACTTGTGAATGGTTCTGTAAAGATTATCTACGTGAAGTAATAACAGATGATTAACACTAAGCATACATGACCTAGTGAATCAGTTTTGCTTTATGTATAGTATCTCTGAGATACAAGAGCACTTCTTTTAAAATTGATCCGTCTTTTAAACACGGTACTGAAATAGCATAAGAAAATTAGGAACCTGACTAAATAGATGACAACACTGGGAGAACCACCAAGGTTTCAAAAAATAAGGCATTCCTTCTCTTATTCACTTACGGAATGATTATTTGGCCATCAACTCTACTGTTGGAGATGCTGCTTTAAAAAGGGTGACTGAAACACACAGAACAGGATGATGCAGAATGTCCAGTTGTGTTGCTATCACTCCCTGATTCGTTTCCCTTTACAACTGAGAATATGAAACAGTTGCTGCCATTAACTAAAAGTTCTCTTGTCATTTAGTAGTGAAAGGTGATTGGTAAGGCAGATGGCAAAAAGGTTCACAGAAGGAAAGGTCCTTCAAGAACTGAGGCAAAGTAGAGTTACACAGCTTACTCCTATGTGCTCCTACCGTGTCTGTTTTGCAGTGTTTCACCTCTCTGTGACAGGGAAGGAATCTGCAGCCCTCAGTTCGTTTTAGGTTACCTGTAGATGGTACACGTATGAGGCATCTTGAGAGTGACATCAGCTTATATAGAATGAGTCATGGATGCTTTGCATTGCCCAGAAATGCTTTAATCATTATTATGACTGATAGAAATCACTAGGGAAAACAAGAAACCACACACTACTTGTATCAATTTATACACCTCATAGCCCCTTCCATCTTTACTTTGAAATATTGACTATGTACCTGCATGGCAGGTGGAACAAGTGCTAACAACTGAACAACAGACTGTCCCATATCCTTCATTAGTAAAGAATTTGTTTAATTTGCTGCTCAGTAAACCTGCCAAAAGCAAGCTTCCTTTCTCTACTGAACTCTTTATGCTAGACTGCACACTGAATAATGTCTACGAATCAATCTGAGATTTGGAACAATACGTTCTGGTTTCTGTCTCTTTGAACTTTTTATTTTCCTGGACATAAAAGCAAACTGAAGTTTGATCTCCCCCGCTTATAGGCTCATATATTGAAGCATTTAACATGTAAAAATAAGAATATACGTTTCTATATGTTTTTGCAGGTGCAGATTTGTACATATCAATCAGAAAACAGTTTTTCACTGAGGTCAAGCTTTGAACAGGAGAAGAATGAGTAGCACTAAGGCACCTTTCCCATAGTGTGCTCCCTCTGTTCTGAGAGCTGCTCTGTCCTGTGCCAGCAGCCTGTGTTGCAAGGTACCAACAAGGCAATCTGTGAGCAGATGACTCATCCACACTCAGTATTATCAGTGGCAGGTTAGGCAGAGCAGCATAGGTAGCAGTAGGTGATTACATTCTCCTGACGGTTTTTGAAGGCACAGAAAATGTACTGAAAGGGTAAACAGAGTAAACACTGTACTGCAACAGTAAGATGACCATGAGGAATAGCAATCTGGCATGTATCTCTCTCACACTGAATTGTACAAGGATTAAAATATTTACCCTTTATCTCCCCTCTCAATCATCTACAAAATTAATTCCTTCATTTAGAAATAAACAGAGCTAGTAACAAAAAAGACCCCAAACCCTTGAAATACTTTTTTTTTTTTTTCATGAAGGCCACTTGTTCATACACTGTCTTCCTTCAACCAATTTAGTAATCACATCCATATCATAAAAGCTTATTTCTTCTTATCTAGGATGAAGATGCTAAGAAAAAAAAAGAGTGGGGGGGGAGGGGAGCACACCACATATCTCAATCGGGGCAGAACAGTTAGCTCATATCAGAACAACTCTAAATACCAGAGACTTAACTGCAGTCTTTCAGCCTTTGTGCCAAATTCATCGTATTTTAACTTGCTAGTTGCCACAGAAACTTTAGCCAGAATATCTATTTTCATTTCAAAATTCCTCGGTTTCAAGAAAAAAAACAAACATATTTCTCAAGAAGTTTTCAGCTGTTACAAAATTCATTTCATTTTCAGCAATAGTATTCCCAAAAGAATCAGAAAGATCATGTTTCATCATAGTGCTAATGACATCCTACAAGGTGATAAAATTAGCAGCTGGAAAGTGTAATCTTGTCATTATGTTTGTCAATTTGCCATTCACTTCTTCCAAGCTGTTGTCCAGTTCATGCTACTCGCTTAACAAATTTCCAAACTGGTTGTTTGTTTAAACACTCAAAGCATATGCTGCCGACAAGCCTCTTATAAGATAAATGTTCTCATTATTCTCACAAGAGCTTTGTCTCCCAGGAAACTTCTCTTCCTGTCTTCATGACCACTTTTGCTTTATAAGGCTTGATCAGATCACTTACAAAACTGTAATTTCCAAATCATTTTCTCGATTATGTTTATTCTCAAACTGGCTTGATAGCCACAGTTCCATTAAAATTTGCTCTTGAAAATTCCAAATCCACAAAAAGAAAACATTAACTGAAAGTTCAAGATTAATAAAGTCTAAAAAAAAAAAAACCAAAACCCAAAAAAACCTATCTAAAGCCTATTTCAGCTCATGAAACTATCTAGCTCTGTGACTGACAGTAAAATCCCTTCTCCTGCTTCTACCATGCAAAGGCTGTGTTTAGTAGTTTAGAGGGCAACCTGGAATATTTTGAATGGCTTTGAGATTTTTTTTGTCTGACTCTTCACTGCAAATTCCTCACAAAGACTATTATCATGCCATTTACATGCTGGGAAATCCCAGGCTGAAATTATATGACTCATTCAGACATTTTGCCCAAGTTGCTATCAGAGATCCGTGTTGCCACACAAGGATTGCTAGGCTAGACTCAGAGTTGAGATAATAATAGACAGCTAGGGCAGTCAGAGAGTTTGCAGGCTGAAGAACAGGTATTCTTTCCTCTAGATTCTTCAAAACATGTATTAGACTAAGCTGGATTTGCTCTAAATTCTCACTGGTTCACTGCACTTGAGCTGTTGTTCAACTCCCAAGTTGTAACTTGCACTCCTTTATTTACAGAATTAGAATCATAGGATGACCAGGTTGGAAGAGACCCACCGGATCATTGAGTCCAACCATTCCTATCAAACACTAAACCATGCCCCTCAGTGCCTTGCCCACCCGTTCATTAATTTGTTCATTAATTTCAGCAGTAGGATTGCAGCAGAGCAAAGCCCAGTGCTCAGCACCAGTATGAAAAGCTAGCTCAGGGACTAAAAGGGTAGTAGCTGTGTGGCCTGAATCCCATGCTAATTTACTTTGTTACTCCTGTAAATTATTCTTCCCAGCAGAGCATGCTAGCATCGAGAGGAGTGCACTATGTTCCTTCCAACAGCAATACTAAACACGGACAACCAGATATGCCTCTCCTGCACCTTGCTTCAGTGTTGGCAGAGATTCAACAAGACTCTCCTGTTTGAGGACAAGAGTCACGATCTATATTTTTATTTTGAAGGCAAATACTGAATTGTTTATCTGTCCAAATCATCCCTTTAGCTTGCCTTATCTTAGGTGAAAAGCATAAACAAAGCACAGTGAACTCCTAGAACATTTAAATTCGTGTAGTATTTATGTTCTGATTTCTTTCCTTGAGTTCTCCACAAAGCACTAATTTTTCTATCTAAATAAGTTGTGAAGTAGGCTGCCATAGATGCATATGTATCTAACACAAAATTTTTTAGACTCTGCACTTCTTTAGGGGCTTTATCTGTAAGACCAGCACAGATGTCCCAGAACCTGATCCAAAAAGTAAATATATTGATCTCCTCAAATTTCCAGGGGAAAACCTCAAATGTTCCATTTCTCTGACTCACATCCTGGTCTGCTCTTAGTGAATGAGACAGAGACTGTTTGTCTTTTGACACAACAGGAGTCTAATTGGGACCAGAATGCTATTGAACAAAAGGCAGTTGAAAATTACGTGATTAACAGAAAACGTGGTTTTGTCTAATTCACAACAATGAGAAGGGAAGGGAAATAAAGGAAATAAGGGATGGTTGGTGGAGGAGATGCTTATTAAAAGAAGCTGCTAAAATAAACCTTTTAAAAGAAGACAAATTGCATCTGTGCAGTTAGGCTGGGGGATGCTGATTGGAAAAGGCATTATTTCATTTATAAAAGTTTGCTCTTCTCACACACTTTGTGAATGAAATTAGAATAATCTTGCTAAAATTTTGCAAGGCTTATTTTTCACCTCATTCAAAAAGGAAAAAGACATTTTTCCAAGAGGACATATGAGGTAAGACACAGAACATAGGTCTCTTAACAGTGAATGAAGTGATCCGATGTAACTAGAAAAAGAGAAAAAAAACACCTTTAAAATTTGTTTACATATTGAATACTAACAGAAGCTTAGTTGCAAAAGTGGTTGCTAGTGGTGTTTCTATGCTACATGTGGCTTTAATGTTCTGCAAAGTGATGCACACACAAGCCTCAAACACATCAGCGAGATCAAACATATTTGAAAAACAGGCTAAAGTTTTAAACTTGTAAGTATTAAATCAGGACCAGATAAAAGAACATAATACCTAGAAGTTTCTGGTTTCCTGACTTCCCTTCTCAGCTTTTCTGCATTTCCCCCCCTCCCTCCTTTTTTTTTTTTCCAGTAGCTCATATAAGCCTTTAATTTTTCATAGATGCAGTACTATTGTCTGTGAATAAATTGATGCAAATAAATGATTCCAGGTATTCCAGAAAAATACTGAGCTATACTAGCTTATGATGAATACATAGAGGTCACATCGTTGGTGTATTCATAGAGCACCAAAGCCTCTCAGGAATTTGGATTCACAATTGCTCAGAGCCAGCACTCCGGCTGTGTGCAACCAGCCCACCTATCTGCATTATCTGATGCCACTGACCACAGCAACAGGGAAAGGGACTCAATGACAGAGGATATTTGATACTTCAAATCACATTTCTATATTCTCTTGCTTTTGTACTGTCATCTTCTCTCTTAAACACAAATCCTGAGCACAGAACCCCAGTGCTGAATTTCATCTAGTCGTACTGCTGAATACATACACTGTTCTCCTCCTTTCGTGCAAATACTTTCATTGCTTGAAAATTAAATATACTTACTTAGAAGCTAGTAATGTATATTTACTTTACACATCAAAATTGTATGAAATAATTAATTTGCTTTGATCTCACTCGATGTTCCTCTGTATTACCGCAAGGAACAACAATAAACCCACCTGTTTTGTTTACAGTGTAGCTAAATGGCATAGGTGCAACATCAATCATTGGTTTATAAGATATAATAAGGTCACAGAAAAAGCTGGCGCAGCCCGAATGTGTTTTCCTTTAGAACTGACTACTTTAACACACTGATTGAAAGAGGGGACGGTAATGATCCAGCCAGTACTTATCAGGACAAAATTAGTAATGATATACAATCCCCGTGGTTTACAAGTAAGGAGCTCCAATTCTAACAAAAGTCCTAGTAATGCCCTGGTTTATAGTCCGAGTGAAATCTGCGTATGTAACCCTTCAAAACAGCTTAGTATTAAAAATAAAAAAATCCCAAACTCTGAACCAGAACCAACTTTGACTGTTTAGCGTTCATATAGTCATGTTTAGATATTCAAGCCCTTCGTGCAGTTCGTAAGGGCTGATCGTGAGGAAATTCATTGAGAAGGGTCAAAACCCACCAGTAAATTGGAAATTGTAGTGTTTATTGACCCCCTCCAGCCCCCCCCTCCCAAAGTTTTAATGATGCAGAAGCTGCATAATAATCTCCCCGTGAACCATAAACATAATAAAAGCTGGGGCCATTTCTAACATAATCTCTATCAGCAAGATGCCAGCGCTTTTCCAGATTTCCTAACGGGTCCCTGCTAATTCCATGCCAAAACTAGCAGTGGATTTCTTCCTTTTAATCTCCCCTAATGCCTTATTCGATTATTGTCACTGCTCTCCGGGCGCGCACCGTCCCTCCAGAGCCCGATTCCCCCCCGGGCACAGGCGGATGAGGCTGAGCGGAGCCAAAGGACACACACGGCCACGGCCCCCCCCGGACAGAGGGACCAGAGGGGACGGCAGGATGAGCCCCGCCACCGGCTCCCGCTCCAGCTGACGCCTCGGAGGGCACCCCAGGCATGGCTCTGCTCCTCGCCTGCCTCTACCTGGCGGCCAGGTGAGCCCACGGCCCCGGCGGCGGCCGGAGATGGTCGCCGGGGGCGGCGGAGCGGGGCGCGGGCGGAGGGAAGGGACCAGAGCAGCGGGGAGCGGGGAGGATGGAGAAGGGAGTGAGTCCCACGGGAGGGATGAGCTGGGAGGACGGAGAACGCAGCCCGACGGCAGAACGGAGCAAAGAGCATGGAGAATGGAGTGAGTCCGACCGGAGGACAGAGAGGAGAGCGAGTCTCATGAGAGGCATGAGCTGAGAGAAAGGGAAAGAAAGTGAGTCCGACAGGAGGGATGAATAGGGAGGATGGAGAAGCGAGTCCCACGGGAGAATGGAGCAAAGAGGATGGAGAATGGAGTGAGTCCAACAGGAGGACAGAGAGGAGAGTGAGTCTCATGAGAGGCATGAGCTGAGAGAATGGAAAATAAAGTGAGTCCGACATGAGGGATGAGTAGGGAGGATGAAGAATGGAGTGAGTCCAACAGGAGAGATGAGCTGGGAGGATGGAGAATGGAGTCCGACGGGAGAACAGAGCAAGGAGGATGGAGAATGGAGTGAGTCCAACGGGAGGACGGAGCAGGAAGGACAGAGAGGAGAGTGAGTCTCATGAGAGGCGTGAGCTGAGAGAATGGAAAATAAAGTGAGTCCGACAGGAGGGACGAATAGGGAGGATGGAGAATGGAGTGAGCCCAACAGGAGGGATGAGCTAGGAGGATGGAGAAGCGAGTCCGACGGGAGAACGGAGCAAAGAGGATGGAGAATGGAGTGAGTCCGACGGGAGGACGGAGCAGGAAGGATAGAGAGGAGAGGGAGTCTCATGAGAGGCGTGAGCTGAAAGAATGGAAAATAAAGTGAATCTGATGGAAGGGATGAGTAAGGAGGATGGAGAATGGAGTCCGACGGAAGGACAGAGCAGGGAGGATAGAGAATGGAGTGAGTCCCATGGGAGGGAAGAGCAGGGAGGATGAAGAGTCCAATGGGAGGACAGAGCAAGGAGGATGGAGAACAGAATGAGTCTGACAGGAGGATGAGCAGGGAGGATGGAGAGGAGAATGAGTCTCATGGAGGAATGAACTGGGAGGATGGAAAGGAGAGTGAGTCCGATGGGAGGATGGAGAGGAAAGTGAGTCTCATGGGAGGGATGAGCTGGAAGGATGGAAAATAGAGTGAGTCTGACGGGAGGATGGTGAATGGAGTGAGTCGGATGGGAGGGATGAGTAGAGAGAATGGAGAATGGAGCGAGTTAGAGAGGAGGACAGAGCAGGAAGGATAGAGAGGAAAGCAAGTCCAGAAGGAGGGATGAGTAGGGAGGATGGAGGGTGAGTTTGGCAGGGGCTGAAGTGAGGAGACAGCCAGGAGAGTTGAAAAGGAGAGCTGAGTAGGGAGATTGGAGAGGAGAGTTGGACAAGGGGCCAGGTGAAGAGGCTGACGGTGGGACTTGCGTCTCCTTGCAGCATAGAGAAGGTGGTAGGAGCTCAGGATGACGCAGGGGACCTCTACTCGGAAAACGTGACTCGGATCCTTGACAAGCTGTTGGACGGCTACGACAACAGGCTCCGACCGGGATTTGGAGGTAGAGGGGAGCCCCCATCCCTTCCAAGTGGCTGGTGGGCATGAGGAGCCTTCTCCTGGGCCGGCAGGAGGGGCATTGGGAGCCAAGGTCCCGGGGATGCTGCTCCTCACCCAGCTCCTCTCCGTGTCCCACAGGTGCCGTAACCGAAGTCAAAACAGACATCTACGTGACGAGCTTTGGGCCGGTGTCCGACGTGGAGATGGTAAGGGCCCTGCTTACCACCCCTGCTCTCCTTTCCTGGGATTCATTACGGTGGCATCTGAGTTGACCGTCATTAAAGCAGATTACGAGCCTTAATCCTCTTGACAATCTCTGGGGCCCGGCAGAGCGGGTGTGCGGAGCCGCATACGGCTATTTCCCTGGCCTGAGGCTGAGCATAGAGGGCATCGCCAGCCTCACCCGAGAGGTTAAAGATGTCTCTTTAACCTCGTTGAGAAGATTGGGAGCATCTGTGGCCCGATGCATAGGTTTGCAGGAGGGTTGCAGAGTAGGCGACAACCTGCTGAGCCCCTGTGGGGAAGGTGCCGTTTAGGGGTCAGCTGCCCCTTGCCTTGCTGGGTGCCTCCCAATCCCAGCAGCTGCAGACCTGGGTGCGCTGTCGATCGCAGCAGCAGCCCCAGGAAGATGTTAAGCCTTTGCCATGAGGATGGCATTGCTGTTCTCATTCTGGAGTTGACTTTGATCACTGTTTTTGCCCTTGTACACTTCCTCCAACGCCTGCTCACCTGAGCCTTCAGTTCAGTGCGCAGGCTGTGAGCCCCAAGATGCAGCCGAAAGCTTTTCCACCTCTCTTCATCAGTCATCCTAAGAGGAGGCATCACTTTGCTTCTTGCACATTTGCCTCCAGCCAAGGTTTAGCTCCATTTCATAAGCAACTTATGTAGAGAACTCCTTTCTGAAGGCTTGTGAGAGTATTACTAAGAATCCTAGAGAAAAATAACTTAGATTAACATTAACTTGACACCGTAATCCTACTGTGATGTGACTCACTCGCAACAGTCCTTTCTTTGCGAATAACCAAGCTGCAGTAGAGGTACTGAGCATGTCTTTTTGTTCCCGGCACGTTATTTTTTTGCACTTTTAATTAGTTATTTATATTTTCTTAGACCTCAGTCACTTTGAATTAAATTATTATCTCCAAGGGGACAATGAGGGCTTTTTTTAACTTACTCATATCAAAGTATCTGTTCACTGATTAATTTGTAGCTATTCCTTGAACAATAAGAAAATAGGGTATTTTTTCACAGCTACTTTTTTTAGTAACTACTTAATGATAATAGGATTACGTGTTTAAGCAGTAAATGAAATGCTATTGACATGTGTGTTAGGTTCTTTCAGGGAGGTACTGTATACACAGCAACTTGGTTCTGCTGGTCCCTACACATAGGTCAACTTCATATTTATTTTCCATAGGAATACACAATGGATGTCTTCTTTCGGCAGACATGGACTGATGAGAGGTTGAAGTTTAGTGGGCCAACGGAAATTTTGAGATTGAACAATTTAATGGTCAGTAAAATTTGGACACCAGACACCTTTTTTAGAAACGGGAAAAAATCAATTGCTCATAATATGACAACTCCTAACAAACTTTTCAGAATTATGCAAAATGGAACTATTCTTTACACAATGAGGTGAGACCCTATGCTTTTGCTTTACATTGACTTTTATTTTTGATTCTTTCAAGCCAAGTTTCTGCACACCATTTTTTTTTTCATTGTCATTTACTGTGATGTATTCTAGGCTAACCATTAATGCAGATTGTCCTATGCGGTTGGTGAACTTCCCCATGGATGGACATGCGTGCCCATTGAAGTTTGGAAGCTGTAAGTTTTTCCTGTACTTTTTTGGGTTTTTTTACAGTAATGCATTTGGTCTACCTGTGCGTGAGAAGATCAGAAGTGAGATTTGAAGACAATACATAATGATGTAGCTGAAATTAGTTATTATTTTTTTATATTGGAATCTTTATCCTCTGAGACTCAGACCATTCATAAGCACATGCATTTATTCACTGGTGACTGTTAAAGCATATTTTATTGTTTGTTTTTACACATCAAGTAGACAAAAGAGTCCTTCAGCAAGTCATAAAGGCTGTGGTACATTTGCTATACTCTAGTTTTGCAAATTATACCACATTAGTTCTGTGGTAATCAATGTGTGTGCTTTATAACGAATTCAGAAACAAAAGCTAGCGCCTGTCAGGTCCCACCTCAACCTTCTCTTAATGTTTCTTTTGCCTTTTGTCATTGATAAGATTAGGAATTTTCTGGAGCAGAATACATGTTTCTATAGGTATTTGAGCCACAGAAGGGATCTTGATACTTATTTTTTCAATTGCTTATACATTACATAATTAATGATAGTATTTTTCCCTCTGTCACTCAGATGCTTATCCAAAAAGTGAGATAATTTACACATGGAAAAAAGGACCCCTGCATTCAGTAGAAGTACCACAGGAGTCTTCCAGTCTCCTCCAGTATGACCTCATAGGACAAACTGTATCTAGTGAAACAATTAAATCTAACACAGGTAAGACGTAGCCATGTGGGAACTACTGACATTATAAAACACATCTTGAAAATAAATTACAGGGGGTTTCTCATCTAGAGCAGAATTAGTTTGAGTGTCTTTGCCATTTTAAAAAGTAAAATAATTGGAAAAAAACCTAACCATTGTCTCTTACAAGAAGACTTCTCAAAATAGTCTTTTAAAGCATACTATTTTTCGTGCGGTTCTTAAGAATTCCCTGTCTCTCCACCCCAATAAAAAAAAATACACAAAAATGAATATTATTCTCCTCTGTTTCCACAGGGTCATTTTACCTTTGTTAATCAGCTTATTTTTATTATGCACTATGAAGCCTGTAAGTGGTTTCCTCGGAACACTGTATGTTGGCTTTAAGCCAATATTTACTCATACGTTGCCAAAATAATGCTTACAGACTTGTCTCTTAACAGGTGAATATGTAATCATGACAGTTTATTTCCACTTGCAAAGGAAGATGGGCTACTTCATGATACAGATATATACTCCATGCATTATGACAGTCATTCTTTCTCAGGTGTCTTTCTGGATTAACAAGGAGTCTGTTCCAGCCAGAACAGTTTTTGGTATGCTGCATTAAGGTCTTTGAACAGCTCAGCATCACATATGCCATTCATTCATTCATTACTTGTTTGTTTTAGGTGAATATTCACTTCAGCTGCTCTATTTCCATCTTCAAAGGAAAATAGGCTACTATCTCATTCAGACATACATTCCATGCATCATGACTGTTGTCCTGTCTCAAGTTGTGTTTTGGATCAACAAAGAATCTGTTCCAGCAAGAACCGTAGCTGGTATTTTTGTTTTGTTCTTACATCATTCGCTTCATTCATTGTATTGCATCTGTTGTATCAAATAGCTACTGTAATCCAGTGGGGATTGGAAAAGACAGTGAATAGGTTTCAGTGAACAAAAGTAAATACTAAGATTAAATTAAATAATAGTTGATCTGCTCACTAAGGTCAATGTGCTTTACTCAGAATGCTTAGTTAGCCAGAATTGTTTGTGATGTTTTTCTTCCCCTCAATATTTTTTCATATGCAGGAAGGGACAATTTCAGGGTAAATGTCAACCTCTCCATTTTTTAAAGAGGAACTTTTCTATTGATTTAGTCTCTTGTGAAATCAATCTGAATTAAAGCTTTTAAAAAAAACCCAAAAGCCACAGGGGAGGGAATTAATCTCATCTGACAAAAGGTACCTCATCTAGCACTCGTTGTCTTCCCCTTGTCTGCAAAGGTATCTAAACAACTAGCAAGGACTTGAGATTGATAAAGTTAGGTGAGAAGAATCTTGTCCCTAGGACAACTTGGAGTTGTAATATGAAAGATCTGTCCTTATTCCATGGCAGGCTCTTTTTTTCGTAATTAACGCTCCCAAACCTGTGAGTTTTGTCTCCTTAATTTTTAATGTGTACTCTGCTAATAAATTCAACACACGCTCCCACTTGAATATTGATAGGATCTGAAATGGTAGTTATTGTTAAGGGATAAGCTTTCACTGACTGATGTTTCTAGAAGACAAATAATAAAAATACTAAGCAAAAAAAAGAAAAAAAAATTGAAAAAACTTTGTGAATCCACTGCCCAAACATACATGTTTTGCCTAGTATTTCTATGTAAAGAATTCCCTTTCTGAGACTTGTCTTCAGTTACAAAAAGGCAGCTATGTGTTCCCCAAGCATAAATCATGCAAGTCTCATAATTAAAAATCAGTCTATAATTGTAGCTAGCAAGATACGGAATTAGTATAATGTGATTTTGGTCAAATGGCATTTCATAACGGTATAGAATGATATTCATAAAAGGATTCCTAACTTTTAGGAATGGTAGGTGAACACAACTTTATTTGTTGCCTCTGAAGGAAGATCAACACTTTCATTCCTGTAAAACCCTCTTTGGGAACTAGGATGCAGTTTGGCATCATTAAGCACTTTCAAGTATTATTTTCTTGCAATTGGGATTTCTTTAAGTTTTAAAAAATACTAAAATATGAAGCAATAGGCTTTCAAGGAAGTTTATTTCATCTGAAGCATAATATATATATAGAATGTTTATACACAGATACTCCAAAACTCTGGAATAACAGCTCTTAGATGTCATACTGACAAAGTAAACATAAAATTAGGAAAAGAAAATATTTTACAAAAAAAGTAAAATAGACATCTTTCTCAGTATTGCAGAAAACTAGTCATGTTAGCATTTCAAAAGAATATTTCAGTCCTTATTCCATTCTTATTTCTCCCAGGCACAGTCTGAATGTATATTCCCTACTAATTCAAAACCCCATGGATTCTGAATACCTTCATGTAGGGAAAAGAGGGCAAATTCTTATGACAAAAAAAGACTTTCAGATCCCAGTAAAACCAAAAAAGTTTAAAATGGAGAAATAAGTCTTGTTTCTGCATCATATTGCAAATACTTAAATTGTGAATTTTCAGTTTTACTTTTAAGTTCCCAAACTGTAAGTCTGAGATAAGAGAAGTTAATAGGAGAAAAATCAAACTGGTGTGCCCAACCAATTTCTCAGAACAATTTCATTTAACAGCTCCGTTTACCTCCAAAATGGATGCCAGTTATCCTTTGCAGGTAATATTGCAATAAATACTCTGACCATTGTGAAAAGATAAATCAATAGTCATAAGCACCTGCTCTCTACTGGTCTGCAGGTGAAAGATAGGAGACAAATACTTGAAGAGGCCCTCATGTTCTTTATAAATGTGTCATTGGAAAGAACATGAGACTTCTAGTAAGAAATTCCTTATTTTATGTGGAGCTATATACATATATATGTATGTATGTGTGAAGTTCTATGAAATGTTAGGTAATTTGTAACTTACATAAAACTTTAGGTAATTTGGAAGTTACCTAAAATAAGTAACATGGTTACCAGAGGCCTAATTTTAAATATGCTCCAAATCTATATAGTGATGGCTATTATTTCACATTTAGATATGCTTATCTTTTTTTGATATGCTTATCTTTTTTATTCCTAGCAAAAAAAATTCATCTGCTGTTTTGCAGAATTATAGTAGTCAGCTTCTACTTTCCTAGCAGGCCATCCTGGGAATTTTAAATATCTAGTCATTAAATTTTACTTATAATAAAGTCTCAGAGAGGGAAAAGTGTTTGGGTCTTTTTGTTGTTTCATTTTTCATAGAAAAGAGAACATATTTCAGTATTTGCACTATGCAGCAGAATCTTCAAAACTTTCTAAGAAGTGTTCAGAGTGGAAAGGCAAGGGTAAACAATCATCAGTTAGAGTTTACTAACTGTAATTTGGCAATCAATTTGATAAAGTAGTTTTCCACAGAGCAGAGCATTTCATCAATATTCACTCCACATTGAGAGAAGCCTTATCTATATCTGTAATAGAATAGGAGTCCTATTCCTAAGTTTAAATTCTTGCTGCAGTAAGTTTTTATTCAGACACAGAATATATCATTTTTATTACTAACTAGCACATGGACAGATTCTAATCTAATCACACATCATATTGAATAGTTCATTGTGGACCTTTGAAATTGAAATATATCTCAGCATACTTGTATTCATATTATAAAACAAATCTGTCACATTTGGGAGAACTAGAGATCCTACATATTTTTATCCCATCTCCTATATTCATTTCATTAAAACACGCTAAGTAATGACATTGGGATATAGCTAACCACGGGCAGCTGGCAAGCTACATCATGTGAGAGAGTTGAAAAAAAAACCTCTGAAAAAAAAATCAAGTCATCCTGTCTTGGTGCTGCAGTATGCAATGACACTGCATCCTTTCCACTGAGCATCATTCACAGTGTTTTGATTCATCATCACAACATGACAGTATAACATCATTTACTTTCCCACCTACCCTTTTCCATCTGCAGAAAAGAGCAGAAGAGGGTATTCTCCACCTCCCTGTCTTTAAATATGTGTATTTTTCACATTATAGCAGGCATAGTTATAAGTAAACATGAGTCACTCAGGTTTATATATTAATGAATGAGTTTGCTCTTGCACTTTTTGCTTGTATCAGGCAGCAGTAAGAAGTAAGTGTATGTCCTACATTATTAATTCTGTACACTCCAAATCAGAAAGAATAAAGCCATGAGTTGGTGTGAAGAACGTTTTGAGGCCCATGAACTACGTGACTAGATTTGTTATGTGTAGATAGATAAGCAGCTTTAGCGAAGTAGCTTTTCTGTCCCTCCACATTTGTAACTATGGTTGCTTTCAAGACAAGGTACCATGCATGAACCTTAAAGAATGCATGCAGTGATTAAGGACAACTGCACAGAGGACCAAACTCTTATTGCTAGAAATGCTTGGATCATAGCCTATTGCTGATATTTACGCAGAACTCAATTGATTTAGTGCATGTTCTGTAAGCCATGATCTGTCTTGTGCAACAACAGAAGAAAGAGAGGATCACTGCTGGGAAATGACAGTATGTTAACCCAGATTGCTGCCAAACATTCCACTTACTAACCCCTAAAGTAAAGTTTCTTTCATAGTTTGAGCCCAAATTGTGATATACCCATGTTTACCACAACTCTAAGAAGCTGCACCATAAGGATTATCTTAACTTTCAGTCTGCTCAGTGTATTAAGGAAATTTGTTCAGAGCTTTTAGAAGCTGAAGCCAGTATACATGAATTACTTAAGAATGCAAAATACTCAACAGTCTAGTTAGATAGCAAGTACGTAGGACGACAGCTAAAACCAAAGAGGAGTTGGGGTATTTTTAATATATATGAAGAGTAGCAAGGTGGAAGCAAAATTCTAATGTCCCCGTTTTCTTTCTCTTACATTCAAGGAATCACTACAGTTCTAACAATGACCACTTTAAGCATCAGCGCACGCCATTCTTTGCCCAAGGTGTCCTATGCTACCGCCATGGATTGGTTCATAGCTGTGTGCTTTGCCTTTGTCTTCTCTGCACTTATTGAGTTTGCAGCTGTCAACTACTTTACCAATCTTCAGACTCAGAGAGCAATGAGGAAGGCAGCCAGGGCAGCGGCACTGGCAGCAGCGCTATCAGCAGCAACTGTACCGGCAGAGGACGAGATTGTCTCGGTAATTGCTTGCTTTTCTGATAATAAGCATCATATAGGAAGAGGCAGTTGAAGTAGCAAATGCAAAACAATATTAAGGTGGATTTAACCTGAAACAGATTATGTAAGCAGATCGTATCTATTTATCACACATAATTCTCATTTTGGAATATGAAAGAATTTATTCATGTTGTTTATTTAAATTTGAGATACAATTTACTAGAGAGATATTTATCTGGTAAGATATTTAAGGAAAGCCATTAGACTGTTAGCCATAATACTCCTACCGAGCAATGCTGTAGGTAGTGTGGTCAGGCAGCTGTGGTTCTCTCAGTAAGTCTGCAGAATTTGTAGGATTCTGCACAATGGAATGAGCATGTGCATTGGCCAGATGATTATGGCATCACTGTAGGATGCTGGTACATACCATAAGTGGGTCAACTGGAAGAAGAGGAATTAGCCTTTACATAAACTTGGCATCTGTTACTTTCATAAAAATCTTTGTTGGTGGAAGCTAGGGGAATGAATGTAAATGAATGTAAAGATTAATGATAGATTTTACTGTGTGCAGACAGGAAGGCCCTCTAGTATCAAAAAAGTTATGTCAGAATAGCCTGTAAATATTATTCCTTACATCTCGGGCTAAGCCATGAGTGCTGCCTCACAACATATGTTAATATACTTATCGCTATAGTCCTCTTGTTTCCAAAATCCATTTTGCTAAGACCACGTTTCCCATTGTGAGTGAAATAACAGAATTTGAATGACCTGCAAAACCTCTGAAGCTGTAGGTGAATAAGGAACTGAGAGCCATTAAATATCAGGGTAACGCCTTACCCACCAGATAACAATTTTTCCACATTTCTTTCTTATTGTAGATTTAGAGCTATTTCTGAGGTTCTGACGTCCCTTTTCTTTGCCCCATGCCTCTCAGATCGTTCCATTTTTTTACCTCTAAATTCCCTCATAACTTTTCCTTCCAGATATATCTTTGTTTTGGTTGCTGCTTTTCTATTTGCCTTATCTCCCTATTTATTCCTTCTCCTTTTTTAAAATATTGTTTCCTAGATCACTAGTTAAAAAATACTATTAGAATCCATGACTTATAAGTTGAAATGTTTATTAATTATCTATTATTATAATTAAAATCTTTCCCTTCTCTCTCACCTCAGGCTTTGGTACCTTGCCTTTTCTAATCTGTGATTTTTTATATCACTTTCTTTTTTAGATAGGATAGTTAAAAGTTTTAATCCACTTATTGTGCTATTTTTATTTAAGATTTTTAAGTGCATGGAATCTGTCAGAATTTTAGCTACATGAAAGGTTGGAGACTAGTGAACAGCAAGTCAAAAATTCTTACCATCTTTTGCATTTATAGAAGTCATTCTATATATATAAGGTGACAATTCTTACACTGGGAACATCTCTGAAGTTTGTGAACGTTTACTTAATTTGGGGGAGTTCATTTGTGGAAATTAAAGTCAGCAAGTAAGATATTCTTACTTGAAAATGCCTACAACTGCCAATGGAACTCTGCTACCAGTAGCAACAAAGTGTGGGAATGATGGAACTATTATTTTCTGTATGATGGAAGATCCATTTTCCAGCTTTGTGTAAGAGAAGATGAGGGAGGCAGTTTTAGTATAAATGAAAATTCAAAGGAGTAATAAAACAGCCAGTTAGAAGCTTTTGCTGCTTGAGTGAGGACTTAAACTTGTCAAAATAAACATATTTACAGTACATAGTCAGAGGTTTTTTTTAAATCCCAAAACAGATATATTTTTTGAAAAAAAAAAAAATCTGTCAAAAATAGTATCAGAAAGCCTGATTCCTCCTTCAGTCTAGTAATTTTATTTAAAACCTTATTCAAATGAACAAAACTTCTTCTCACAAGTCTTTATATTGTAGACCCAAAACATGTACACTCAGAAAGGAAAGATGGCAGAAGACCAGATTCTGCTCCACTGTACTAAGAAAAGCATGAGGAACTCTGCTCTACACATTGGACTACAGTGGTTTTAGTAAGAGAGACAATGGTCTGACTGTGCTGAGCTAACTGACGACGGCCCAGCAGGCCTGTTCGGTTCCAGGAAAGAGTCTCTATTTACCTCAGTTAACTCAGAGCAGAATTTGGCTTGCTCTCTTTGTCAGCTGCAGGCAATCCGTGTGTGAAAAACAAAACTATGGGTGTTTCACTCCAAAATACGATGGCAACAAGCTGAGTAGTCATCTGGACCCTGACAGAAACCTGGTTTTATTCATATGGTGACCAAGCTTGTTCTAGCATGTCAAACCCAAACATTATATATACATACATAAATATAAAAACATTACAGCGTCTAGCTTTTTAATCCATTTCAAATGTGTGCTTTCTGTATCAATCATATTGTTTCATCATTATGGCTTCCTTTATCCAGCAATATCCCAATACTGGAAATTGGCAGGGGAAGGGAAATTGGTGATATTGTCTGCAACGCACCATATGAAGTGACACTGTGCTAGATGGTCAGGGAGTACACACCACAGACCAAGACATCCTTTCCATGTGAAAGACTACATGTAAAAGACAAAATATTGTCACAAGGTGGTAGCTTGATTACCATTATGTACTAAAAGACTTGTTGTTTTAACAGAAAATAGCACAGAACAGAGAAATACTGCTGGGTGAGCTTCCTTCTCCTGACACAGAGCCTTGACCCTGTATTTCGAAATGGCATGGCGTGGGCAGAAGAGGATTCTCATTCTCTTTAAAAACCCTGCCCAACTACAGAGCAGCCGTATGTCACTTTGGTGAAGAGGATTTAGCTTTTTGTAATTACGTCAGAATATATTGAGTGTGTTTAATGAGTATCCTAGTGTAACTGAAAGGACAGCGCTTTTTTTTTTTATTATCAACAGCCTTTTTTGAGATCATCCTAAATACAGCTATACGCATTAAACACTTGACTGAGAACATGGCACTATAAGCAGAATTAGGGATACCTTCTTGCTCCTCCACAATTCCAGATTATCAAGCAGACAATTGAAAACAAACAACAACTTCCAATTATATTGACTTTTTGTTTTCCCAATAAGGGAAGTAGATGCTAATTATTGGTTCTGCCTGAGAGAAACATTCATCCAATTGACAAAGCCAATGCAGTAAGGAAGGTTTAGAAGTAGCTGAAATCATACACCAAAATAGTAGGATTAAAGATGAGTTGGCTTTAGGATTTTTTTAATTCAATATTGAAGTCTAATCCCAGTACCTTTTTTGCAGTGAGAACAAAACAACCTAAGTTACGTTACAGAAAAATCCTCAAACACGTCTAGTGCTGTTTGTACAATTCTGCCTCATTTAGACACTGAAGGAAGTAATTTTTATGTGTAGCAGAAAATTAGCAAAGTAAATGTAGAGACAGGGGTTGTTCTGGGCTGACACTGATAAGTTGAAGAGCTGAACGTGACTCTGAATATTTAAACCTGTTTAATATAAACACATATTTTGACAGAGGCTCTGTACTAATTATATTTGTGCAATATGCTACATATAAATATTTGGAAGAGAGCCTTACCACACTACATTCACATTGAAAAGACAATAACCAGGGTTCCAGTTTCTGTTCTCCTTAGTGCTTACCTCTTTTGTATGACAGCAATTTTAATATAACGAGTGTGGTACGTTTTTTTGAAGTTATACATCCTGCCTCTGTTGTCTCTTCAGATATTTCATGGGAAGTAAAACATCTTTGAAATAAGTTAACAGCCTTTCCCCTAACCACCTTCACCAGACAGTTGGACTAGATTTTGAGAGGCACATTTCAGTCCCTGAAAGTTAAGAAAGAATTGCAATGTGGCCTTCCCATGCTCCAAGTGAGCAATTTAACCTAAGCAGTTTAACCCTTCACCCAGGGTAAAATGCAAAGAAAAAAAATACCATATTCTTCCTCACAATATTTCTAAGAAATGAAATTCAGAATTCCTAAAGAGATGTCTAAAGCTAGGACTATTAACAATTTCTAAACTATATTCAGCTTTTAATTATGCAGAACACTCTTTATAACTGTTTGTAATACACATTTTTTTAATCAGATTCCACAGTGAGAAATGCAAAGAGATATCTAAATTACAGGTTATAATGAGTCTTTGGAATGAGATGGATATTTAAACTGCACAGGACTTTAAAGATTGAGACACCTTAGTGCATGCCCAAAAGGAGGTCTTAGTAATCAGGTGAACTTCCCTGCTGCATAGCACTGCATGTGGATTGTTCAGTTGCTAAGCAGAGTTTTTTCAGATCACATCATTGAAAGTAGGGGCTAAATTATACTGAAATCCCTCTCTGGGACCTAAGTGACTAGGATGTGATTTTCTGTGTATAATATGAATGGTTGAAATTACTCAAACTGTATCTTCTAATGAGATGAGTACGGGAAAAAGAATAATATAATAATTATATAATAATATATTCAATTTAGTATTCTGCTGCATCCAGACATTGAATGATAATCCTAGGTTTTTTTGTGTTCCTGGGTTCGTTTTGTGTTTTGTGATGTCAGCAAAGTTAAATATCCTTATTCCAATAAACTGTAATGAGAAATAACACATTTCTTGCTTAAACTTTTAGAATTCGTTTTTAGAAGCCTCTTTTTACTGCATTGCTGCAGGGAAGAGGAGACATAAGCAAGTAAAAGAAAGATAAGTAAGGACAGATATTAATTTGTTTAAAGTTAGCCAGTATCTGAGTGCATACGTAACATAGTCATGTTACTGATAGGTCATAAACTAAATTGATAGTGAGAATATGCATTTGCAGTTTGAAGGAACAAAGAATAGCAGAAAAATTTACAAATATGAATTACAGAAGTTTCTTGAGGAAACGATACAAAAGAGCAAAGCACATTCATAAATCACAGTTTGCATCGATATAAAATTCGGAAAAAGCAGACAAAGGAATTACATTTATTTCAAGGTTATATGAGCTGTATTTTTTAAAATCTGAGACCCAAGCAATTTCCTGAGAGCCTCCTGAGATATTCTGAGCATAAGAAAATTCTAGTGATATTGATGAGAGTTGTGAGAGAGCAGCACCTTTTATAGACAAGCTTTGTGAGCTTTCTAGAAGATCAGATAACTGAGTTGCAACAGCTTAACAGAAGCCAAACTATACCTTACTAGCCCACATAGATGCCAGTCTTTGTCTGCTCCAGTTTTATGGTATCTCACATTAAACAGTGATATTGCAATCTGTTTTGTGTTACTGGGTAGTCATAAGTAAGGACAAATTTAATTGCTTGATGGGACTTGCATTCCACATGAGTGTAAGAGTATTTCTTTGAATTAGGATCAGTTACTTAACAAAATTCATTATTTCAGCTTGCCATGCCTCAGGCTTATTGTTGTTGCTCTTGCTGCTTGTAGAACAGTCCTTTTGAGTGACTGGCTATGTAAACTATGCCAAATAGGTTATTCATTCCCGTTTTCTCTGTTTTGCTAAGGTTTCATTATGTCATTGTAAGTAATCTTTGTCAAAAGGAAAAGTTAAATCTAAATATGGCAGACAAATTATTGTAGATGCTGTTCACAACTCAACTGTCATGAGAAACTATATGATTCCCTCTCACTGTATCCTTCTTTTGGTTTAGCAGTAAATTCCAGTGAAAAATATGAGCTGTGGTTCTGTGGCAGCAAGTCTGGTCTATACTCAGCTACCACACTGAGAAACATCTTCATTACACATCTGGGGTAAATTTGGACTTAGAATTCCACATCCTAGATAGTGTTATAAAAGAAAATAGTCCTGATCCTGACTTGCTACATGGACACATAGAAGTTTTAAACACAGTATGAAGAACTCTTGGGGTTTTAATGATTTACACCAATTCTAAAACATTTCCTCAGCAGATGAAGAGCGTGACAAAAAGCTGTGGCTTTATTGAGACCGTAAAATGCACTGGTCCTTCCTGAGTGTTGGAACAAGGTATTCTAGGTAATGAGAAGTGATTAATATAACTGTATTGATAGGAATGGACAGAAGCTGTCCCCAAAGTGGGAGCATAATCATGCTTCCAAAGTTCTAAGGATGCACACTGGCTCCAGATTTTCCCATCTCCAACTTGAGATGAAATCACATTGAGATAATCTGCCTTCTAGAGCAATACTCCTTCTACAGGAATGAGATTTAATAAATATAAACAAAATAGCAATCAAGACTACACTTTTTGAAGTGCCAACTCACAATGATTTTGCTACCTTTACATCCAAAATACGTTCAATAGTGACCATCATCCACATACCATATTCTACATGGGGTTTGCCTGATTCATGCCTGACTGATCCAGGGCAGAATTTGACCCACCTTACACCAGAATATGCATTAAGAAAAAGGCCAAGATTCACCTTAGCACCTATATTTTTAGGAACCACTTATTCTCTGCAAAAGGTCCAATTATCTTGCGGTAAAGTGAAAAACAAGCTACCTTACAACTTTTACAGTTCAGTTCATAGCAGGGCATACGAGCAAAATGGAACAGTAGCTTGAATGAAAGCAGTAGTCTGCTTATAGAGTGGGATTATTATTATTATGATTAGCGCAAGTGGACACAGATAACCCTCTTTCTGTTTCTGAGACGCATCCGTAGATCATCCTGCATTTAAATCTGTCTGTTGCTTGTTGTGTTACTGGGAAATACAAACCCAAACATCTGTGCTCCAGATAGGCACAACCCCAGAATATCAATGCCATTTAATATCCATGCAAAACATACTAGTCACTTAATGTGTAGATGGCAAAGTGGAAAGAGAAGGATGTGCTAAGAAATGTTGATGGTATGTGGAGGAAGAAAAAGTTAATAGGTAAAAGAGGTATATACAGAAAAAGCACTTTTTTTTTCCTGAATATGATTATGTTCTCTCTACCTTTTACTTAGACTAAAATCAGCAGTGAGGGATTCACCTCTCCCTAGTTTATGCAGGACACCACTCCTTTCATCTATGATCAGAATTTGACATCACGTAGCAATGACACTTATTCTGTTACTCTGGCAGAAACACTGACTACTAAAAGGATACTTGTTTTAACTCCATTTGAAGTCATACATGAGATACCAAGTGTGCTGAACTACTCTTTTATCTAGAAATTGTGGCCCAAATATAGGCAGAGTATTTTAGGAGGTGCTGCTTTTCCTTTTAATGACCCATTCATTTATCTGATTGACTAAATTCTGTTTCCATGCATAGAAATCCTGCAAGATAAATCCCAAAAACGCTGACAGTGGGCTACATGTAAGTGAACGATTGTCACTGACTCAGACCCAAAGAATTACTTTGGAAATTGCATATGTAACAGAATTTTCCTACCTTAAAGCCATTCAAATGTTGCTATTCCATTTTACAATAGAAATATATACTGTTGTATTGTAAGTTACTTACATTACTTAAGAATTCTCTCATCAGCCTCAGTCAATGAGTTATCCAGTTCTGCTGACCAAAAACTCTGTTTATTCAAACCCAAGAACAGCTGTCTTGTGTTGTGCAATTTTGCTGCACAACATTTTTCATCAACAATCTGGAAATAAGTTTTGCAGTCCTTTACTCACGAAGCCTTAAGCTCAACTAAAACACTGTATATGAGCATTACTTAGTAAGCTCCAAGGTACTTCTATTGCTCCCTGTTAACAGAAAACTTGAATACTTCATATCAAAAACAATAAAAACCAACTTGACGCTCTAGATATTCTTCTGTATTTTCTCAACCATCAGATGAATCTCATGGCTGTTACCATGCTTATTAGTTGTAGTCCAGGCTAGTGGCACTAATAGCAAGGCTTTTGAAAGTTTCCTTTCGTTTGATACTGCTGTGAAAGTGGGTGGCTAATATCCATTAGAACAGGCTCAGACTTTGTGGGAGATGCTGTTCCTAAGCCTTTTCTGTAAGGAAGAGATCTATTACTTCCATTCCTGTGAAAGTTAAAGATGGCAACTTGGCCACAAACAAGAGAGGCATATATTTTGAATATACATGTCAGCCTAGCAACTAAGAGGTAAACACTAAATGTACCTAAGGTTTAACTAAATTTTTAAGAGCTTTCATATAGCTGTCTGAAGAGTAATTTGACCCAGCTATGAGTATTGCACAAAATATAGGAATACTTTGGTTTCCTTTCACCATAAATGAAAACAAAAATATTTCCATTACAGTTTATATGAATATTTGTCTTCAGTTGTATATGTGAAACTGCTCTGGGAATGATGATATATTCGAAAATGAAATTTCATCCTAGAAAAAGCTACAGGTCAATTTCGCATTCCTGTCTTCAGCACCTGTAACATCAGTTTGTTTCCTTTTGTGCTACAGTCTTCTAGTTCATAAGCAGCTAGTTTGGGGACTAATAACAGTGCGATAGCTTGATTTCATTGAGTGTTTACCAAAACTCAGCAATGCACTCACACAGTGAAGCTTGCACTTGAGCCTGCCCATATTTGCTATTTTGTTTAAATTCTGTTCCTATCTACATGGACTTCCATCATACCAATATTTAGATACACTGTTACCCTTTTTTATTTTTCTTTTAGCTCTATCTTTTATTTTCCTTTCTGTCTTGTAGTTTCTGTTTATTACTGAGTTAAAAATACAGAAAGTACATATTCTATTATTCCTTTACAGCAAAGCTTTAGGCTACTAATATACCTTTGTATATTTGCATTGTTTCGACAATTTACTTAGTTTGCTCTACAGTAGAGAAGTAGAAATAATCACAAAGTTGAGTAGAAAGGTAGAGAAAAGCCTAATGATCACAAAACCTAAGACACTGTACCCAAAACCCACTTTTTCTTTTTTCTTCCACAGCATTCTGACTCCAACTGTAACCTGAAGAAGCGAGTAAACTCTCTAGCGTCTCAGGCAGATCAGTCTCCTGACGCCAGCATAATATCACATACTGCATCCCCATGTCAACCGGTGCCTGTTCCTCCACCAGCCCCACCGCCACCACTGCCACCAATTGGAGGCACAAGTAAAATAGATCAGTATTCTAGGATCCTCTTTCCATTGGCATTTGCAGGATTCAACCTAGTATACTGGGTTGTTTATCTTTCAAAAGACACTATGGAAGTAAGTAGCAGAATTTCTGAATAATTGCTTGTTATATGCACTATGTTTATTTGAACAATATTACTGTAATTGTTCATTTACTCTTGCAACTCCGGTTAATCTGTCCTTTTTGAGGAAAGTTAATGGCTTTCTCTAAATGATCAGGTGTGGTTTCCAGTATTAGTGGCATTCTACAATGCAGAAAAGCTAAAGTTGAAACATGGAAACATTTATTTCTATGCCATGTTGCACTGAGCAGAACACATTGTGTAACACAATATATGATGCCATTTTCAGCAAACAAACTAATCTTAAATCTTCCATTTCTTAATCTTCCTATCTGCAGTAAGAAATGGTAGAATTATCTGTTGAAGCAATGTAGTGAAGGAGATAACAACTTCAATATTCCCTAAGGTTTTCTCAGTATGGTAATGAGATAACAGTCTCCCTCAAAAAGTTTGTTATTAATTGTAAAAGTTCATCCATACTACGAAGAATTCAAGTGCCGTATAGTATACAGTCTGTGAATAGAGTCCCTATTTTTATACATTTTAACATTTTCCTGCTTCTTCATGAAACTGATGTGTTTTATACAGATAAAATTCCTGAATCCTTCGCTTTACTTTGTTTGAATCAGGCAGCATGATCATGTCTTTAGATACCCATGAGGTCCAGAAGAGGTGTGTGCCCTGCAAATTGAGCATCTCTGGAATAATCAGTGATTACCTTGTAATTTTCAAGCAGTCATAAAACTTCAAGCCTTTAAAAGTTTAATTTTCCCCTTTTGCCTATATACAACTAGTAGTATCCCATTTCCTTGGTAAAAAAAAAATTATTCATTTGCCTCCTTGCCACAGAGCTTTTGATTCCCACTCTACATTGCAGTCAATAAGATTGGTATATTTGCTTTATTTAGGAAGCGAGACAGATAATGACAGCATTTAGATAGTACTGAATGCACAAACTCCCTGTATCAATAAAATCAGAGGCTAGCAGTCTGATATGTGTGGTGAATAGATTGTACCCTTATTTCCTACATTAGATGTAAAGCAGGCCAAGGGAAACCTCATGGACAGCCAAGAGATGTTGCAGTTCAAAGTAGAAGGACAGTGCTGATCACCTGATTGGCAGCATCTTGCCTCTGCCTGAAGCAAAGACTACTAGCCTCTAATTTTGCTGATTTTCGCTACTAGTATGATCTGGAAAATGCAGTCTCTCAAAGGTGAAGCATGCTGCCAAGCAGCTGATATGAAATCAAGAGGGCAGGAAGATAGGAGGCACTATCTCTTACAAATATTTCTGCAGATGTCTCTCTCAAGAGGTCACAGCTGCTAACTCCTGACCACTCAAAATCTGCCCAATGCTAAATTTAGCATTTCTGCCAGAGCTACTGATCCTGCTATTAAAATATTGACTATGTGTGCAAATTACTTATCTCAATCAGAGAAGGGAAGTATCAGAAAAGCTCATATATAATCATCACAACTTTTGTTTAGAGGCCAGTTCCTCAGCCTGTGTAGAGCACCATAACTCCAGGGATTTCACTGAACCATTTGCATTTTGGATCTAGAAACATTTTGAACGTAGTTACCATTCCCATTGGTAGTGATGAAATGTTTACCCTGAACCTTGTATTTTAATAGCTTTATAGGAACTAGGCTTTTAAAATACTACTTTAGGTCATAGTGCTGACCATAAATATTTTTTAAATGCCCCATTTGCAAGTTCACAAGTCTTCTCACAAACTCAGAAATTATGTTCTGTACTAGCCTTATAGAATGTCAGAAGTCCAGCAGCAAGATTTAGAAAGCAGAAAGTATTGACAGGTGGGGTATTTTGAAGAAAGTAAGCAATTATATAAAGTGTTGATGAAGATCTTCATAAATTAGTTTCTTGTTTGTGCACTCAATTTTAACTAATAATGATTGTGATATATATTGCTAGGTTTCTAACTCAATGTGGTATCATTTTACCAGTCATTACTTTCAAGGAAAACCAGACCTGGTTTTGCTTTAAAAACATTAAATATATGTAAGCCTTTCAATTGAAGCAGAGGATACACAGAAGTAAGGTGAGCAAATCACTGCATACTTCAAGGGCAGATCAACTCAATGACAAGCTCAAGTCCAAAAGATTAAATATTGGCACAGTATCACTCAGTTAAGAAATTTAATTTCATTTATAAATTGCATTTTGTGCAGTATTTTGGGTATATTAGCTTTTCTTTTAGGAGTTACTTCTCTGAGTTCATTTGGCTTCTGTTTAAAATAAACCAGGGAAAAATTATGATACCGTATTTCCTGTGCATCAATTCTCATAATGCACCTTTTGAGGGTTTTGATTAGTTTATTTGGATTGCAGAACATCGTCTGTTATTGTGGAGATTCCTAAGCTGGACCATTGCCGATGTCTTTTGATGGTGCATATAAAGAAAGAAGCAGTATTTCACAAATCTGTTCATAGAAGTAGATTATTAGCACAGGAATCAAAGATAATTTTTAACTCCTTTCATTGTCTTCCAGACAGACTTTTCCTTTGATGGGAGTGCAACAATAATTTTCTTACTTTACGTTCTGGATTCAGAGCATCAGCTAGAATGAGCAGTCTTGTTAGTGTAATGACACAGGATTTCATGGAAGGAGGAGCTCTCTCCTAAAGCTGTTTGGTAGCATTTCTGTGCACTAGTAAGCAGTTTTTGTATGGCTTAAGTAATGGGCCATATGTTAGAGAAATGAAGAAGTCATTCTTCTATATTGTGTTTGATACTATTTATAAGAACCTTGGGGCTTGAGTACTTTTCAAAGTGCTCCTTGGGGTATCTTTTTCTTCCCTCTCTGTTTAATCATTTTATTTTAGGAAGACATGAAGTTAACCACCCTTTCTCTTACTATAAATGTAAACTAAGAGCATGCTAAGTACAGAAATTTTAGGATTTGGAAGTTTGTATGCTGAAGAAGGTGTTTCTAATAAAATGTATGCCTTGAAACAGTTGAATATTATTTTTCAGCTAGGATTGAGAATGTTGAAATAGTATCTGTGGCCAAACTCTGTACTTCCATATATACTGAATCAAGTCCAGCTCAGCAAGCCAGGAAGTTTAGTATTTTTAAGCAAAATAACAGCATTTGAAAAAATAAAAAAACAATTCCAAGTTGAAATTAAGTGCTGCAGCCGAGTACTTTTTATACGTGGACAGGATAAATTTATCTTCTGGCCATAATAATTAAATAAATGGTTTTAGCCTCCATTGTAACTAGTGGAAAAACATTCTATTGAGTAGCAGTCATCCACCATGCAACTTGATACATAAAAGATATTTCAATGTAAACTGCTTTGTGTTGTGCAACTGCAATTGGGTTGCAGGACAACTGTTATATTGCTAAGAGTATAGAAGTCAAGTTACTATAGTTCTCTGCCTGCATTTTGCTAGACAGTGTGTTGTTAGAATCAAATATAAGCAAAGAACAACATAGGAAGTGAAAAAAGGAGACCTCTGAAAATATGTATATGGAAGAATCACCAGGTGAAATAACAGATGCAAGTTTTTACACCACAGAAAATCCTGATACTTGTACGTTTCTCTGAGAAGGTTTTTTTAACGGTAATGCTGGCACATACTTCACTAGAGCAATATCACTGTGCTATATATAATATGGAAAAAAAAAGCATTATGGTGACTCTAGGAGGACTTACTCCCTCGCTACATAAGGTCAGTTTGTAATTAATTTAGAAGGACGGTTTGAAGATGTGACATCCCATGAATTTATTCATGCAAGATGAAACAGGCATGTTTCTATGGTGCATGTTCTTCTGAAGAGAATAGTGCTATCTACTGTACACAGAAAGCTTTATTCAGCAAGATACAATACACATTTCTATAGATCAGCCAAAGAGAGAAGGTCTTGAAAGCAAAACCTGTCTGACAAATGAGATTTTTACTTTGTCATACTTTACTTTTTTTACTTGGCTTTTGGTTTTAAGTCTTGGTAAGCCCTTGAGCTGAATAGTAATTTATGGCAGTGCCCTTGGTAGGTGAATTGCATGCTTAGTTTATTTTAAAATTTTCTTAATTTAGAATGCAAAGAGCGCCCTTTTAATGAGAGGAACACAAGTACTTAGTCTACCTTCACCATATCATTCACAATGCATACACTGTTCTCAAAATAACCTGTCTTAATTTTTATGTATAATATTATAGTACAGTTTTTAATGTAATGGAACAGAATGATAGAGTGAATCAAACTGAAGAAGGATATAATGTTAAAGTTTTGATGATAAACTGTAGAAAAAACACTCGGGCACTAGCTTTTATGTTTGGGAGCTGAGAAAGGTGCAAAGTCACTGAATGTGCTAGATATGCTGAGTCCTGGGTATTATTTGGATACAGAATAATGGCAGAGAAAGAGTTACATAACAGGTTGAAGGAGAAGATATTGCTGACACCATATGCAAAGAAACAAGGACAGAGAAAGAAACAAGAACTGGAAAAGTATTAAACTTCAGTATATTAATATTCACAAAGCTTGTAGTGTGTATTGTTACATCATGTCTCAGTTTAAACACTGGAAAAACAAAGTTCATGAGAAAATAGTCATTGTCATACAGACTTATAGGCGAGTTTGATTATCCAGTTAACAAACACAGAAATCTAAGTGGATTCTCCTTTGTAAAGCATTTCTATTTTAAGTCTGCTGAGACAGTTAAAATCAAGTAGTTTTGTTGGTTAATTTCGTTATTAACAATCCATAGCTTGAACTTCTCTCTAATTTTCTCTTCCAGTTTTTTGAACCTACTGCAATGCATCTTCGAAATGACCATCTGTCCAACTGAGGAACAGCTCAAGATTTCAAAGAAATCACTGAAGGTCATGTAGGGTTGAAGGGATTTCAAAGGATTTGTTTGTCCACAGGTGCTCTCAATTTTCAAACAGGGAATATTTATACTGGACATCACCTAGAAACAAACTCTGGACAAATGAAGAAGATAGAAACTGCACAGGGTTCTAACAGTACTTTAAGATTTCTTACATTGATTCTACTGTAAGAGTTCTTTTTGAATTGGTTTGTTCGATTGTCAAAGAAAATAGGTCTATTTGTTCTAATGCTGTTATAAGTAATTGAATGTTTACATTGATATAATACATAAAGAATAGGATTGTTTTTTAAATACAGTAAGGATTGCTAAGATAAGTCTGATTCCAAACTGGCTTAACTTGGCATGGTTTCACCAAAAGGTTAGGAGCTGCACAGATCTGCAGCTCTTGAAATTGACCCAAAATAATGTTAAAAATCCTATCAAAGGGAGTTGCATACCCATCAGTTTTTCATAACCCTTTTACAGAAAAGATGAATTCTATTTTCTTTAGTTTCATCTCCTGTAATTTAGGGTAATATTTATAAAGAGCAAGTTATAAGAAACTATTGTTAATGTACTTTATGTTGTTAGTTATGATAGTGTAAGCTTTTCTGTTGAGAGTGACCACTGAAGTACAAGCAGACTAATAAGCAATTTCTCAGCAGGATCTAGGAAGGCAGAAGTGAGATATCAGGGAGTTTTCAAGGTCCAAAGCTGAACAGACAGAAAAATGCAGCTACCCATCAAGCTAAGTGCAAGCCTCCCGCTCCAGGAAACCTCCTGAAAGCAAGTCTCGAGAGCTAGTTAGGGAACAAGCTACATGTTATCTAGCCGATGCTTCTGAACTACCCATAGCAAGCTCCATAGAAGTTTTTGTCCAGAGGCAAAGTACTGTCAGCATATTCAGAGTTTAAAGAAAATAATATTTGAATTTATTTGACACTCTCAACACACAGTCACAGGGTTTTTTTTTTTTCTCATATTTCATAGTCATTATTGTATATTCACCCTTCACCTCCATAATCCTTCTTAAGAATGTAATTAGAAAAGATATGCCTAATCAAATGAAACCCAAGCCAACTTTGTAGCAGGTGTAATGGACACTAATGGAAGCCAAAGGCAGACAGAGAAGCATTACATGCAGCCACATAAAAACTAAAGACAACTATCTTGAAATTAATTTTAGTACATTAAAATTAAATTAATTTTAACAGAAACATTAAATTCTGTATTGTTTCAGGAAATCCAGGGCCTTTTGCTTATTCTAAACAAACATTTTAATCACTGTGAGAAAATATTTAGGGACTGACTAATTGACTCCAGTATGTTGTCAGCAGTTTTATTGGCACGGTAACAATTTTGACTACCTGGTGACCCAGCTCCAGCTGTTTTCCTCCTCTTATTTCAAGAGGACTGTAAGGCTTTTACTGATGTGGTAACTGAACTGAACCTGCAAGATCACTTTTTATACTCATTGTTAACTCAGAAGAGCTTGGATCGGGACAGTTTAAATAGATTCAAGTCGATAATAACTACTGTTTGTGCAGAGATGTCTTGTTTGCATTTTTCTTTTCCTGACTGGCTGCAGGCTAGCACACTTGGATGTATTTGTAAGTGCACTGGAATCTTTCTTCATTTTGCTTTGAAACTACAATTGTGACAATTTTTCCCTATTTTCAGCCTTTTATATGCTTTTTTTAAAAAAAAGTAAAAGATGGACTCTGGGCAAGTATTTTATAATTTGCAAATACATCTTACTTCGCAAAAAGCAAATTGTGCTATAGGGACTAGAGGTTATCTTTTCAGGCTAACTGTACTTATCCTTGATTCACTGACAAATATCTACAAGTTTTCAGAGTACTTAAAAATTAGTTTATGCACAAAATGACAATGTTTAAAAGCTATGGGAAAACAAGTGACACTTAAGCTGTATTTTGTATTTAATCTTTGTTTAAAAAAAAATCTAAATATGAATTTTACAGCATATGCAGAGAACTACTCAATAGTCACTGTTTCTTTAGAGCATAGGAATTAATTTTATTAAATAGTGATAACTTCCTGGCTAGGAAGCTATATCAGCACCTTAAAAATATACTAGCAGCTCATGGTATTTAAGAGCATATTTCAGCATGATGATCAAGACTGCTTATCTTTTCTCAGAGGAGCTTTTTATGTCGAAAACATAGACAAGAGATAGTTCTCCACATCTATTTGAATGATAGGAAGGGAATATGTATTTTTGCTACTCAATGATCTATAGAGACACAGGTATAATCAATAATAAATGTCAACTTAAATATTAGAATAAATATAATTACTTGCAATTAATGTCAGTTTTAAAAACTTCTGGTTATGCTCAAACACTAACCCACCAAGCAATACAGTAAAAAGAGCAGATAAATAGAAAAGGGTTTATATATATGTATATATTTATATATGCTAATATACATATGAATTTCTGTAGAAGAATATAAATATACACTTTTCTATTTAATACAAATTTTAAGGAAATTATGGGATATGGGTTTCTTCCTGTATTTAGGACTGTATTGCAATAGGAAAAGCTGGAGGTAAAGTTGCTCTAAGATGGGAATTTGTATGTGCAAAACAGGACACTGCGGGGGGAAAAGACAGGCAGTTACCTTGAGCTATCACACTCTGGTAATACATTATTCAACACTGACCTAACTTTCTGTGTGTCCCAGTAGAAAGATTGCTCTGCTTTTAGCCCACAAGCCCCTCAAAGGGGCAGAGTATAGCTTAAATTCATCTTTAGCATGTTCTGCTTGATCAGAAGCGCAAGAAATAGAAGAACTACGAATGCAATTGTAGTCATAGCACAGTGGAAACTTCAATTACCTATTAGTCTTTATTGTGTTTAGTCATCTGGGTTTTTCTTCTGCCTCCCTCTTTTTTTTTTTCAATAACTTCTAAACCAAATGAAAATCCAGGAGTTTTAAGATACAGAAACTATGCAAGGTCACACTAGATCAGCCCTGAAATCATCCACTACTCTGTTCAAAGAACAGTCCTCAACAGAAGCTAAGCAGGAGTTGGACCAATCCCAGCAATGTGAAGTCCTCAACACTTTTGATACAGGATGTTATATTGTGTTTTGATACTTTGATATATCCTGTCACATTACTAACTCAAGGCCTTTCTCTTATACATATGCAAACAAAGTTCAGAGGCAACTTACTGCTTAGTTTATTATGTTCTTGTTTATCTCCCAGTTCACTACAAGTAAAGCATTCCTCATCAGCTTTCCTTATAGAAGTCATTCTTGCAGGATTTTCCTCTAATTAGTAAGCAATCAAAGCTTTCAAGACTCTGCATAAATACTGTCTGTCACCTGGGTTTATGGAGAAACCTGTGAAGTCCTTATCCACAGACAGAACAAGTAGAAACTAAAGGAGTAAACTCTCTGTTCTACATCACAACTTCAACAGAATTGTCACTCAGCCAAGGCTGGAGCGGTGCTTGTCTACAAAGACTAAAGATCCACAGTCCCTTTCAGAGAGCAGCTTGATGCAAGTGATAGCAATTGAGTGTCAAAGTATATTAGAAGTAGAACTTAGTGGCAAATCACAAATTAGTCTGAGCCATGCTTTCTAGGAGGCAAGTCTTAAAACAGTATGTTTGAACAAGAGAACTGAAGGAATCTCAAGAAACCAGAAGTATGCACACAATTGTAAGTCAGGAAAGAGAATTCCATGCATCTTGAGAGTCATTTTATCAAACAAACAATTCTCAATCCTTTCCAAACCCAAAATATGTGATCTATCAAGCACAGATGTGGGAAAAAAAAAATCCTAAGTCATGTATTTAATGTAGTCATATAAAAGACAACATGAGTCATTGCAGAACTTCATAAACCACATGAGATGCATTTTTGTAAATCACTTTGCAACACATTTGGGCTGTTATCAAAGAGATCATTAGTTCATGAAAACACGACCTGACCTCAATTATGACTGGACTATTTTTTTTACATAAATAAGAGTTTAAATACTTCTAAGGTACTAAATACCTTACAAGTCTTAAGGAGCAAGTAAGCCTTCTTTAGGCTGTATACAGTTACATATTCAAGCACTACTGCAAAGGTTTTTCTCCCCACCTCACACCTGCTTTGTATATAATAATATTTTCATAGAGCAGATAGTAATATTTTGTAATGTAAAACTAAATAAAACTAACAATCTGAAATGCTTTACTGGAATACTTAGGTCTGCTTCATGACTATAACTGAATGCCAGATTTGCTTTGGTTAAAGTTAGGAAATATCAACTGTTAGAATTTGACTTTTCTAAGGGCTGTAAGCTTGATGCACTGATTTAAACTACAGGGAGAAATGGTGTTCCCAATAGAGATGTGGGAAATAGTTATGAGATTTGAAAGTAGGCTCTCAGCAAAGATATAAGTCCTATCTGCATGTGAAACAAATCATAGTAAAAGAAATACTGAAGCTCAAACCATGTGCTTTATTCTCTGCTTTCATCCACTTTGTGTACATCAAGTCATCTGACTTGGTCACTTAAGTCAGTGCATAACATCTGCAGTCTCATTAGAAAATTACATTAAAGAACTGTTAGTTCTATAGATAAGTCTGTGGGAAGGATTGATCAGAAATGGACTAGTTCTTTTTCCAAAAAGATGAATTTCACTGGATTGAACTTATTTTAAAAGGGAGAAATAACTTTTGTAAGAATAAACAGAGGGGGTTTGGCCAATAAATGTAACAAATGTGCATTCTCAAGTTACACATTCCTTGTGGGAAGAAACCCAGTATACTTCTCCCCTCCTCCTCATTTTGGATGAGGAAAAGCTTCCATTTCCTGTCTGATCCAGTCATCACATTAAAAAAAAAAAAAAAAAAAAAAAAAAACAAAAAAACCCCAAAAAAACCAGCACTAGTTGCTTGGCATGAGATGTCTGCTTGTTCAAATATGTTGAAAAAATGAAAACATATTTTTACCCAAATACATTTTATTTTGAAACACACTTTATCATCCTTCTCACTTGTTTTCCTACAGATTTTTGTGAAGTAAATAAATCCACTTGGAGAGGGGACTTACAGAACTGAGTACTAAACAATTACCTGAGTAACAAAAGTTTATAAGGCAAGTTACACTGGATTACCCTGAAAAAGTAGCTGAATGAGTATTAATATTAATATGTTAGTGTTATGAATACATACATGAGAAACCAAACCCAGAGCTCAGCCTCTGAGTTACTTACTGATCTATTGAATTGATTCCTGTACTACATGCTGCCAAAAGCAGGATTTCTCCTTCCTTAAGTAATCTAATTCAAAACAGAAAAAAAAATACTATTAAAACAAATTAAAAAAAAAACACATTAAATCTCTCAATATAAGAAAAAGTTCCTGGGCAGAGTGGTTTGTGACTGGTACATGGTGTCTTCCATGAACAAAAGAGATAACACTAAGGGCTGGGGGGCCTCAAAACATGGACTGGACTAAGGGCAAGAAATTACCCTATGCTCATATCTGTAAAATGCAGACCTAGCATGGAAAATCAGCACATTTAACATTTCCTTTGGATTTTTTCTGAATCTTCCTTCATTTAGTTACATTTCTAGGTAGGTTTTGTTTTCATGAGTAAACTGCTGAATCACTCACAGACAGAATAAGGCCTTAATAACACTGAATATGGTCTCTGGCAAATAGTTCAAAACACTTCACAGTGCAGCAACCATAGAATTCCTGTTTTCGAATTATTACTTCTCAATTTAAAAACTAACAAGCGCATCACCTGTCTAGTCTTGGATTTGAAATCATTCAGACATTTATACTTCAAGCATAATTTGTCTGCAGGTTACACTGCATCTCTCTCCCCAGAACAAGTCTGTTTCTGATAAAGTGGATGGAGCCCTTGCTGACAGAAGTCAGTGTATGTGTCTGACAGCTGCAGTCAGGCTGCAAGTTTTTAAAAGTAACTCAAGTTTATTTTCCAGGTAGACTTTAAAATCAGTATAACAAACCAGTAGGTTTTATCCTTACTACTTAAAGGGCTTTATTCTGATGCTATTTTCAGCACCACAAATGTGGAGTAACTCTACTAAAGCAGATTGAGCAAGACCAAAGTGAAGGGAAATTGTTAACTGAGTCTAACGGGTGCCATATTTCAGAAGCTGTTTTAAATGCCAGGTTTTAAGCCTGTGTGATAGCCCAGGTGTAACAGTACTGTATTACTTAAATTTGATGTGGACAAATCTATTACAAAAAAATTACATAAATCAATTTACCGTAGACTGGAATGCCTTCAAATTACCAGCTTAAGAAAAGTAGTGCCTGCAACTTTCACTAATTACGTGAATTAAGGCAAGAGGATCCTTAAATGCTACACTTAGAAATGCCTATAGATCTTATTACAGAATGAAAAAAAAAAAACCCAAACCCATCCTTTATGTGCCCTATGTAGACAACATGAAGAGATAATAGCAGTGAATAAAGAACAAAACCCTCAGGGGTGCAAGAACTTAGAAGCCAGAGAGGCCAGGGATGTCTTTGTAAGAAGCTGTATGTGCAGTGTAACTGTTTGTACTTTTGTTCTGCAGGCATCCAAAAATTATATATCAGAAAATTACTTTCTATGTTAGAGACCCATTCATTATTAAACAGAGCAGTCGCAGAAGCATTATGTCTTTGAAATAAATTAAAACCAGTGGGTAAGCGTGCTCTATTCAGGACCAATAAGCAGCAAGCAAAGTTAAGCGACTAGAACCCTAATTCCAGCTGTACTAGAAGATCCACATTGTTCAAATATCCCACCTTTAATTTTGGAAATTAATTTATTCACTAAAAAAAATCATTTAATTTGGGGCTGATCAAGGAGGCATGACTTTGATGAGTAAGCACCTTAATGTTCTAGAACTGCCAAGAAAATATTTACATCAGCGATTCCCAAACACTTTTCCTCTCCACAGTTTCCATTTAAAGTTACTATTATCTCTAAACATCTCCTATGACACTCTCAAAAAGAAAAAATATTTCCTGGAGACACTACATTAAAAAATTAATTGGAAATAATTCTCATTTTAGTACTACAAGAAAGCAGAACTGGATTTTGTCACTTACTTATTCCTGCAAAGGACAGTTTAGCCATTATTCAAATAAATGTTATTTTTAATGGTCTCCAAGAAAGCAGGCTGACAATAACAGACAAATTAAGACCCACATTCACTGCCTCAGCCTTATTCCTTATTGGCCACACTATTCATGTTGCCTTGAAGGCTGAAGGGATAGTAAAGATGTCTACATGATTACAGAGAAGATAGTGATCAAAGAGCAGTATTTTTATGGTGTCAAAGGACAGGAGGGCCTTCCTTCACTGGAAGAGCAAAAATTGAATAATACTTGGACTCGAGTACAATCTGAACTCTTGTTGCGAAATGTACTTTAGCCGGCATGTCATGATTCATGAAAGCCAAAATGTCACACAAAAATTAGCATCAACAAACTCGGTAAGCAGACGGCTTTCAAGTCAGCACATGTCTGCTTTACATCATTTCAGGGAAAAGAAGTTTCATTCTAGAGACAGTAAAAAATTTCCTCAGAAATTGTCAGGGAACTATTTTCCTCTGACAGTTCTCATATTATTCTGCATATTTTCCTAGACAGTTAAATAAAAACTCGATAGTTTAGGTCAATATATGGCCCCCAGCAGTGACACTGCTGATGTGTCATCTCCACTTAAGCTATTATTAATACAAATGCTTTCCTTGGGTGGTACACTGTTTTTTCTGTCTAAGAGGAATTCTGAGTGAGGTTGTTATTTCTGTGAAGTGCAGCATGTCCTGTGCCAAGGCTCACTTCACATCTATGGGAAGGACTGCACAAAGGCTGCTGGATGGATTCTCCAGCAGGAAAAAGAGTCTGTGGCTCAGACCCACAGCACATTTCTTGCACTAGAAATCATTTAAGGACAGTGTGCTTTTGCTACAAAGCACACTCATAAATGCATTCCCATGAAGAAACTGGAAGACCAGTACATCTCCTGACAGCTATTCTAACGGCAGAAAGAAGGCATTCCAGACTATGACGCCATCCGTGTAGCTCAGGGTAGGCGAGTGCTCACTCTGTGCCTAAATCCCACAGCTCTCTCTGGGCACAAAATTCAGGCAAACCACTGTTTTACTATGAGTGAATACAAATTTTTGCAAAAAATGTTATACCAGGATAAGTTAAGGTAACAATAATCACTTTGGGATCTTAAACAGGTCTTTTGTGACCTTACAACTAATTTAATATCACTTTGCATCCAAGGCTGTTACTGTGGTTTTAACACTATTTATTTGTCACATAAACAGCATTTTATGTTGACCTTCGAATGCACAGCTTCAGAAAACAGAGTTTACCTCTTTGTTATTATTTCCATATATTTCTATTTTCCCTGGAGAGAGCGAGATGAGTCCTTAATTTCTTATGACACATATGGTATAGGGGAATAAAAGGCTTAACTTAATTAATTCTCTACCACTAACTGTTAAAACATGCTTTGTCAGCTACTAGAAACTGTATCATATGGTACTAAGGCTGCTGCCATTCTCCATTAGCGCCTTACGTCCCCTGTTCTCATATTACTTAGGTCCTTACCTTTACTCTCTTATAGCAAGTACCAAATAAGAAATAGGCAATAGAAAAGACAACAATAGATAAAGACATTTCAAGCTTTCATAAAATAGGAAGAGGCCAGAAGCCACTTATGAAACCCAAGATTCTAAACAAGTGCCAGTCCAATGAAAGTCACTTAGAGATCAGATCCAAATACAGACATTTTTAGTAAATCAACATAAATTCATTACTACATAACCTTATACACATCTCAGATCAAGTGGACACAGTCACTTTTTCTTACAGTACAGAACAAATAGCTCAAAGGTACTTCACCACAACAGTTCATTTCTACCTTTTCACTTTTAAATATTTTTATTAAAATAATTATCATGTCCCTACAATTTATAGAACTTTTATTTATGTTCATTGTGTTCATTTGTTGTTTCAGTGCACACAATTAAGCATCCATAAAGCATGGTTTACTGATTAAAATGCCAGTTGTTTTCTGGAACCCATAAAGTCTTTCAGGTCAGTAAGAGAGCTGGTGCACTTAAGTAATAATATGATGCTAAAGTTGTTTTCTGTACTGTATGTGCCAGGCAAATACACTGATTAATTAAACTCATGACAAACCAATTATGCAGAAAATGTAGTATTTAAAGGAGATGTTTCACATCAGAACAGTTGCACAGACATATATGCCGAGAAGCCTCTAAAACACCTCATTATGCTACAGCTGGATAAATAATTGTAATTAAAGTCTCCGATACTGTTTATCTAAATATTGTGTGTATAAAAAGCATGGACTAATCTGTGATGAACAGGTTGAGTTGAAGAGAGCTGGCAGTAAAATAGGGTACTTCTCAACAAAGAGCAAAAAATTGAATGCATAATATTTTACTGTAAAAAATAACTGATTTGTTACAAGATTGTCAGAAATATATCTGTAAATTTTAAATATACCAAGGCTATCTAGTTTTACTACGGTGATTGTACGTTACACAGGGCAGGATATCAAAGCATATTCAAGCATGTCACAAAGCACTGATGAGTGAAAAGTTCAGCATTAATGTACCCCCTGGTTTCCAGTCTTGTTGAGCTCCCAGTCAGCCATCAAATTCGATTGAGAGAAATTGGGTCTAAATAACACCAAGTAACTTTACTTGGTCTCTTTATGACCTGTATTTTCTCGCTGGAAATACTTAGAGAAATTTCAAAACGGAATTGTCATTTTCTGTTGCAAAGAGTACAGTGGCTTGTTTCAGAAAAAGCCTTGGATAACTTAGTGGCTGCAGATCTCACTTTAAGAAGGTCCAAGGCAGCATTTTCTTAAAGGTGTTTCTTATATTTTAATATACTTGGCATTCATTTTGCACACTTCTTAACTAAACTACTCAATACTTTTGGTGTAATTACCATATGAGAAAAAGCAGTTTTGTATACCAAACCAACATCCAAAATTTCCAAGTCAAAGATAATTTGGGAAAATAATTCTCAAGCAATTCCCAAGCATTCTAAATAATCCAGGTTACTAAACTTTACACTGGGTTCTACGAAGAGAATAGTGTTCCTGTGTCAGGATTGCTGGTCTTACATTTTCATCTCATTGCTTCCTTGCAAGATGTGCAAGATTTGCAGTTGCCTACAAGAAACTAAAAGCTGGTATAGACTTCACACTTCACTTGACAGGAAACAACATTCACAGCTGCCAAGAGGCTTCATTGATTTTGCTAAATACAAAGAAATTATTGAAGGTGCTCCCTGACATGAGAAGATAATTATGGCAACTCATACACGAACACACATTTCAGACAAATCTTTGCTTTGCGACCTTAATAAAACACTGTTAGGTACTACTATTACTAGCAATGAAGTGCAAAAACTGAGAAGCGGGTGAGCACCTATCTGCTGCTTCCATTCAGCAATTCTGAAATTAATTTGCTAAGTATTTCAAGGGTTAGAAAAAGTAAATTTATTTTGTATATTCAGCAATACATTCTAACATGACCTAGACTACCTTTCACTGTCTGCTGAAAATAAAGTTCACCATCTTGTTTCCACTGGCGCAAGCAAAAATGGTGAATGTTTCCAAACCTAAATTCCACATGATACCGAATTACTTTTAGGTAATTATAAGCTCTCTTGTAATCTCCAGTCTTTCTGCTAGTTTTGCCACTGACATAGCTTTTGTTATGTAATTCTGAAAACATGCACTTCAGTTTAATGCTTTTTAAGATGAGAATGCAATGGTCCATGCAAGACTACACAGGTGTTAAATACAATAGTAATTTGGACATATTGTAATGACAACTAGCACCAGATGGTGCAGTTACAGGTAGTATTACTAGATCATTTTCAGTATTAAATTGTCTATTTATTTTAACAAAAGAAAATGTAAGTATTTGTTTTGCAGTTCAGATTCTACTAGTCACTTCCTTTGAAAGGAAAAGGAAAGCTTTTGCTGAGGTTTTTTCTCTACCTTTTTAGTAGGTGTAGCCTTGGTATGGAGTCACATACCCCACACCACTCCCCCTGCAAGCCAACGAACTAAATTTTGCACTACACCTCTTGATTAAAAAATTATGCTTGCATTCCATTGATGAACATCTGTTCAAGGCAGCCTTATGCAAATTCACATTTTTTATTTAATTTGTTGGGTGGGCTCAATGTCACTGAATTCTCTCCCATAGGAATATCATAACTACTCGTATTCAGATAAGCTTGCATTGTTCCCCATTCAGCATATCCAAATATTGAGAGTTGCTCCCACCACTACCAGCCTTGTACATGCTACAAATGAGAAGAAACAATGTCCTTTATAAAAATGGTACTGGTCATCTCTATAAATCAAGTGTAGAAATGTAAATTAGTATCCATTCTGAAAGCAAGAGGTTTTACAAACAAGGGGGTTTTAGTTTGGTTTTTTTTTGTTTGTCCTTTTTTCTTATAGAAAAGTAACATTTTTAGTAATGTTTTTTAGAAGAGTTTTCAAGATAAACTGCTTAATTTTACATCATACAGATGTGTTTGGGTGGGGACAGGGACAACAGAGGGGTTGTTTTTTCAACTGCTAATAAAGCTAAGATGACAAGAGTTACCAGCTCAATATGATGTTGAGCATCAGATGCACTGGAAAATTTTAACCCTCCTTAATTTCATTTGAGATGCATACAACTCAGCTGACGTGAGACACTCAAAATTACAGACTGCATTTAAAGGTCTCAATGCAACTTCCTAAGGTCAGATGAATCAAGACAGAACAAAAATGAGAATTCATAAGTTTCTTCCTCTGTGGCATGTTTCATAATTACCAATAGCCTAACAATAACCATACAAGGAACATTAAGTGCTGTATAACTGCTAAATAATACATTTTGAAAAGGAATAAAGTCCACCTGCTCCTCTTTCAGCTGGACTTTTCCAATCTGCTTTTGTATAATCAGCAAAACCTGAATTCCTGTTTTAAAAGAAGCAAAGGATAGTACTCACCTGCTTAACAGGATTTGCTCCAACAGCCAAATTAGTGAAGAGCTAACATACAGTTTTGAACTATAGGTACATGCATAACAATCTAGACCCAACTTTCATTTACCAAAAGAAATATAGGACATGACAGAAGATGCACTAAACTAGGATTGAAGGTATTAAAATTTGTTCCCTGATGCTGTCAAAAGTCTCACATAACCTTAAGAAGTTTATGATCTCTCTGGAATCTACATTTGGGGTCTTCACACAGGAGTGGTTTCTGTCTTTTCTACTTATATCATAAACTCTTTAAATCAGAGTCTACCTTATTACATGCTTACGACAGCAAAAATCCTCAATTAAGTACCAAAGCCATCATTGTTCTCCGAGTTTCCACAATATATAAATACACTAAGAATACTTTGAGTTTTCCAAATCCTGCAAGTCAATGTCAGGAGACATTCTGTCTCGTTACAGAGAATGTCAGGAGCCTCTTCATCCCACTTACTCTGCAATTGGTGAACATTCATCCACCTCACTGTGGGTAGAAACACCTCTCACTTTGAGAAGATATTTTTATGCACACACTTATATGCAGCTGTTAAGAATGCAGTCACATCATTTTTTTTATTCTAATAGTGGGAGTACATAATCAGTTCAAGTGCTGCACTAGTAAGGAGAGTTCAAGACAAATTATAAGTCATAGATAAATACTATTAATAGAAAATATGCCTCAAGGAGAATGGAGTTATTAGATAAACATCATTGCAGTGCTTAGTAGCTCAGGAGCGGATAAAAGAAAGGAGAATGAGTTGCTTTGGGATTCCTCCACCCTGTAGTAGTTGAAAGGATTTTTTTAGAATCCTTTCTGTTCTTAGTTACATAAATGCAGATTTCACTTGAGAAGAGGTATGAGAAACTACAGAACAATGGCATCTTGAAACAGTGCAGTATTTGTCATTGCTGCAGGAGATGTAATAGCTCATCAGCCAAAGGAAAGGCTCACTCTTACCCTAATGTATCTTTCAGACTCAGCTGACCATGGCTCAACATTCTTAGAGCAATAGTGTTTAAAACAGGAATTGGTTATTGAAAGCCAGGTTTTGTGTACATGACCTGGCTGCTTTAGATTTGAATTTGCATAGAAGGTGAATAATTTACTTGTTGTGTTAAGTTTTATGCCCTGCACTGCAAGAAATCTTTCCAAGTTTACCCTCTTTCCTCTCAGCCCTATTTCAAATGGACAACTGACAGTTGTTCTACTGGGTGGCAGATAATTTTCCTTTAATATTAAAAAAAACCCCAAGCCAACAAAATCAAACAAAAATAAAACTAGAATAAACATCCTTTCATCTCGAAGAGGAAAGTTTGACTATTGAACCCCTTTGATTTGCTTGATCCTATAGGGTAATCTTTGATTGACCCACACTTCCTCCAAACATTTGTTGGGTGGTTTCCTTAGGCAGTGCTCATTATCTTAGTCACATTCTCTTTCAGCCCTGAGGTAGGTGGCTGCTATATTACGCTACTGAAAAACACCCAAGATTGGAGACAAGAGACCAGAATGGTAGAGCTTTGGACAACCTGAAAAAAAGAGTAACTCAATCTCTTATTACACACCCTAAAGCATCTCAGTGCCAGCAAGGAACAGGTTATTAACCTGACACATCAAGAGTTTTTTTAAATTAATGTCTCTTAAATTGTCCAAACTATTGAAAAATTGCTTGTTTAAAAACACTTTTACAGAGACAAATAGAGAGATCACTGCAGTAATTATTTTTCTACATCAAACGTATCTGGCTTTATTGTGAATCCTTCCCCCATCTGTAACTAAACAAAATGTAAATTTTTCCCAGTTTTTTTTAGAAATGACCTGGAGTTGTTTTAGACTAAACCCTTTGTGCTATTTGAAATCTACATGCTTGCTGTAAACAAGAAAGGTTTTCTTTATTGTAACCTCTGTGCAACAGGAGGAAAAAGGAGGGCAAAGCAGAAAGAGGACGACTGAGGAATCCGGGTATAGGCTTTCCTGGCAGATTCTGAGGGGCTACAGAGTGATCTTTTAGTCAGGAGGGAGTCATTGGTAAGAAACATGTATCCTCATTTGCTCTGTTTGTTGGTTTGGTTGAAGTAAGTAGTGCAGGATTAGATATAAAACTTCTGGTCTTAAAAGAAGTTCTTTTATTCTTAGGTTCTAGTCTTGAAATACTTCCATTATTTCTGGCAATCAATGACCTCACACTTAATGATAATTCTTGATACATTAGCCTGATTCCACCCTACTTTGCAGTCAAAGGCTGCAGAAGAGGAATGTTGTCTGGCATCTTCTAGTTTGCATGCCCAAAGGCAAATAGGTATATACTATATTTTCCATGGAAAATTTCCTTGGCTTACAAGGATTCCACAGAGGGATGATTTATTAGCAATTTACAAATGCTATTCAGTGCAATTTTTGTAAAGGCAGAAGACTGAGCATTACAAAGGCGTCTAGAAAAAGTAGCACCACAAGTGTTCATGCTTAGAGAACTGAAAACATCATTTCTTAAAACAGTGTTGACCTACCACTCACACAGCGATGCGATAAATACCTGACAACAGCTATTCTCCACCTGAATCTCTTTTGAACACTGGTTCTTTCTGAAAAATGTGGAGGAGGTTGTGCAGCCTTCTTGAATCACAAATACTTATAAACTTTTTAACCCCAGAAATTTCCCATAAATGGTTTACTTTTCCTTTCCACTCCACCTTCATAGCTAGACAGGGTGCGTAACTGAGTTGGTTGAGATATTTGGGAGCTAATGCCTATGGGATATTAGCCTGTGCAAGGCTGTTAAAAGCTGAGGAGGAGCACTCAGGCAGCAGCAACATGTGAGTTGGCATAAACAGTTCTCTGTGTTTTGTGAGTGAACAACAATCCCCATGGGAGTTGTACCATAAATCACAATGCTTATGACTGCTTCTTTGAGTCTTTGCTGCATTATATGCAATTCCCTAGACACAGTTCCATGGCTTTTTTATCAGCACAAGCTCACAGACGTGTAACTCCCCTGTTGTACTGAACAGCAGTGCCAAGTTTGGCACAGTTTGCTCACCCTCTGTGTAAAAACATGTCTCAGAAGGGACATCTGTGAACTCAAGTGGGAGGCAATGATGGACCTCTCCTGCCAGCTGGCTGAGGGGCAGCATGGATGTCAACTGTGAAACATCTGTTCTTCCACCTGCAAAAGTCATGGTAGCAAGCTGCTTGCAGAGCAGTGGGGGAAAGAAACAAATGTATATTTTCTAATTACGCAATTTCACTCTCCTGCCTATTTTCCATTTGGGAAAGCAGAGCAAATTGGCACAACTAGAAGTTTTGCTTCACTAATGCACATGTGGATTAAACTGGTGTCTGAATTACAGAACAGAAACAATAGTCAAAACAATTCGCAACCTCTACTCACTGTAATGAAGAGTTATGATGGCTAGTAATTTGATGCAAAGATATTTAAGTGTTGTAACGGAAAAGAAAAGTCATGAGGAAATATTCAAAGCCAAAGACTAGACTCCCTGATACGTAAAAATTTTTCCTTTTGTAAGTCACAGCAGTCAAAAGAGATAGTTCATGAATTAGGGAACTAGTGCTAAGAGTGCTTTACTTATTGGAGGTGTGCCAGAGCAGCCCCAGGATGTACACCCTTTTATTGCCTTCATTAGTCACAAGCTTGAACCAAAGCTTCATGGTGCTCTCTACAGTTCTACTTTTAAATCCCTTACCATTCAACTCCTGCATAATGACACTGACTAAGTAAACAAATAGATACCTGAAGTAAAACATATAACAACTGGTATTGATCCTTGCAGCATGGATATTCTCCACCAAAAAAAAAAGTCATCGAAGACCCCTTATCACAATTTTGAATCCCGAAATACTTCTCTACACAAAATGTCAAGTAGAAAAGTGTGATAGCAAAGACTTAGCAACTTCAGCAAACCTTTTCAACTGTAACACGACATTCAGACTCACTGCCTGAACAGCATCCTAACTATTCTTAGTCAGTCATTACTAAAAGTCTTCATATGACACAAAATTTCATATTAAGGACATTCATGTAGTAATATATTACCTTCTTCATTCAATTATTAATTAAGAAAGAGGTTCTTAATAAATGATACTTCTCAAGGAAAGGAAAACTTCTGAGACAAACTTGGACAAATAAAATACAAAAGGAAGATACTACTCTGGTCATAGATAGTAGGTCAAAAGCCTAAAAAATGTGCATATGTACAAAAAGTGGAAGGATTCATGTTTAAAAAAGTGAGGTGGCAATCATTATGTAAGGATGTAATATTTCTGAATGATCCTCTCTTTGAATCAAGGTTATCCACGGTCAAATATGCCTTTGGAGCTACACTTGTCATAAGCCTTCAGAATTAGGTTTCCAGGCTCTCACTGTTCATGTTTGGAGCTTTATTTCCAAGAGAGGGCAGCTGACAATGAAGTGCTATCATTGAGATCATAATAATAAACTTTTCTTTCAGGGGGAAAAAAAAGAAAGAAACGTAACATAAAAGTAGTTAGAGATAATCAGGATTGTTTTGTGGTTGCTTTGTTTATGTTGTTGGCTTTCTTAAAGATGGGAATATCTCTTCCAAAATCAATGTTTGAAAAATGTCCTCATAAGGGTGACTAAAATTAGAATGAACAGAACTAGAATAAACACAATTTCATATTAGTTTTCATCTGTTATTATATTCAGCTCTCCATTTAACTGTGAATGATCGTGAACAAAATTTGTTTCTCTTACTAATGACATAGTTCTCTTACTCTTTCATGTGGGATCACTCAGATTGAAACACACTAATGAGGCTTTCAGAGCCAAGCTCCCATTTCCCACTTTCTTTGAACATCGCTTCAGAAAGCAGAGTTGCTATTCATGGAAGCAGAGAAGAGAAAGAAGCTTTAGAAATGAACCAAGACAGGTCCAAGGAATGATCCTCAGGGTGCATCACCACCTTGTAAAGCAAGAAGGCTGCCTTGGAATGATGGAGGAAGGAATCTGAGCTATGTGCACTTGACAGCATCCCAGCTGTACCTAATGATTGGTTTTCCAAAGGTGTACAGCACTCCTTTATTTGTAAAAAGATCAGGGAAGTGATAAGCAATACTCAACCCTGCTACACCTAAGTAATTCAGCTGGGAACACAGCAGTTCCAACAAGCTGAGAACCAGAAAGGCACCATCAATGGCCAAGAAAAAGTCTATAGAAGTTGACTGGTACACTGCAACATCAAAGCTCTCTCTATCAAAACCAAAACAAAAGCCAAGATGGTCAAGTAGACATTTGATTATTCTGTAATAGGGTTTTGACCAAGATAAAATAAAAGTTAGAAAAATGACATCTTGTTTTCAGCAATGTCTTAAGGCAGTAGGAGCACATGTATTAATAACAAGCGCCTAAGCAAGATATATGTGAAAATTTAGGGTTAAGAAGACTTTTCCACTCCGATTCATCCACTGGAACTACATTTAATAACCTGGAATAGAGTAATTAGAAATCAAGAAGCCTACAGCAACAGAAAAAATTTAAAGGAGAATCAGAAACTTACTCAGAAAAAGCATTTTAAGAATGCAGTTCTAAAAAAAGACAAAAATAAAAACCTGCAAATATTAACAGGAAAGCAGGGGAAAAAAGATGAACACAAAACATCATTCTAAAGCCTTGAGAAGGTGATTTCAAAGGAAACAGGGAGATAAATGGATGACAACATGCATATTAATAAGCCCAAAGCAATTCTCAATTACAGTTCATTATCATTAACCATTTGAAAAGTAAAAACCAGATAAACAACTCAGCCTACTCTAGCAGGAGTTGAAAATTGCCTGGCAAGACATGCTTCCCTCTCAGGAATTCTAAGTAAAGGCAAAGAGCCTCTGAATGTAACACTTAGGATTCAATTCAGATAATGAAAAAGACTTGGGGAAAGGGGAATTGAGTTGCATTATCCAGAAGGACAAAAAGTAAGACCCAAAGACAACATGCTATTCATAATATTCTGAACCCTCCGTTAAATACGTCCTCCCATGCTGGCTCGCATTAATACTCCAGTCTGCACACCAGGTTGCAGTGCATTTTTCCCTGACCTCTTCACCTTCATTTAACCTTACCATCTCACACCCAGCCCTGCTCATTCTGAAATAATGTTCGGTCAGCAGGTTTTGGGGTCTGCTGATTGTTTTCTTGGTGCACACTCCTGAAGAAATCTTCCCTGAAGACTGCTGACTAAATACAATTCCCATGCAATTGCATACATGCTAGGGATCTATTCACAGCACACACATTATAGGTTCAATGTCAAGAATTTCTTGCCTTGTAAGTATAAAATGAGTCACCTACCCTGTATAGATCCTGATTTAAGTTTTGCAAGGAACAAGGATATTGGAAGGGGACAGGATTTAGAAAGTGAAAGAGCAAATTGCAGCTGGTAGATAAACCTTGGGAAGCAAAGGCTTATCAGCCTTGCTGTAAAGCATACAATGTGCTCTACTTCTCACACTGAAGAAGTTTTAGAAACTTCCCTTTTCCTCTCAGAGCCTGTGTCTTACTACCATGGTGAGCATAAGCCATCACTCAGCCTCCCTAGGACAAGGGTCTAGAAATTAGGAATAAGCACAAACCCAGAGGGGTTTTGGTAACCAACAGGAGCACAAAATGAAGGAGTGTAGCACATATCCACTCAGCAGTTTCTCATCTCTGCCGTCTAACAAACCAAACAAGTTTTGCTCTTGAGAGCCTGGCAGCAAGCATTTAGTTCACAGACCAGATGAAGCACTTAAGGGAAAGTGCTGGAGCACTCTCCTGCAAATTAATTGAGAGTTTGGCACCTCTCAAGAGATTCCGAGAGTGCTATCTTGGAGTTATCTCCTCTGCTGACAGGAGAGGTGTAATTGTGCCTCCCCAAGGACAGTGCTCTCCTTCTAGGTCATCCCCAAGGGCTTGTGCCTTTCAGATGCTGTGGGCATCCCTGTGTAGCACAGAGGTGTCATGCACCACCTCTGCTACCTCTAGCTGCATCGCCCATGAGTGGAAGGACTCTACCACCATGAGGCAGGTAGCACTTCCACACTCAAAATGTCATCAATTGTGCAATTTCTTTTAAAAAACATTTAATCTATATTCTAAACATGTTTCAATTGCATTCAAAAATGTTATTATCTGCTCCAAAGCTTCATTAAAAAAAATATAAGCCCTTTTCAACCAGACTTTGGACCACCCAGACAGAGGCAGGATTGTCATGACTAACGCAACTGCAGTTGCAGTCAGAATAGTTGTATGTATGCCCTAATTGCTATTTCAAACTCTGTCTCAAGGAAACAACTGGAAAGAGACAGGCAAAGAAGGAGAAATCTTGCAATAATTCCCTATTAAAGTCAGAGAGACCCAGTGGCATTCCTTTTTTTCCCCCTTTGTTTTACTTATTCAATCTTAATTTCTTTTACTTTTCTTATTTTCAACCTCATAACTTCTGGTAATTTTTATGCATTCTTGGTATTTCCCTCTTTTCATGTTATAATATTTCCCACTTTTGTAGCTCCATTTTACACAAAATAGGTAGCCATTTTGCTAGCCTCCCAATTTTTTTAAATTTTTATAAATGGAGCTTGAAAAAAATGCATATACTTAGGCTCAGAAGTGGAATCATCAGTGATTTGCTTGATGTCAGAAATATTCATTTTAAGTTTTCTAAAGCATTCTGCTTGAAACATTTATTGCCAGCCTGCATTTAGTACAGAGGGAATAAAGTATTTGTCTGTCACTAGATGATTAAATTTCTATGAAGGTTTTGTCAATAAAAAGCTGAGATCTTGTACCTACGTCAGAAATAAAAACTGTTTGGGTTTGTTCAATGATGCGGTGTGATGAAGTTAGCAGACAAATGACTCGTTCAGAAGTTCCCTAAACACTGTATTGTTCCCTTTCATCAGAACAAAACCATTCTGACTCTGGCAAAATTAGGCAATCATTCTGTTCTGTACAGTATGGGCTTCATACTGCTTTTTTAAAATGAATTTATTTTATTTTCCCAAAGTTGGTATTGTGTAGTCCTAGTCAGAATTTCAAAACAAGAGCTAAGAGTCAGAACATAGAGGAACAAATCCACTATTTTGAAACCTTATCTCTAATAAAGTTAGAAGAAACAATCCTCAGTTCTACACAAATACTTTCAGCACCACCTCTAAGTAAGAAGTTGATTTTTCAAACTTTTAATAAGCAGGATACATACATATATGTAGTTGTTCAATATCTGCATTAATCATTAAAATTTAGGATTTGTATCCTGATATTATGAGTATTTGATTGGATTAACATTATCCTTTAAAGAAATAATTACACAGCAATTCCTGTGTAGTACATAAATCTGAATTTCATTGTTTTTTTGTCTGGTTGGGGTTTTTAATTCATTGTTGGAACAATGTGCTATGCTTTCACATAATAATAATAATTATCCAAAGGAATTATTCTTTTGGTTTCTTGGGATGTATGTGATGACTCCAAGTTTGGGGAAAACAGCACAAATTATTAGTCTGGACAAAGAACTCCAAACTACAAGACTTTTCATTTGTACAGACATCATTCAAACAGTTAAACTGGAGTGAACCTATTATGAGCTTTTTGAGAAGGGTTCTAATGAAATATCTTTTAGGAATTCACAGTGCTTTTCCTGCATTCAAATGTGTTTAAGCAGGGAGAACTAGGGTAGAGCTTAGGGAATGGAGAAGCACACAGTTACAAGACATATTCAAAGGAAGTACTCATCTTTTAAAGTATCCTCCCTACACTCAAGTCCACAATGTTTGGGTAACAAGTGAGAAGAACGCTGTAAAATTACTTTCTCTAGCAGAAGTTTTTACAAAGGACTACCACCATTTTGAATTTTGGCTGCTGGATGAGGGAAAGACTGTGGGTGTGGTCTTTCTGGACTTCAGTAAAGCCTTTGACACAGTTTCTCACAGCATTCTGCTACGGAAACTGTCAGCCTCTGGCCTGGACAGACACACACTCTCCTGGGTAGAAAACTGGCTGGATGGCCGGGCCCAGAGAGTGGTGGTAAATGCTGTTAAGTCCAGCTGGAGGCCAGTGACAAATGGGGTTCCCCAGGGCTCAGTGCTGGGTCCAGCCCTGTTCAATGTCTTCATCAATGACCTGGATAAAGGCATTGAGGGTACCTTTAGCAAGTTTGCAGATGACACAAAGCTGTGTGCAAGTGTCGATCTGCTGGAGGGTAGGGAGGCTTTGCAAAGGGGCCAAAACAGGCTGGACCGATGGGCAGAGTCCAGTGGCATGAGGTTTAACAAGGCCAAATGCCGGGTCCTGCACTTGGGGCACAACAACCCTATGCAGAGCTACAGAATGGGAGAAGTCTGTCTAGAGAGCTGCCAGGAGGAGAGGGACCTGGGGGTGTTGGTTGACAGCCAACTGAACATGAGCCAGCAGTGTGCCCAGGTGGCCAGAAAGGCCAATGGCATCCTGGCTTGTATCAGAAATGGTGTGACCAGCAGGTCCCGGGAGGTTCTGGGTCCCTCACTACAAGAAGGACGTTGAGGCTCTGGAGCGAGTCCAGAGAAGAGCAACGAGGCTGGTGAAGGGGCTGGAGAACAGACCCTATGAGGAGCGGCTGAGAGAGCTGGGGTTGTTTATCCTGGAGAAGAGGAGGCTGAGAGGAGACCTCATTACTCTCTACAAGTACCTGAAGGGAGGTTGTGGAGAGGAGGGAGCTGGGCTCTTCTCCCAAGTGAACAGGGGACAGGACAAGAGGAAATGGCCTCAAGCTCTGCCAGGGGAGATTTAGACTAGAGATTAGGACGAAGTTTTTCACAGAAAGGATCATTGGGCATTGAAATAGGCTGCCCAGGGAGGTGGTTGATTCACCTTCCCTGGAGGTGTTTAAGGCACAGGTAGATGAGGTCCTGAGGGACTTGGTTTAGTGTTAGATAGGAGTGGTTGGACTCGATGATCCAATGGGTCCCTTCCAACGTGGTTGTTCTATGATTCTATGAATTTGTTCATTAAGGATTTTTTTTGTTTTATTTATAGGAGACAGACACAGATTCATACAACTCACTGACATCTCATATTTATGAAGTTCTGTTTACTTGCAGTGACAGTGAGGTTTGTATGACTTCCAGCCAACAAAAGAGAAATCCCAGACCTCTTTACCACAGCCTATAGAGAAGCCTCACCAACAGCTACTCCCATTCTTAAGTCACTGTTATATACAGTGTACAATCTTAATTTATTTGAGATGTAATATTTTTCCCTGAAGCTTTTGCTAACCAAGTTCAGTATTAAAGACATTTTCTGCTTTATTGTTCAATATTATAACAACACTACATTGTTTAATTTCAGAAAGACATTTCAATGCAACATCTACTGCTGAAAACTTCTTGCAGGCTACCAACAGAAGTTTTACCATTAATTTCAATGAGCAATAGCTGTCAAATTCATATTAAGAAGCATATTTTGCTGATGTGCCAGTAAGCAATAAGATTATAGGGGTATATTACCCATCTATCATTTCACTGTAATAAAACATTGGGTTTAACAGAATGCTTTGATGTCATCAGCATCCATGAAAATGGAGCATAACGAATGTGTGAATGGGAGACCTCTCAAATCTGGAAGTTAATTTGCATGACATTATGACCTTGTTTGCTTTGCAGAATATTAAAATATTCCTTTTAGAAAACACTGGTGTTTTGAATACCCAGGAAATGAAGTGCTGAGATCTTAATAGGTTATCAGTTATATTTCAGCTTCCCCAAATTTTTCCAGATGGGTGAAACATTAAAAAAAAATCTTACTAAAGGAGAAAAGGTAATTTTTTTTCTTTAAAGATCCAGATGAACAATGCTAACATGTATTAAGAGAAAAATATTAAGCTACTGCCAGTCCTCCGTGTTAATATTGTACTACATTTCAATACTTGCTATCCTTTTATATAATCTTTTATATTGTTTAGGATAAAATTACCTACATTTTCAGTGTTTTAAAAAGCTGAATATTGCTGTTATATTTGCTAGTGAATGAATGTAATGAAATTAAGCAGGAACACACTTTGTTTAATCCAACAGAACAAAATCTTCAGCACTTACAGCTTTAAGTAAAGAATAATAGTTTATTGCCCCCAAAGACAACTAAAATGAAAAAAAAAAGGAAAAAAAAAAAGAAAGGAGTAAAACTCTAGCCCTTAGTTACTACTTGCTGTGGCTTGCAAGGTTGGTGACCAGAGCCTGTGCTGTCCTGCTACTCTCCACTTCTGGACTGGTGACCATTGGGATCAATGATGCTCAATTGAGAGCAGTGAAATGGAAGCCAGTGGCAGAGAGAAGGCTGAACTGCTCCCAGAACCTAGTGACAGCAGCTGATAACAATCTCAAATAGATTGGTTCAGTATGTGCCCCCTCCTGCATACAATGCTGACAAACCTGACTTCTCCAATAGCCAAGCAAAGAAAGAGACAGCAGATACACATGCAAGTTTAGTGCTCAGGGCAAATGATATTTTAATAGACCAAGGTCTTTTTTACCAATGCAAAGCTCCAGAAGTATTTTGAGAAAGTACCATAAATCTTTCAAGCCTATAAATCATGCCATTGTATATGAATACATACATGCTGGTATCTGTGTTTAGAAAGTCATCATGAGGCTCAGGATGCAGCATATTTTTCCCAAACACCTCGCTTCTAGACTGGCTGTTTGAAAAGCAGTCATTTGCAACGCACCAAGACAAAAATTGTACTTTTGCACTCAGGTTAAGTACTCCAAACTCTGCTCCAAGAATGGACATAAATATCCTTAAGGCAGGAAAAAGAATGTCTAATAGCAGTCCACAGCTAAAGACTCCTATTTTCATACAGAACTATCTACTCCTTCAAAAAGCACCCAAGAGCAACTCTTTATTGCTGGAAAATGGTACTTATTAAATCACAGTCTGATCTTTTCAAGAACTTAGAGATGCAGAATCTTTCAATAGCTGGTCATAACGTTCTTATTATTCTGCTTATTCTTTTGCTTGTATTCCCTCCAATAGGTTACCACACTGTTCTTAATGAAAATATTCCCAGAAGTACATTTGCAAAGCGGAGAAGTGTTGCCAAAAACCAGCTGGGTCGCTCACAGCCCTTGAATTAGAGGACAATGTAAGGTCCCTGCAGACCCATGAACACACACAGCCCAGTCCCACTGGCAGTATCAGCCCTACCCATTTTAAAGTGAGATTCACACATCATTCAGACATGCAGCATACTGAGGGAGTCTGCAGCCTCCGAGAGCAAACTTAGCTATGTAACCAACTTGTATCCCATGAGATTCTCTGCCTATGCAATTAATTCTTCTGTGAAACAAATATTATCTGTCTTCAGGGAGGAAGATGGACATTTCTTTCAGAAACACAGAGGAGAAAAAGTTCTTCTCAGAAATCCATGTGTGTCTGATGATGGGATGAGGCCTACCCATAGACATGCTGGTGACAGATCTGCAGGGGAGTGCAGAGATGCATCAGTCTCTCTGCTTTCTTTTGTAGTTATTTTCCCATTTTATTCCTGTTATGTTGTTCTTTCCCTGTGCTTCTTGCCTTTGTTGCTTTCTAGACTGTTTACACCTTGTCCGAACTGCCAAGCATCATAGCTATTTGACTGTGGTATCTCCTCTTCCCCGAGAAAGCACAGAACCTAGTATATATCCTCTGATCCTTACCTTAGGCTAATTAGCAGCAATATATATATATATATGAAATATTTCATAAGTGTCTTCATTTTCATAAGGCCTTGCTAATACCACAGGATCATGAGTTACATGTAAGACATCAGGCTTTCATTTAAAGTTAAAAAAAAATCCCTTTCAATTCATTATGGGCATAGAGATGAGGTCTGCAGTTTTTACAGAAGTTTCCTGCACTGGTTGACAGCTTCTTCAAGCAGATCTGAGTTTATGTAAAGTGTGACAAACCCAAACCACACCACTTCACAGCAGATAGACACCACCTTTGAAAATTGCTGGCTGCACAGCAGGAGTAAGTAAATGCTGGAGGCTCCTGGCTGTACCTGAACAGAATAGTAGGTGTGATTCACAGCCTATCTAAAAGTGTTAGTCTTCCCCCAGTTCTCAGAACTCTGGCCTTCTCTCCATTCTTGAGGGTCACTTCTTTGAGGGTCAGCTAGGAGGAATTTGCATGTCAATTTCTGCTATGTTCTGGAAACAGCTATGCCCAACTAAATAGTGTTGTGTCCTGCAGTTCAGGCAGTGACCCATCCAAGCAGATGATATTCAACTACTGCAGTATTTAAAGAGGTTCTGTAAAGGGGACTAGCAACACACATGTTGCTTCTGACTTTTGCAGCAACATCTGAATGGTAAGTGGCAGCAGGAATTTTTTTTTTTTTTATACTTCTCATAGAATCATAGAACAACCAGGTTGGAAGAGACCCATTGGATCATCTAGTCCAACCATTCCTATCAAACACTAAACCATGTCCCTCAGGACTTCATCTACCCGTGCCTTAAACACCTCCAGGGAAGGTGAATCAACCACCTCCCTGGGCAGCCTATTCCAATGCCCAATGACCCTCTGTGTGAAAAACTTCGTCCTAATCTCCAGCCTAAATCTCCCCTGGTGGAGTTTTTGATGGAAGAAGACAGTTGAACCTGAAAAGGAGCAACTAGCAAAAACAAATAACAGTTTAGACAAAAAACAGTTTAAAGAAGAACTGATAATTTTACAGATAAACTAAAGGAAGTTCACTGAGTGACTTTCCAAACTTTGGATACTTCATACAGCCTCTGAGCTCTTGTAAACTATGCCCCAGCTACTTTCAGAGAAAAATACATTCTGAACCCATTTTGAAAAGATACCTTGAGCGGAGTGCAATGTTATACTCTTTTATCAGTGACCAGAAAAGAGAGTCATGGTTGCTGCTTCCTTCAGTGCTGTTGAAAGCATTATACCCAATTCACATGAAAATAGGACAAAGCAGATGGGCTATAAGGGCAGATGTGCCCTGAAGCAGTTTGCATTTGGTTTAGCAGGTATGGGTTGCATGCTTGCTTTAGTAATGTTCCAGGCAGATCTCAGTAACTCTATAAATAAACTGGCTTTTCTGTTTTTTGTTTGAGGATTTTTGTTGGTTTTGGGGGGGGCGGGGGGGGTGGAGGGGGTGTTGTTTTGTTGTGTTTTTGAAGGGGTTTTTGTTTGGTTTTTGGTTTTTTTTCAATTAAAAAGAAAGAAAGGAATACCAAAATCATAACTTTCAAAGAACTGTGAAAGTAACTAGAAAGTTTTCAGCCATATGAGTCTATTACATACCAGCTAATCGCTCAGAGTTCAGTCCTACATACATTCACATATGTACACTTAGTTACACACAAAATAATAATTTCATACATTTAGAAGGAGAAACTACTATTTTCTGCTAGAAAAAAAGACCTATGAGTCATTTTGTTCTATTTTACCTCTTTTCTGCAAACAGTGTAGTTGAGCCTGATACCAACAAAATGAATGAGTACTTCCTTGGGCAGCAAGCAGATGAAGGAGTCTGTTTGACAGGTGTTTGTCTTAGAAAGCTAAATAAAACCATGCTTATTTTTTACCACACAGGATTTTCATTCCTTCTGTTGGGCAATCAAGTCAAATTACCCAGTCCAGTCTACAGGCTTATCCTGGACTTTGCCTATGATAAGTTTATCACACAGAAAGGACAGAGACTCAAGAGGGTCTTTGCTGAAATAGATGATAATTTCAGATTTATTTGGTTTGAACCCAGAACTGTTGCTGGCAGCTTACGAGACTCTAGCCTTTCCTTTGAGTCAGCATGTGATTTTATCAATGTATTGCACACTGCATTCATTTATGCTCTTTTTTTTCCCCCTAGATAAACTAGTCCCTAGATTTATCTTTTACCTTTCATTATTTTATTCCAGAGGGTATGGAGGTGCACTTTTCCAAAAGCATTCCACCAGATGAAATCTTTAAGGAGACACACTACTGCTTCAAGGATTTATTAAGAAAACTCATCTAGGAGAGGTGTGTGGGGTGCAAACTAAGGTTCTACATTGCCTCCAGCATGACTTGGGATCATGGCTTAGCAAGGGAAGCTTCATAAATTTGGGACAGTTTGTTTTGATTCTGAGGCCTTCGTGAAAACACCCATTTAACCACTTTGAAAGGTTCTTCAAACAGTGGAGGGAGAAGCTTCCTGTGAACATCAGTTACTTGGCTTGAGCAGGTGCATTTGATTTCAACCATGAATTATGCCCATAGCCCGATGACAACTGGAACCTAGATGCTCTGTTGCCTTGATGTGGCCATCCCCCCTCCCCCAAGGTTATATATAGCAAGAATATTTGTGTGTTCTGAATCATTATTTTTCTTTGAAACATCTAAAAATACCAGTGCTGGAGGAAGCCAGCCATTTGAACTATGTATATTTAGTCTTCTCCAGCTGCTGGAAATGCTGATAGGATTTGAATTTATCAGAATTTTGGTTTAGGCTGCAGGTTTTTTTTTCTTGGCAACAGTTGCTATGCAAATTTTTCAGAGAGAGTTTCTGCTGCGAGTGATGCAGGACACAGATTTGGAATATCAGATTCTTAAAAATCTTTGCTGCAAAACACCTAACTTATTAATCTTTTAATGTGTTGAAAGTTGACAGCTATATCAACAGAATCACTCTCTCTTCCATACTGCTCTTCAACAGTGAAATCTTAATACTTTCAGTAATACACAGAAAAATTAGGGTTTCTAATACTCCCAGTATTACACAGGAGAGCAACCAAGCAGAAATGAAATTGCCCTTTCCTCTACTCTTTCATTACCACTGAGGGCCGGGTCATTTGTAAAGGGGAAAACACTATTCCTCGTTACTGGCAGTGCCAGACTCTCAAGGGAAAAATAGGAAAAAAGCAGAACTCCCACCTAGCATTAGATCTGTTAATATCTTTGTGAAGTTCCAGTCAATTTTGCATTCATTGTACAGCTAGATAAATTAATCCATGACTAGATTAAGTTAACCTTGTTAGAATTGCACAGTAGAACTACGAATAAAATAATCCCGAACTCCCAAACTTTCAGCACTCAATACAAGTCTAAAATAATGAAATACATTGTACTGACAATCTTTCCCAGGTCACTTGAAGATGATGAATTTCCGTTACCTGCTATTATGTCTTTATGCAAAAGCATCTTACATAACCCATCCTGTTCTGCCAAGAGGGGCAAGCTGGGGAACTAACTTAATGCTATCACTGCTATTTAGAAGTAGACATCAAGTATGGACTGAATACTGAGCACTGCAGTATAGTTAAGCAAAATTTCAAATGTCTGAGCTTCTTAGTCAAAGCTACACTTGAATACTCAGTCGGGACTTTTTCTGTTCCTGAAAATCCCACAAAATTAATACAAGTGCATAAAGATTAATTATTCTGAGAGTTTTTGTGTTCTGTCTGGAGTGAGAAAGTAGGTCACTAATAATTTGAGACCACGCTTATAAGCATGTTCCTGGAGATATTAATCTGAACAACCTTCCCTTAACCCAGGAAAAGGGCTTTCAGCTCCCTAAGATGTTCTGCACAGCTAACAGGTGAATTTATCCTTCCACTTATTTTTCTTAAATGAAGACCAGGGGAAAATAATCACCAGTGACCAAATGAGAACTCCTGAACTTGTGCAACACATCAGCAGGTGTGAGAACTGCAGGTCTGCAATTACATTTTGCATGTTACTACAGCACTGATCACCTTGGAGCAAACCTTTAGGTTTTAACTGGGTTCAATGGAAAGTCTAAGTCACATCCAGAGGAATTACTAAAATGACTGAGGTGAGGAGACACTAGAGAAAACAGCTAACCTTGTCAAAGCTAACTATCAGGTGAAGAGTTGCAAGTCTGTAGAGATCTTCAAAAACTGAAAAGAAGTTGGAGTATTTGAAAAATCTCCCCCAAGTTACAGTTCTATACTTCTGGTGGGCATGTTGATATTGTATAACTGCAAGGTCTGAGCACAGTCTCTCCATGCCTTTCTGTAATCAGTGATTACTTTTGAAAATGTCATACTGATTAGTCAGATTCTCATTGTCAGAGAATTGTGCATTTCTGTTTTGTGTAAACAATCAATGAACAAGAAGTCCTCTTCCAAGGGCATGACAGGCAAGAACATTATGTAATATCTTAAAGAAGTGGAAAGCATAACGTTTGGGACCTTCCAGATCCTCGAGCTAAAAATGGTGTATCAGCTAAAAAATGGCATTTGTTGTGGGGAAGAGGATATTCTAGATTTGAATTATGTTAAGTAGCATGCAATGTAAACAAATTCACAATTCGGATACTCCCACCCTCAACTGCTATAAACTACTATGGTTCAGAAAATGTACTGCACACTAGTTTAATCTTCTTCTGTGTCAACTATGGAATGTGTACATTTTGAACGACAACAATGAGCACCATACAAACCTTTTGTCTAGGTAGATTGGGGAACAGGGAGAGCCAGGGGTGGGGGGAGGGAGGAGTTGGGTTGTGGAATTAAATAAACTTTAGGGTCTCTTCCAATCTAAACTATTCTACAATTCTGTGTATGACTAACTTCTTTGAGAACCATTAGTAATGAATTAACTCACTGAACTGAGCTAAGAGACAAAATGCTAATAAAAGCTTGCCTTGGGTAACAACTTTTTTTATTAAATAAGTTCCACTTCTATTTCCATCCTCTCTGAGCATTACAAAAAATATGCATCCAAGTTTACTCAGGAAAGCATTTGCTCCTCTAGCAGAAGATCTGCAGTTTCATACATAGGGCAACACTAACTCGGCATATCTGCCCTTTTTTGCAAAGTCCTTCTCAACAGGGAGTGTAGACTCCTTTTAAAGACACTGGGGAGAAGTAGGTTTGTTCTAGGTACAACCAGCTCCCTTCTGGGCAGTTGTCTGAAACAGCAGACAAAAATCCCATCCTAGAAATGAGTCTGCAAGGGGATCTAGCTGATCAGTTCAGATGTAGGCATATGTTCATTAGGGAGTTAAAGCCAGATGAGGAAAAAATCTCAACCATTCGGTCTGTAGTCTAAATCTTGTATATATCTGAGACCACAAGACGTTATTAGACAGATCTGGAATGGCCATTTTTTTCACCACTTTCGAACACTGAGGATTACCAGATAGCTTGCTCTGTTTTCCCCTCTGCTTATTCCTAAAAATCAATGAAGTCTTCCCTCTGCCTCAAGAACTTTCCCTTTCATTATAGCTTTAACCAATTAATATATTAGCACCATCCTCTGAAGCCTTTTAGTGCATTTTGGGTATGACATGCGTCAGTCACAAAATAGAGTCTCTCACTAATGGGTCCATCAGGTGAGTGAGTCACCAAGCAAAAAAAAGAAGGGGAGGAAAACCCTGTTGTATTGAGTATTCTAACCAAGTAGTCCCCTTCCACTTTAAAAATTAGCAATGTGAAGAGTAAAGAAATTACTCCCCATTCCTTTTAGAAGAGTACCTGTTTCTTGCTTGGGCAGCACTGTTCATCTAAGGTAGTTAGAGAAAAGTAAATCAACTTGACCATTAAATGTGAAGCACTGGCATTACACATTTTGTATTGTATATTCTATACTATCGATATCCAACTTTGCCTTCAGTATCACTCCTAGAGATGTGACAAAAAAATGAAAATCCTATAAGTCTCTACAAGAGTGGGGAACAATAACCCTATCTTCATGTTAAAGCTTCAGCATGACAGGCTATATTTACTTGACTATTTGTTCATTTTTCATTTCTTGCAGTAAAGTGAACCATTATCATAAGTTGGATATAAGACTACACAGAACATTATGATGTCATTGCAAATTTAGTATTCTTTTTATGACTTTGCTATTAGACTACAGGTTCCTAAGACTCCTTGAGAGATCTGAAAGCTAAAGTTGATTTTCTGCTATGAAAGATTCTTATTTCTTCTTCCTCCCAACCCATTGCTTAGGTATGTTTTGTATTTTTTCTTTTTTTTTTCATAACAACCCCAGACTAAGAAAACCAATTGCTTTGCTGTTTTTGAAATTGCTGTGAGCATTCCACTGTAGAGAAGCTGCTTTTCTAAAGCAAACATATATGAGTTTCTGAGATAGAAAGGCTTCCATTGACATCAGAGGGCTTTAGAATTGCTTCTTGCTGTTTACATACTTTTTAACAAGGCCAAATTCTCTTTGTAGAAATCATTAGTGCAAAATTCTTTAGCAGGCTACATTCAATCCAGTCATTTCAGTTGCTGTTTATTCTGAAATGATTTAACATTCAAAGCAAATGAAAGTCTGCTGCAGTACAGAGACAACTTCTTGCTGTGCTGCTCTGTGCCATGGAATAAATACAGAGCAGAGAGTATAACAGAATTACAGCAAGAGTGATTTGAACTATAGTAATTTTTCTAATATGTTCAATACTAACTGCTACTGCTTGTTACACTGATATAGCTAACTGATAGAGTTGTGGTATGGTTAACGCCTCATTTTCTGGGTTTTTTTTTGTAGAAGTTACATCAATTTACCTGACCTTAGTCTGATACCACAATGAAAAGCCAAAATCCTATGACCAGTTAAGGAGGTAAATACATTTCCCAGTTAAAAGCTATTATTCTCTATTAATCTGCCTCTTATCTGCCTCTCGTGAGAATGCCCTCCTCAGGGCTTCCAAATCCATAAAGTTGTTTTGGGACAATGTGGTGTCAGACCTTACTCCAGCTTCCACAGTGTGTTTGAGGCTACCTTGACTGATAGGGTCCTGGTAGCTGATCTAAATCAAGTAACAATCAGATCTTCCAACAAATGTCTTAACAGTGATCCTTTCAGGCAATGACAGGGACAGCCAGTTCACCCCAAAAATCCTAGCAGAATAAACCAACAATCCTAACACACATGCAGAATTTCACAAACTCAAGGTACAGGATAACAGAGAGACTGCTTCCAAAAGCAATCTCATGTCTTTTCCCTTTGTACAAGTATGTCTCCTTGGCAGCCATCAGTTTCTGGATTAACAGAAATGAAGAAATCTCCCCTCTCATCCCAGGGCTAAATCCTGTTATACATGAAAATTTAAAAGGAAATAGAAAGAAAACCATGTAGGTCTTTTCCAGATAGTCTCTATTGGGTACCTACCAAAAAAAATTAAAGACTATTCAAGCACCATCCCACAGATCAGTGCATTTGATATTTTCAGGTTTTGACAAAGCTACTGCTTAAGTTGTGTGTCAGACCCAGAGTAAAACCATAGAAGTTTGATATAAAAAGGAAAGATGGAGCTGAGCAACTCTATTTTCACCATCATTCCTCCAGCACTAGCTTTAGTTACCTGGAGACAGCTCACATGATCAAACATAGCCTGTTGTGGTACTTACTGTAGCTCTGTTAAAAAAACACCTGTACTATCATTTTAGGCTGGAAGGAAGGGTATTGCTTGCTGGGCAGGACAATGTTACCAAATAGAAAAATAAGAGACCCTCAAACAACTTGGGACGGATGGTAAAAAAACCTCCTCCTTATATTTATTTTCACTTTCTTTATAGAAAACCAGGAGAACTAAAAAAAGAGATATCTGACTCTACCTGGAAATTTTCAGTCTTCAATAAATGTGCATGAGAGATACTGAGGGAAAAAAAATTTCTGAACTAAGTTTTGAACATCTTTAAGTGCATAATTTCCTGTTATTTCCCTGCTCTTTAAACTGCTTTGTCAAAAGAGGTTGTCCTACCCTAGATAAATTGCACTTTAATCAGCAGGTGTGTCTCTTTTTTGTGACTGAGAATAAAAAAAAAATTGGTTAATCAGTCAAAAATGTATATAACCAAATAAAGAAAGCCTCATAGAAACTCCAAGAGACAGTGTCTGGAGCTGATTAATAATTAACATTCTCATTTTTAAAAGGAAGTTTTATTCTTAGAGGTGACTAATTCTCCAATTCCAGGTTCCAACTTCCTTGTTTGCTTTAATGTCCTTTTAGAGCAAACAGAAATGCCCTTCCAAAAATTTCATAACTCTCAAATAAAACTCAAATGCATTTGAATAATAATACTTGTTTTAATGAGGAGATTGTTTGCCATTTTCCTGGCTTTATTTATTTTAAGGGAAGTTAAGCTGTTACTGTGCAGGATGGATGCTGTTAAAAATTAGATTAAATGAATTAATTATAAACACTGTACAAACATATATTCTTGCTTGTCAAAATGGCTTCCATCTTAAAACAATACCTATAGCAAAGCATTTGCCATAGTGCCATTTATTCCTCTATTCTCCCTCATTCCATTAGAAACAGTTGAGAATTGAGGTAGGAGATTAAAGGTTTCGCTCCAATTGTAATGTAAAACACAAAAATAATAGGTGAGGTAGGAAATACTTGATATCTAGTAAAGAAACCAAGGAGCTGCAGTGTTTTCCCCACCCTGCAGAACAGGTAAGAAATTGCTGTAAACTGTTCCTGTCTAAAAAGGATAATCCAGTTAACATTTTCTCGTGAACCACGTTCAGTAGAAATTTCTTGCAGTTTTAGTATCGAAAACTCTTTAACTCTTAAAACTCTGACTTAATGAAAAGCTCCGCATAACCTTCAGCAGTAAATCTCTTTCAAAAGGAACTCATGTGCTTAGACTGCTAAGTGAATTTAAATACCTGCCTGACAGTGAGAGAAACAAGTTTTTCCTTTAGTGGTGTGAGCAGGTGTTAGCTATGCCAGCATCCACTGGTCCCACTCTAACAGACACTGCACAAGAAACTTGTCTCTGCCAGAGGGCTTTCTCAGGGCCTCTTACAAGCCCCGAGTTAAAATACCACCACATCGGAGTCAGGATTGATTTCCCTGCTTCCAATGGAGTGCACCCCTTTCTGGATACTGCTAAATCATCCCTGCTAGAAATAACTTTTCCCTGTGGCTTATGGAAAGACTTATGAGGAGAAAATCTTTCGCTTTCAGAAGGTATCAAGCTGCCCAAAATGGCAGGTATTTTCAAAGGCAATGTTCCCAAAGGAGGATAACCTCCCTACAAGGTCTTTACTCTTTCACTTTTCCCCGCTCCACCAGCTGAGCGCTGCACCGGCATATTAGCATGCACAGCATCCCTTTATGAAAAACATAAATGTTTCCAGCAAGGGCACTCCATGCAAGTTTGGCTGCTAAGTGGCTTTGCCTCCTCCTTAAGATACGCTTAAAATAAAGCACTTCTCAGCAAAACAGATTCCCTGTTATTCCTTTCCCCTGTGGGATATATTCAGAGCCAGGACATTTTTAGACCCTCTCCATTAACTCCTGCGAGTTTGCTTCCAGCCCCCCCATCTTCTTACGGAGAAAAGATCTTATTACAGGCTGAGGTGACTGCCCTGTGCCTGCACTTGCTGCTGTGCTAGCAGCACATCACTGCAGAACTACCTCCCTCCACTTCAAATTGCCTCTGTACTCCGTAGGCAAAGGTGACTCCTGGTGAACAGATGTATGCAATTATTTCAAAATCAGTACAAAAGATACCAGTGTTCTGATGATTATAAGCAACATCGTAGATTAGGCTACAGTATTCCTGTTGAATGTTGTATTTTACTGGGAAGAAATAGAGGGAGAAAACCCGTTGGTTTCACTTAGTTTTCACCTGATAATTTGCAGTGTTAGAGTGCCAAAATAATTCACAAAATCCTTTGATTTCTGTTTGAGCTATAGCTTCTAGAAGGGTACAAAAACACATCCCACTTCACTGGTGTATCAAAGGCTGTTATAGTGGCTCCACTTCCATTTGGCTTCACTGAGAAGAAACTTTAAAATTAGTCCTAAAGGCTCTACAACAACCCAGGCTTTCCTCGTGGTTTAAGGTAAATAAACCACTGACACAGCAATGAATGCTAAATATAATAATCTATATTCACAGCTACAGATCAGATAGTTATATTAGTTTTCTTTGAATTCAAAGGTACAAAACCAACATATGGATGAGGCGCTGAGGGGCGTGGTTTGGTGATTGATAGGAATGGTTGGACTTAATGATCCAGTGGATCCTTTCCAACCTAGTTATTCTATATATATAGATACACATAATAATATAAACATATATATATATAGATACACATACATGTACACACATCTTGCATGTACACACATCTTGCAAGTCCACACTACTTCAAAGAATAGTTACTGACCAAGACTATTCTGAATACAATTTCTTTTATGCACAACGGTACATCACAAACTAGTTTCATTTAATGACAATTGGATTTGGACTACTAAAAGTTCATGCCAGCAGAAATGATTTCTCACTTTGTCATACAGTATGGACCATATGTTGTTAGATCTTACCTACAATTTGAAATATTTAAAATACTTCACAAAATTGCTATGAATTTTACGTTTGCCACTTTCACATTACACAGAGGATCTAACTAATTTAGTGTATATATATTACATAAACTAAAACAAAAAAGACAATCAAAGACAGAACATCCAGGTGAATGCTTTGGTTTGGTAAAATATTTAAGTGTCAGCTCCTCTGAGTTCACTGAAACTATTTATATACTTTAAATAAAAGTTTCACACTTCAGGTCAAAGGCCCCAGAAGAATATGGTTATACTGATACTTAGTATGGAAAGACCTCACTTTCATGCCACTTCTGACCCTAGCTCAATCCTGAGGTGCCTGAGTGGGCTTCACAAGCCCCAGAGGGTGGGTAGCACCAAGGTGACTGCATGGAAATGAATGCAAGTCACAGAGGAACAGAAGAGTTTTGTCCCACTCAAGGAGGTGCTTAGGTGCCCCAATCAGCACAGCTGAGGTCACAAGAGGAGCAGATGGGAAACATCAAGACACTGTAGGTGTCTCCTACTTATAGATGCTTATACTTGATTATGATGAGCACAAAATAGGAACAAGACTAGTAAAGAATAGAAGCTTAATGAAAACTACCTTTTAAAGTACCGACTGATACCTTTTTTAAAGCATTATAAATATAGACAACACAACCTTTGGCAAAGCCCCCAAACCTTCAGATCTATAGTTAGCTCAGCAAGCGAACAGGAGTAGAAGCTAAACTGAAAGTGATGGCATATATTTTAAGAGAACTAATAAATCATTCATCAGCATTTAATTACTGTACTCTATAATCACAGAATCAAGCAATACGCATTTCGTCTTCAAATTGAACACTTGTACCTGGCCATTGACTAAAATGGGGAAGCACTTAAAGACTTCTGTTTTGTTTTAATTATAGACAACCCAATTTCAGTCTATTTATTATTTCATTTGCATCTCACCAAAAAAAATACATATGCATTTCAAAATCTCTGTGTGATTAGACCAATGACGCTATTATCTGCAAGACTGTCTTTTATTGGAAATAATATTACTCCGGTATAAGAACACGTCTGTTCTGAAAATATTTACATTTTAGTATATTTTAAGAACTTTCTTCAGTACTCAAATTTAAGTAAAACTACAAGAAAAAGAAATTCTTGACTGTTCTTCTCATTGTGACTAATACACTTTTAAAAACCATTATTTCTACTACAACCCATGAACTCTTAGCTGGGAGTCCAGTGAATCTATTATTTCACCATCCCTGGAGTAAACAGTCTGCTAACAAGCCTGCATGTCCTTGTAAGATATGGAGAGAGCTAGAAATCACTTTGATGTCAGAATCCCTGCTCATAATTTTTAACATGAGGAATATTACATAAAGAGTTGGGTCGTTCACATATAATTTAATGACATTCTACTAATTCTGAGAAAAGGTTAATTAAGGCAATTCAGAAATAATAGAGGATTGTTTCAAACTAAATGCCAAGTTTTCTTAAAACCTCTCAAATACAAACCCTGACTTGATCAATTTTTCCTACAAAGAGAATACATTAGCAAATGTGTGGGTTTGACTGTCTGAGAGGGTATTTTTCCACTTATTAATATGCTCTTGTGCTGTAAAGAAACATTTATGTAAAAGAACATTCAGTTAAGATTAAAAAAAAAGATCAGGGCTTATACTCTATAAGGATAAAGTATAAATGCAAAATTGCCTTTTTGTAATGTTAATGTATCTAAAGATAATGGAGAACCTCTGAGACATTTAAAGGTTTACTCAATCAAGAATATGCTCACAAATTTTATTTGCCACATCTAACACGACATAATCTAAAGAAAGAAACAATCTTCATAGTCTGTTTAAAGCATGACTATAAGCAACTTTGGGTATTCATTGTACACAATGACACCCAGACCCACTACAATTTCTGCAGTATATTTAGACAGTGTATAAAGGTACTCTTAATTAGAAGGTCAAACAAGACTTTAAAATAGAAGTTCATTTTTAATTACACATCCCTCTGAAGAGGAAATTATTTTTCCAGCACCTTTGTTCTCAATACCTGCTCCCAAAATGGATTAAATTACAGTAGAGTGCCCTCACATGTGATCTTGGTTGACTTCATATGTTAAGCAGGTTAAAAATAAATCAGCCTAACCTGCCTGCCCTCAATGTCAGTGAATATTTTTTCCTCTTGGTTTCAGTTGTGCTAGTGACAATTGTTTGGAAAGTTCTAAGAGTCATGACAGCATGTTATGAGTTTCATTAGTGTTATCCCTCTGAAATAAGGCTGGTACGCCCCAGCATACCGGCTAGAGGCATCCACTGCCAGAAAACTTATGAGATTTGGACCTTATATTTAGGTGTTGCATTTTTTTTATTTATCTGAGCCTTGCCATATGACTGGAAAATCCACTTCTGCTGTGAATATGTCTAATCATGTCAGCTGAGGAGAAGAACCCTGTAAAGATTGTCATTTCTTCACAAAAGCCTCATATTAATGCATTGCTAGAAGTTATACATAGAAATAGATATTAGAAACACAATACTGAACTTAAACCTGGAACTAATTCTTTAGCCTAACCCAAAGAATATGAAGATCTGCCCACCACTGCCAAATTTCAAACAAAAACATGGCCCTGGAGGATAAGCTAGTGAGCTGCTCAGGAGGAAACATGCTCGTTTACATTCCATAGGTCAGAAAAAATGGAAACTCTCTTGGACAGAGGACTCATCTATAGCTATGTGGAACTTAACTGTTACAGTTTTTTCATCCTTAGCAGTGTTAATTCTCAGGATATCCTTGCAGCTCTGCTGCCTGGCCCTGCTAATGAGGAGCCTGCTACAGGCTACATCCTGTGCTTCCAAACTGCACCATGGTTGCACAGCCTGTGGAAAGAGGGAGCTGCAACACTTCCAGTGAAGTGGCAGCTGCAAAGAGTCTTTGTGGCAGCTTCTTGTCCATTTGGCTGTCAATAATATTTCATACACATACGCATGTATGCAGTAGAGGGAACTGCAAGGATAAGAGAAGTTTCTTTGCCGTAACACTGTTCTTCAGCTACAAAATATTGTTGCAAGAATTGCTCAGTTTTCCTTCAAGAGCACATATACTCTTCACTTAATCTGGTTCTGAGTGTCCTATTAGAAATATGAAATCCTGAAACATAATTCCAGATCCATATACCACAAGGCTCAACTTTAGAGTTTTGTTTCAGTTTTGCTGGAGGCAATGAGCCCGCCTTGCTGAGGAATAAGATCAAATCAGGCCCTTGTATTTTATCAAGTGCAGAAAGCTGACGTTGTCCCCTTCCTACTGAAATCCCATCCGTATTATCTGCAGAATGCAGTTCTTGTTCATTGAGCAGATGAAAAATAACACCCTGGAGAAGTTTGTCAATCCATACAAGTTTTCTATCTTGATATAGAAAGCACAGGTATCAGACTATATATGAATAGCTTTTTCCTTGAACTTATGAGAAATACTGCATGAAAAACCATGGCAAGAACAACTAAATAAAAGAAAAAAAATGTAGCTGTTCTCTAGATGTAAATACACATGAGAAATGAATAGAAATGAAGTTTCATGTTTTCTATCAGTTGCCATACTTTAATTCTGCCTGTGACCTTTATTGGCTGGATCTCATGAGACAGTATGTGAATGCCAGCAGGTCTCCTGCTACTGATGAGAAAAAGAAAATGAAGGACTTCCTAGAAAAAACCTCATTGTTTTAAAAAGAAAGCATATAGTTTATAAAGAATCTGCTTTATAAACACATGTATATTTCTACTTTTTTTTTTTTACTGTGTCTTACTTATTGGGTCAGAAGTTGCATTAGTAATGTGTAGATACAGTGTAACAATTTTGCTGGAAAAGGTAAAGATTAATGCTGGTGTTTGTCTGGAGATGCTGAATTAAAATCAGGATATTTTCAGTGCCTGTGTTTCTATTGCTCTCAATAGAGCTACTAAATAATAACAATAAAAAAATCATAAAAACTGCAAAGCCACTCCTAAAAGACACACATTTTTCCTGGGAAGGTTAGTTATTCAGTTACTCATGCCTTGTGCTAGTCTTCTGCAAATTCTTGAAAGGGGCTTTGAAATGTTAGCAAGACAACTGCCAATAACCTGAGCAAGTCTATATATTGATTCCTATGAATTCAAATACAAAATTTTGGAAATACACATAAAAGGCCAAGAGACAGGAATGACACTTCTAACTGCATTTATTAAGAGCAAGAACATACCCGTTCTCTGTATAATGAGCAACTAAGATCAATAGAAATTACTAAGCTCCCTGAGCTTTCATTTAGGGAGGGAGATCCTTAATAACCTAGAACATAAAATATAACCTCAAATTTAGTTATGCCATCAAAACCAGAATAGGGATAAAATCTTGATCCTTTGTGATGACTAAATGTTGATTTTCATGATATGGTACAGAATTTCTAAAGCCTTGATTTACTCGTTGATTTTTCAGTAGTTCCTATTCTAAGGAAACCATTGCAAATTCCAAGTTGACAAAGGGTGTCACAATGTAAATAGGTGTTTGGAATATTCAGCTGCTTCTTTAATTCATCCACAGCATGCAGTTACTACCTCTCAGGCCCTGTATAAAAAAAACCTACTTAAATCTATTAATATTTGAAGAATGGTGTTTAGAGATTAAGACTTAAGAGTTGAGAATAGAAGAAACGTAGAACACATATGAACACTATACTTGAAGGACAAAGATAGGAGATGTGACAATCTGCCCCTCAGAATCCTATAAAGATTACAGTTTTCATCAGCTTAAAATTTCTTCCTTCACAGCAGAGAAGGTGTTAAAACAAGCCAAAGGAGTCTTGCCATTTCTCCATTCCTGTTAATTGCCTGTCCCCTGTCATTCTGCTCAACAGATTCTTATGTGGTTATAACAGGAGAATCCAGCATCTTGCCCAGCAAACTTCATAAACTGAATTCCATAGTGGCATTTGTTGGGGTTTTTTGCTAACTTTTAATGAAAATCTAATACAGTTATCTGAAATACCTGCTCAGTTCCATATCCCTACCACTGTTTAATTCCTTCACTGCTTGCTGACAAGCACAACTTCTAAATTACTGCATTAAAAAAACTTTCCAAATTATTTCTACTGTATAAGTGACAAAAAGAGCATCTGACACTGACATTTAATTCTTACCATGATGCCATCATTACTATGAAACAAGAATGCCTTACAGTAAAAAAGTATTTGCTTTTTACTTATCAGGACAGCTCTGACTGCATCCTTGTGTTTTTAAGTTAAATTCAATAACAGATAAATTCTGTGCAAATAGAACATTTCACAAACATATTTCACAGTCTCCACAGTATCCTAGGTTACTTCTCATTGGAATTTCAACCGAAATGTTTGCTCTGTAATAGGCGAACAGACAGTTCTCAAAAAGACCTTCTCATTACATTGGCTGACTCTTGCCCTCTGAAATCTTTGGCTTTCCAATTTCTTTCTCCTGTAAAAAACTAATGAGGACCCTTCTGCTCCATATTGTCAGTCATTCTTCATTGCAGTGGTCCTTTAAATAGCTTTTCTGTCATAGAAGTTAATCTAAAGTTGTTAACTTGGTGTGCTGAAATAAATGTATTCATTCACCTTAATTACAAAAACTATTTCTTTTTATAACTGTGTAAAATATATTTGGGTGAATGGTACTCTGAGTTACAATCTTATTTTAGCACACAAATTTTTCCAACCATTATTTTTTCTGTTCATTGTTGAGAGCAGCATTGTTCACTACATAGCAGTAATTTTATTTAGTGTACATTTAGTTTCTATTTCTGTATAATACTTTGAATAGCTCAAAACTTACAACAGAAATAAAACAGGTTAACAGGAAACTATAAAATCTGTGATTATTCACTAAAGGTGACAAAACTAAGCATCTAATCTTGAGCTTTTGGCACATGCTACTTCACACTGACTATGCACTAGTAAATAACATTACACTCAAGTAAATACACATAATAAATATTCTACAAGCTATGACCTATTCTTGCTCCACAGGATGTTGATAGCAGAGAATCAACATCAGAGAAACACATGGCAGGCATAACCATAAAGGTGTATGCTGATCCAGCTTCTAAAAGAATTTTGAGAGCTCGGGACGCAGATATTGGTATGCCTAATATCTATAATACCAGTCCCAAAAACATACAGAAAGGTAAAATGAATTAATACAAAATAAAATTTATTATGGGTATCTAACTATAGTAGGCTGGCTTTGCATTATCAAGTACTATGAACCAGTAGATGAAGATATCTAGAGCCAAACAGGGGATGCTATGAATCAGTATCCAATTTTTATGCATTTTGAGAGAGTTACTTCCAGCCTGGGCCCATGGGCTAAATATCCATTAGCTACTGGAGCATATCAGACACCTGGAGACCATCATCTGCTACTACTTCATTTGCAATTATTTTAATTTGCATGTTCTAAGACTCCTCCCTAACATGAGCCAAACTGCAGCAAATAGTAAGCGTCAGATTTGCTTCAAAAGGTCATACAATATAAATAAAGGACTAGCAGAAATTCATCTTTTCGATAGCAAAATGCTAAATAAGGCTTTGACTTAAGTGCATTTCTACAGTGGCATTGTTACTATCAGGATGTACTCATTAGATCAGAAGAAGTAACAGAGTACAAATAGCCCATGCATTTTTATTCCCTTCAGTAAGGGTAGCCAGCAGTAATAGCAAAGGTGGTTCCACAACCTCACCATCAATTTTCTCTCAAAACCCCAGAGCTCTTTTCCCCACAGCAGAACTAACTAAAGTGAAAAAGCAGCCTCCCTCACAGTCACTCCAGTTATTGTTAGACTGAATATTGTTCCAAACTCAATTGCTTTGCTCTTAATGGGCAGCAGTAAAAACAGAAGAAAGACTCCACGCTTTTTTATGGATCTACGAGTGACTAAAGAGGTACTGCTTCTATGTAGATACTTTTCATAACTTTCTTTTAAGTAACACTTTGAGTGCTAAAACAAAACCAAATTAATATTGGTACATAGAATCCCAAAAGTAGTGAAAGTGCACACCAATATCCATACTACAAAAATTACATAGACAGAAACATTCTTATGAAAGCAGCAAGAAATCATAAAGATTAGCAACACTAAATACAGCTTCACGTTAAGTGCTTTCTCACACATTACCTGAGCAAGCCTAGCCGTTTATAGCAACTACTTAGTTTATTTAAATGGGGTAGTAGGAAGGGATCAGATCAGCAGCTGCTACAACTCAGCACAGCTGTACCCATTTGCATGTGCTGGGGAGCCAATCCCTATGCCTACAAAACTGTTCATACTATTCAGCATGCAAAATTATTGTTTGCATTCTAAAATATCACCTGGATTACCTTGGACTATTGGAGACATTGAGAAATGGGATTGTTGTAGCTCTCCCTTAAGAAAATAAAAAAGCGCACAGATTTAGATTAGTTTCAGTTCCAAGCAATACTTGCATTCATTGACAATGTCCATAAAATATTGATTTTTAATTGTTTGGGTTTCTGCTTCTCTAGCCTAGGAATTATTTCAGCTCTCTTTGAATGAAGACAATAATTTCATAATATAAACCAGCCACATATGCAAAGCATCATAAATGGAGGCTTCATGATCCAAAGCTGGGAACACAAATATAACAACTGGGAGTTATATTTCCATGAAAGAGATAGAGAGAAGAGGGAATGTAGTTGAAACACCATGCAGAAACAAGCAAGAAAAAAATTAAAGTTTATCAAGAAGCAACATCAAAATTTCAGTTCTGCCTGACTAACAGTGGGGGCTCTGCAAGGAAATTCAAGACATATAAATCAGAGTATAATCCAGAACAGTCAAAACAAGCAACTTTAAACCATAGAAGAAATCAAGAGGAGCTCACCTTGGAAACCAAACACATAGAACCTATAAGGCTTAGGTCAAAGAAAAGGCTGTACATAACCTACTCTGCTTTTATATTGCCTGCAAGTATCTGCAACAAACACCTGGATCGTTCAATTGTCCCAGCACAGGTGTTTTCTATATATCTTCCAGCAGATGTAAACCCAAACATAAATAATTTTAAAAGGGCAGATAAATGCAGAAGACTTGTGTTAGTATTTTTTGGACAAGGACCTTAAAAGAGATGAGTGCAAAAGCTAAATATAAAATCATATAATTACAACATCACTGTATTAATGATTTTCCCAGTGTATTCCTCACTCATTTTTCCTGTGCCTGACTAAACCTGGATTTTTAGCATTACACAGGTCACACAAAATTTAAATTTGAAAATCTGAATATCACTTAAATGTTTACTTTGCTGTGTCTGCAGCAGACTTCAAACTCCAGAACAGGGCAGTGCATGAAAGAGTGATTAGACAGTGTGCTGTAATTAAGCAAGCAACATGGAATAACTTCAGCAGTCAGGAGGCATACCATGTGTCCAACTGGGAGGTAAAATCATCTGAAAAGCCTCCTTGTCACCATATCTAAGAGCGAGGAAGGCAGAAGAGTAGGAGGAATGAAAGAATCAAACACTGTGTGTGTCTCAATGACCATGGGCACCAGCACATGGTAAGCTAATGTGTGTTACCTTCACTTTCCAAACTTTTCTATGGTTTCTAAACTATTTTTGCAAGAAAGTTTCAGGTTAGCACTGCACTCTCTGTAATCTACAGGAATTTTGGCTAATTGAACTTGACAGGTTGCAGCATTCTCATTCAAGATAAAGGTACCAAAACAGGGAGAGAAATTAAATGTGTCTAAGGCCACCCAAGAAGTTGGCAGGGTATTTGGCTTCCAAAACAGCAAAATTCAGCCTAATGTGACCATTGAAGTTTAAGAATGTTTATGACCTGTGGCATTAAGTGGATTCTCAAGTGTTTGGCTGAATATGCATGGATTTAAACTCTCAATCTTTTAGTTCAACCAAAGGCAAATATTTACAGTAGGACAATAATGAACTTAGTTTTCCCCCACTGACTAATTTTCTTATTTTTTTTAAAAAAATGCATTTTAGAGTTTTTTTATCTCTATAAATATTTAATCTACTTCACTCACTTCCTTTTCATAGTCACTTCTTTATCCACAAATAATAAGTAACAAGGGCTCATTAATGCACTAGTCATTATATTGTTAAATAAATTTTTTAAAGGAAAAAAAAATCCACATTCAGGAACCCTAAATAATCTAGAAATTCTACTTACATAGATTTTTATCCTACCCAATTTTAGAAAAAGACGTCATTATCAATATCAAAACTTTTGTTTGAGAAAATATGGAATTACAGGTTAGCTCATTGTCCTGTAGGAACAAGAACTGTCATTAAGTATATCAAACCACAAGTCATATGCCTAAGATCTGAGCCTCAAATAGATCTTTCCTTCCAAATGCAGAGCAGGAAGGACAGTGAGCCACAAAACTCTTTTCTTGTTTCTAAAGGGTAACTGAATGACAGCCATACCTGGATGACAAGATTAGACTCCTCCCTTTCTATAGGGAGAGCTTCCTAGTCATAGAAGATGTGCTGAATTTATACTAAAGATGCTATGAAAGCTCTAAGAGGTTGTAGATTTCTTGTTGAGACTTCACCTCACCAAAACCAATGACTTAGAGCATGGGAGACGGTGTTTCTACTCTGCATAGGTAAATCCAGCTGCTGCAGGAAAAGCCTCCTGAAAAATATCTTGTCAATGATCACCACTGGATTAAGCAGGTTTTTATAATCCCCACAAGCTCCTGACTGTGACCTTTGTTCTTTTTGGTGCTTTTCATTAATTCCATGGTGGCTTTTTTAGGAAAAAAAAAAGATATTATGCCATTCTTCCTTTCTGACATCAGATAAGAAATCCTATTACTATCTAAGCAAGAATCCTCCATTTCTGACTTTACAGATTGAATTGTGTGGTGATGGTTGGCGATCATTGTTGTTTCTGGGGTTTAGAAAGTCTGAGAAACTTGTAAGTAACTGGGTTTTCTGTTTGAAATATTTTATTTGGAGATTTTCAAATTCAAGAGGCAATCATGATCTCAAAGTTTCTGGACATCAGCTATTTCACATCTTTATTCCATTTTTAATAGATAATGGGTTCAAAGAAGTTCCACTTTCAACTTTCAACACAGATGTAGCTAGAATATTTTAATGTCTTTAAGGGGCGTTGCAGCTCAGATAGACTCTTTGAAAGTAGTGCAACTTGTTTGCATTAATATTCTTATTATTTTTTCTCTGGAAGTTCTCTTTCCACTGATTTTTTTTGAAAAAGGAAAAGGCAATGGATAGAACCTTCCTGTAAAATGAAAGAGGCAGAATAAGAGTGATCTTTTTTTTTTATATCATGACTTGCCTTTCATAAAAACACTATCTGACAATGATATGTCGTGTTTTCTTGAGTGTAGCTCTAAATAAAAGAAAAAGAAGTTAAGCAACTGAATTTTGCTATGTCTACGGAAGAGTCAATAGCTATTCTTCAATGTATTTTCAATGCACATTAAATGAGAAATCAAATTCAAATTACACATTTAACAAAATATTTCCATTTAAGCACATGAGAAGGACTTGTAAATAACAGAGTTCAAAGCTTTTGAGCAGATGGTCTTTCTGTTTTAATTCTCTATCTGATCTGCTGTATGCCAGTAAATCTCTGAGTTTCATTTGCTTTATTCAAATCCCTTGGCTATTCAGGACACATTGTGCCAAAGCATTCTGCTGTGGAATTGCAGTTGATTTGTATATGTTCCTAAACTAAAAGAAAACATATGTATATTTTGTACACACAAAGAACAACATGATAAAAATCCACAACACTTCTTCCCTGGTGACTTATATAAATATCTTGTCTATGTATTATGCATATACACACATACAGAGAGAGGATGCAGCCGCTTCAGGAACAGGCCAGGTTTCAAAAAGTGTTTACTAGAAATTCAAAACCAAAAATAGTTCTCACTATTTTAAAAATCTTTCTCTATGTCAAGCTTAATCCATCACTGAATAAATTTATTTTACCAAAATAGGATTCCATTGGTTTAACATCATTGCTACTAATCACTTGCACTAACATCAAGGTTCAAAGCGTTGCACGTAGTAGCTGTGCCAAGCTGATTTTGGCTGTCTGTTTAGATTTAATAACGTTCTTTTTTTTAAAGGGATTTAGTTCTACACTACCTTGTAACAGGAATGCCATAGCCTCTTTTTGAAAACTTTATGGGATCATAAAAATGGCCTGAAATAAACTTAGGTCTTCTTGACATCTTCATTTTCCAAATGTGACTGCCAAACCATGCAGTGAGGTGAACATTGCCTCATAATGACTTGCTGGGGGACAGCAAGTTCAAATGCATCTTTCCTTTCTCATTTGAACAATATGTTCAAGAATAAAATCATATGACCCAAAGATTCACTAGTACTATACATATTCTTATACATAACTTGAGATTTTCAAAGATGTCCTCTTAGGTTTGGTGCCTGAAACCTGCAGATGGACTTATTTGATAAATTCCCTTAGTGGTGTTTGAATTAGGAGTGGAATTTGGACGGAAAAGGGAAAAAGTCAGCACTGCAAGGCAGGTATCTCCCACTTAGCACATTTTCTTCGAAAGATCATTCCTATTGGTAACAACAAAATGTACTTGTCTTTAAAAGACTAGGCATTTTCTTTTATGCTTTCTTCGGAGTTTTTTTGGTAAAAGACAGTTATTTTGTTACTAGAATCCATCATAAACCAGCCTATTTTTTCGATTACATCCAAATAGTTTTAGCATTTCCTATGGAATGACATGATAAAGGTGGTAACAGCCCTTTAAAAGAAACGGGGAAATCTGGGTTATGTGTGAGCACTGATGGACAGGAATCTCAGCCATGGAGGAAAAATAGTTTTGTCCTACTTTCTGAGCAGATGAGAATTAGAGAGAGAATGAGCAACTTCCAATTTTAGGTCAATAATTTCACCCAGGGAGAACTCAGAAAAACGTATCATCCTTTGGCACGCGGCAGTTGTGTCCGTGGAGGCAAAGGCCACCCTCTGTAACCCTTCACACTTTACTAAAATAAACACAGTTGTTATTGTTTATATACTAATGAAAGTAAGGAGAAAAAAAAAAAATAGGATGCAAGGTTATGTCTCATTGGCTCTGAAATTGCTTCAGCTGCCACTTGCCCAGATTTTAGTGCAGAGGTACAGGGACCTCTAGCCAGCCCATCATTCACTTTTCAGCCCATGTGTCTGTCTAGCTACCTGTCACGGAGACACACATACAACAAATGGACTTGTAATCTCTCTGTTCATGAGAAATGAAGAGGAAAATGAAATACTGGAGCCATGCTGAACATTTATTTATTTTTGCAAACATATATTAGTCATCTAGAAAAAGCAGTTTAAGGTCATTGTAAATAATATAATTCATTTCCTAGTGGCAAGGCAAGGCATCTCGGTGGCTTTACAGTCACACAATGTCCTCATACTTTAATAAAAATACCTTGTGCTGTTTCCGTAAACTCAGCTGAGGATCTCGGTTTACTTGTTGCTTTAACAAAACTCATGCTTCAGTGCAAGAATAAAAACATAGTAAATTATGTTAGCTAAGAGCAAAGGAAGGTGGAAACACTGGATATTTGGAAAATGCCTCTAGCCACTAAGAGCATGTCTTTGTGCTACTGATTTGAAAAGTCACTACTTACAATTTCCTTGGGAAGTCACGAGGTTTTTCTGTTCCCTACTTTTCTGTTCAGCGCTAACAACGTTGACTCAAGTGAGACGAGCTACACTGGGAACGTCAGGAAACTAAGCAAAAAGTCCATCGCGAGTCTTTAAAATAACCTGTGGCTGTTTAACACCGATGGTGATGACTAGGTGAACTCGGTGTGCTTGGGGACTTCCATAAACAGAATTTCTGTTTTTCTGTGTGCTCGGGGAAATCATTGCAGCGTTTAGACTGCCCTATGTCAGGCTCTTATCCAAAATGACTGCTCCTTGCACAGCACTGCCAGCCCCACTAGGAATGGCACTGGTTCGGTCACAGCAAATCCTTCTGTCGTTACAAACAAGGGTGTGCGGAACGTGCGATATTTTGATTTCAAAGTCCCGTTAAAGCCGCAGCAGATAGTTTAACCGCGACGTGGGACGCGGATTGGGGTTATCTCTGATAAAATACATGGATTTCGACTACCCTCCTTCCAGCCTCATAGGAGGGAACAGAAACGGGAGCGGCGGCGGGAGAGGGGCAGAGGGGCAGCGGGCACCGTGAGAGATGCAGTAGGTGCGTGTGCTGCCAGGGTTTTTTCCCAGCGCGGGGCAGCGCTCGGGGCTTTATAAGCGGCGGAGCCTGTTGCTGGCTGGCCGTGTCGGCTGCCCGCGGCGCTGCGGGAGGAGGAGGAGGAGGAGGGAGGGACGATGGGCGCTGGCGGCTGCTCCCCGCGGCTCCAGCCCCGCTCACCTGTGGCGGGCGGGGAGCGGCTCCCGGCGCCGCCCGCGCCTCCTGCCCGTACCTGATGCGCCCGACTCTCTCCCCGGCTCTCCGCAGACCCCGCCGGGCTCGCCCGCTCCGCTCGCCCCGGGGGAGAGGACGCTCCACATCGCAGGGGTGAGCGGGGGGGGACGGGGGAGGGGGGGCCGGGACCGGGGAGAGCGCGGGAGGGACCCTCGGACGCGGCCACCGGCGGAGACGCCGCGTCCCGCAGCGGATTCCCCGCGGGTCTCGCCCCAAACGCGCCTTCCTGGGGTTTAATGGGAGATGCGCAGCGTCCCCTTGCCCGTCCCCGCCTGCCTGCCCCGTCCCTACGGGCAGGTGCGGTGTGTAGGCACACGCGTTACTGCTGCATCCTCCCCGGCTCCGGCCACCCGTCATTCAGAGCTAAGCTGCGATTAAACGTTATGTTTTTAACGTCCGACCCTTAAAAATAGACCGTTTTGCACGCTGCAAGTGTGTAAAGATGCTCAGCGCAGCCTCCCCCACTCCCCCCTCCGTAATAATAATGCTGCAGATTGTAGAAGGATTTGAGTCTGCAGCCAGAGAGAAAGGGATTAGGGCGAGAGCGCTGGAAGTTAAATTGTGCTGCATGTAAAAAAAAAATGGGCGGATTGGTCTCTAGATGAGAGCTTGGTACCACCTTCCTTTCTAAAATAAAATCTCTCTGGCATGAAGTCACAGCCTATTTCACATCCGGTTTACCCTGGGACGTATTACTACTGTCTTTGCTAAAGAGAGAAAAGCTTTTGTTGTGTAGCGGCGCTCGGAATCTTTGGGCAGAGGCGACCCGCGCCCCGGCGGAGCGGGCATGGCGGCGGCGGAGTGAGCGGCGGGGCCGCAGCCCCCAGCCTCGGGCGCTCCCGGTAAGGGCGGCCGCGGGCTCTGTCCCCGCTCTGGGGGCTCCGCTCGGCGCGGGGGGCTCGGCGGCCGCGCTGCCGCAGGGACCGACCCCCCCAACCCCAGCCCCCGGCCCTCCCTCCCTCCCTCCCTCCCGCTTGGAGAGCCGCAGCGAGCGCTGGGCGCGGGCAGCCGGCGCTGGGGACTCGCTGCCGGCGGGGGCTGGCAAAAGGATTTTTTTTGGGGGGCTTTTTTTATTTTTTTTTTTTCCCCCATCCCGAGGGTGGGAGGGGTGGCTTTCTTGGGGCGAGGGGGAGATAGAAAGTTGAAACGCCTGCAGGAGAACTGCTCAGACGTGAGCAGATCTCACCGGGGGTCAAACCCGCATCAAAATGCCCCCTTCCCCCGATTATTTTTTTTTCCCTTTTCCAGTGGGAGCTGCTGAATTTCTCCTAGAAGCGCGGCTCTTTCTCCCATTTTGGATGGGCGACCCAGCGCTGGTTTGAGGGGTGGGGGATCGGGGGGTGCTGGGCTTTAACGCTGCTTTGAAAGCCTTTGTTACCGTTTGCTTTTTTTCCAGTTGCAACAAACTTTCCTTCTCCAGGATTTAGAGAGCCTGCATGGCTTTATTGAAGTGGGGGGCGGTGTTGGGAGAGGAGGGGGAGGCGGGTGTGGAGCTCAACAGATCGAGATAGTTGGGAATCATTCACTTTCCATGCTTTCTCCCGAAGAGGCTTTTGCAAAAGCAGAAGTTGGCAGGACCGAGAGAAGGGGATTTTTTTTGAAGCCACAGATGTTGCCTTTCTCTTTTGCGAAGGAGGCTGATCACAGGGCAAGTTAAGATGCAGTCTCGCCCCTGAAGATCTTTATCCACACTTTACTGCCACATCCAGTTCCTTCCTCTCCAGCTAGATTAGCTCAACCCCACTCGATGCTTATCTGCCAACCATTTGCCTATAAACGCATTAATTATATCTCATTGCTTACATACTGCTTTGTAATGATGTTTTATTGATTTAAATTGTCCCTGAGAGCGTGCGGTGAGTTGGGGTAGCTCTATTTAAAGTTACAACAGCATTTCCATGTACAATTATTAATTTTCTCAGGCTTTTTAAAAAATACCCCTCCAATTCACTGTTAGGGGAAAAAAAATACAGGCTTCATATTTTGTTGCCCTTACTTAATGTAGTGAATACTAAACTCGACTAGATTCCAGCACACGGTATATAGATATGTAAAGGGACGTGTATCAGCTCCTGGGCAATCAGTTGAATCTGGATCACCGATTCCATAAATATCAGTTAACTTTATAGCTTATCAGAAAGTGAAAGAAACCTTCTGAGTAGTGTTACATCTTACTCAAAGGTAAACTGACAGTAACTCGGTCTGAAGAGAGCATAGGAGACATCTGGAGAGAAGGAGAAGGCTGCTAATGCAAAACCACTTCCTAGCAGCAGTCAGGCTGGTAGAGATTTAGGAGATGGTGTGTAGGTTGTCAGCACATGGTCTGATTATGAATTGTGCCCTTTAGCCCAACAAAAATATTAGCCTTCGTCTGTAGCAGCAGATCACAGAGTCAGAAGCTGATAATCTTACTCCTTCTCTTATGCTTATATCTCAGGGAAGAGGAAAATAGTGATATCTGTAGAAGAAAGTTGCTTCCATCTCATCAAAGCAAAGCAGTGGCTGTGAGGGAATCACGGCTCTCGGTCACACTGCCACACTCTAACACCTTCCAAGAGGTTTGGGAGGGCTCTGACTGGTTCAAATTAAAACCAAACCAACTTCCCTTGGTTTTCTGGAAAAGTTATGGAGTCACCTTGTCAAAGTTTCTACAAAAGAGAAAACTTGAGTAAGAATACCCACAGAGATTGGGGACAGCAGCTTTAGCTCGTATTTGGGTTTGTGAAACTTCAAGAATAATACAAACAAGAACACACCATTAAAGTAAAATAAATCCTACCCTAAGCCTCTATTTCTGAAAGTATTAGGTAAACAGAACAGCCAAGGCCCTAGGCCCTGCTCCCCTACACTGAATGACATGGGCTATAGTAGACAGGTCATCGCCTGACATCACATTATTCTGAAGAAGTTTCCAAAATCTGACTTTTTTTTTCACAGTGTGTTAATGTAGGAGAGGTTGATGATTATTCTCCTTCTAGTTTCAGAGCCCATCATGAAGAGACTCCTGGTGCTTTGTGACTGCCTCTGGGCCTGGGGCCTCCTCCTGAATGCGCTGACTGAAAGAAGGTGGGGAGATGTTTCTCAATGTACCGACATATTTTAGGAACTTTTAATTTAGTATAACAGCATAAGACAAATATGGCATGGGATGCACTACAACTAAGTGTATTGAGGGAGGTTAATCCCTGTTCAAATCCCAACTAAATCTAAGGGAAGACTGGAAAAAAAAAAATCTCAGTTTGTTTGCATTACATCTTTTTTTCACTATTGCGAAGAAAAAAAAATAAATTGAAGTTAAACTACCTCAATCCTTTCTGCTCTCTTATAATGACTGCTCAGAAGTACAGGTTTTTCTAGAGGAAAAGAAAAAGTGTAATTAAGTTTTTAAAAATCTTATCTAAGTGCTGTTTAGCAACTTTATTGCCCCTGCAAGGAGGGGCAAAGCTTTCACTTCCTGATTGTTTAGGGTTCTGTCCTAACTTAGCAGCTGTTTTTCAAATGCAGAGTTGTCCTTCCTGGTGAAGGGAAATCTCTTGGATGAAGAAGAATTTGCAAGCTGAAACCCCATAACAGTTTATGTTTGAAAGACCGTGCTGCAGTGAATGATTGTAGGATGTATGTTGAAATTGTAATCTAAACATAGCATTAGTATGAAGAACAATTTGTAATCCTACCACACGATCCAACAGATAGTAGGTTAAGACTGTAAAGCAGTTTGGAGTATACTTGCAAGTACTCTGCAATTCAAACTTCAGTGAAGGTGTTTAAGAGGACTCACAGATGTATTAAAGTATTTAAAAAATATTAATGCGCTGTTGATAATGCTACCTAATGACCACAAAGCAGTAGAAATTCCATATTGTCAAGAGTAATCCCTAAGAGATGTATTTGTGTCTTGATCTCCTCAGTGTCTCCCTGTGTATTTGCAGCTCCAGATAAACTTACCCTCTGGCTACCTTGATGATTCTAAATAGAGTAGAGTGGACAAAGGCACAAGGGTTCATCTGCACTACTTTTTCTTTTAAAAAAAACCCCAAAACAAATGGCAAATGATTCATGTTACTATTGCTGTACTGAACATGACATTTTAGACTAAATACCTTTGTTTTGATAGTATACTAAGAAAGGTGAGATTTAAAGTATTCATGAAGTATTTCACCTGGCCTAGCAGAAGAGTTTTGTAAAACATATTTATTATATAGATATGTGTACCTATATATTTGTACAGATATTTATATCTGTGATGTATTTGTGTCCATTCTTAAAGTGAGAATTAAAGCACATTGGACTACTGTTTAAAAATTATATGGTGTGTCACTGTTATAATGACCTGTAGATGGAGTTAGTGCACAGTTTTTTATTATACTGTGGTTTAATAGGAAAACACAATCAAATACAGTCATTTTTTTTCTCAAAATGTACACACCTTCTATGAAATATATCTGGTTTTAAAGCTGTTTTTTTGTAGTAAATTCCCTTGCCTTTTCATCTGGAATGCTGCTAATCCTCTATGATAAAAAAAATAATGGATTTGGTAAAGCTTCTGTGATACAGAAAGACACAGTTTTTCCATGTCACTTTTCTGTTCGTAAAAAAAGCATTAGGACTATTTCAATGTGTGTACTTTGAATGAAAAATGACAGGCCCTTTGGAGCTAGAGTATACGTGATATGTACGTAAATGTTCACATTCTTCCTGTTGTGACCATATGTCAGTTAAAACCAGCCCTAGCGGTGCTTTTTGCTTCTGATAAAATGGTGGGAAGAACAGGTGAGGGTTACTAACAAATATGACACTCAGAATGGAAGCAGTGTCTTGTATTGCATCTTTTCCAACTGCACTGCCACTAGTCCATCTTTCTGACACCTCTTCTGCAAATATACTCATTTATTTAGTTTCTGAAGTTTCTGAAGTGTTTTTATATCCTTCTGCCACCTTAATCCTGATGACCTTCTGCTATCCTTGAGATATGTAAGTAGAGCAGCTTGTTTACTGACAATGAGTGTTAATATGAAATTGAATCCAGTGCAAAGTCCTGTGTTACAATTCTGCATAAGGTCTATGAGGAATGATCCTTTGAAAGATAATGCTCACTGGAGACAGAAGAACTTGTTGTTTGGTAACGTATAGGAAGCATAAAAGAAAAAAAAATATTAATGTCTGGGATTTGAAATGCAACTGTAGATAGGAAAAATAAATCAGCCTGTTTTTATTAAGTGGAATTACGTGATATGACTAGGGGAAATTAGTAGTACTTTTAAAGACTGTTAGGGATTTTGTCTTCATTAGAAACAGTGATTTATATGCATTAAAACCCTCTGAAAATTGTTCTCTACAAAGTCACTTCCTATTGAAATAAAACAAAAGTTAGTAGAACTTCTTTGAGTGTCAATTCAGAAACTTTTAAATATGTAGTGTTATTTATTCAAACCTGTGCTGCAAAATAACTTGGAAGTTTTTCCAGAGTACCTATATTCAGGGTATTTTTCCTCCTTTTCTTTGTATTCTATACAAGCAGAATGTACGTGTGGGATGCACAAAGGATGTTTGGCTGATGCAGCTTAGAGAAAATAATTTCATAGCAATTTTAAGAGAACCAGATCATTTCATGTAACAATATATTCCTCATAAGACGGTCTTTGCTGGTTAGAGCAGGAACAACTGGCAGAGCACTGAGACCCATGTATCAGCCTATCTGTATGGATAGCAAGCAGTCCAGTGGAAGAATCACTTTTGTGACTAGATCTGATCCTCCACAAAAGTTTTTGGTGCTGCAGTGTTTATCCACTTCAGTAGCAAGGTGTGCAACAAAACGATGGTTTGGAAAGCAGCGGTTTTGCTTTTAGTCATGACGACTACACACATTTATAATGGAATTCTTCCCAGCAATGAATGAAAAAAACAGCACTGGGTTTGGCTTTAAGACAACTGTAATCTCTGATTAAGGGAATCATCTGTGACAGAGTACTTGGTAAAGGTTTCAGATTTAAGAAAAAGGTTGATTTTGATGTCATCTACAGCAAACAGAAACCACTAAGCCCAAAGGATTTAATTCTGATTTGTATTGATGGAAGTAAGATTTTGGTAAATGAGTTCAAAGAGCTTAATTTTATCCTTGTTCAAGCAAAATTTCAGGACATTTGGCTGAGTTAGAGATATACATTGGGGATCTGTAAGCGAAGCCTTGTGTGCATGAGAGATTTCCATATCAACAGATGGTTTTGTTACACATTTGTAAGGAAAAGTTGGAAGTATTCCTCCAAATCTAATTGCTAAACGCAGATAGGAAATAAAATAAAGCAAAATGATATATTGACATATGAAAATGCACAGTCACTTGATTTACTTCTGTATTCATGAAGAAGACATCGCTGTATTTTTTGTTTTCTCTTTGTTTTTGCATTTATTTTCAGTACTCAGATGTCAGTGTTCTAAATTATTTTATCTTTCTTTGTATGCAAACCCTTTATAACTATTACAGGTTAAACACATTATCTTTTGCTGACAAATGAGCCTTTTACTGAGGAACACATATTAGAATATTGTAACCATTAATGAATAATGAGATAAACATTAAAGAACTGACATTCTATTTGCTCACTGTTTATAGAGTCACACCGTTTGTTTTCTACATTTTTACTAAAAACGGTACAATTTAAGAATAAAATGTGAAAATGAAAGAACCTTATAAAGCACTGCAATCTTTTTTGATGGAGAAGATTTTGTGACCATAAACCGGTATAAGGACCATTAAGTAGATTTTGGAATTAGTGTTTTGTAAGGTTATTGGTAGATTCTGGTTTTTGGTATTAACTCTTCTGTCTTTCAGCTATGGTCAAACTTCCTCACAAGATGAACTTAAAGACAACACCACAGTATTTACCAGAATATTGGATCGTCTACTGGATGGTTATGATAACCGCCTGAGACCAGGACTGGGAGGTGTGTTGTATTATAATTTTCAAGTTTGTGTGTTAGATAAAATCAGTTAAAACAATGTTATTTCTCTGTCATGTACCTATTTTATTCTAGTTATATATACCGATAAAATAATGCTGATTTGTAATATCCATCTTTTTAAAATATGCCATGCCTTCTCTGCCTTTCACATACTCGGTGTTCACACACTTATACCCAGAAGAAGAAGAAAATGGTTTGTAATTCAAGAAGACCTCTGAATATATATTAAAACTTTAAATGTACAAAGAATAAAAGATAATAAAATATGACAAATGACAAGTTTATGAATCAGGCCTGAACAGCACATCTATCTATGATTATGTCCATAAGAGGATTTGGTTTTAGCAGTGAAAGCATCAATCAACCTCAGTCATAAAAGTCTCAGAGAAGTTCATAAGATTTGGGTTTTTTCTACTTAAGTATGTCAGGATTTGTTTCCGTAACATTTTGCCCTCACAGTCTGGTAAAAATGTCTTTCTTCTTATGCTTTTGGTGCTGAATCCAGAAAAAGATATAAAACCACATAGCAATCACATCTCTATGAAAACATTGTTACAAAGCCTAGTTTTTGTCTGCTTCCCTAGATTCACTCTTTCATTCATTCTACTGTGACACACACCCCAAAATGGGTTATGAAAGCTCATCATTCGGAAGTGTGAAATTTCTAAATATTCAAGGACAGAACTGTTCTTTCCCCTTCTTGGAAAGGTTGCAGTTTACTTCTTCCCCCCCCTTTTAGACTCCTCAGGTAAATAAAGCAAAGCAACCAACTCCACAAAGTATAGGTCAACCTGTTTTGATAGAATAGCTCTCAGAGGAACTGCATTATAAGAAGAACAGAATATTACATTAAGAGTTCTTATACCAGGTCCTGTGGGTGAAATGGAAGGTCATTAAGAGTAAGCTTATTCATCTTGCAACAGCTCTTGAATTGTGAGCCAGTGTCGTCAATGTTTTGACTTCAGTGACTTCAGGGAATGGCTAAACATAAAGTTCTGTTTGTAATTTATTAATTCACACATTTCAAAATGGGCCGGTCCTTAAATTTTTGTGTTCAATTTCAGATTATATACAACAAAATAAGAATAACTTTGTTACTTTTATCTACCAGTGGTTTTGCCTGCTTACTTGTAAACTCTTGGAGTAGTGTAGAAATAAATGTTCCTTGATCTTTGATTATCGCAACTGTGTAGTTCAGTCAGTTTCCATATCACAATAAATAAACATAGCAGGGAGGGCAATAAATAAATGAAGCTGTAAATTGTGTAGAGTCTGGTGTATGTCTACAAGAAAAATCTGAGCTCACGGTGATTTCTTGCATGAGTTTTGCAGCTATTATGATTTGTTTAACAGTCACTAGAAGAGCAAACAGAGGGAAACGCAGAGGAAGGATTTTCTCTCATTTTCTGGTTTGCAGTTTAAAGACACAGCAATATGGAATGTTATGGAAGTGTGTTTATGTATGCGTTTCTGAAGCCAGGCATCAAGAGTGTACTGGGAGAACAAGTCTGCATACCTCATGAAAGGATCACTCAGTTCAATTAAAATTTGATCCTGACTACCTAGATCCTTTAATGTAGTGACTTTTATAGGAAGAAATGTGTCTCATTCACAGAGTTCAGTAGCCATTTGCGTCACTATCAGTTAAAAGCAAAAGTTGGTGGAGCATGGGAAGATGGGATTGGAATAGTTTCTCTAACCAAGGATTTGAGAAGTTTAAGTAATCTGTGCATCCCTTCTTTTCTGAATTGTGTATTCCTGCCTGTAACCAAGAACCTCGAATATCACAATTTCCTTGTTGCTCAGTATGTTATAGTTTAACAGTGTCAGTTCTACAGAGTAAATTTAATTTATCTATCAGCTTTGAATATTGAACCTACAAGTACTAGGACGCTTGAAAAATCCCATATCTAAAGCAGTTGTGGGCAGTAAACAAATGTTTAAAATCAAATGCAATAAGAAGCGGCTTTACAAAAGAGTAATAAAATGACTGTTCAATAATGCTTTCTTCAAAAGATGTAAATTATAAATTTCAAAAACTAGGGACAAACATCTAAGCCAATGTTTTCAATTCTGGTACCAATTTATAATAAAGAATTTTCTCAAGAATTTTTAAATTCACCTCTGCAAAACTTTCTTGCTGAGGTATCTAAATATGAGCTAAGAACCTCAAGATGATTCAGTTTTGACACATTTGATTTAGGCACTTTGTGTAGCAGGGAAATATATTCTGGAAAGTTCCATATGTGAAAATATCCAATGAGAAATCTAAATCTATGTGTCGAAAATAGCACAGTTTTTGGAGTTGGTCAACAGCTTTCCTTTATAGCATGATCTGTTGCTGGAAATTTTAAAATGTATGTGGAAGAGCAGCATTTTCATTTTTCTTTCCAACAGCAGACATGGCTTCTTATTAAATGTTTCAAACAGAATGTGATTTTCATCTACTCTAAAGTGAAACTTAAGAAAGCTGCGGATATAAAAGTATTTCTAGGTATATAGAATTAGGTCTAATGCTTATCAGAGAATTTAAGAGACCTGAGACTCTCAGAGATACATGTTATGTTGATAAATTTTGCGCTGTTAGGCACAATGAAAATCTGTGTACCACTGATTACACTATAGCATTCTTCTAATTATCCGAACTTGTCTGTGCTGTTTTTCCTATGCATTCTGAGAAATAGCAGATGAAGTAAAACATTGCTTGGTACAGTTACTTTGTTCTGCAGAAAGACATATTGCAGAAAACTCTCTGCTTGTCCCTGTATGACCTCTCCTTCTGTAGTGTGGTTTTTCAAATATGTACACCTACAGAACAGAGAATTCTGTGCATGAACAGAAACAGAAAAGGTAACCAATTTCACTTTCTCACTAATGGAAGAAAAGGTAGATGTTAGAGCTTCTTCAATTTATTTGAGTCTCCTTTTGTGTTTATGTGTATACATGAAGAATTCAGTAACAAAAAGTTACGTTTACCGAAAAATTGTGAAAGGGGCTTGATCTTGCTCTCTCTCTACTAACTTACAGGAGTAATTTCTCCCTTTCTGAAATAAACACCGTGCTATTTCTCTATCCCTGTTTGCTAATGTCCTATTAGTGTAGTGAACAGTTTCACTGTTGGGTAGAAATATTCTGATGAGGCAGATTGGACACTGTAAAGCCAGAAATATGCTCTTGGAGAGATCTCTTTACAAAGATGCATTGTTGGAGCTATACTATATTCTCTTTGGAAATCCAGGTTAAAAGGTGGAGCATTAAGATGATGATAATTTTAGAGGTGCTGAATTTTGAATCACTCGGCACACATGGAATCAGTGATATTAAGTCGTCTCTTATATTTTCTTTTTTTAGATTTTCTTTTGAGGTATTCCTTCAAAAGGAAAACTGAAAAATGCATATGCTCCATAAAGACTATGGGAATGAAAATTATTATTCATCAGATGACCCAGTAAGGCCGTGTCTGAAATTGAGTGAGCAGCTCTGAGCATTTTGCTGTTAAACAAAACAGGAATTCTCATCAACAAGAATATTAAAAAATGGAGTAGGTGACCCACAGGGGAAAAAAATATTGAATATAGTCAGTGTTTCAAAAAGGGCATTGTGGCTAAAATTAATCTGATTTTCCTTTAAAAGAAACACACAGCACTAAGTTATGCATTGGCATATTTGCACCTCATATCAATAATTATTGATGTAAATCATGTTATTTAGATGTTTGCTTCCTTCATGTGTGGGCATAGTCACTTAGTCAAAAATTGCTAGGAAATAGCATCTGTTGTACCTATCCATAAACATGGACAAATAACTACATTTACAGTTATTTATGCCTGGAAAATAGAGCTTTCATAATGAAGGTAAAAATGTTCTGAATCACACTAGAGGACACCCATTAGCTCTATGAACGGATAATAATTTACAAAAAGGAAGGAGGAGGAATTTCAGAAAGTAAGATATTGAAGCTGAAAAAGAGGAAATGATGTTAGACATTACGAAAAAGAAATAAACAGTGAGGTCATTTAGGTAATAGCATAATTTCCTGTGGGAACTATCTGTATTGTAGAACTACAGGCTATCAAAAATAGCTTAAATAATAGAGATGATGCTCACTTTTCAAACACACAATTCTCAACAAAGTAAAGGGTCAGATGGTGTCAGGAAGAAGTCAAATAAGGAGGAAAATTCACCTTAGTGCTTGGTGACCTCTCAGAGTAAACCACTATAGCTAGAGTGGGAGTTTACAAGAACTGAAAAACAATGAAAAGTGGTGGAAAAAAATAAGTTCCTTGGATAAATTCATATAATGTTGCCTTTTGTTCTGAGCTGTCTTCATGCAGGGGACAGAGATGAGCCCTGGGATGCTAACGCAGCAGACTTGGAATGTCACAGTGGAGAGAGAGTGGGCTTGCACTGGGCAGATTGGTTGTACCTCCTGCTGAGATTCATTAACACAAAATCAGATGCAGCCACAATATTTTAAGACTGTCACCTTTGCAGTGCACTCAACCACTCTCTAAAAGAAAAGGATATCATGTGGTCTGTGACCTTTTAACTTAGAAAAACTGTGGATGTGGGATGTGGTTTATTGCTTTGAGTAGGGTTTTGTAGCAGAAAGGTTGTTTAATACAGAGCTAAGAAGAACAAGATGGAGTTTGATTAGGCAGACCAGAATCTTTCAAAGTGAAATGTGCTTATATAGTTGGGTTGAAAGCCCATTAGATCATCTCAATTAGATTATCAGCATTACTTCAGTACTGAACAGAATTATACTTGGTTTATACCATCAGTAAAGTTATTTGCTGATCTCTCTTCTATGTGATGTTTATCAAAATTGAGTGTGACAGCCCTTAAGTGGATGGTCATCCATCTCAGGTAATTCATTACCTCCACAGAGTGCTTATATTTAAAGTGATAGAAAATAAACATGATGGTATTATGTTAATTAGTTTTTAAAAAAATCAGTTTTATGAGAACATTATCGATAAATATATGGTAAATGTACCTCTTGGTGATTGAGGTCCCAATAGAAATTGTTGGATTTGAACTTGTATCTGAGCTGACTTAAAGTTAAAGAAAATATGCTTATGGTTTGTGAATATAATAAAAATGCAGTTGAACCTAAATGTTTCTACTATAAAAGGAGAGTCCTATACTGGACCCCTACACATAATTCTGTAAGTAAAGAAGTACTAGATGCTATACTTAACTCTAAAAAATGAAAGGACTGATTTTGATGTTTTTTTCCCACCTCTGTACACACAACATTGATGAAAAGACATTTGTTAAAAGCTATAGAAGACCCTAGCAAAACAGATGTAATAGAGCAGTAGGGAGGCAGGGAGGATATGACCGGCTTTGAAGCAGCAGCACAAAGTCCTTAAAAGTGTATTTGTTGTGGTTCTTCATAGGATGTAGCCTGAGTTATTAATCTACATTACTTTTTTATTAATAATAGTGTGCAGGCACCTAAATTCCTTTCATTCAAAACCACAGGGAAAGTCTCCTCTATTTTGATAATTACAGCACATAGTTACACAAGAAATGCAGGAGGAACAAGTGAATTACCAGAAATGATGGAATTAATTTAAATCACCAGAATATACAATTCAAATCAGCCTTAGCTCAAATACCAGCCAGTCAGAAAGGGAAATAGTCAATGTATAGTTTTCTATGATAAGTAGGCTTATTTCCTACTGTTTAAATAAATCTGTATTTCTTATTTTCTTAATTTGTAACCCAATCACAGTTCTAGCATTAATGAGCTCCCTGGGAGCTTAAATAAAAATATTGTCATTAATCTTTGAAAGTTTACGTTAGTCTAGCATCATTAGCAAAACACTGTAGTTTTAAACAGTACAATTACAGTACTTCACATGGACTGGTGTTTTCACAGCCATAAGTGGACCACTTGCTCCAGAGTGTCTAGGTGTGGTGCTAAGTTGCTATTTTCCTGATCAGTAAAATCTTAGACCCTATGATTGCCTTATAGTAAAACCAGTAAGTAATTTCTGTGGGGTTTTTTTTGTTGGAATTGTTACGTATTCTACAGGTACCTCTAGGTCACTTAGTTCTGGCTTGTGAGATAGGTACTAAGAGTCATAGTTGACATGTCCTCACAATGGATAAATTATCCTCAGTAGTCAAGTCAGCTCCTGACTTGAGATTGTTTTGTTCAATTACTTAGAATTTTTTCTAGTTCTTAGGAATATTGCGAAGGTTTTGAATATAACTCAAGACTTGAAGTTCCTGAAAAATGCATTCCAAGCATCTGAAGCATAGTTTAAGCCTTCCCATGGCAATCAAGCTGCAAACTGAACATGGTTAACCTTGATTCTAAATATATACCCCAACTGTATGAGTAAACATATGTTCTGTGCAGGAGTGACTCACAACTTCTGAAGCTCTCAACAAAGCACAGTTGAATCATCTAATTAGTAAAACAGTAAACAAAATTTTCAAAACTTCCATATGTCTTTGGAGGGCCTAATCTTCTCTGTGTTTATATGGACCTTTTCCTTGCTATTGAAAATGAGGTGCATATCAAAGCAAAAAATAATTTGGTGCTTTGTACAGTGGTTTTATCTGGATTTGAAGAGATCTGGGATTAGATGCTCTCCAAAAGCATCCACAGTCTCTTGTGAGTTCACAATCTGCATTTTCTATTATCGTTTATGAGTTACTTAAATTATCTTCAATGTTATACAGCAATGAAAGGTATCACTCATTTTTCCATTCCCTTGGAAATCTTTTGTCTTACTGCCAAAGTCTTTAGCTTCCATTTTCTGTTCTCCAAGTGACTTTTTTAATCTCAGCCTCTCTACTATGACCACATGCTTCCCAAAACTAGAATTCAGGATACCACTACATGATATGAGAGCAAGTCCTGTGTTTGTGCAAAATAAATCAATTAGCTATATTGATCACTTAGAGCTGAGACCCTAAGTTTACATTATTAAGAGATGAATACTTTGTGCTTGAAGAACTTGTAGTATTTTCTGCCTCCTGATGACACCGCTGTGCCTCAATGGATAGGGGATGTCAAGATGAAAGGTCCTTAAAAGATTCATTTGAGTTTCACTTTTCGATATGTGAAAGGCTAATAGATTTCATGATGATATTAGTTTATCAATCTTAAGAAGTGGTGATTCCATAGCTGGAACTTAAAGAATCTACTCAACAGTGTTTTTGATCAGACCTTGTAAAATCTCCATCATCTTTTTTCTGCCAGGTGTTTTGTTAATGTTCAAAGCCTCTTGAACTTTTGTGAAAGTGATAGGCTGAAGGAGAAAATACTTTTTTTTCCAGTGCCAAGTAATTTCTCAACAAACATAGAGATTTCACCTACCCAATGTTTTGCCAGTAGTCACTATAGTTTGTACACATCTCAGTCACAGATAAAAAGAATAAAACAAATATTATAGTCCTGGAGATTACTTTTGCTACCACATAATTTTTGCATTAACTTGTTAAAAGAGAGTGTGAGTGTCATTCAGTGCATTTCTAGAATGACAGTGGAATCAGATACAGTGCAACATCTTGATTATTGTCTCACAAAAAGAGATACTTTATTATACGTATATTAAACATTTGTATTAAACTACTTACATCTGTATATGTTTATAATTTGTAGACTTACTTGAATGAAAGTAAAAACCCTGTATGTGCGTCAAAGAACACTGATTCTCATTAGAACTTTTGCATTAGATACAGAAGTGTATGCTGTTGCTGGCTACTTAACTTTCTTTTCTTATGTCACTTCTCTACTGTCAGAACTTTCCTGTCAGATGGAACAAATAATTTTTAAAAAGTCCAAAGACCTATGAAATCAGAGGGTTGTTTTAAATTAGTTTTTAAATTTAGTTATTTTATGATACTTAAATAACATTAAACAAATAGCCACATATGTATCTCAGTCTTCAGAAAATGTTTGCATGCTGCCTGACTTTTACTTACTATACATGTACTTTTCTGCTAGCCTTTTTATTTTAGGATTACTTTAAATATTATTTCTTTTTTTTAAAGTTATTTGAGAAATGTATTGCTCCTTCCACATTTGAAATTTCTACGAAAACCCCCATGCTGGCTTGTGTAGCACCATAGTAAATGGATTCAGACTGACATCACTGCAAAATCTAAAAGCCGGTGGGGTAAGCTCCACTCGGCTCTATTTGGATGTCTACCTCCAGGTGGTGTTACTCCATGCAACTATATTTAAATCAACAGAGTTATTTTGATATGTGCTGTCCTGGGTGAATATTTTGTGATGTGCAGCCTAGAAAATACCAGTATGTTCAGAAGTGCCTGATGCTCTGTGTGTAGAGGGGGATGAGAAGAAAGGAGAGGCTAAGCTTGTGCATTTCTCAAAGTGACTTTCAGCAGTCAGTCTGCAGAAGGCAGATGTTTGGTTCTTTCTGGATATTAGCACCCTTTTAGATGTCTCAGACTCAGCATTTGTGACCACTAAAATCATTAGATTCTTCTGAAGTGGCCAAAGGCATTTGTGGCACAGAGGAGACGTACAACCTTGAACTCACAGAGAAATCTAGCTCTACAGTGTAGCATATACATGTAGTCTATTATGTACATAATGTTATAGATATCTGAATTATTATTTATACTGATCTATCATTGAGGCCTATAAAATAACTTTGGCACATTAAGGGAAATTTAATGTTATAAAAGAAGTCAAAACGATTTACAAATTATAATATTTATACATAAGTCAAAAAGTTGTAGTAGAGAAGAATAGCTGATATTTATTTAGAGAAGCTTTAGCTTCTTTTTGTTTATTGCAGTTAAGGACAATGCAACCATTTGTAACTCATGCTAATAACACAACTTTATGCTTTTATACACCATAACGTATTCCCTGTCTCTCTCTTTCTTTTATGCTCCTATGTCTCAATACAAAATACACAGTTTATAACCCCAGAGTTAATTATTAGAAACTTTATTCAGCTGGCCGAGAGACACTGTGTACCCAATGAGACTCTTGAATACTATGTGAAATATTCAGCACTGTTTATATTGTCAGACAAGAAAATGTATTAGTCAAAGAGTGAAGATTTACACAACAGTGGAACTACTGATGCTGTACAATAGCATCATAAGCTGTATCTCAAAAAGTTCTGTGGAATCACTGTAATAAAAAAAAATTGTTGCTGATAATATTGACTGTGAAATTACATCTAGAAGCAATAAATTATCAGGACTTTATTGTAGACCAATTTTAGAATGGCTAATCAAAGCCAATAGTTTTTCTATTTATTGTGAGAATTGGTAGTGGTTAGATCTAATGAAGACTGTTGATAGACACTCACTGTCCTAATTTCCTGCTTCATCAGAGCGTGTAACTGAAGTGAAGACTGACATCTTCGTCACCAGTTTTGGACCTGTTTCAGACCATGATATGGTAAGTGATGGCCTATATTTCTACAGCGTTAATTTGCTCTTGTCTTTTTAACTTGGAGGATGAAAGATCTCTGCAATAACTAACTTACTCCTTTTAAGGCTGGGCTTTTTTGAAACTCTTGATTCCAAAATGCTGTCAGCTTTTATGTGCAACCATTCCTGCTAGCTGTGACTGCATTTAAGTGCCCTGAAATTAGCAGCCTCAGTGACTTCAATAATGTGTTTTAACAGACCTTGTATTTGCTACATAATATATTGTGAAATGCATTAGGGTTTGGACCTGTATTATGAGAGTGATTGCTCAGGTCCTTGCTGGCACATCACTGATCCAATTTGCCAAGAAAGATGATCATCTTAAAACACAAGTAACACTTATGCCTGCAGTGTGACATCCGTACAGGCTAACCTGTATTTTTGTATTAAAAGCTACTGATCAATGGGAAGTGACTTTCCTAGGTCTTGGCTGCTGAAAGAGAAGAGAAGAGAAGATTAATGAGAGAATTAGTGTCAGTTCTTTGTGGAATGAATATTAAAATCAAATTGCTAGATAACTGCAGGGGATGGCGAAGTTCAGAAAACTGAATGAAGATGTTGTGAGTCCTGGTCTTAAGAGATATTAAAAATTCTGTGAAAATATGGATAAGGTACTTTAAATTTTGCATATAGATGAGGTCTTCACAAGTAGGTTGCTATTGACAGGGAAAACCTGGTCTGCAGCTACTAGTATCTGCTGAATCCTGTGTTAGAATGGATGCTGGAAACATCCTTACAGTGTAAATGAAGAAAACAGATCAGCCTTGTAGCTGGCTACATTTAGCTAAAGGCATTTATCAGAATAAAGATATAAAAAAAAATAAAAGAGAGAGAAAAAATTATCGCAGGAAAAGAAATAAGCTCCATTTCTTACCATAAAACTGTCAGTTGTTTAATTTGAACTAAAACTGTAGATAGGCCTTAAATGCCAGGTTATTACAAGTTTCTTACTGCTCAAAACAGTGTTAAAGGATGGAATATTTAAATGAGAAAGAATAACTTGGGCAGCACAGTCATTTTGGCCCTTATCAGTCATTCTCCTGAGAAGACCTACAATAGAAGAATAATCCAGGGAACTAGCTAGACTGGTGATTTGTTTCCATAGTACACGTGCATCATAGTGTCTTAAGTACTAGATACACCATGAAGGATAATAAAAAAACCCAAACCACATTCAATGATTTCTGCTTTTTCCCTTTGATAATCATCTGAAATTACAATATCTAAATATATAAATACATTAAAAGAGAGGAAATGCCTTGGGTTAAAGATTGGTAGAAACCACTGATATTTACTATTTGTGTTCTGTTAACTGGTTCAGCAAAACACTTTATCTTCTTTTTCCATTTCTGTCTCAAAATAGGTAGTGAGTCACCACTGGATGAGCTGAAAATTTCAGTCATGTGACTAAAATATATATCTTTTTAAATCAATCATCTTTAATTTAAACCATAGCAGCTGGTTTGTAAGTGAATTGTGGTGACTCTATTTTTGTAGAGACCTGCCTTCTTGGGCCAGGTCTCTTGTTAATTTCTTGAAAATTAACATAATTTAAATATTGGGATGGACATAGATGCTTGTGAGACATGACAAAAAAAAGTGATAGATATACACAGGTAAATTTATGCTTTATATATATTTATTAGAGTTGTTTTCCGCAAGTCAGCTGGCTAAGCTATTTTTTGGTCTCTCGAGTCAGATTTACTATAAAACCCTAATAACGAATGGCAGCCTAATAAACAAATGTATATGGATGTTTCATATATGTAGACATAAGTTTAAAGTAACTGGTAGGCCTGCTAAATTACTTGAACTACAGAATGTTTGGACTTGAGCATCTGTTTATACTTTGCATTTTCAGGTGATTTAATTATTTAATAGAAAGTAAAGCTAATTTAGCATTCCTACAACAAACTGGTATTATATTATGGTGTTTGGGTTTTAAGGAATAATGAAACATGGCCAAAAATAATCTACTTTCATAATTAGGAATAAATACATGAGAAAAAAAAATGTTGACTTCAATTACAATTCAGTATAGCTGATACTGTAGCATGAGCAATGACTACCTACAAAAAAAAAAAATCTCAAAAGTAGGTAAAAACATAGCAAATTGGCTCCTGATTTTCACTTAGTTAAACAGGAGAAGGAATTCATCAGTCTCTTGAAGTGTGTAACCAAGAAACACACAGGCAGGTGTTCATGTGTTTTGAAACCTAAGGAATTGCAGAAAAGTGTTTAGTGTAAAACTCCTACTCGCCTCCTCGAAAAAGTAATGTGTGTGCAGCCTACTCATGCTAACTCTTGCGCTTAAGGATATATGTGAGAAATCAGAGACAGAAAGTTAAAATGAAGAGTTTACCGGAATATAAAATTTAAATTAATTTCAGTGTGCATTTAGTGTAAAGTCCTCTATGCATACTATAGGTTGCTTGTAGACATCATCATTTGAGGTCTACCTCAATCTTGCTGCAGTGAGCAGATTTACAGTAAGCATAGTTGGGTTATAGGATTTGGTTACAGGGAGGCTACATGAGCAGCTGTACTGGCACACTGAGGGAAGGATGCTCTGCTGCCTGAGCCTAGGACTGATGGCTGGGAACTGGCAATGAGCTATTCCAGCTGACACCATATGTTATGAAACTACAGGCGCAGTGAGACATCAGCATACCTAGGCCATCTGTTTGCAGGAATCCAATGAGACAGCTATATACATAGTAGGTTGATATACCAGGGAGTACATGGTGTTCCTACCCACTCTCAATACACACTTTTAAGAGCTGCATAGACCCAACCTGTTATTCTATAAAGAGAATGTCTCAGCTTGTTCATGAACTTGTAAATAAAGTTTAACAGAAAAGCACTTTTTAAAATGAAAAAAATCTATCTTATTTTGGAAGAACTTTTTGGGTTTCCAGGCATGGTCTCTCAGATGGTGGATTGAACCGATCAACAGGTAACTGACTACTCTCACATGACTATTATTTCTGTGAAATTCTTGATGGAATAAGAAGCTTTTATTTTTTTTTTTGTAAAGACAGTTTTGTTTTATAATAAATCTTTGCTTCTGTACTGTAAGCTCTTCAGGAATGGATTTATGTCATTTTGTTTTATTGTCTTCCTGGACAGCACCTCATCTGATGCAGACCACAGTGTGGTCTATTTTGTGAATAAGCTACCTCCTGGGTGATGAGTAAATTAGAGAACATTTAAGTTAAAATATTGTAAATATTAAATGCCATAAAACATAGTGCCAAAGTACAGATAGGAATCTTTTTTCTTTATCTGCATAATGAAGAGTCTCCACTGGGAGACTATATATAATTTATTCCAAATTTCATGTTGCTCACGTGTTTGCACATGGATAACTGCTATAGTACATGGTGTGAAGAAAATCCTTCTGTTCCCTAGTTCTTTATGGCACCCTCCTGTAGAAGAAAGGCCCAGTTAGAGTATCTGATGACTTGATCTTAGTAATCAGCTGTCTGTCAGGATTCATTTGAGGGGAATTATTGTACGTGCTAAAGTGAGTAGTGAAAGCTAAGGAGTTGAGAAATCTCAGCCAAAATGAATTCATGCTGTATGGTGCAATGGCCTGGAATAGAGAAAGATTCAGTCTGTGCCAGTCATGACCTGTCATCTGCTCTTTAACTGATTTTTGTCTTATGCTGTCAGATCCCTTATCAGATCTCTTAGGCTCCTTTTCCAGCATAAGAACCTTGTGTTCATATAAAGTGAAGAACCAGACTCCCTTCTCTCAACCTGCATCACCTCCCACTCACCTCCTCCTTTGCTGTTCAAAGTGATAAAAAGAGAATGGCTTAGATGTCACCTTCTGGGCATGTCTTTTACCTTTCCCATGTGTGTAGGAGGAAATTTTCTTTGAAGCTAGTAAAACATGAAGGAAATCAGATATTTTGATGCCACCTACTGCATTTTAAACCTCCTCTCCTACTCTGCTGCATACTTGGGACAGGATTTTGCACACAGTTCAAGCTAAAGTCCTAACTGGGCACAATTCAGAAGCAAGTATTTGGCTATAACTGCACAACTGCTGTCACTGGAGCCGAACAAATTCTGCTGCAGTAGTTCACTGAGAATGTGATTAAAGGAGTGGAAATACAGTTGAATAAGCACCACAATGCTTCACAGGACTGGGATGTAAATAAAAAGAAAAAAAACCCAACCGAAACCAGACAACCCAAAAATCAAACAAACCCAAAGTAAGACCATCCTGTGGAATTACAGTGTTTCCACTTGAGTGGAGCGTACTCGAGGAACTTTTTTGGGCATTTCATGCCTTAAACCCAGGAAAAACACACCATCACTAAAAATCACCAATCTTGCTGATAGTTGCACAATGAATAAACAGCTCACAATTGCTTATGTTCTATGGAGTACTGTCATTCATTAAAAGAAAAATCACAAGTCTAAGGGAGTTTGCCACAGTGAGATTTTGAAAACTCGTTTGGGAATGTTTCTCTTTACTAACATATTCCTTGTGGCAGCTCTTTTCCTTATAGTTGTGTGTATCTTCACACCCAGAAATCTCCTTTATTTCAGTATTTGCCATCTCCACTGGCAGGAGATCTCAGCAAAGGTTCAGTTAGCACTTGGGGTTATTTTGAACAGTGTTTGGATAGCTCCTTTTGACATTTATCACAATATCATAGCTGTGAATGATGGACGGGGCAGTATAATCCCATATTGAACTTTCACATTAGAGTTGATTCTTTTCCCTGGAAAAATATACTATACTACATCCAGAGGAGTTTTGTTCACATTTTCACCCGACATGCATCTAAATTTTATGTATAACAAACATATTTTTCCCCAATTCCTCACTCTTAGGTTTTTGGGTTTTTTTTATATGTGTAGCAAGTAATTAATTTTGTACTGAGTGTTGGTTATTTTGATTCTCTGCACATACGCTGAATCAGCCACTGCATCTCTTCCCCATTGGCCCAGGTTTTGCATAACTGAACTATAATTCTTGGTCCTAAGCTTTCTCAGAGAGAGCTTATGCTCTCTGTAGTCCAATGATTAGATGCAGGGAGCTATTCCACATCTCATAGAGCAGACCACATCATTTTAGTGAACTATGAACTTTTTGCAGGTTGACTACATGTTTATGTTAATGATACACCCAGAATAAAAAGCTCTAATAAGACCCTGTTTCATCAGGCTTGTTTTCATCTGAGAGGTGTATTCTTTCTCTGCTATACATAATGGCTACATATGCACAGCTTCAAATTACAGCTTTATGGAAGGTGAAACAAAAGTGAGAAAAGGGTCAATTATTTTGTTTCCACTATATTATATCTTAAGTTCTCATTAACTTTTGATGTACTATTCTCCCTAACGTTCATTCTGTTGAACATAGTGATGATATTGGAACTGTTTAATAACCAGCTTTAGGTACACTGTAAGTAATCCAGAGAATTTATGTTCTGATAATTACTGATTTCATTAATAGTCATCTTACTTGTAGGGAATGGTAAGAATATACTTATCCGATTCTCATATTGCAACATATGCCATCATAAGTGTTTCCCTTTTATTCTGAATTGATGTAGGAATACACTATAGATGTATTTTTCCGCCAAAGCTGGAAAGATGAGAGATTAAAATTCAAAGGACCTATGACTGTTCTCCGGCTAAATAATTTAATGGCCAGCAAAATTTGGACACCTGATACCTTTTTCCACAATGGAAAGAAGTCAGTGGCTCATAACATGACGATGCCAAATAAACTGTTAAGAATTACAGAGGATGGGACATTGCTATACACAATGAGGTGAGTCCTAAAATATTATATACTTCATTTAGTTTAACAGTTTAATTTGTTGAAGCATCATGTTTTCCAAACAGGAAACAAGTTCCTTTTTGAGCATAATTTGATTCCTGCTCTAGTGATTGTTTTCTCAATAGGCCATGGAATGATGGACAAACTAAGGCATTATGAGTGTTTACTCTTTCCACTCCACTTACAGTTCCAGAATGCTTCTTAATGCTTGAATTTTAAAAGGTACCAATAGCATTAGGAATCCATTTGCAGAGGACCTTAATTTGGAGTTGCTTTCAAGGTTTCCATCAGCAAAGTATAATAAAGCCTGGAAGTTTAATGTAATCTAGACTACTAGATTGTATACAAGGGTCTTTCATCTTTGGATCATATAGAAAGCAGATTTTAAGAACTAGCAGATGCACACAGAATTCATTGTCCATTCACAATATTTCTTGTGCTTAGAAATATAGAGCATTGCAGTCTAAAAAGTGACATTTATTATTCCATTCACAACAAGAAAAACAATTCACTAAAGCATTTGGAAAATTAGGCGAAAAATTATTTTGTGTGCTGGCATCAATTTTATTGGAAATACACTATTCCATTCAAGGATAACTGAACTTTAGAGATCCATTTGTCAGCAAAGGAGTTAAATAAATCCTTTTGAAACAACAATGATACACAGTCATGGACGCATTCTGGACTAAAAGACTGCAAATTAAACGATCATAAAAAATGGTATGTTGTCTCTGTAGAGCTACACATCCCCTCTTTATGTCTCCCATGGAATCAACCAAGGCATAAAGTGATTCTGTTGACTCAAAGTTGAGATGGATAACTTAGTGTGTAGGTGAACATGGAATATTCATTTAACAATTCTAAAGATATTTTTAAAAGCAGTGCAAGTATTTGGAGATAACAAAGTCTCCAGGCTTTCAGGAGCCTGTCAAGTGTGTTCAATTTATTCAACAACATCATTTGAAACTGCCTGGGCTAGAGTAGAATCTGCTTGGCTGGTAGTTATACAAGTGCAGATCAGTTTTTCTTGTCTCTCTAAATGCTTGGCTGTTAGGGGTTTAATCCAAAAGAACACTATCTTGACAGTACATTGTTCACATACGTCTCTTTTTTTTCACCATTTCTATTTGCCAGTGTCTTAGTGCAATCTTCTGCCTAGTATTCAAGTATTATTCTTTGTTCCTTGCTGATGTGTGGTATGTGACTGCTTCTAGTCTGTTTAATATTTTGTTTATTGAGAAACATGTTTGTACCCTAGCTGATAGCAATGAAATGATTTCAGCAATGTCTGAGCATCCAGAGCAGATCAATTCAATGACAGCAATAAGGAACTAGATTCAGTTTCTGATAGATTCTAATCCTCACACCATATCAAAACTCTAAGCATTCCTTGCTGTACAGTGAAGCATGATAGACAGATCCAGGCACTGCTGTGTCTACACATGCCTGTCAGCACCCCTGACAGACAAGTCCTGTCCCGTTCTAGCTGCTAATTACTCACATAACTGATATTATGCTATACTTATTCTATGTGTCTTAATAGAAGTCTATTTGCTATTTCTATGAAACTAGAATAAATGTGACCTTTTGCTCATTAATCCATTATAGATTGACTGTGAGAGCAGAATGTCCAATGCATTTAGAAGACTTTCCTATGGATGCACATGCTTGCCCCTTGAAATTTGGAAGCTGTAAGTTTATTTTAAATTGAGGTTTCTCCCTTTTTAGGCCACTTCAAAAAAGAGTTTTGCAACTGAGAAAACCTCAACGGTTTAATCATGTGTATTTATCACTTTTTTTGCAGGGTTGTATTTTTATTCTTTTATATATATATACACTTACATTTAATATAATGAATGTCTCCTATGTGTCTTAAGTATCCTCCAGTGTCATGCCTGGACATTCACAACAGAGAAAGATAGCAATGCTCCAAATATCTAGAAAAGTAGTTTGTTATATAGAAAATGTTCATCTTAATGTTGTTTTATTTTGTTAAGACCCAAAAAACAATGCTAGAGAAAAGTAATAGAGACCTTGGATAAGTGAATCGCTTTAGGTGAAAACAATTCCCCTACCATAATCCTGCCATAGTTAGAACAAATTTTTCCTTAAGATTAGAGAATATTTGTACTAAAACCATACAAATTTTCTGGAAATGAAAAAACTCACAGATCTCCAAAAAAGTGTCCTATACTTGCAGCATTTGCAAGTTTAGATTAGAGAATATACTGGACGAAATGTAATGTACTTGAAATTGGTGTAAAACAGATAAAGCTTTAAGTTCAATATTTCCCCAGAAACTTTAGTTTAAATAGCAACCAACCTGACTCTGATGCTTTTAAACTTAGGATAATGTAGTATTCTTAAAAATTAAATATAGCACTCCTTCAAATCATTAAGTAAAAAAAATAATTAAAAAAGGGTGAGGAGCTGGTTTGCCTTGGTTGGTCCAACACAACAAAGAAGACAAAATATGGGGAAAATGTAATAAAGTACAAATTGTTTTCTCAATGGCTATTTTTTTCTAGTAAAAAAGGGTCATTTCACTGATAATGGGTACTTAGTGGCTTGATCTATTACAAAAGTCAGCAAACAGAACACCCAATTCATTCTTCACTGTTACCAGACAGGGTGATAATTTACTTCGGGCTGAACAGCTCAGGTTTACCATGAGAAAGGACGGATATTTTGTCTTTAAAGAGCTATTAGCCTCCTAGATAAGGTTTAGAGAACATAAAGCTCATATAAATTTAAAGTACAACTGACAGGAATAGCTTACTCCTTTAATATTATGTTTTCATATAGGACTTCCACTAAATCTTTCTAAATCCACTGTGAAAGAGAAGGGGCTGGAGGGGGAAGCTTTAATCCAGCCAATAACAGGGCAAGTAGCTGCAGGGATTCTTGATTCGTAACAGATTTGTGCACCTGAGATCCCAGTGAGATCAGGAGTGGCCACAGGACTGTGTTTCTTTCGAAATGCACATTAAAGTGTTTATGCAGACTGGATCTGGGAGGTGGGAAGATGGCTAATGGTGCATAAAACCTGTTAATCAAACCATCATCAGTCTTTGAACACATGTGAACTAATAGATTGACTTCTATAGACTTGATAGGACACCTGTCACCACATCTGTGCACCACTGAGCCACAGCCTGAACACCAGACACCGCTTAGTCTGAACAACAGTTCCCGTTCTTTTCCTGCATTGAGTTATTTCTGGTTCACTGTGTCCCAGGTTAGTGTACTCTTGGTTCACAGAGTGCACAGTTTTCCATATTGCTGAAGATCTTGCCTCGATTAAGTGATTAGAAGATACAGAAATTATGAAAGGAAAGGGATAGAATCATAGAATAGTTTGGGTAGGAAGGGAACTTAAAGATCATCCAGTTCCCAACCCCCTGCCATAGGCAGGGACATCCCACTAGATAATAGAGATTTGAAACCAGCTCCAGAACCACAACACAAGGTAAAAACAAAATAGCAGAGACACATGTAAGTGTACCTGCATCTCTTTTGCATCTAAACCTGTTAGCATTTATCCTCCAAATAAAATTATCATAGCATGTGTGAGTTTCTTAAATGAACAATGAAAAAAAGCAGTGATATTTCTGATTGAAGAACCATCCACTTCTCACCCTGCAGCCAGAGGCAAAACCTGGCATTCCAAGCTCAAACTGCAGGTATGGGCTGTCATGTTTTATGTCATTTTTTTTGGTTTGGACACTAACTGGCTCTCATGGCAGGTGTCCTAAACAGGAACCAGCAAAACAATTAACTCCAAATGCTGGGAAGGGCCACAAGACAAAATCAAGGAATTTTTAGGGAAATTTTGCATTCCCCAACTAATTTCAGGTGAGCTTCTAATCTAGGATCATCATCTGGAGGAAATCCTTCTGTAACAGGGTTTTACTGTAAATGCTGCACGAGGAATCCCCTGTCCAGAACTGGGCCTTAAAGCTGGACCTCTTCTCTACTTCTCATCAGCTTATAGTTGAAATTATTGGATTATGCAGTATTTGTCTCAAAATTTAGTTGTTGGTATAAATAGGAATATCTCCCACAGGAAAAATGTCTGGACCCAAGCAAGATATGAAAATGGGACTCCTTGTTGTACATAGAAAAAGAACAGTTCTTGTATTTAATTGCCATGTTTTCAGTGGGAAGCATTTAAATACATTTCTGTCAAACTACTAAGCAATTCATTACAATCATCTTAATGGACTGAAAAAATGACTGAAAAGGACATTTAATTGTCATGCAAGCCGCACTTTAAGTGCAGACTACAATATTACACTTAGTAGCTGCCGAGGGTAGTGTTTGCCCACCTCGGTTTGTTTCGGGTAAAACTGGGTGAGTTTTCCATGCCCTTCACTGTTAGTCATGGTTTGATGGAGCTGGATTTTGAAGAGCCTCATATTGAAGGAGTTGCAGTCTCCCATGGACTGTGCCCATACTGTACAGGCCGAGAAATGTTTGACCCAGCTCCAAGACTGAAGTCATCTGCCAAAATAGCAGCTTAAGCTAGAGGTTATTCCAATGTAAATTCAATGTGACAAATGCTAAAGAGATTCTGGAACAACAAAAAGCCATATGTTGGCAAAACAAAACCAGAAAGTCAGATGCTCTCTTCAGTTATTACCACAAAAATCTGATTGTCACTTTAAAACTAAGGCCACTCTAGAAAGCAGCAGTGATAGGAGCAAAAGGCTGTGTTGCCACAGTGCAATATCTGAATTGGAAGTTGAGTATGGAAGCTCAACATTGTTCCATATCTGGCAGAAACAGGGCAGGGTGAGCTCATTTCCAGCACTGACTGCATGTTCTCCCTCCCTTCTAGCCCAATCCAGCGGTTCTCAGCACCTCAAGGGATAGGGCTTCTCTCTTCCAAACTACTCTCATGCTACAAAACAAGCTAAATACTTGAAAATGAATAGTAAAATTTCTACTCTTTCTTTCTGTGACTAGGTTAGCAAGCTAATTCTTGTACTTACTGTGGCCATTATTTTTAAGGTCAGAAATATTAGACACATATATTTGCCACTGATTTCAAAAAGCTATGTATATGCTACAGAGCTTGGGGAATATGAAGTCTGAGGGTAGAAGCACAGTTCTGCTTCAATAATCCAGGATCAAATGCCATGCAATTAATTTACCAGTGCGCTCCATCCAACACTAGCTCTTCAATTACTGTTATCTCTTACACTGATAAGATAAAAATACTAACTCACAAATGAGGTCAAGCATATCAGATTTCTCCTTTTCCTCCTTTCCTGCTTGCCAGTCCTGAGAAGAGGGAAAAGCTCATTCTGTAGGTAGGAGTCTAGTGTCATTTTAGAGGCCCTGAGATGTCCCATCTGTCTTCCAGCTGCCTTTGGTGGGCGCAAGCTTTATGTAGGTTCTGATCATGCATTCAGTCCCATACACGTCTTGGATACTCTTAGGAGTGAAGAATGACACTGGATACCTCAATGTAGACAGCTAACTCCTACCCTAACTGCTGAGAGAGAGAGCTGTCAGACTCCAGACTACACAAAATCACAGAAGAATTTTAACAAAGAGAGGAAGTTTAAAAATATTTTTATAGAGATTGGCTCCCAAAATAACATAAATAACATACCAATAACAGCATAAAATAGCTGGGTCATAAATACAGTATGCTAGTGAATTATCTGTGTTAACATACTGGACTGTTTGGGTTTGGAGAGCCCATGGTGGTTTTCTTTTGCTTTGTTGAAGACTCAAATAAATATGAGCTTGAGAGTATTTCCCAGAAATAACCAAAGGAAAAAACTGCATTAATTGTGTTTCTAAACTCACTGGAGCCTATGAAACCTCAGAAACATCTGCTGTGCCTGTCATACAGCAAGAATGGTGTGAGGAGGGCATAACCAAATGACTCTAGCCAAGCTAATGATGAGATCACTGAAGCCTATCTGAGAAGAACTTACTTTCTTACAGTGGCCCAGACACCACCACACTATGACAAATTGAAAAGACTGGGGCTCATCTGTCTTGTTAGGAGTTAAAAGCTAGAAAAAGTGTCCTCACATGCCATGTAATTCCACATATTACTGTTGCTTCTGGTTACTTAGATTTTACATAGGTAGGAATGATGTAAAGGCGAGAAACATTTTCATGTTATTGAGAACCAACTGTTGCAGTAAGCTAGTTCTTTCTCCTATAATTGAGAATTTAATATTCAATCTACTGCTCAAAAAATTGTTCTGATAAAGCAATAGAAAGTGTGAAGCTGAAATGAAAAATATTTCTTTTAAATTAGATGCTTATACCAGAGCAGAGGTTGTGTATGAATGGACACGGGAACCAGCAAGGTCAGTGGTTGTGGCTGAAGATGGGTCTCGATTGAACCAGTATGATCTGCTTGGACAAACTGTGGATTCTGGAATTGTTCAGTCCAGTACAGGTCTGTGGGAAAGTTTTTTTTGTTTTTTGGGAAGGGTCATATTTAACTGCCAAAACATAATTTAAAGGAGAAGAAAAAGATGCAACAACTAACGAGTGAAAGAGGTAAATTGCAACATATGAGCCTCAGGAAGTACAAGAATATCCTCAAAGATCATATTCCTAAAGGCAGTAAAGTAAGTGGCGAAAAGCAAGTATATGTATTTTCTCAAGGTGGTACTTAGAGAGTGAAAAAGTATGTCATCAATTTAAAAAACATCTGGAACATCCAAATTAGATTTAGGTGTCTTAATGTTAGCACCAGCTTTAACTCTGAAATTATTTATAAGATACAGAAATGTAGCTGGCACTCATAGTATTATATACTTGTAACACTGAAGCTGGGTAGAAGCCTTTGGTTTTTTTCACTTTGCAATGTTTATTTCAAGATGTAACTATTTCTTTTTTTAAAAAAAGAAGAGGCATTAAGACATAAATACAGAAATAAATTGAGCTTTGGGCATAAACAACACTGGATTGGCTGTTCAGTGTACCAAAAGAAGCACTGCATTAGGAAAAGTAATTGTACTGCTTTGATTGCACCCAATGTTGTGACTGAACTAGAGAAGTACATTTACACCTGCATAAACCAAACTTTCTAATGTATCATTCATAAAGTCAATGAACAATTAAGTAAAAGAGAGCCAATTTAAGGTGAACTCAAATTTGTTCCTGATTTTTTTATTTAGGTTGCCAAAATATTAATCTGACAAAATTTCTCAAAGACAATTTTCTAGTGGACCAATATTCAGGTTACTGCTTGGAAGCATCTCTTGAGTTGATGTAATCATGAAAGCAGTGGGACGCCAGTCATAAGGACTTGGCATAAGTACAATACCAACACAAGCGTTCCCTGTAGATTCACTGTTTCCATTATTGAGCACACAGGCGCACATCGGAGAAGTAGAAAGAAGAAAGGCAGAACTCTTGGCCTGGCCACAGCTAGGAATGCTGCCATTGACTTTTGTGGAGCTAGTACTTCACCCCAGCTGCCCTTTGCTGAAAAGTCAATAACATTTGTGAGGAACTGCAAGGATCTTGAGCTCTTTGCTCTTTCTGTTCTGAAGCTACTCACTTGGAGAGACCTTGGCAACCCGTGTGCCTGCCCTTTCACATTGATTGCCAATTCTGTGCTTGCTGGATTCATTATAAGGGCAACAGGATAATCAGAAAAGACTCAGAAGCTTGAGAACATATCTAAGCTGAATAGATAATACCAGATATAGTTCAGCACAGTTAGATAGTAATCTCAGAAACACTCTGTACATAGTTAAGAAAGGCAGATAATACATTTTTAGACAGAAATAAAGGCAAACATAAGAAGCGTGAAAATTCTTCATGCGTTTCCATGAGAAACCAAAAAAATTATTTGTTTGATCCATGATATTTCCATTGGTTTGAATTTTGCCTCTTTTTTCTACCTGAATGCACAAAACCATTACAAAAAACTAAATACAACGATTATCAAAACTAAAAATAAGCCCTTTAAAACATCTTTTTACTACCAGACTTGCAGTCCTCTTTAGTTATCACCTGATAAGAATATGTAGTCATAGAAGAAACGCATTTATTGTCTGCAAATTCAATGTCTCAAGGAAAAATTCTTCTTGATTTTGTTTGGAAGGAAAAAAAGCTTTGCTTGCCTTAAAATAATGGAGGGGATGAGAAGAGAGAAACACTTTTCTCCCCATTCAGGCAGGTGGGCAGCTAGTCTCAACAGAATCCTCCAGCACATCTTTGTCTCTCTGATCATCTTTATTTTAAGATATGATGTGTACTTTCAGAGCTGCAGAGGGGCTTAGCTGACAAAAAAGACAATCTTCATTTAAGAGTTCTCAGCAACTTTATTAGGCAGGAAAATGAGCCTCTCGCATAGTTGATTCTGTGGATCATTAGAGGACTCTACAACATCTTGGGCAATTTTAGGATGGTATTTATAGTTGTCTGGAATTCTAGTCACCTGTTTTCCAAGAAGATAGGTGTAACTAGGTTGTTATAAACATTCTTAAAACTATAAAATGATTTGATGAATCCACAAAGTCCTTTCCCCCGCCTTTTTTTTTTTCCACTCTCGGCTACTTGGCCATCTGCTATCCTCAATTGTAAATCTAGAAAAAGATAACCACAAATACTGATTTTTTTTTTTGTGAGAAAGAATCTCAAAAGACTACAACTTTTTTATAGCATAGTTATTCATCTTTGCTGGCAATAGAACGTGCAGATACTACAGGCTTAAAAATAACATCCGGTAAACAAAATAGTTGTTGTTGCTACTGTTTTGCTAAAGCAGTGTGGCATCTATTTTTAACTCACATCCAAAATTCCTGTCACTCTCCAACTTTCTGACTCATATTGACTCAGAAAGATTTTTAAATGATCTTTTTTTCTAAGTACCTCAACAGATGTTTAAAGGCTTTGTGTAAGTTTCTATTTACATAGAATAATTTTGCCACTTTGAATACACTGCTTTGCACTGAGGGTCGTCAGGATTTATACTCACAATGGTATATTTTTTTTTTTTTTTTTGCTGTTCCTTAAATCTTCTGAGAGGCTGCTGTTACTAAGAGCTTTTCTATAAGGTGACATGGCATAAGCAGTAAATTAGAAATACTGTTTTAAATTAATAACAAAGAAGGCCTTACTTCCTACCTGCAGTGATGGGAAGTATAACTGTAGCTAAAACTCAGTGTCCACCTCAAAGCTTACATCTGATGGGAAGCACATGAATTTTAGGTGCTCACCTGGTAATCTGGGTCTGTGACAAATAGCTTACAGAACACCGAATAATAGGTTTGATCTAACTTTACTGAATTATCAATTATTCTTATCCTAAGGGGATAGGTTGAGCATTTGACTGAATGAACGTGATATAATGTAGAATTAAAAACTGCAGCTACAGAAATGTCGAGCACAGGAACAAACACTTTCAGATCATGAAATTATTCAAATGGTAGATAGTAATTTGAAACATTAAGTTAATGTAGATGAAGGAGTTTTGTGACCACTGTGAAATGCTTCATATTGTTTAATAATTTAAACTTCATGGAATAAATAAAATGAATAATGAATTCATAAGCTCAACACTGTTATTTGCAGAAGGAAATTCCAAAGAAACTAAAAAGAAATACCTTTCTTCCTAACTTCTTTTGATAAAAAATAGGAGATAAGAGAATGCAAGATTCGTAAACTACAACTTGTGCTAAAGTTTGTGCAAGCCTATGAATATAGGAAATACTTCAAGAGCTATTTTAAATTTTAGTTTGTAGGCATTTTTATGGCTGAATAAAACCTTTGAAACCTTTGAAAACAACTACAGAGGAATTGCTGGGAAGTTAGACAGTGGTCAGCAGCTTGTGAACATACTGTAGTTTTCATTTAAAGAAAACCATAAAACATGGAAGCTACAGATTCAGTAAATAATAAGTACTTTCATGTCCTGCAGTTATTTAAATAAAGCTCAAAAATCCACTATTTCCAAAATAAATTATTGCAGTCCCTTGATATTTTGGAGAATTAAAAACATGATTTTGCCTTGAAACTGAACTGTAGGTATTATTTTAGGCCTATGCTTTGCCTGATTTACTTCTCGTGGCATCACCTTTAGCTGACTTCTTGCTCAAATCTGCTGCAATACTTAACAGATGAGAGTAATCCCTGTCTTTTTAATTGCCTTCCTTTATGCTTTAAATCTTGTTCTCATTTTCCAGAGGTTAAAAATACTTTGATAATTTAAGCAGCTAAATAAAGCTTCAGAGTACAGTGGTGTGTTCAGTCTGTATTCTTAGCTTTCCATCTACAACTGCTGAATTAATTCTGACACAGCATTGTGAGCATTCTATATCTGATTGCATTAAAATAGCTTCCCATGTCATACTTTAGTAGATAAAATTAAATTATTGGCCTTTCTAGCCAAGGCTGGCACTCTTCATAAGATCATAATCTCTAGTACAAAGCAAAAGAAGGTTGTGTTGGTGAACATTAAGGAAAGGTGGGCTAGATTCAATAACAGTGGCCACTGTACTGCCAGTCCTATTTTTGGAAGAAAATTTTCCTTGCATATCCTTTGCTTTACCTCTCAACGTATAATTGATTCTCCTTTTCCCTTTTGCTACTGTCTTTTACATTGAAACATACCGGGAGTATTGTCACATCTTATTTATAAGCTTTCCTTGGGGTTATACATTAGTGAGATTGTTCAAATGAGTGTTCTTCTTAGACTCTGAATTAAAGAAAAGGGCATTTGACATACTTGGTGCATAAGCAGTCAGTGTCTAGACATAGCTTTCCAATCCAGTTTAAGAATTTTCTGCACAAGAACAACTTTCTCTTTCCAGCTGCCTGCATTTTAAAATAGAACAAGAGTAATCTAGAAAGAGGTTCCCACTCAGGTACACATCCACTTGATTCTTTCCTAAGATAATATTTATTACATAATAAGAATCAATCTACTCCAAAAAAAAATCACAATAGGTTTTCCAATCATTTGAAGATATACTGGTTTTCAAAAATCCATTTCCAATTATGTAAATAATGATCTGAAACGGAGGCATTATTTGCTGTGCTCTGGCAGGAAAGGTTTATAGAGTTATACAAATACTTAGGTTTCCTTTCAAATGCAATTTGAATACGCAGTTCATGTGATTTTGTAGCACCTGAAAATTTAGGGCTACTGAATGTATTCTGTGTTACTCTTGTATTGTCCTTTTACATCCAGAGAGAATAATCATTTAGTGAAGTCCTGAATTAGCAGAACAAGGGCACTTAATCTTCAGAGTACACAAAGCACTGACAGTGGTAATGCAGACACAATCACATCAAAATTAATCCTGGCCTCAGTGGGTGTCTTGATTTAGTCTTTATGTGATATTTACACGTGTATATTATGGTAGTTTTCCATCTTCTAATGGAATAAGAACTCTCACAACAGGCTCAAACAGCCACCAGTTAATGCAGATTTTCATTCAATGCTCAGGATGATGAAAAGATGTAAATTTAATTAGCATTTCCCAGAACTGTCTAGTTTTGTATTATTAGTGGAACTTCACAACCTGCTTTAGTAGCTGTTTTTTTCAGAGCTGACCCAGTTTGATCTGAGGACTTGTTTTTTTTTTTTTTTTTTTACAATAGGGATGAATATGATTGAAACATAGTTCCTATAATGCCCTTTAATTTGTATATTTATAAAAGCTTTCATGTTCCTGTTTTCCTTGGTTTTAGGGGAATATGTTGTTATGACTACGCATTTTCATTTGAAGAGAAAGATCGGTTATTTTGTCATCCAGACATATCTGCCATGCATCATGACAGTGATACTGTCACAGGTGTCCTTCTGGCTTAATAGAGAATCTGTTCCAGCAAGAACTGTCTTTGGTAAGCAAGACCTATAAATTACTCAGCAGTCATAAACCAAGCAGGTTTAAGAATTTTTTGATAAAACTAGTTGTGTGTAACGTATCAGAGAACAGCATGAAGCTGGGCTTGATACAGTACACAGCAGTTTACATTTCATTGCAAAGATGTAACAGAAGCTTTTTAACTGATGTAAGAGAAATATAAGCTCACCAGTAATGAGTTAAAGACAAGATTAGCTTGTCTCTAGGGGAAGATAAATTGCTTCCTTATTAGGCACTAATAATGCAAGCTCTTTACACCAGTACACAAATACATGGTTTATTATTTGTCCTATTTTAGACCACTGCACATTTTCACTAACATTTAGTGCAGCAAAGACGAACTCTCAAGACACATTCAATACATGACATTGCAGTTGTCAAGGTAACTTGTGGGCATGTGACTTGATGTAAATGTCTAGCCTGCATTTGCAATTTATTTTTTTTCCAAGCAGCTGCAAGCAGAGGGAACTCAATATTTCTTAGAGCTGGTGCACTATGGCCCGTTAAGGGAAAAAGTTCATCAGCTCTGAGAAGTGCTGGTATCAGAAATGCAAATTACATTGTCATTGCTCTTACATAAATTCTTACTGTGTTAAGGATATCAGTGAATAAAGGGACAGAAATCTTTAAAACCATCAGTTCAAATAAACATAATATGAGATAAAGCTTAGTGCATTTGAATATACATTTGAAGGAACATATACAAAACAAGGTGAATGAAAATAAATTTTATAGTTTTCTGTCTAAATATCTTAGAACTGTTGCCAGAAATAACTAAAAATATTAAGTTGTTACATCTGTAGGACAACCTGCAAGGCATGAATGAAGAACAACTAATTCTCCAAATACCAGGAAGCATAAAGCACCATCTGCATCACAGCTCAAAATATTCTTTCTATTCCAACTTTCCAAATGTTATTATACTACAACAGTGTCAAAGAATAAAGGTATAAAAGATATTCTGAAAATCCTACAACTTCCACAGAACTTGAAATCTGATATCCTGTGAGCAACTGAACTTAAGTGGAGAAGTTCACTAAGAAATTAGGGGCGATGACAATGCTTTCCCTTCTGTTACTACAGTTGAGAAATGAAGTACAAAATATAGTCACTGGTCTAAAGACACTAAAACTGTTTGCTTTGCAGGAGTGACAACTGTCCTGACAAT